>CM060948.1:134955859-134975859 GCA_030765055.1 Mantis religiosa | reverse complement strand
TGTGGTTCTTGTTATGACAATTCTATTGTAATGAAGATAGATGTTGGAAAAATCCAGGGTAAGTTCGTCGGCACAACCAATCGAATCCAGGACCTCCGAAAATACGACCTTCGCGCAGCTACCTACCTCGGCTTTACGCATTTACTAATATCTGCAATAAATTTAAATGTTGAGTCTCATGTTTCATTCATGACCACTGACACAGCTCGCCCTATGTTGGAAAAACGGTTTAGATTTCCCACTAACTGGATTACGTGATTGCTCATTCATTATTTCTATGTGGTGCAATGATTCGCCTGCTGTGCATCACTACACTGGGGTTATGTCATGTGTGACAAAATCCCCTAGCTCGAAAATAACCAATTTTGTTGCAGTGAGAAATATAATAATTATTTGGCCATCATCCATCTCGTATATATTTCGTTGCCTTTGCTATTCCAGCTTGAAATCTGTATATAGGTATGCAGTTTTCAATGAATTAGTAGTTAAATAAGAGCAAACTAAATTTGGGTAATTACAGTGGATTATTAAGGAAAAAAGAACCATTTATTTAAAATTTCTATCAACTGCTTAGGCCATATGAGCTGACTAGTGCACAGAGAATATTTCTCGTAGCAGAAACTACCGACAGAGGGGCTGTCGCATTTAAGCACTCCTTAATATTCTTGCCTTCGAGTCAGTTGCCTTGGCTTACAAAATTGTATCGCTCTGGGTGACGTAAGCTTGAAATAGTTCTATACTACTAAACAAATATATTAATGTACGTGTAACGAAATCAGAACTTAAAATGCTCTATCTATGTGTGTTTAGGTGCTGATAGTGTAGTTATAATTCCATGCAATGGGAAAACGGAATAAAAGTACTGACGATATTTCACTGCAATTTACCGAAATAGGCGGCTATCATTAAAGATGTTAGAAGGTACTAGAGATACTACTGGCACTTTTGTGATCTGCAAAGTGTACTTGTGATGTTGCATACGAGATCTCATTTATCCTGAAAGACACTTCATGCTTCTGTTAAGCTCGTTGAAATCAGGAAATGCAGAACGTACTTTCTAACATAATTATCTAAAACTGTTGATATAAATTTGCACACGATGTTTATTACCCTTGTGCTTTATGCTGAGGCATTATTCTTGTAGAAATACATAACTGAGACACTTTGTATGAAGTACCGAAACTTATAACGGAAACTAAGCCATTGCAACGAAATAAGGAAGAAATTTCAAAATTTGAAATGCTTGCTAAAAGGAAGGTAAATGAAAGTGTGGAATTGTTACAGAAATAAATTGGCCACTTTGGAAAATATAGGAAAAAGAAGAGGGCAAAAAACTTTCAGTGACGTGTGAGAATAAACTGATTAGCATGTCGCATACTAGAAATTTCGTTGAATTAAAAGTACATCTTCTAGTTGAAAGGATCCCAATTAACCGCGTATAAACATAATGGAGTCTGCGTGAGAGCAGGGAAGTAGAAACTAAGACTTTACAGAGTTGGTTTGCAATTAATCATTTTCTTTTCGACAGGAAACCAGTATTAACTGATATATGCGTACAATTGAGATCACGGAATCGAGCGAAAATACGAATAAGTATGCACCCTGGTCAACGCTTACTGAATCGCTTCTGCAGTGGCCAGTGCTCACTTCTAGCGTTGCCCCTTTTCCTTCGATCCTGAGCTTGACACAAACCTCTGTTCATAGCTGAATTCTTAAGTGCCAAACTACTTGCCAAAGTAATACGAAATGCACTTGTTACGGCAAAAAGTCTTCTGCTCAGACTTATGCTCAGTGTAACGCAGATGCTCATTTTGCTGTCTTGAAGTCTCATATTCGATGCTCTCCAGGCTGATATTCGTATCTGAAGATGCTGTAATTCAAATATATTTTCTAATTATTACTTTGTCGGGAGTGGATGGGGACAGTAATACGCAAACATGTGTTTAGCTATTCATTGAGTTATTTGAGTTGCTAAAATACAAAAACAACTAGCAAGTTTAGTTTTTTCTCCATAGCTTGCTTTGCAATTTTCTACGTACTGATAATATTTCGTACCGTTGCGCCGCTATTTGTATTTATATTAATGGAAAAGTAAACTCACTGTAGTTGTAAGCAACCTCCTAAAATTTTCAACACGAGCTGTCGAGGATTCAGCTTCTGGATGCAAAAAAAAAGGTAATTGTAGATTTCTTGGAAAAGTATTTCCGGGAGTGTACCGCATTTCCTGTGAATGTGGGACACCGTATATAGGACAAACCGGAAGGACCATCGCTACTAGAATAATCGAACATGAAAGGAAAATTCGTTTAATGAAACCTGAGAAGTCTGGGCTGGCAGAAAATTGTTTGCATAGCGACCACAGAGCCAACTTTCGGGAGACGACCATCTTGGGAAAATGAAACAGTTACTGGGAGCGGAGAATTAAGTAGGCTTTGGCGATTTCCTCTGAAAGGAGCACGCTTAATCGTGATGCTGTATTTCAGTTCAGCTCCTCTTGGAAACCGGCATTAAAAATGGAAATCAATCGAATTAAGAAGCAAAGATCAATACAGCTTGATAATCAAGTTAAGCAGTTACGTTTCTTTGACATAATTTCTATACTCACGCCATCTCCTGACCTGGCACTTAATTTACTAAAAACAGTCTTTTGTTCAATAATGCGAATTTTGATAGTGTTTTGTCTTTGTTTATAGTTGTGTTATATCCAGTATTTCATTTGTGGCATAACATTTTATAAATATCCTGATGATGGGAGAGATGTACACTCCCGAAACGTTGATATCTATTATCTGTTTCATATAACCTTGCCCGGCTGAAATGTATCACTCCGCGTTCAACAGCCCTCCCCCGCGCCCTAATTGGCTAATGCTTTCGCGTCATAGGCCATAGGCGGTGCCTTCCCGTCACATTTCGTAATAATTGCCGGGAAGATAAATAAAATCATACAAAAATCATACAAATAAGGATATGAAGGCATGCAAAAATACAAGTTTATAATGAACTGAGCAAATTGAAACACAATGACTGAGCAATGAAACTGAAAGAGTTTATAATGAAAGGCATTTGGCCTTTTCCACTGAGATTTTTAAACCAGAACACATACCTTTCAAAAATGCTTGTCTTTCAGTCTTAAAAGTCGTGTCACACCATACTTTTCGTGTGTTCTTCGTGTAATTTAGCGATTTGTATCTCGGTGCAGTGTGGTTGTCCTTAAAATAGCGTCTTCGCCACACAGCAATATCGCCTCTGTCTTTTAGCACATTTTTCTTGCCTCTTTTTTCATTCACAAATCCCAGCTGTATAAGCAATCTCCTGAAATTTGGTAAATCTGTATCCTCATTTACAGCAGACGAAATGTTGCTTATGTTAGGGAGTTCGTTTCTAAAGAAAAACTATACACATGACGACGCACAACACTTTTCACGTATTTTCTCCGAGCACGCACTTTTGTTTATTCCTGCTTTTGCCTGGAGTGGTAAGTTTTCCTGTTTCCTCAATTTCATGTCGCGATGTTCCTACGGATCTAACACTCACACCTGTAAGTTCGGAGCACAACTGTTCGACTTCCCTCACTGACAGAGACGGATTCTTCTCTGTGAGTGCATTAAACACATGCAATACAATTCTTTTTTCACCGCTTTGTAATGGCTTACCCTTACGATGCTTCAGCGAAAAACTGGCGGTAGACTCTGTCATTATACATATAATAAGTACATGCGCAATAAACGATGGATAAAATAACGTATCTCTCGAACGCGCACAGTACACCTTCTAATGACAATACATGACTAATCCAGCTCAGAACAAGGTCAGTGATAAAACTCATATAAACAAATATAAACAAATATATGTAATTCACTACCGCTAAAGCACGTGCTCTTGTGTAATCAGAAAGGCAGGCCTAGATGCAAAGGAACCTCCTCTTTACTTTGTTTAAGAATTAACATGCATTTCAGATAAATTAACTCTGTTGCGTAATATATTTAATCGAAACATTATGAAAGTAAATATTTGACAATTCTCTTTCAACATATAAAGATATATCACCATGTTAAATAACGAACTAGTTTTTACCGCAAAACAGTCTCTACCAAACAGCAGCCAATGAGAGGAGATGAGGTCACGTGGCCGTTAAGAGATTACCGGGTAAGCTTACGTGAAACAAGGTATAATTATCTTTTCACCTGGCTGGCTGCCCGAGAAGAAAGTGAGCGTTCTTGGAAAAGGTTCCCTTTTTAAACGAAAATGTCATGATTCAGAAATTTTCACCATAAAATCTTATCATCTATACTTACTGGTGCTTTACATAAAGATAAAAAAAGATTCAATCGCTCATTTTCCTACAGTTACCCTATAATGATAAAATATATAGTTGTCTCTTTGCCTTATTGTTCCTCTCTCTGATGTATATGCTCTAATTTTGTCCATTTCCCTGTAGTAGTAGATGAACTTCCTCCAAATCCTCTTGTGAAGAGTTTGGCTGTCTGCTTAAGTACAATTTACTGATTATTTCAACTAGATAGCAACCTACCTGTACGTCTATTCACAAATATTCCTTTTTACATAGTAAAATAATTCCATTTTATATTACACGATATTTGCAACATATCTGTATTTGCGTTTAATTAACCTTTGTATTTCAGTTTCAGCCTGACCTTTTTGGCATAGTTCGTACTATTGTTTATATACGTATCTGTGATCATAATCTTTGTTAAACTCACCTTGTTCCGGAACAGGTTTGTCCAGGGATTGGTGTGGACCAATCCTGGTGAAATGTTTTTAGCAACATTGGTATGTATCAATATTATACTCGGAAAGTAGTTGACTTACTGATTATTTAAAAATAAAACATCACCAGTTCGAGCTCTTTCACTCCTGGAAATAAAATGCTACAATCCCGGTAATGGCGTTACAGCTCCATGGTTTATACTTATCCACAGAAGGCGCAGACCTCGGAGCGATTACGCAGCTGTAATTAAGCAACACATTTTTCGTAGTCCTTCTGAATTTTCTCTCTCTAACTTTTAAGTTGGTGTTGCATTAAAACAACAAAGCCCCTTTATATTACTTGACCCTTATGGTGGCGGCAAGAACTCATAATTACTGCCATTCCCATAAAACTAACGCGTAGGTTTTGCATTTTGATATGCTTCTACCTTTTTATGGTAGCTGGATAGTTCTAGCAAGCATCTGTTGATTATTTTTTATTTAATTACATAGAAGTGTTATTAAAGAATTCGTAGCTTGTATTTAATGTTTTTATTATCTTGGAATGTTGAAAGAGCATATTAGTCTATCAACATGAGGAGGTTTAGACATAGTAATAAAACCCTAGCCATTAAAAGTTCTACAATTTAGCAGTAATTTTTAGCTGCCATCTTAGATCTTTTTTGTAGCTTCTCTTGGTGGGGCACCCAATTGCTAAACTCTGAAAGGTTAGCATATCCATAATGTAATATCCATAGCCATAATGTTCTGTATCTGCTGCTGTTCCAGAGGTGAACTGTCAGATCTTCTTTCTCAGGGTATGCGTGGGCGGGTGTGGGGATAAACAATAGCAGTTAAGCTGACTATAAATATAACGGTGGTTAATTACGTCATTTTGCAAGATAGCTGCTGACAATTTGATGGTGAAAAATTAAACAGTATCTGAATCTTGTCTTTTTAAATTCTAAATATTTAATTACATTTGCTAAAAACTGACTTAACCAAATTTTACGGAATTAAAATAACTATCTCTTTAATAGTAATAGAAGTATATATTACCGTAAGTCGGAAACAAAATAAACGAAACAAAAAGCTAAGCGGAAATTTCCCGACCAGGACCAAAAATTCTAGAGCCTGTGCGGGAAGTCACTATCTAGTTTTAAATGAATGAAACTTCATCTAAAATGGGGAGATTTACAGAAAATAAATATTCTGCTTCCAGGTTTATGGCATGTTAAAATTACTCATACGCACATGCATTACAAGCAGGGGTTGCAAGCGCGCTGGCATGCCGTTATTTGACATTGGAATCATTTTCCTATAATTTATTTGATATATTCCTGTAAATTGTTACAGAGCTTCTGGCCTTATGCGGTAGATTACGTCCAACCCCTACCCCCTAATTCCCAAAGACACATAGTGTAAAATCAGGACCTCTTGTAGGTAATTCATGTTGTTGACCGAACTAACGTCCAGTAAAGTGTTCATCAAGCCAGTGACGACCAGTGACGGTGAAATGCGCAGGAGCCTCGCCTGCTGGAAAACAGCACTGTGAGAATTGCTCCATTGGAAGATCGTTAGCTACACATCTTGGCATAACATCTACCATTCTCTATATCTCGCATCAGAGCAGGACAAAGACACGGTCACACCACATTGATTATGGATGATGAGGTACTTGGTGCGTATTGTACTCAATAATGACGGCTGTGGCGATGCCACCGCTGTGCAAAACTTCCTCGTTGCTCCAGATAATGTTTTGAAACGAAGTCATCCACTTATTGTGCTATCATAAAGATATGAGGCATAGTTTATTCTCCATCTTTTCACTTACTGATGATAAATATAGATGTACAAATAGAAGATTTTCTTAAGGGACTTAAGAGCAAATTTGCCAAGAACAAATTTACAAATCGGCAAACAATTAAAAGATATGTGGCTATTTAAAATCACAGCAATTTCCCTCCCAACTTGTATATAACCCGAAAGCTTTGTTTACGTGCTGCGTAATCGATCACAATAAACAAATGTCAAATATTGTAGAACTCTATGGAAAATAACACGAATGTTGTAAATACACACCTTTTATTAAATCTTGCCTACTTATCCTTCCCCAATTGAACTCCTATTACGTGGTCCAACCCTGCAGCTGCTAAGTGATATCTGAAACACAATTTTTTCCCTGACTTTCTCAGTCCTAAGAATTTTATTTCCTTTCTAATTTGTATTCAGAAATATCGTTTAAGTCCTCAGCAACGGATGGAATGGCTTAAACATGTTTTAATCACGTTGTCCATTATCAACATTAAATCAGTACCAACGATGTACCGAAATTTTATGTTGCAGGAGTTTTTGAGCATGCCAGAAAGTTTACTGACTAAGGGCTGTTGCATTGAAATTTCATGTATAGGAAATACTTTTTAATATTTTAAAATTTGTTTAAAATAATATACTATTTTAATGTAGAAACAGTGAGTTGGCAAAATGTTAAACTTAAACCACGAAGCTTTTCACGGTCGGTGTCATTACATAGGAAGAGATCCCAGCTTGTGGACCACTTACATTTTTTGTGTAAGTGAAATCTGTTAAAAAGACGCTAATATTCAGTATCTAAGTTACGGAGTGGTACGATCACCATAGATTCAGTGACTGAGCGTGTAGCGTTCAAGGGCTCATTGGCAGCTAGGTCATTTGGACCCCATAGATTCAGTGCTACAATGAGGCAATGCTGGTTCTAGTCCTGTGACCATGTACCTTAGCTTTCGCCACATTTTGTTGATTGAGTTTGATTTGGGACTAGATATTTCGGAATAAAATATTGTACCAAACTTCGAAATATGTTTCACTGATTAAGATTTTGGAATTAGGTAAGAACAAATTAAACTAATAATTTTGATTGTACCCTGGGTGTATTCAGAACAAATCACCGGAATTAAACATTTTTTTTCATAGCGGTACGAGAATCATGACTTGAATCACAGTGGGTCTAGAGCACCTTACGTTACACTCGTGAACATATTTGACTTTGGAATGTCTATTTTAAAATATGATAATTTTTGGTTATGTAACTCTCACTGAAAATAATGATTTATCACTTATAAGCAAAAAGACGATTTAAGTTAATTGATGGAAATTAATCATTTCTTCACACTAGCCGTATTGGATTGATAGAGTCGACATGAAAAATTCAGTGCCGCGGCCAGAATTTGAACCACGGATCTACTGGTTTCCGTCCAGTCCCTTGTAGCCATTGAGCTACCATGGCCAATTTGCCGTCAGGACATTGACCCATATATTTCTAATTGACCCATATATTTCCCCGGTAAACCACTAGGGACTCTCGCATCCGAGATACACCGTTTGTGGAAACCTACTATTGTTAAGTACTTGAGTCCCAGGCGTCACCATTAAACTCTTATTATTCAAGTTGATTGATGCCTGGGACTTAAGCACTTGCGATAGTCAGTCACCACAAACGGTGTATCTCGGATGCGAGAGCCCCTAGTGATATGTGAGTCAATTGGAGAATTGAATGTCAGGACGGCAAATTGGTCATAGTAGCTCAATGGGTAAGAGCAACTGGATGGACACCACGAGATCCATGGTTCAAATTCCCGCACTGTCATTAAATTTTTCATGTCGACTCTATCAATCCAAAGAACGCGATCTTTCACATAATCTGCAGGTTGGGTAGATACATTTTGCAGGGTGAATGATTAATGCAAAATATAAGCTATGCGGTTGTTTCTCGTCACTGGTTAGCGAAAAATGTTATTACAAAAGTAAAATGAAGTAGAAAAAACAGCATTGTTTCAATTGAAGGACAATAACTCGCTCGAAAGTATGGGTGGCGAAAATGTCACCAAATACGGAAACGCAACCTCACTCAATAGCATCTGAGAAGTACATGTTATTTAGGAAGACCATTTTCGTCACCTCTTCTCTAAAATTATTTCAATTTTTTTCATATTACTGCTATGTTGAAAATAAGAGACACACATTTATTAGTAGAATTTTGTAATTAACCATATTAACTTATCAATTATTCTATAACCTATTCCCAAATTGTTTACTGCTTGAATAAATCTCGTGAACATACTTTATATATACATACATTCTCATACTAAGAATTCAATGTATACTACAAATAACAGACTATTGTATATATCACTCACCACTTGTCGCAAAAGCATGAAACCATGCATACAAATGGTGCTACAAACATTATCCCACTGCTAAATTTTCTAAACAAACTATTATGTTATATCCACGGAAAATATCCATTTATTCCTAACACTCAAAGGTATACCCCTATTCTTAACTGAGACCGATTACAGCACACAGGAATTCCTAAGTAGTGACTACCTTCAAACTGTTATCAGTACACAGAACAATCAATACACCAGCAGCCAAAGTCATTAACAGCAAGTAAAACAGGTGTGCTGAGTGGCTAGCTGCTGTCTACACACTTCACCAGATTGTACGAAGGAAGGGGGAGGTTTTATATTGGCAACGGCATTGTGCAAATTCCAGTAAAATCTAAAACTAATAATTTTGTTTCTACCTGGCTCTGATGCTAAGTAACACCGAAACCTACTGACCAACATAACATTCAGTAAGCATCACTAAACATATTTTTAATCGCTACACTTCTGTTATTCCAAATCAACTCTTCTGTGATCAAATTTCTCCTCCATCCATCGTCTTTATTCCATGTAAATAAGAAACCTATCTTCAATAAGTTATTATGAAGCAAACTCCTACCTTTATATTTCAACTCAGAATATATAAATTCGAACAAGAAAATTAGCTGTATTGAATAAAGTCAGCAATTTCTTTATTGTCAATATTTTGCTTTGCACACGTAAGCAGCAAGCTGTTCCACGCTTAAGAGAAGTTTAAAACGCTGCATGAATCTTTACTCCGAAGTATTGAAAGTGAAAATGTTGAACTGACGTGTGTTTTCTGATTCCCAGCCTGGCATGCTTTGAATGAGGAAACATTATCGCATCACAACTAAAGTGAAAAATTTATGCAGTGTTACTCGTGGATTGTTGGTGCGTTATTTTGTTTCAGAGGATCATTTAAAATGAGTGAAGTTCATGTACTTATTAAATATACTGACTTATTTATGCTTCCATGAACACTACCCGGTCTTTGAGGCTGCGATATGTCGCCGACTATTACGAAATACGTACATGTCGGTTACTGCAACGAAGTTCTTAAAATGCTTTAGTTTAGGTATAATCTTACTACTATTCGGATAATACTTTAGAACATGTCCAGTTACATTGTCTACAAAGCGTTAGAGAGGTATCACCAGTTCAGACGACAAATGCAGGTTTATAGAATCGTAGTTAATTTCGCATAGGAAGAAAATTGACTAATCACACACACAGATATATGTGCTCTAAAGTATCGTTGAATAATAGGTAACATACTCGTTTCTTTCAGTAGAGTTAATTGGTGTTCATAATTTCAAAAACAAACAATTTATTGTACTTTTTCCACATGCAGCTGTTAAACCCAATTGTATTACAGTAAAATTAAAAAAAAATATATGTGTTCAGAGAATGGTTAATTATTTAATAATCCAGTGTGATGTTATATAGCTACTTCCAAAAATTAGTGGGAAATTGTTGAATATATTTTCTGATCAAATACACAATCAGACTTACATATAAAATATACTTTATACTTAAACATCACTCTCAAGGCACGAGGCGTACAAATAACTCAAATGAGGAGAGATGTATGGTTTGTAAACATTTACTTTCAAACAAACAATTGATAAGCAGTGTAACACAGAAGTCTAATGATATCGATCGTCTTATATCACTGGCCTCCGGACGACTTTCAAACCTCTCACCTCTGTTGCATCGCCGTTACAGCCTGGGCCTACAGTCTTCATTGTTACTCTACAAATCACTCGTTCGTCCGCTTATTACATATGCCTGCCAAGTGTGGGGGGCCGCACACAAATTACATCTGCGTCGTCTTCAGGTCATACAGAATCGCTTCATGCGCATCGCTACCAACGCTCCATGGTTCATCCGTAATCAGCAGCTCCATCACGAACTAGGACTGTTACCTCTTCACGACTGCATTCGCAGGATCGCTCGTCGTTTCTTTTCCACACTGCAAGAAGTTCCAGGAGCTGTGTATTATAACATCGGCGTCCGCACGCGCCAGCCCTCACGCTTGAAGAGGAGACTACCACAGGACCTGCTTCTAAGTGATACCTCTGACTCTAGTGATTCTAGTGCTTGATGTCTGTCTTACATCTTCAATATTGACATAATTTCTCAGAGAGTATTATTGGAGTTCTAACTTAATGTAGTTTGGGGGCGGCCTGCTAGCCTACCCCTGAGTGTTATTGTTCTTATTGTACTGGTACCTTCTTTTCACTCTGATCTGTAAAGCACTGTACTGCTGATCGAACAATAAAAGAGTATAAAAAAGAAGTCTAATGAATCACCTTGGTTCCTCTCCTTCACTATGTGATATCCAGTCAGTGTACCCTCCAATGTAAAAATTAACCTGAGTGTATCCTAGATTGATGGCTCTTGTCGCTGATTCTCTGCCTCGAGCCAAGCTTTTACAATAGAAAACAATGGTGTCATTTTTATTTGGAACTGATCGTCGTCCATATGTCCATATTGGTTACTATACCCTTTTTCCAAGTAACAAACGATTATATTTATACATAAATTCTCGTGAAATAATTATTTATTTGTTTGCTTTTCTCAAAATATGTTGATCGCAGAATAAAACACTGCTATACCTTTTAGTTTGTAATTCTTCTATGAAGTTCATTTTAAAAAATGTAATAATTTCTCTTCAAAATTGAAATTGAGTTTTTACTAATGGATGCCCTTTACCTCCGGTGGTTCTCAGGGTGCCTTTCCGTATTGGAAGTGAATGGCCACTTAAGTTGGCACAGAGGCCTCCTTATCAAGCTGGAGGTTCTTTCGCGTTCTTTTCAATCTATACCTCCGGCTTTCTTTCGGTTATTTCACTACCGAAGGAGATATTTCAAGAATTTACGCCCTTCTCCGAGTTTGAACCCACGACTTCAGGAACCAGAGGCTAACATATCACACCTAGTCCACAGAGGACAATTTCCCTTCCACCTCTATAACTGATAACCTAACAAAACCTCACTAAAACACACAGTTTATGTCAAACGCATTTTATTGTCAGTAACTTCAGGGATATTCGTAATTATTTCTCTTAGTTCTGAAATACACTTTTCTGAAGTAGAAAGTTGCTATTCATTTTCTCTCGTCATGTAAGGCCACGAAATTTCAAGGCCACTACAGAGCGATCCACTTTCCAGAAATCTGAATGTTACCTCAAACTAGTATGTCCTTTTCATAGATAAACCTACAGCGAATTATGTAAAGTTGTAATAAAGATAATGTCGATCAGCAGAGAAACTTAGAACAATACCTTTCGGAAAATTAGAATAAGAAATAGAGGAGAAAGTCATGTAAATGCAACAACCCGAATTATTCTCTTGCATTTCCATATATACATGCTATATCGATCAAACAGATGACAATACATAGTGTTCCCAAATATCCGTCCAATTCTTGCAGTTTATCTTACAGCTGTACTGTTCAAGGTCAAGTGATAAACGAGCTCGTGAGATCTCGTTATAAGTAGCTAACATTAAAATTATCATATAACGTTCGCATGTTTCACGACATACCTAGAGTGTGTAATCCTGAGATTGGTTCAGGTAATCTTAATTCTATGTTGCAAGTATTTAGAGGTCGTTTGCGCTTATAGAAACACATGAATGCATCAGTTACATTATGTCAGTATTAAATAATTATATAAAATCTTCAGGTGGGAGCGGGATTCAAGTTTGAAATCTTTCGTTACAAACCTGGTACAATAATTACTGGTAGTATTTTCAACCCCTTCACATAAATTCATTTAGCTTCTCTATCTTAAGTTTGACATTCATTGTGATAGGCCTGAAGTTATTACCTAGTTTTTTTTAAGTCCATATTGTTTGTATAATTTCAAATTCCCTATTTTAGACACTAGATTATCCAAACCCAATATTACAACTTATGGCGAAAATTGATATAACTACTTTATTGTCTGGGAAATGGCAGGAAGGGGAGCTCTTAGGACAGCTCCTTCATGCTATATAGTACTACCATAAACAGGAAAGAAGTACGGTTTTAAATTGCTGTAGGTACACTAAGGATGTGGCCATGTTTACCGTTCTTCAAGAGACCGTGAAATACATTGCCTCTGCTCAGAAAACACAAAGGCTTAAGAAAGTGACTGCAACCTGTTGGTTTGAAATGCTATTATATTACAATACAATGCATCCATACCATTTCAAGTTTTGCACCAAATTACGTCATTGAGGAGATTCACTCCAGACAGGTAACAGGTGATGGTGCAGATTCTTGGGAATTAGTACCTATCACTGCTATCGTTGACAGAACATGACGATCAGTCCTAGCAATACTATATAAACAAAGTCTAGTATATTATGAAAAGTAGCAAATGAGCCACTAATCAGTACTTTTCGGTTTATAAGTGAGTGGAAGACTGTATTTGTTGTATTTCACTCATTTATCCTTGTTCCTACCTAAAGTTAAATTAATTACTATTTTCTAATATTACCTGCATTTCCAGCAGCAAAGCAGACGATTAAAGGAGTCAGTTGACTCCTGAGTGTACTAGTACAATAATATAATTTCTTAATTTAACTAACGCGCCGAAAGTATCTTTTTTACTAAGTAGCCCTTTCTCTACATTATTTTTAGAAGACAACGAGAAACTGAAATAAATGGGTACGTTTACACGCTGTTCATTTTTATCTTTAGTTTTACCGCGCAAAATTTGAGTTCATCAATAGCAGCGCTGGTAGAGCGAGTTTATATACGATTCCTCTAGCGGTTTGCGATCGTATTAGATGTGTTGACAGCAGCTTTGAGGCCTCCCTCTACCAGCAGTTAAATATACTATTTAAGAGGTGTGTCTGTCCGCGTGATATAAAGGTGCCCAATTTCACCTGTTGCGTAGATACGATAACTGTTAAAAAAACTATGTACTGGAATGCAAAGCACTGCAAAGCTAATTATGCAGCCATAAAAGAAGACCATGAATAATATACGAAATGATAAGTCAAAGAACACTTATCTCACAATGAACATCTGTTTTTCTGTTATAGTAGACATATTTGCATATTGTATGCCTGTTACATAAAATAGAAGTATTTCAATTTTATTTAAATTCACCCACAGTTTCCTCACAATATAACTTCATTACAAACCAGAAAATTAGCAGAACATGTTGTACGAATGAAAAATACATTAGTGTTACAATATGTACAAAGCTTTTATCCAAGTCTAATCAAGAAAATATGTCTAGTACATGGTTTTATGTGTCCATTTCCTTATATTTTATTTCTCTCTTCCCCTTAAACACTGTCTGTATTGCAAGAAGGTATGCTCGAGGCCTTTCTGTCATAACATTATTTATTTTTTCTAGACTGGGACCAGTCATTTTATAGCGTCCAGTGTCTTTCTTTTTGCGAGTAACTAATCCTGTATCTTGAAAATGTTTGATGTCCCTATTGGTTTTAAAAGACATAAGGATAGCAACATTAACAGACGTTTTAATTAAGCGTGAGAATGACAAAAATGTATACCGAATACTGATAAAATGTAAGACGTTAATGTTGCAAACAAAAGCATGTTAGTTTGACGGTACCTGGCACTTTGTACAACATTACGCGTCGAGGGACTTGTCTGAATGCAGAGTAGCATTGCATAAACTCCTCTATGCAGTGAATAAAGCTGTATTTATAAGTCACGCCAATTTTAATGCCGGTACGAAAGTAGCATTCAACCATGAAGACGCGGTGCTCTGTGTTCATATCCAGGGGAAGATAGTTGCAGGGCAACCATACTGAGAGCGCTGTAATTTGCTTACTGTTCCGCTAAAATTACCGCTTCTTCTCCGTAGAGGGCACTATGATTTCAAGATAGGTTCACCAATCAACTATGACGTCATCGTTGCTCAATCGGAGAGCGGGAAATAACGAATATATACACATATACATATATATTACATATATAACACTATATATTGTATTATTAAAAAATATATATAGAGAGATGGTTTATCTCGTAAGAAGTTTAATAGGATATTTGAGATATTTGGACAAAGAATAGAAGCTACTACGCATTTCAAACCAAAAATGGTACATTCTGCTGTACGCGTGTCTTGTTTATATAACTAGTGGTCATTAAAAAAAGAGTTATACATTTAGTTCATGCGTGTGGTTACATGAAGGTACATACGCGATTGCTGTAAGTTGATATATTGCTAGGTAATCTATTTGTAAGTTTTACAGTAGCTCGATATTTTCTTGAGAAACAATTCAGCTAATTTTCCGAGTTCTATGGACGTGATTAGTTCCATACTGCCAAAGCAGGTGACGTTTAGTGACAGTCGATATGCAGTGGAAAAAATCACTGGTAGTGGCGGAGCTGTACATAATTTATGGTATAATGAGCATCATTTCAATCACTTGTTTCATTCACCGTTTTGATAATCCCCTATCCGATTATTTAAAGGTGTCCGTTAGCCGTCTACACATATATACGGAAAGTAATGCTGGTACTACCAGTGTATTCTTGCTTCAGCCCATAATGATGGAATGAAATGTAAAATGAAAAAAGCGTACACCGATATTTTTGCCTCTTTTTCGCATAAAATTATTGTGATTTTATTTATAACTTATTCCTTCACTCCCAAGTGACGAACTGCAGACAGGGATCTATATGTTTATTATTTATACTGTCTCAATCTATCTTCTTTACAAAGCTATCCTCGACTTTATTTATGAGAATATATTTTCATTTTCAGTTTCCAGAGCTCAAATTCACTACTGTATGCCTTAGAGAAGAAAATTGCAGTGGAACACTTGATGCTTCACTTCCTTTGCTTCCCATTCCTATTGGATATGGTGTTTAAGATGCAAAAACTCTTTTAGAAGAAATTGCTTAAATGTATATTCCAGTTAAATGGTAGATATTTGCTTGCAAGCACCATGGAAATATAATTTGGGATATGGGTTTCCTTCCTGATGCCAACTTTAAGATTAAATCTGTCAACTTCGCTTTGATATTAAAGGAACGTGGTACCAATTGTGCAAAGTAAGAAAAATGGATATGTAACCTTTTCAATTAAATGAAGCTTCTGATTTTAGTCAGCTGAAGCAAATTGATCTATGTATGTTTAGAATAGTAAAATCCTCGAGATTTTCATTAAAAAATGCTGATCTTTTAGTAATATACCTTCAAAAGTTAATGTCCCTAAACCCTAAGACGAATTAAAAAAAGTCAATTTGCTTGCTTTACCCTTGAAACACAGTGCTCATAATGGTGGAGCATATACTTTCAGTATAAATGCAGTAGCCCAGATTTTTACCTTCGCTACCATCGATGCTTTTAAGGCACCTAAATTCTTCCTCCCTGCCAAAACAAAAGTTTGTACCTTTGACTACTGTTAGCGATGTTTTTTTAGAGGTGATGGTTTGAATGTTGATAGTTTGATATTAGCTGTTGTAGAATTCCTATTCCTTGTAATAACGCATTCGGTTAACGTTCTATAATTTAAAACTATCCTCTATTAGAGAAAATGTTGAAAGCTGAGGACTGAAATGCTCGTTTATAAGTTATATCGTCTCACTAGCAATTACCTTTGGGATTTTTCTACCTAATCCAACTTAGGTTTCTTAATGCTTTCACCAACTAATTACCACAGTCGGCACTATGAAAATGATCAAAATAAAATTTATACTGATGTATGATAGAAATATATTTATTGCACTCCTATTATACTATTGTACTGCTTTAATATTCTGAAAATTTAGACACAAAATTAAAAATAGTACATAAGATCTTTACAGCCGTTAATGGAGTATATTTAAGGTATTTTTCACTTCTTTTCACATTATTTTTTCCATTTGATGGTACATTTACCCAATACAACTATTTAAGTTTGCCTTGCTATTTCAGTCATATTCTGGCTGAAAAATTAACTATATGTATATTTACTCCAAAAGTATTCCTCTAATGCATGCGTTTGTGTTTAAGAATGAATGTTTAGTGGAAAATCATCAGAATAAGGTACAGCAGGGACACTGACTTATTTACTGATCAGTGAAAAGGAGAATACATTAAAGAAACATATAGTATCTATCCATATAAACATAGTTAAACATTCAAAAGTAAATTTATGCAATATAGAATGCAAAATAAGTATTTTACGCATTAATCTAGTAGAGAGTTCTTTAGATCCTTTATATTAATCATTTGACGATTCCTAATATTTTTGTTCAGTATACTCTACAAATTCTCCTTTGGATTCATGACTGGGGATTGTGGTGGTGTCGGCTTCCATCGTGGATATTATACAACAACCATAGCCTTGTATCTAGAGCTGTGTGTTTTGAATCATTACCTTGTGTGAAAATATAATCCTCAGAAAGAACCATATTATTCACACTTCTGGAAAAATGTGTTTTTGGGATGTTTTTTTATTAGCCTTGTGGTTCATAATTCCATCAATAAAACACAAATCCCCCACACCATTTGGTCTCATGCAGCCCCAAACAAGTACTGAACCACCTCCACGTTTAACTGAAGCTCTTATATTTTTCTCCTCATGCTCACAATTCTTTTTTCTTCGCACTATTGCTCTCCCTTTTGACTTAAAGAGCTGAAATTGACTCTCGTCATTAAATACAACCTTCCTCCAGAAATCAAATCCATCGCATTTATGTTCGTTTGCAAAGGCAACTCGCTTCTTTCTGTTGATTTTACTGATGTATGGTTTTCTACAGGCTGTTGGGCCTCCATACTCAGCCTCATAAAGCACTTTTCTTATATTTTGTGCTGAAAAAGACTTACCTGTGTGTGTTTGAACTGCAATAGCAAGTTTTGGAGCACTTAGTTTAGGATTTTTCTTGACTTCTCTAAGTAAGTGTCGTTTCTCCATCTCGGATAAAACTGCAGGACGACAACTTCTTGATTGATTTCCGTAAGTTTTGTTCTGATCAAATCTGTATATAATAGTCTTCACTGTACTGTAGGTCTTACAATGTTTTCTCCAGTTTATTGAAAATATTTTACTTTTTTAAATAACCTGATGCAAATACCTGTCTATTGTTTTGTAATTTCACGACGTTTTCGATCCATATTATTTAAATAACGGTCAACGGCTTTGAAAACAGAGATGGATCTGTAAACGACTGTGGATTATACACAACTGAATAAGAAAAGGGAAAGGGCGTGTGTCAGCGAGGCACCATACCTGGGATCTTGTTTACCAGACGAATTCTTGTTTGGCATCAAATGGGACATGATTTTAAATAACGTAGAGCTGTTCACTAATTAAGCAATATATGAACACAAATTGTGTTTTATTTTTAAATCTAGATATCAACCGATGTATGGAAATAGTTATTGTTCGCTTTTACCTATATTTTTCTGATTGTGCTTGTTATATATTATGTGAGATGATTAGACGAATACTTTTTGAAGTATCTGTATATGCTAGAAGGCTTAGCTTCATGTAATAGAGTAGCCTTATTATTTCCATTTTATGAGCATAGAAGGCTGGATTGTCGAATAACCAAGATTTGCTGTAAAATGATATAATATTGAATGGTAAATGCACCGAAGTTATGCGTAATGAATTTTGCTACCTTCTGCAATTCGGTGGCATGATCCTCTTTGCATATTAAGTTAAAACTTAAATGCGCTGTACTTTAGAAGAGATAGGTCAACATTAAATAAGGAACCTGCAGGTAAAGCAAACTTTATGAAGATATTAAAATATTTAAAATTTGTTGAGTAATCGGTTTGTAACCTTCCAGTGCGGAGATATGCCGTGAACATAGGTTGCTATATTGCATAAGAAATCGTAAACTTTAAAACTGTATGTCAAAAGCAGATCTCAGTTACTTTATTTTGTGCTTGTTAGCACCATCGCGAGTGGACTTTGAAGATCTGAATTTCAGACCCTTGGTCGCTAACCAAACGAGGGCTAGTCCCTCTACTAGCAGTGGAGTATTTTGCAAGGAAGGATAATATACGGCAGAGGATTAAGTTAGAATTTATTTACCTTGCCTTTATGCGTGTTTAAGCCAATTTGGTGTGTTAGTTTACGTGCATAGAAGCAGCCTTGGGCGTATGTAACACTCTCCAGAATCGATGTCGTACTCACCTAGACCGCGGATGAGGGAGTTGAAGTTGTGGGAGAGATTTTGATAGAAGGAACCTGAAAGTGTGTGGATGTCGTCTGTTATTGTGGGGATACGAAGGCTCATCGGATAACTAGATGGGGGATGTGCCAAAAGGGAATCTGTGGCAATGTGGAGGAGTCGGAATTGTATAATTTCAAGGCGGTGTAGGTGAGACTTGTCTGCTACTCCCCATGTTTCGCTGGTGGTGCGAAGAACATTAGCGACAGTAATGTTTGTCGAATGTCCTTTTTTTTAAAGTAGTGCGCTCTCGTGTTATACCAGCGGACTCTCTGCTGGTCATTAAATAGTACAGGTGCTCCGACCAGCCATCACATACACCAGCGAAATATGGGGACAAAAGACGTTGCGACTAGACATTGAAGATCTGAATGTCAGATCTTCGGTCTCAAGCCAGATCAGGGCTAGGTCCTCTACTGGCAGTGGAGTGTTTTGTAAGGAAGTTTAACATACGGCAGAAGATGAGGGTGGAGTTATATATAAGCCATCTGATGTCTTATTTTATGTGCCTAGAAGCAGCCTTGGGCGTTTGTAGCGCTCTCCAGGATTGATGTCGCGCTCATCTAGACTGCGGATAAGGGAGTTGAAGTTGTGGGAGGAAATATGGGGAGTAGCACACTAGAACAGATAGTCTGTTGGTATATATACCCAGAGAGCGCACTAGTTTCGGAAGAAAATGACATGTGAAAAACTTCAGCGACAGTAGCGACCACTTTAGCACTAGATCAGATAGTCTGCAGGTATACCCAAAAGAGCGTATTACTTTCCAAAAGAATTACATGCGGAAAACATTAGCGACGTAGTACAAAAATAAAGAAGAAGAAGATGATGATGACGACGACGACGACGATGATGATGATGGTGATGGTGATGATGATGATGATGATGATGATGATGATGATGATGTACTGGTTAATGAGCATCTTCTGGATGATCAGCAAGGTTAGCGTTATGCACAGGAAAGTTCACGGCTGATTGTTAAGAG
>CM060948.1:134920859-134948359 GCA_030765055.1 Mantis religiosa | reverse complement strand
CCTCTGTTCATTTTCCATCTTATCACTATTTTACTCATGAGTATGTCATATTATTTTAAAGACAGTGGAAAGCCACCTACTTTGGAGCGTTTTACACTTTAGTCTACTGTGTTCTGTGTGTATTTCTACAGAATTGTGTAATGAAAAGGCTTCTCTAAGTGTTTATCTCAAATTTAAATCTGATCCAAAATAAACCGTTAAGGGTTGAGATAGTGGCCTGAATATAATGCACGAACTATTATATATAATAAGCACTGTTCACCATTTAAGGGACACACGTATTCGGTATAAATTATAAACAATATTGAGCACACTAGCTATGGAAATTAGTTTCTACTTACGTAATCTGCCTTCCTCTAATATGAGCTGGAGATTGACTAAATACCCCCCCCCCATGTAGAATATCTCTGTTTCACTTGATTGATGATCTAAATATATCACACACTGTTCTTCAACAGCATCAATAATATCCTCCAGGTCACTAATTTTTTGTTCTTGTTGACTCACATGCTGCTTACAAGCAATAAATTAACAGAATATACAACAGAGAATGGTACTACAACTAGTTGAAGCATGGTTTTAGTTGGGCCATTTCTTCAATTACATATTTTTCGTGGCGTTTGTCATTAGATATGACCCGTGGCAGGAACTCCGCCTTAAAAACTATCATCAAACATTATAATTTTATTCAGTAGACATGCAATGATCTCACATTGTTTCCCAGGTGGGTTTGGTATGCATACTAACCTCATCTGTAGAAGGCTGATTTGTCCATCTCGACGACACTACTGGATTCTAATTCAGGGAGAATCGTTTCAAACCAGGATATGAAAACTTCGCCAGTTATTCTCTCGCAATAGTCTCCGATTGTTTTGAGTACGAAAGCAAGCTTCCCAGGCTCAACAAAACCATTTCCACCACTTGTGTGCAGCATTATTAGGTGTTTACCCCTCCCCGTTGGGTTTTTAAGTCCAATTGCCTGCCTTCTTGACCTTACAGTGGTCTTAGTCCATGTTTTTCTTGTAAACCCTTGTCTCTTCCAAGTAATGCACTTTCTGTCTTTTTCTGAGTTATATTAACTTACGCCGAATATTTCTCTGCCAATAAATAATATCTTCTCTGTCCACAATAACCCCCCAGGGGCCTACTTCGGTAGGTACGGGTTTGGCGCACCCGGGGTCCCGAGCCAACAGCCTCCCTCCTGTGGGCTGCTCTTTGTGGTTGAGGGAGACGGTCAACAGGTCCACCCACGTGTAGGCCGTGCGTGGAGACCCGTGGAGAAGGTTTTTAGGTTCTTGTCTAGTTTAGAGTTTAGGATTTAGTGAACGAAATTTTTAGTAGGTTCTGATTGATGTTTTGTTTTATGTACGTGTATTTTTAATAGGTTTTGTTACACTTGTATAGTTTTTAGAAAGTTTTATATCTGGTTTTGCCATGACTAATTTCTTAAGGGGCGCTGATGACCGCCGTAGTTGAGCGCCCTTATATATATAAGGGTGGTTATATATATATCTATGTCCACAATAGCAGTCTTTCTCTTTCTGCTAACAAAGTGAAAATATTCAGGAGCAGTTTGCGTATAAAAGTTCGTTTTAAGTTTGTAAGGTTGGGATCAGTATTAATTGCAATCAGCACTCGTTTTAAGGTGAAAGTTTCATAAAGAACTGGTAAACTTCTCGGAAGATTGCAGACCTCTAAAGTTTGTCACAAACAACATCCAGCACTTGGCATATGGTCTCTTCCTACTGGGAATTCTATTCTCACCAACTGTGGATTTTCCTTTGCGTGCGCTGTGAATACTTAAAATTGACACACTGGTAAACACGGATATTAATTTCACTACTTTTTTGATAGCAATTTATCCATACTTTATCACAGAACTTGTTAAACATGTACAGTATTTTTGCGTCTTCACCACATTGTGAGTGTTCCGCTCATATGTTTAACAGCACTCACTTGTTATATGTTGATGCAGACTGTCTTGCTTTCCATTTTTGATCCCTCTTCCAACTCTTTATGCTGTATAACTAAAGCTAATTAAAATTCATTATAATTTACCTGTGCCTAGTGCTCAATAGTGTGAGCTTTAGAAGAAATTAATTTGCTAATTGCTACTTTTTCGAGGGACTACTTAGGAGCGGAATTTCATGCAAACCATGAGGAAGAAGTGCTGCGGTCAAAATGCACCAATGTTTTTTTATGTCTACTTTGACCCCTGATATAAACGGTATAGGAGACGTTCCTTTGGTTATTTTGATTGCCCACCAGGAATAAAATACTAGTTGACAAACAATTAAACAATTCCTCTTTTGCATTGGTATCGATGAAGACATATAATTATCTATGAAGTTTACATCATCTTAACTTGTAACCGTAATGTTTTGGTATAGCCCAGTTTTTATCGTTTTTTTCACTGAATAAAAGCAGTAGTTGCAGTATATGCTGAGACAATACTGAGTCGAGCAATAATTGAATGAATAATTGATATTTCACGCCCAAGCACCCAACACCAATCCGAAAATCACACCACTGGGCAATCCCCTTCCGCTTAACTTGAAGGGCACGAATATATTCTACAAGTGACACAATACAATCCGGCACTCTTCCGACGAATACGCCAGAGAGTAAGTGTTAGTCTGCGAGAACAAGAAATGAAAGCTTGGGAAGGCAAAATGATCAGGCTGTGGATCGAAATGGCCACGTGTGGGGGATTGCAAAAGCCCTCGTAAATTGTCGAGGCCAGTGCAATTCTCCACTGCAGGGCTCACAGGTGCTCAACAACGATCCACAGACTATGCTTATGTGTTTGGTATACACATTGAACGTCGTAACATGCGTACAAGGTTACACCTAGAGCATGGAATTTCCGAATATTTCCCTACTTTCAGCAACCACATCCTCAACAGGATGCGGCTACCACTGATTCGTCCAAGAGAATTCTTCCCAGCGATTCGTCCACTGTACCGTTAAGCATCTCAAGCCAGAGGTGGTGGGACCTGATACTCTGACACCCAGCATACTCCACATGCTTCTATTCAGCACCATGTTCTTCTTGAGGATAATGCTTAACATGTGCCTTACGGTACAGTAATTTCCAGGGGAGTGGAGAGAGGCCCGGAGGATTTGCAACCTGAAGCCAACCACTTTTTCAACTACCGATCGATAAGCTTCCTTAAATCCTCTAGAAAGTGGGCCAGAGGATGGCCTCTGAGCAACGTTAAAGAAGCTATTCCTGGCCATCGTTTCGAACTTCGAGCTGGGCTCTCGAGCACCTAGCAGCTACTACATGTGATGAATGCAGCCAACTTGGGCTCCAGGAGGGTACCTTCATTGCTATGGAGTCTCTGTAAGTCAAGTAGGCGTTCTCATAGGTGCTGGCATACCGGTCTCCTATACAAGATTGTTCAACTGGGACTATTCACATAGTTTATTAACACTCTCTATACATTTCTTAGACACCACACGTATAGAGTCTCCGTCGCAAGTAAAGCATCCACATTTAGGCCCATAAGTGGCGGAGTCCCCGAAGGCTCTACTAATGCTCAAGCGATCGAGCATGCAGATGACGGATTTTCCAACCCAATCGCACTTCCAAACGGTCCAGAATGCTGACGAAGTGCTACTCTTCTGCAAGGAGAAACATATCCTCAGAGGCTTCAAGCCAGTACAACAACACCGTCGTCTCGTCCTAGAATGGTGTTGGGGTTGGAGCATGTTCGCTCACCTGGATAAGAGCCACGCCACACAACTTATGAAGAGTGATACCTTCTAGTTTTGAGGCGAAAGATGGAGTGGGGAAATTATATTTCATTTCTAACAATTGTTATGGATAGAGACCCAAATTTTCGTGAGTATATCAGGGACCTCTCGGCTCAGTTGCAGGTTCTATTCGTTACATGCACCTTTCCTGGGATCTGGTTCGATGCCTTTTCGCCTAAATTTACACACTTTGGCACTTTTAATCCCTCTAATGCTATACCCTGCGAGATCTGTGTCATGGTCACAGACTGCTGGCTTCTGGCTACTGTCGCTGCAACTTGCAGAGAATAGAGGGCTCCAGTATACCATTCTCTTGGCTGCTTCTTTCTCGTAAGAATAATTCAGAGAGTGGCATCTCCTTCGTACGTGGAGGATGGGGTTAGGTTCTATGATGGAAAACCTTTGACAGAATAACAGAAAATCAAAGCACCCTGGTTAAGTGATATGTGGATTATGGGCCTATATGACGCTGGCTTATGTATTTTCGATTCCCCGCATTACTAAGGGGCAGCCGACGTAAAACTGCACTTAAAGTTGAGTTCTGTTGAGCAGCAAAAGCGGAGTTCCACATTTAATTCAGTAAAGAGCACATTGGCCTCAAAGTTATATCCCAAGCTAATCAAAATTAATTTTGAATTTAACCATTCCCATCAAGATGCAATGAATCTTGGCTCGGGAAAACAGACCCACAGAAGCTACATGCTACCTCGCCATTCATCTACCTCTTATTATCAATAATCCTAGCTAAAATTCTGTAAAAAGGCTTTCTGCAGAAAACGGGAATTTAGGAATAATACTTAAGCTGTACCACACCCAGCAAACATCTCGATTGATCTGTAGGTTGTTTCACATCCCATTATGATACATACCTCCCTTCTTAAACTACTAGCTGTCAGTTTTAACTGAAGGTATGTCACCAGTAGAATTATTCCGTCTACAGATCCACCTGTCGCAAAGGATAATTCTTCTACGAGTCTAATCGCTTATACCATTTCTATATTATGATCTGCTAGAGGAATGATCTATCTTGACAGTTGGAAACTCATCTGTTGTCGGACACGGAGTTTCTAATATTCTAAAGTCCGTCTTTGTATCACAGCTTTAGGATTCCTTACGTATTATGGACTAAGATGACAATATACTTCTTTTTTATTTTTCTAAAACTGCTTAAGCAACTGTCTTCTGTTTCCAGAAGGGGATGTTTGCTTCCACCATCATGTTGTACAGATCTTGACAAAAACTCCTGTGTCTGTCTGCATTAACCCTGAAGGCACATTTTCCTCTCTCTCCCTGTTTACCAACAGCTCAGCTTGATGACTAACTCAATTGACGATCTATTCCTCCGCACAACTAACTTCACGAATTGTTTGTTAAACTTCCGGGCTCTAGTTATAACTGTGCTTATTTTAAAACGTAAATGCTGAAATACCTTCATTCTTCAGCGCACGAAGTTATAGTCGAATATTTTAAATAAACCCTGTTGTCTATTGAATCCAAGATTCATGCCGTTCAGATAACATGCATCTGAACAGTCAGCATTCGAGTCTTAAGCAAGTTAAATGTACTTTCGTTCTCCGACTCAGACAAAGAAGTTCTATTTCCTTTCAAACCGCAGAAAATTTCAATCCATGGTCCCCGTTAATCAGTTAGGCAAGCGAAAAATAAAATAAAATAGTGTCCACATTAGGTGAAAGAGGTTTTCGTCGTTAATGATATGGTATTCTTACTGGAAAAATGCATTTGTTTCTTGGGTATTTTTCCAGCAACATATTTATTGATATAAATGTTGCTTTTATGTGCTAGCAGCGGCTAGGATGCAGTATATGTTGTAGTCCTAAATATTGGAACATAATTGCTACAAAAGTGTTACAAATAAGAAGTAGTATTTCCGCAAAGGAAATATCCTAATTTGGATACGCTATTAAAGCGGAAGAATTTAATGCCATAATATAGCACTGTTTTCCATTCTTAAACTTTGACGTTGCAATATACTTCGTCATCATGTTCTTAACATACAACTTTAGCTAACATGACTTCCAGACCATGTACATTTTAACTGCAAGGGTTTGCGAAAGTACACTACAAAACGAGTTGTGGTGGCTTACCTAAGATTTCTGCAGTAGTCGAATATTTCATCCAGTAAGAAATTGGGAAGGCGCCAAGACTGGCTGAAAATTGGCGTGCACACCGACACAGCATGATGCACTGTGAATATACGTCGATGTTGTCGCTGTGTTCTGGAACTTGAGTTCCAGTGTTGGACCAAGATGTGGCGTAACGATTTATGTGCTGCCGTAATAGTCATTGAAATTTTAATTGCTATTAAAATGGACGACATATGATATTTTAAATGTGTGTGAAACGTACCTATTTCAGGCAACATAGTATTCGGTACTGTTAGGTACATAAATGATATTTGGTTTTTCTCACTATAAATCTCGAGAGATAGAATCAGACTAAAAAGCTCAAAGCATATCCGATATTTCAGGTGCAGATCTTTGGCTTGCAGCTGCTCTAAATAACTGAGCTATCATTACAACATTTTGGTGCAAAATGTTCTGGCAGCTCACGCATTTGGAGCGTTGTATGGTAATTCGAAACCGTTTGGATCAAACTCTTCTTATAGTAATGAATGTTTCAGCCTATTTCTACCTCTGCATAAAGATATGAAGGTACACTTCGAGGTACCGTTGTCCTGTATGTTAGCGTAATTTATTTCTAAATCAATAACAGTTTCCTACCTTCCAAAATTTACTGAAACATGAAGCTGATTTCCATCGCAACTTTGTGTCTCTTATTATGAATAAACCGCAACACTTCTAACGACACACTTCACAAATTAGTGAAGTGTGTTTACTAAAAGTTTTGCAATTCATTCCTACTACTGAGGTTGCTTCACTTTAAGTAGCTTCAGTTTTTAACAAATACGATTGGTGTCTATTACTACGATTTATTTCTTTGGTGTACTTAAGTCCGTTTTTACACCTTACAATCGTGAACATTACCGAACATACAATTAAATAATTATTGGGATAGAAATTTGGGATAGAAGCATCCCAGGCTTAACTTCAGAATAACTTAGCGGCATTTGCTGGTTATGAGAACTATAGCAAACCTCACAATGGCCCAGGAAGGGTGGACGGTGACGGAATGCTTTAAACATCAGACCTTCAGTTCAGGATGCCGTACCATAAAGTGCTCGGCTATGGTGTTAGTGATCATATGTTGAATTCCATTTAAATATTTGCATGAATGCAAATATATCTAGGTAATCAACACCTAAATTTCCTATCCAGATGATCAGAGTTTTGTGTGTAAATAAAGCTCCAAATTATCTTCATTTCTCTAAATATTTTACGCCTATACAACCACTGCAAGCTTATGCCCTTCAGAACGGTTGATTGTAATTGTTTATGGCAGGCATTGCGTGCTATATTCACCCCAATGAGAGGTGAATTAGGCCAATCGGCTCGGAGGTTTGAACTCGATTAGTGGTTTCATCAGGCTCAGAAGTATTGAACACTCCCTTGTGGGATAGTTGGCAACGTAAAACAGCTGCATTACCAGTCCAGAGAGATGGGCGACTGCCAAATCACCTGCAGCTAATGGAATCGACAGGATAGTACTGCTTTGAATATCGTAACAAACGTTTTCTCTTATATTCAGAGTAGTAAGGACTAATACTCATGATTTGGATATGATACTTAATTGCAATTTTCCAGAATTACCTACTGTTGCTGTTTTTTCTCGATAATTACACCAGAGGACATACCTGTATTTTCCGCACCAGAGAGAATCTACTGTCAATATGGGAGACTCGCTTTGGAGTAAATTACTTTGAAATTCGCCATTTACCTCCTTAATATATGATACACCTTATTTTGCTCATTTCTTCCTTTCCCCGTCAAACATTTTTTCTCCCCTGCTTTCTAATCTATCCATTCAAACTTTTTATATATCAGCACTTCTTTCCTTCCATATTTATCGGCAATTGTCTTGGGGATTGTAACAAAATTTTCACGATCTATCCACTTATCCTTCACACCAGTTGAGTTCCCTGTCGCTATCCCTTTTCTTTTCTTTTGTGTTTTGTTAGCATTCTCCTCCTTCTCCTGCTCTCCTGTTCTGATTCCATCTGTTTCATTATATTTTAGCGCCATTTCTACTAAATCCATTGCTGTCTGAATCTGCTGTTTTCGCTTTCGCTGTTCCATCTGTTCTTGTATCAATGTAATGTCTTGGAATGCTGCTAATAGTAAAACGTAAAACAACTGTTTCGACTTCAACCTCCGCACAAAGAAGTTTACCAAGAAGATTAATTCGATCAGTGAACTAGACTCTGGCTCACCTAAGATATTTTAAACATTAATAAATATAGTTAAACCAAGAAATACATGAAAATTACTGTTTATTCTATCTCTAGCGCTGTTCTTCCCGAACTAATACTGAAATTCTTTTGCCATCTGACACAGAAAAGTATGTTGTTCTGTTTAGTAACGATTAAAAGTGCCATCCCAACAATGTTAAATGTGCTAAATTTATGGCCCATACCTATCTCAATAACTGTTTCAAATATCAGACTGGAACTTTCGCTGCATATGGATCCATGATTCACCCTTATCCAATATACTTTTGTATTTGGAATGATACAGTGATATTCTCGATTATACCATATTTTTTTCTAAAAGGCACTCGCAATTAATATTTCAAAACTTAAACTACCGAATATGAACATCAAAATAAATCCAAAAGTGTAATTTAAATATCTATGTTACCATACTAGACTTTAATTTAGTGCCCTTTGACAGTTTATGTGAAAGCGTATTGTTTATATTGCAGAATATAAGTTACATAAGAAGCTGTTCAAAGCATAAACTGAAGAAGCGGAAAAGATACGGAAAACAAATGTCGATATGATTTTTAAAGAAAAAAAAAAACTATATCACTTGACCATATCAAATGTTCTGTATTTGCCAGCAGTACCAAATTTTAGACGAAGATTTTCCCATACAGATAGGCTAACATTTTCCTCTCCACTCCAAAGTGTAGGAGCGTTTCTTTTTCCTGTGAACTGTTGCAGAACTTACAGTACAAAGCAACAGATGTATCAGTTTCAAAAACAGAACTAAAATGCACTAACTGTTGCTTCAGTGATAAATATATGTGTACATAAATACTCGTACAGTCCGGTACACGGAAATATTCCGATGCTGTTGGTATATTTTGGTGTGCTATTTTATACGAGGGCTGTTCAATAAAGAATGATCATAATCTTTTATGGTCATAATTTTTCGCACTAAAATTCTATCTTAGTATATTCTGTCAGCTTAATGTGAAACAAACAATGTTGGTACTCCTGGTTCCCGCCTGTGAGAACCAGGAAAATTCAGACATGTTCAGTATCGCTTACCGCTGCAATGGAGGTAACACCCGAAGAACAATATGCGGTTTTGAAATTCTGCTTTCGTCTCAACAAATCTTCAGTTGAGGCCTATACAATGTTACAGGAGGCTATGGAGAATTTGTTCTTCCCTATAGCGCAGCTCGTAAATGGTTTACAATATTTAAAGAGGGGAGACAATCCCTTTCAAAGGAAAGTGAACCCGGTGCTCCAGTTAATGCTCTTACGGAAGAAAACATCAACACTGCTGCTGCCATTGTAAGAGAGGATCGCCGAATCACCTTAGGATCACTTTCTGATATACTGAGCATTTCATTGGGTGCCACCCACACATTGATGACAGAAACATTACATATGATGTGCGCGTTGGGTTCCAAGACATGACTTCCGAATAAAAGGCCATTCCATTGGAGGTCTGCATGCAGTTAGAGTTGATATTAGAGGAATATCCGGAGTTTCTTTCAAACGTAATCACCGCTGTTGAGAATTGGCTACATCATTTTGATCCTGAGAGCAAACAGCAAAGCTCAGTGTGGTAATTTCCTTGATCACCAACCCCCAAAAAAGTAGAAGTGGTTGCTTCTGCTGGGAAAGTTGTGGTCATCTCATTCGTTGATATCCATGGAATGGTATATCAAAATGTAACTGCACACACATCGGTAACTGGACAATACTACAGAGATGTCCTGTAAACATTACAAGTCTATTTCAAGCACAAAAGACCACATTTTCGCGAAGCAGGCTACATGCTGCACCACGATAGTGCGCGGCCACAAATTGCCAATGTTGTTGCTGAATATCTTGCAAAACTCAATGTGAAGGGGATCCCTCACCCCCCCCCCCCTATAGTCCGGATTTAGCCCCATGTGAATGTTTTGCTATTCCCTAACTTGAAGAAATGCCTTCGTGGGAGGCATTTTCCATCATCAGAAGCAGTGGCGAAGGCTGCGGAGGCAATTTTGAAAGATCTCTCAAAAAATGGTTTCCAGCATGTCTTTGAAGACTGGCAGAAAGGCTGGGACAAGAGCATCACATTCAGAGGAGACTATTTTGGGAAGGACTATCAAAATTATGTGGATGAGTAAAGGTACGTTATAAAAAAAATTTGATTATTCTTTATTGAACAGCCCTCGTATAATTTTGACATAGGTGTTTCACCATTCGTGTTTTACACCAGTTGTGGCTGTGCCAATCTCTTATTGGTTTATATCGAAATCCAATAACACAGGCAATGACCCATGAACAAGGCGGTAGCCCAGGTGCGTAGTGCAAGGGGAGGGGTAAGGAGGAATTTAAGCTTAGTGGTACGATTGTCAACACTACTTCCTTGCAGTATCCGTCGCTCATTTTTGATGCCATAATTCGGGAATTGGGGAGGACAAGGGGTGGGTTATAAGGAATGGTGGAGGGGTTTAGTGGATGAATTACTAGAATATTATCTCTTTGCGTTTGCCCCTTATGTTTGCCTACGGGACGAAAATATGCTTTAGTATGCTCTGTATATTTTGTGTAGAAGGAAATAAGTTACTGATTTAAATTATTTTGTAATAAAATAAGTTGATTCGAAATAAATATGCCCAATGTGAAGTTGAAGCGGATACACATAATAAAAGAGATAAATCTGTCACATCCCTCATTCCCTTCCCAAGAAACCTGCACAAACCTGAGAAGGTTAATTTTTCGAAAAGGATGGGCAATCTGCTCCTGTCCTCAATAACCGCTGATAAAGTAACCAATGTCCGGTGAGACGCATTCTGAATTATATGTTTCAGTGTAGCTTAAACTGTCTGGTCTTCTGGTATTTTGAAATTCTGTGCCGAATTTCAAAAGCTACAAGTGCAAAACTGGTTATATTATCCTACTGCTGTCATAGCCATTAACGTTCTGGAAGATAATAACATAGCCATGTAGTTCACTTTCCATGTTCACTAGCTATGAATAGATATATATTACCTACATCAGTATCTATTTTATGCAAAAGGTCTCTCTCTACGTACAGCTGGTAAAGGAACTACTTATTTTTGCTTTAATAATGTTTCAATTTCGCTTATTAACCATTGTTTTATCTTTCTTAAGGTGGTAGGAAATTGAATTTCTATTTCATTGTATAACTTAAATTCACTTCCTTATGATATTTTATCTTCATTCTGTAGAGACAAAGGTAATTGGGATCTTCATCTACGGCCCTTTTATATATAAATGTTCCCTAATAGGTATTTTTGTCACCTACCTTGATAAATCTGAAAAATTCTAAGGAATGTGTAATCTCATCTATGCGTCTATCAAACCATTTTGAAGCACCATCCTCATTTCAATAGACTACATTTGGTGTGGATCTGATTATCTTTGAATATTTTCTCATTCTTAATCACAACAAACCAATGATATTTTGTTTCGCAAGAGCTAAGGTATGAACATCCAAATTGTCACTGCAGACCTTGTATAATCTCAGTCGAGTAAATGCTGTGGTTACTTAACAGAATCACCTTGGCTATAGCCCAACCTTTCATGTATGTTTTGGTCCATAGAAGCAAATAGATTGGCTATTATTTCGGTGTATACCCTATTGTTTCCTAGGATCAAGCTGGACACTTGCCATATCCCGAAAACTGCATTGAGCTACTAAATCAAAATATGTCGGCTCGTCATATGACCCCTATTGCTGGAGGTCGTCAGTGTTCCTCAAGGTTATGCTATAAATACCCTGACTAGGAAGAAGAGCTTGAGCTTATTTGATGTCCCCTATAAAAGAAATGAACCAATCATTCTAAAATTTCTGTAAATTAAGATAAAATATTGTTGTTCAATCGAAAGCATTCTATTCGTGCAGTTATAATATACACTGGTAAATGTTAGTAATGAAATACTGAGCCTACCTTTGCCATGTTAAGCCTGCGCCCTTTTGGCCGCGCCGTGGCTCAGTGGTTAGACCACTCTTACCAAGGCGCCCGGGTTCGATCCCAGGAGACCGCAAAGCGAGATTTGTGGTGGACAACATGGCGCTGGGGCGGGTTTACTCCGGGATCTCCAGTTTCCCCTGCCATCTCATTCCACCGTTGCTCCATCTTCATCTCATGTATCATCAGTTTCATCGCCTGTGGTGCCGTATGTAGTAAAAGTGGGCGTTAAATACTACACATTGCCTGCGCCCTTTACCTAATTATAAAACTCCACTTAATGTGTAATTTACTCTTCCCTTTCCTCTGAGCCTGAAAACGCTTTGCATGTACACGCCATAGCTGGGTGCTATACTTAACATCAAACCAATAAAAACTACAGTCATTCAGTGGCTCATGTGGATCATTCTTGTGAAGCATGGCTTCCAGCCATTCAGGTGCCATGTTTCCGTGCTCCCCCCCTTTCGCCACTCATCTAGCTTAGTCCTTATATAGGCTAAAGCCAGTGTTCTGTACTCAAATTAAAACAAATAAAAGATTGGCTAACCCAAGACCGATTTGGAACCTACGCTAACGGTATTCTTCTAATATTAAATGAAGGAAAACTACAGTATTCTATAAGCATCGAGACGTTTTCGTACATGATTAAAAATACTCTTTGTATAAAATAAATGTAGGTCAAATTGAATGACATATTTTGAAAACTTACAGAACATGTTCAAAAGAAATATAGCGTATATAATTACATACTTTGTTCTCCATTAGTTTCTACTTTGGAGTAGATAAATTATGTGGTGCATTTATACTATGTTTAAAAATGTTCTTCAAGTTTCTCACCATATTTACTACAAATAAAGAAGTAATTTATAAAAATTCACTGTAATCTTAATTGTACCAAAATGGTTTTTAAATAATGTGCTATATTCTGTGCACCTAATAATGCTATATTGTATAAAAACTTGTAAGTCAGGCTATTCTGTAGTGTTGAAACATTTTCTCTATTTTGATAATGTAAAGAAACGGGAATACCCTTTGGTGTAATATTAACAAATTTGTAACTATGTTACGTATTTATCTTTTAGGTGAATCATATAGTCTCTTAGAGAAAACAATGAGAAGTGCTTTTTGCTTTTTAGGCCTTTTAATTAATAATTACTCCTAAAGGCAGGGATCTCATTTTATTTTGTCGAACATTTAAATTATTTTCTTTTACTTGATACCATCTTTAAACTGCCTGGCATATATTTGCACTGCAAGTATCCATTTTATTACAGTAATAAAATAAATTAATTGTATTGGTAATTTTATCTTACAGAAAAATGCACCTGTCTTTAAAGCGGAAATTCAATTGTTTTAGTGTATTTATTGGCCCATGCAAATAAAAGCACAAAAATTGATTAGTGTACACATCGACATTTTTTTAGAAATTTGGGTCGCCACCACGTGCTGGACTGCTGAAGGAAATACAATTTAGAGGTGGACAAATAAACAAATAAAGCCTATTGGTAAAATGGTGCATAAAATTGTGGTGTATAAAATCAGTATGAGGATAAACTTTTTGATTTTGAGAGAATGGGGTCTCAGATACATTAGAGTAACTGATCTTCTAGATAAACGTAATTGAAATCTTACTTTACTTTATGGAGCGTCTTCATTTTCCAGTCAAATGTAAAGATAACTCTGCAAGTTGTTAGGTGCTATTGCTGTTGTGCAGTACACAACAAGAAAATGATCACTATGTGTTCTACTGAATGGTTTTAACATGAAACACAACATCCCATAGGAAGTTTCCCAGTCAACATTAAATGCTGACATATTTAGTGCAGTAAAAAAGTTTGCGACCACTTGTTGTTAAGCTTAGAATGCTTATTTTGGCATTACTTTTCTACTCTACAACTTTCTGTACATTGTTTTACGGGAGCCAGTATGTTGGTCTCAAAACAGGACATTACCACATGCTAACAATTTATACGCACTTTAGTGCTTTACTCTTAATTAACTGATTGAAAATATTTTGGCTTACAAAACTTGAATGCAACAATAAAATAAGCTTAATATAGAGGCATGTGTAAGCATCCATGAGTTCCATCACATTTTCTTCGAACTGCAACTAATCTCGTGTTTGTGTTGTTTCAGAAAAGTGAGCAGAAATACAGGTAAGTGCAATGCTGTGCATTAGAACTTAAAGAAGGCGAGAAATTTGTGCCAATTAGAAGCTCTTTGTGCTAAGGGTCTACAAAACAGAAGCTAGTATGTTTTCCTTGCATCACGAAATTAAATTTTTGCTGCAATAAACTTTGTAAGTATACGAGACATTTATGTGGAAATAAAACACACGTTTGATTTTAAAATCACAGCCCAATTTCTTTGCTTTACTATCTCTTACTACCTTCCGTGGTTGCTGACGGAAAGAGGTAGGAGGCGGACGTGTTTTACGCGCTCCCGCGAGAAGGCAAGAATGGGAATACAAATCGAAGTATACAGAGCGAGAATTGGACTATTTGCCCCGTAAGGAATAAGTTCAGAAGTCGGAGATTCAAAAAAACCGATCGGCGACTATGGCCTGGTTCGTATTTATAATTTTAGTGCTACTAGTGATCGACGGAGTTGAGCAAAACCCGAGGCCGGAGTCAGAACGAAATATAATGAGCATGTTGAAAGGAATTGCAGAGGATATATCAATTACAAATGCAAGTATCAAAGTAATGGAGAAGAAAATCGACGAGAAAATGGATAGAAAGTTTGAAGAGTTAAAAAAAATGTGGGGAAGATTTGAAGATGAAGTGAACAGAGAAATAGTAGAATGCAAGCAAAGAATTACATTCTTGGAAAAATCCGAAGATAGAAGAAGGAAAATGAATGGGATGCGAACCTATAAGAGTAGAACTAGGGAAAGCAACATAAGTTCAGAAGCATGGTGCGGGTACTTTGAAGGCCTTTTAGGAATAAAAGAAGGGAGACAACGTATTTGAGAATTGGATAGCATAGGAGAAATCCAACAATTAGATAGTAGAATAAGAATATAGGAATTAAGGGAACAAGTAAAACGATTAAAAAGGAATAAAGCATGTGGTATAGATGGGATTCCAGGGGAGTTTTGGAACGCATGGGCTAGAAAGGAAAACAGATTAAGAACAGATTCTAAATGAAGTATTAGAAGGGGGCAAGGTTCCAAGTAGTTGGAGAAAAGCAATGGTTGTGCCAATATTTAAGAATAAAGGGAGGTAGATAATCCTGCAAATTAAAGAGGAATTAGCTTATTATCTGTGTTAGGTAAGATATATACTGTAGTTTTGGCAGAGAGAGTACAAAAGTGGGCACAAAACAAGAGCAAGCTATCAGATTTCTAAGCAGGCTTTAGACAAGACAGGAGAACAGTGGATAATATATTTGTGATAAGCATGTTGATAAGTAAATATTTAGCAGATAAGAGAGGGAGGGTATATATGTTATTTATTGATTTTGAAAAGGCCTTTGATACAATAAATCGCGAAGAACTATGGTAAAAATTAAATAGCAGATTTATTCAGAGGTTTTAAAGTTTATATTCAGACAATGAGTTTTGTATAATGATGGCAAATAATAAAGTAACAAGATTCATTCAGAATAATATAGGATTGAGGCAAGGCTATAAGCTGAGCACCATACTGTTTAATCTGTTTATAGATGGTAATTTTGATGCAATTAGAATGGAAATTACGCATGTTCCAATAATTAATAACAGGGAAATACCCAGGTTGCTATTTGCAGATGATTTAGTATCAGGAGCTATTTTCAAAATGGGAATAGATAGAGCAATTGGAGCAGTAGATAAATTTTGTGAGGAGTGGAGCCTTAGAATTAATGTAAACAAAACTAAAATTATGGTATTTAAGAAAGGCAACAAGTTAAGAAAAGAGGAGAAATAGTACTGGCAAGGAAGAGAAATTAAGGTGGTCAATACATTTAATTATCTAGGAGTACGGTTAAGCAGTAACGGGGTTGGAAGGAGCAGAAGAGAATGACAATGGCAAAAGGTAAAATTGCATTGAAAGCTATTAATGCATGACTAGATAAATTACCAGGAGTGCAAATAAAACATCTGACGAGAATTTACACAGCCGTAGTAGAAGCAAAAATACTCTATGGGGTAGAGATATGGGGTTTGCAGGAGGGGTTGTAAATAGGAATGTGATGCATAGAAATTTTTGCAAACTAATTTTGTGCTTACCATGAGCTTCACCAAATGGAGTGGCGCAAGCAGAATTTCGCCATTACGATTATGCATTATCCTTGTGCAAGAGAACAATTTTGCGTTTCTATCTTGGCCTCTTTGCAGTCAACGCATGTTACAAACGATCCAACAATAAAGAATAATAGGCTCCCGTTAAAGTTCTGTCTTTTTCCAAGTAGTCTATGACGATTGTTCCTTGTGAATCCCAAAATATATTGGGCATCACCCGACAGCTGACAAAATTGTCCTTGCCTTCTTTGGTGTACTTTCACCAGCCTTTGTCCAATGTCATGGATGCTGTTTTGACTCTGGTGTGTAATACTGGATCTAAGTTTCATCCACGGTCACAAATCGGCGCAAAAAAACTCTTGTGGATTGCAATTAAACATCGCCAGGTGCTCGGTAGAATTGTTCTTCCGGATGTGCTTCTGGTCGACTGTGAGTAATCGCGGAACACATCCTGCACATATCTTCTTCGTTGCAAGTTTTTCATGCAGGATATTATGAACTCGCTAGTTTGGGTTGCCTACAGGCTCAGCAATCTCACGAATTTTGATTTGGCGGTCTTTCATATCCATATCATGGATTTTTTCAACGGTGTCCTGCGCTGTGAGCTCAATTGGGCAACCAGAGTGCGATTTGTCTTCGGTGCTTCAATGACTACGTTTAAATTCATTGATCCAAAAGAAAATGATCTTCAATGTAGGTGCAGAGTTCGCGTGAACTTCATTCGATTCAGTTTTGACTTATGTGGCAGTCCAGCCCTTCAAATGAAAATGTTTAATGACAGCACGAAACTCTGTTTTTTTTTTCGTTCTTTTTTTCATTTTCAATCAAGCTATCACACTGACCAGTTCAGATGACTGTCAACAATAAACTGTATATTAGCACATTCAAAATTCTGTACAATATTTTGAATAATCAAGCGTACACACCACAGCGTTGCAGCAAAAACTTACCATCCCATCATGGAAATTTACCAGACTGCTTAAACAGCCCTCGTAGGTGTGCTTAAACGCAACGGCTCCATTTCAGTAGAACTTCTGGCATATAAAATAACTCTTGAAGATGAAATTGTGGCATCAGGCGCGCTGACTTCATCATTGCAATTGTCGCCGTTGTTAACCTACAGAATGTTATTCATTTTGGTCAAAAATGTTCACAGTAATACATTCTAAATACAATACTACATTTCCCAAAATTATTCTCATAATTTATAATCTACAGTTTATCCACCTACATCATCCCCGGGTGGGTTTTATTATTAGTTGTTGTTCAGTTTCATTCCCCCAGAAATAGAATCACTTGTAGGTAATGGCCTTGTTTATTACTGATCTTCATATAATAACTATACTTTTATAATTTTAAAAAATATTTGCTTAAAATTGGAATAATTAGTGTGATTAAATAAAACAGTGAGTGAGCAAAATATCAACCCAGTAGCTCAGTTTATCATATAAGAGAAATAACTGTTTGAATTAAATAAAAATGCAAATTTTCTGAAAGTGTGCTTTGCATCCAGATTTTCTAGATAAATTGTATTGCTAAGTTCTCTGATACTTAAGTATAGTGAAAATAAATGTCAGTATTTATTGCAGTTTTATGATCCTACTTTGAAGGAAATAATTTGTTTGATTTCAGGAAGTTATTGTGCTTCAAATGTTTCTTGTATTTCAGGTTACATTATTTGTTGTGAGCCACAGAATAAGACAGTCATCAAAACTATGTTTAAAGGTTTAGACACCATGTTTCCATTTATGTATATAAATTTGCATAGAAATCAAATTAAAGTTGAAATGGAACGCTGAGAAGAAACCCTACAGAGAGAAGTGGGCAGGTTAAGTAGGTTCAAAAGGGAGCGTACGGCTAATTCATCTAGTCGGTGAGTTTTTTCAAAATTGGGGATCGTGAAAAATGTTTACCCAAAATGATTCACTGATTCTATAAATATGTATTTGAGTTAAAAAAAATAGAAATAAATTGTTATTTAATCAAGAACCTCAGTTGCAGGGTGCTGAAAAGAAGATAATTTTAACTCTTTAAGCCACATTTTTAATGGTAATACTTCCTCTTTGTAATTCTAGTGCAATTATACAATTAGCATACTGAATCTGCCAAGCCTTATTCTACAGACAAAATTGCAGGAAAAATTTAAAGCAGTTGTCCTCTAGATATATCATAACTTACGATATAAGCATAAGAAACTAACTAATCAGATGGCTCAAATTTCATTGCACTCTAACGAGTAAATTTTGGTTCAATTTTGACGTTTACGCTTGAGCAGCTAAAGAAGTTGAGATTCTGCTTAAATATCCATAATTTTCATTCAGTTTATTAAGCTGTTAACTTCAGCATTATTCCAAATCAGTGATTATTGTTTAGCCTTCAATCATTCGCCATTCCCCTATATATAGAAGGCAAGCATGCACGGGGAAGCGGCCTTTAATTTGGTAGATCTCTCTTGGTACGACATGAACATTATTAATACTTCTCTCTGATAAACTATTTTCTTTAGAATTTCACCTAGTTTCACCTTGATTAGGCTGTAGAATACGACCCTCCAAAGTATTGTGCGATATTGTGGAATAGTTCAATATAAATGTTATTCGTACTGCGGGATATTTGTCCAAATAATTTTTTTTTTCATTTTTCTTTTATACTGCATGATACATTGCAAATTAAGGAATAATAATAGTCTAGAATTAACTTAACTTTGAGTTCTTCCCTTAGATTCAGATTTTGGGAGTAACTGTTTAAAAAGGGTGCAGAGTTCACTCAAATACAAATAATATTACATGTATGTACATATAGGGCTCATATTTCAGTCGGCACTGAAAATTGTGGGTGCAAGATAATATGATTACCCCGGTCTATTATTGTTAAGTATGGCTTTGGCGGCAAATGAAGCCGAATTTATTGGATTATTAGTGAACTAACACGTTCCCTAGCTTCTGCCGCAGACTAATAGCGACAGAGTTGAAATTCCAGTCAGCTTTGATGCTGACAACCAGCTCTGAGGAAGCCACAAAGTGTTAAGTTCGAAAATGGGCTGTTTAGAGCTTCCTCTTATCGGGCTATTTCCTGGGGGTAACGTAATTGCTGAGCAAGTGCGTAATTGGTAGCCAAAGCATAATAGTATAAGGCAAAAATACATCTATAACGGGAGGACAACGGGCTCACTGGGCATTATGCAGGGGTACGGGAACCCAATAATTAATATGAAGGTAAATATATATGTTAACAAATCAGAGTAATGTTAATAAATAACTAATAAGCTAAACTAATAACAGAAAATAATCATTGAAGGAGAAATAAATAGGTAAGCGGAGCAGCTGTAAATAGATTAAACATTCTAAACAATGAAATAAATAGCATTAATATAAAATATTAATACAAAATGATAGAATGTAACGTTACGGGTAGGTTGTAAAAGTTGTAATCAACCTGAACTTCTCGTACCTATGACTGGGCCCTACTATGAGGTATGGAGGATGGCCTCAATCTATGAAAAGTTTTTATTTCCCAGAGGGGATGGGTAGTTTGGGAGAATTGTAAAGGTACCTTGATATGAGAACAAACGACGCAGAGAGCATAATTACAGCCCTTCACAGAATTAAACTCCCCGGATCATCTATCTTAGCATTTGCCTAATCAGATGGGTGAACCATGAAAACTCGGGACAGTTTAGTCGGTTTAAAGGAAATAGAATCCAGGAGTATCATATCACCTGAGCTATGTCTCTTGCCATAATAGTAAGGGTACACAAAGATGATGAAGCCAAACCCTTTGAAGCTGAATTCAGTGAATGATCTACTAGCTTAAGTGATTCGGTTTGATAGCATAACCTTAGAGACCGCAAATTGCCTTTCATTAGGTAATTACCAGATAGAGTAATTATTTAGCAGTTGGACATCAGTTGCTAACACTCACACAATGATCACCAAAACGAACATTAAGAATAGAGTTCTGACTGCCTATCACGCTGGGGATTCCAGCACTGTAGTCAAAGACAGGAAGAATGATGAGATGAAGGTATTCTGCGGCTAGAACATATCACATGTGGCACTACAGCTGCGGTGGGTCCCTAGCAGCTATAGGCAGATTAATCAGCCTGATCAAACAGCTCCCTGAAATGTCGGCCGGTAGACCACTGCCGCTCCCCTCAGCCTAATATTGTATTTCAAGAGCGCAGGTACCACCAGAGCAGGCCATCGGCGACTTGCTATCAACAATAGACAGGCAGATTAAAATCAGTTTTGTGTAAAAACGCCAAAAGGCTTTTTGAGGGATGGGGCATGATTTGTTTTCTACGACGTCTATGTTTATAATCTAGTAAAATTTAACTTTATTTCCTTTCGCATTGCCTAGAAATTCAGTGCCTACAAATGTACATCCCTGGTTTTAATTACTCGACAGCATTATAAACACTAGAATTTTTACTTTAAACTTCGATTTCCGCACAGTAAGTATGATGCCATAGCTGACTGGGGTGGCAATCTTCGAAACATAGTGCGCTCTGTACCACAAAGTGCCTCTTATAAATATATAAATAAAAGGATATATATAAATATATAAATAAATATATATGTATATATTCTAAATATGCTATTCTGGTACCAAGGTTACCTCACGGGAACATATGTTCAGACTTTATCACCAATTTTCATAATAAGATCCAAGATTTACATTTAATTTACACCCATTTTTTTCAGATGAAACCTTTAACTGTTACAAAAGCGAATCAAATAAGGTATATACAACAAATATTTACATGTTACTTATAAAATAGAGAAACTAGAGCAAGGTTATAACTAAAATATATAGATTTACACATTTCTCCAAAAATTACTGTTGCTGGATAACGCCAGACAAAGCAAGTGGTAAAATGTTACTTTACGCTTACAGTTTATAGCAGTAAAAATTGAACTATAAGTAGCTAAGATATACATGTACTGATACAAAAGATGCACTGATAGCCAGAAAATTCTGTCCCCATTATAGTATATTATATTATATTATATTATATTATATTATATTATATTATATTATATTATATTATATTATATTATATTATATTATATTATATTATATTATATTATATTATATTATATTATATTATATTATATTATATTATATTATATTATATTATATTATATTATATTATATTATATTATATTATATTATATTATATTATATTATATTATATTATATTATATTATATTATATTATATTATATTATATTATATTATATTATATTATATTATATTATATTATATTATATTATATTATATTATATTATATTATATTATATTATATTATATTATATTATATTATATTATATTATATTATATTATATTATATTATATTATATTATATTATATTATATTAAAACTTAACAGTTAGTTAATTAAATTATTAATTATTCATTTATTAACCTTCTCCTCAATTAATTTTTGTACAGCAATAGGTACTTTATACTTCCTTTATTATCGCAATCTATATTTGGAAACTAATTTATTTATATAGTACCTCCTTATCTTCAAATAGTTAATTATATAATGCGTTTTGTTTACTCAACTCTTATTAATTATGTTTAAATTAATTTTAATCTTCGCTCAACATAAATTTAACATTATAATTTCAGTTCAAGTTAATTACTTTTTTAAATTATTATTTATTTGAAACTTCTAGAATAATACATATACTTATTGTTTATTATTATTATTATTATTATTATTATTATTATTATTATTATTATTATTATTATTATTATTATTATTATTATTATTATTATTATTATTATTATTATTATTATTATTATTATTATTATTATTATTATATTATTATTATTATTATTATTTATTATTATTATTATTATTATTATTATTATTATTATTATTATTATTATTATTATTATTATTATTATTATTATTATTATTATTATTATTATTATTATTATTATTATTATTATTATTATTATTATTATTATTATTATTATTATTATTATTATTATTATTATTATTATTATTATTATTATTATTATTATTATTATTATTATTATTATTATTATTATTATTATTATTATTATTATTATTATTATTATTACTATTATTATTATTATTACTATTATTATTATTACTATTATTATTATTATTACTATTATTATTATTATTACTATTATTATTATTATTATTACTATTATTATTATTATTATTATTATTATTATTATTATTATTATTATTATTATTATTATATTATTATTATTCTTAATTATTATTATTATTATTATTATTATTATTATTATTATTATTATTATTATTATTATTATTATTATTATTATTATTATTATTATTATTATTATTATTATTATTATTATTATTAATTATATTATTATTATTATTATTATTATTATTATTATTATTATTATTATTATTATATTATTATTATTATTATTATTATTTATTATTATTACTATTATTATTATTATTATTACTATTACTATTATTATTACTATTACTATTACTATTACTATTACTATTACTATTATTATTACTATTACTATTATTAATATTATTATTTATTATTATTATTATTATTATTATTATTATTATTTATTATTATTATTATTATTATTATTATTATTATTATTATTATTATTATTATTATTATTATTATTATTATTATTATTATTATTATTATTATTATTATTATTATTATTATTATTATTATTATTATTATTATTATTATTATTATTATTATTATTATTATTACTATTATTATTATTATTATTATTATTATTATTATTATTATTATTATTAATTATTATTATTATTATATATTATTATTATTATTATTATTATTATTATTATTATTATTATTAGTAGTAGTAGTAGTAGTAGTAGTAGTAGTAGTAGTAGTAGTAGTAGTAGTAGTAGTAGTAGTAGTAGTAGTAGTAGTAGAAGTAGTAGTAGTAGTAGTAGTAGTAGTAGTAGTAGTAGTAGTAGTAGTAGTAGTAGTAGTAGTAGTAGTATAGTAACAATAATACCAGTATCTAAATATCATGGTCTATGTAACTTCAAAGACTGACACGTCGGAATGACCTGCATTTAATTCGGTAGTTTTAGAATATCATTCCTTTTATTCAAAGCAAACCTTTGACATAAATGCTATAGCTCTGTAAATCTTAACGCTCTAGATTACTTGTTTTCACTTATTTTCCAATTCGTTGAATTACTTACTGTATTATAATCGGTTAGCCTTTTGTAAACGCGAATCAGAATTTAATTAATTAAGAGACCTCATCACTAACTCACCCTCGTTTGATACGGACTATAAAATTGCCCAACGGTTCACGTTTGTTTCCTGGAATTTGTTAGCCACTTATTAATATAGCCACATGATAAAACCGAGTGGAGGCAAACGTTATAAAGTATAACTACGATTAGGAAAAAGGGAACTGTCCATTGTTTCAGTTGCCAAGAGCAGCGATAAATTAACACAGCGAGATAACATTCGTATATATTTAATTGGTTAACAATCCAACTCTTGTATGTCCAGGCGTTACCACATGCAAAAAACAAGTGAAAAAACACCAGAATTTATGCACAACTTAAGCGCATCTATATTACATATTATCTATACTTCAGGCTAAATAAATATAACCACAAATATAAAAGACATACAGGTAATGAGATTACTATCATTTACGTGCATTATGTCTTTGGGTTCATTTGACTCGTCTAGTAACGTCCCGAGTTTCCTGGGTCACATGCTACCATTTCGGATTAATTAAAGGGTGCCAAATGCTATCAATGCACACTGTTAACACGAATAAATCACTTTCCCGAACTTCCAAAGTTTTATGCTGTAGACGGTCAAACAATGAATTGCGGCTCTGTAGTTTTGTGCTATTCTATGCTTTTTATCACAAGCTTTGTTGGCTCTGTTCTTATCAAGTGCACAAAAGGAGTCCCATTAGACATTCGAGAGCGAAGATTAGACATGACTGTGGGTGGTATTCCACATTTCAGGAGTTCTGTCCTTTTGTGTGGTATTAGTTGGCTTAAGTTCTGAAAATAATTTAAACTTCCATAGAGATTACTTTCACTTAAACAGCAACTGCTTCTTGACAGCTTTCACAGTGGAAACTTTCAATAAGTTTTGATGCTATATACTGCAATATAGATAAAATTCAACTGTTGATTTCTTGGAATTCCTTCTTCCACGCTAAATTTGCTGACTTATATTGTTAAATTTTAGAATTTTTTTATATATGTGCAACATTTATCACAGATTTCAACAACTTTGTACTTTCAAGCAAAGATTTTTTAAATTTTAAATTGTATAAACACTTATCATGTAAATGCAGGCAATTATAAAAACCCATATAATGTGGAACCGCATTATTATCTACATACTCAAAGTTATACTTTTCATTCCTTCTCACCATTACAAATAAAGTTATTTATAAATATAATTTTGTGTTATTTGGTGAGAGTAAGCAAAAACATTACAGTGGGATTAAATGAACTACTAAGTATACAAATTGTCCAAATAAACGCATTGCTCTTGATGCTTGTTAAAGTATTAAGTGTATATTTTGCAACAGTTTCGCATCGAACGCGCCCAAAGCTCTGAAAATTTCAAATACATATAATTGTGCTTAACGTTTAGCACATCAGGTACCATTAGTTTTTGTATACATTCATAGTTTCCAAGAGGGCAAACAAGAAAAGATGGAGCTGAGTACTGAAATTTAACAATAGCTTTGAAAGCTAAGCACAGGAATATTAAGCTAACATTAACCCATTACAGATTACTCGCTCCCATTGAAACTACCAGATGTGTGATTATGGTGTTTATTACTAGGATTTGTACACTTTAAAAATAAAAAATGGGCCCTTAGAGCACCAAAGCATAAGCGTGCTCAGATATCAGGTGTCCTCTATAGGTGATATCGCTTTCGTCACGATCGAAGTGCCACCTTAACATAGTTTTCAGTGATAGTGTTTTCCTTACTCACTTCCCGTTCAGGCTGTCATTGTGTAAAATAATTTCCGGCATTTAGTGTTAATAACATAATCTGAGTGTTTGCCTGTTTTACCTTAGGTAATTACTTAAACGGTAATCAACTTCTTTGCTTTTGCGGACAAGGCACATAATCATACGTAAAAGTTGAATTTTACCACTTATATCTTACCAGAGTTTTGCTTACATTTACAAATATTACTTACCATTCAATTTATGTACTGTTTCAATACCTGCTGCAAAGTGTCTGACATTTAAGGTAGGGAAATCACAGGTAGGTACGCCAGCAAGATTACATTTGGTTAGTTTACTACTGGAACTACCAGTTGTTACCTTTAATAGCTTGTTAATTTTAGTTTCTTGTAACAAAAGTTATTTACTATCGTTGAAAACATAGTATGAAATATAATTGGTTAAGTACACTGGAGAATGTAATATGGAAAACTCTCCACTTCTTCACGTTTATTTATCAATGATGCATTTACCGCACTTCTAGCACTATCTGTTATTAAAGGAGTTGACTATACCATTTTAGGAAATAATATTATTTTATTAGTAGTTTTAGGAGTGCAGTAAATAAATGAAAACATGAAATAGCTAGTCATTCCATTATAGTGTACGTGATCTTAACCGCTACGTGGTCCTCATGGTGTAGTGCTTAAAAATACAGATCATGTGGGGACCAGAGCATTGTTCACTAAATGGTGAGGGATGCTTTTCATCCACTACAAATATCCTTAACCATCCTTAACATCTAACCATCTAATATTCGAACAATTAAATATATATTGTTATATCTAAGATCATGCATCTGGTAGTGGAAAGTGTGCCTTAGACCTCTCATAGCATTTTCTTCAGATTAAAGTACATAAAATTCAATATCAAAAGTAATTGTTAAGACTTGGCTTATTACAACGAATCCTGGAGGAGTGATATCAATGAAACATAATATGAATAAAAATACATGCATAACATATGAACTCCATTTGATTTGGTTTTAGTCGCTTTGTTTGAGGAAGAGAAACGAATCTACAGTGATATGCTAAAAGCGAAATGAAGCATCATAGAAGCTGGAACAAGGTTGATGACAATGATAGTCTTTTTATTCAGTTCGAATAAATCAAAACTTTTAGTGGCCTTTGTTCACCGTTGGTGTTCCTTAAAGCCACGCAATTATGTTTTTCTAAATGTTTCTAAAAGTAACTGAGATTTCTCTATTTTACTTAGCTTTCTTTAAAAATAATCTTCGCATTGTGACAACTAAAACGTCACGTAATCACAATGAGTGCAAACCGAACCAACAACCTTCATTACCATCATAAAGCACAACTTTAAAATAAAAATAAAAATAAACAAAAGAAATTACCTAACGATATTTGGTCCTATTCTACGAATGCATGAAAACATATGAAGATCAGTTTAGTCACAATATTCTCTAAAACTAAATCTAGTTGGAGGAAACACTGTACAGACCGTTAAATTTTGAGCTTCACAGTGTTTGCAGCAATAACTTCCTGCTATTTTTTGTATATAATTTTCAGCACTAAGTACTATTTTGGCAAAGATCTTCATATTCTAACCGCTAGAGACACTGACAGTCCTGTAGGCATCTGCAAAATTACTCAAACTGTTTCAAGCGACCATAACACTGGGCCAAAATATAAATCAGCTCTTGCCGTTTCTTTTTGTCTGCTCAGAGAATATCTAACAAATGGTTGATGTAGATCTCTGTTCCACTGTTTTAAGTACCTCTTTCTACATCCTGTTGAGCTTTCAATGCAACTCTCATGCACATATCAAATCATACCAGGTGGCCCAACTGCATAAGCAGATATCCCTTCGTGCAAAACGCTGCGGGTAAATTCAGTTCAACGGATGGTTGTGCCGTGAGCGAACTTCCTTCTGTTCCAAGCGATGAAGTGCAGTTCAAGACTTGAAGTACACGTGAAGTACATGATAGTGGACGCACACAGTGTAAACAAACCAAAAGTATCTTAGAATTTTTTGCTACGTATATTACAATATATTTATTTTCGGTTGAATAAACTCAATTTTAGACTGCCAATTTCTATTTGATCAGTCTGTGGATAATCATAGCTATTTTTAATTTCAATTGCAGAAAGAAGGAAAGTATTTCTTTCACAAAGAATTCCTTCCCGAATTCAGTGCAAATACAAAGTTTATGGTCCCCCGATTCATAAAA
>CM060948.1:134868359-134915859 GCA_030765055.1 Mantis religiosa | reverse complement strand
GTTGATATATTATGAATGTGTTTTTCATTTTAGTTAGAGTGTATTATGTGGAACTCACTCGTTAGCAAGGAGAAGACCGTTTATAAGTATTTGTATATGGTATCTTCATCTAATGATATACCTTCACTTATTTTTCTTGGTGTTATTGTCATTTTTATCCCATCAGATGTTATGTATCTTTAAACAATTAAGAAATATGTTGTGTGTTCCAATAAATGTAATTGAATTGAATTGTTTATTATATATAAATAAACTTCAATATTCTGAAATTTACTATAGTTATTTCTAATCTGAAACTTCCAAGTTATTCATTTATAGAAAATTTATCAATGATTATACCTTTAGCTTCAGCTAGCTTTTAGTTTATTTGTCGTAAATATCCTTTAACAGTATTTTAACAACTGTAATTAATGTTAAAAGTGAATAGATTGCTGTTGGAAAATAATCTTGAATCTCTAATAATAGGTTTGTTCTAATAATTATCTTAAGGATTCAGCCAGTTAAATTATTGTTCAAAGAATTAAGCTTACTCTCTCAGTTAATCTTCTTTGAGTGTCTATGAGTGTCTAGTGTCTACGAAATTTATGGCTTACACATTTAGATCCTATTGGTGATGTTACTTAGCATGTGTTTAAATCTCCTTGGCAATGAAGTGAATCCCATTATTTTGGAAAGTGCGGATATACTGTTAGCTAGTTGCTTCGAAGAAAGAAAGGAGAAGTGTTCCATGGAATAACAAGTTAATTGCTTCCCGCCGCAACATTTGCATATTCTCTCACTACACGAAATGACAGAGCGTGCGTTGGGCATTTTCGTTTGGGCCCGTTTTTATTACGCCGCAAAAATGTGTTTGTTCAGTGGCACATTCACAAACATTTGTATAAACGTTATTATTATTGGCATACACCGCGTTACAATGACCCAACGTGACATCACGCTACCCTGTGTAATCCTAACATCTAACTGCTTTAAATTTATAAACTACTTACACTATTTATCGGAGAGAGGGTAAGTAGGGAGAGTGACGACGGACAGAGACCGGGAACATTTAGGCACCAACTTGTTGATATCGTTAATTACATCGATGTTGTGCTTTATAATTTTACATGTTTGTTCCCATGTTATCAATATGTATACCATGACACTCATTTTTTTCGATGACAGCGATTTTGATGTACTTCCGGTTTAAACTGACATGCTATAAAGTTGAAACGTTATAACTTGACTGCACGTATTTGTTATTTATTGCATGTATGTGCTTGTATTATACATATTAATTGCTCTATCTTTTGACATATTTATTATTCCGGGATTTTAGTATAATCATATTTCGTAGTTAAATATTACCATTTATGTTGTACTGGGTCCTTTTATTATTTTTATTTATTACTATTTATTTATGATTCAATCGCACAACAGCTAAGTATGATCTGAACGCAAGTTATTTATTTCTAGTTTCTTTTAACTTAGGTAACCAAATTCGTTAAAATTGCCTTAAAGTTCAAATTTTGCTGTAATACTTTAACATCTTATTTCCTTAATTAAGAATATCAGAAGTTGAGTATTATCATGCTGGTCAAAAGTTACCCTGCATAACATCTGATGTTATGGCTGATGTGATTCTTTCATTGGTGCTTAGCACACTTCAGAGAAGCGCTGCAGTAACCCCCTCACTCTTCCGGGAATAATCAGTGCGTTATCTGAGATGTTTGTACTAACAAAGATAATGCTAGGGTAAGCTTTTGAGTAGCACGATGCTACTTAAATTTAAATATAGCTATTAATTTTAACACTTCAATGCATGGAAGTTCATATAAGAATTACTGTTTTAGGCAAAATCGCCAAAATCTTTATTTTATGAAAAGGAACTTGATCCTTTATAGTGAAAGCAATGGATACATCTTGTGTTGAAGATACTAATTTTAATACTATTCCCTCAGATTGAATATCACAGCATACGTTTAAATACTTGCTTCGTAGGGTATAGGTATTTTCATAAATTACATACTTCAAAATATTGGATTTCTCAGCAGGGTTATACTCTGTGTCATTTATATTAATAATAGTGCTCTAATTTGCTACTGAAAGATCACGAGCATGATTCGCCTAACACTATAAATCCAGTTATAATACTAAAACAGGAAGTTAAAACTCAATTATTTCGATGCAGAGAACTTAAACATCGTCTTTGGTAAGTTCCATACTGCAGAACAAACGTTGATGTTGTAAATGAACAACATATATGTCTTTCTTTTTGCGCAGAATATTTAATTGTTTCCACATGCCGCTATGGAAACAAGAATCAAGGAGATCAGAAATTATTTTTGAATTTTAAGAGATTCTATATGCAATAGAAATATAGATATCCAATAGGAAAAATTAAAACTGTAAATGCGTTACGCAGTTAACATACTGTATTTACGTCTTAAAATATTGGTAATCAAAATTCGTTTTATTTTATTGCTTAACTGAGCTAAACAGATAATCGGAAAATTTAAGCGATACCAAGTAATACTCGTGCAGAATCTATTTGAACTAACTTTTTATGTTATGAAATAATCAAAATTATTAATATCCAAAATAAAACATAAAGGCGCTCACATTCATGAAAACAGATAATTCAGGACATACTTTATATCCCAGATTAGGATATATATAAACTACTTAGCGAGGTGGCTGCACATTGACGTGCAATGCTCCCATTAGGGAGCTACCGTGTTTGGTTTTCATGAACCGCCCACTCTGATGTTGGCTTTGTTGTGGACTTTCTTGGTCGATAGGCAAATGCTACTGTTACATCTGCCGCAATTTTCTTGCCCTCCATTTCCTTTTTGTTACCTTTTCTTCCTACGATTCAGGTGCGTTTCTAGGTTTCATAGTGTGCTGCAATTCTGGACCGGATGCTAGCTCTAAGGAAGCAATATTACCTATAGGCACTACATAAAGGCTATCAGATTGAACGGGAAGTTCATCGCACCTGCTAAGGCTCTGCAGCGGTGGGTGGCGGCTTCGAGCCTGGTATCATAAATACTTCCGGGCATTTCTGTCGCCTATCTGCGGCCTATAGCCTCCTGTGGTTCATTAGCTGAATCCCTGCTTGCTAGGGGAATGGTGTCCTAAATGGGTCTCACATAGATCCCAATGCCCGAGTTGCGCCCCTCAGAGTATCATAAACCAAAAGGTAGAAAAATTGTGGTTGGACTAGCAGTGAATGACTAGGTATGAGAGCCTTAGCGAGTCTGATATAGAGCATGTAGTTCTGTATTAACGAATCTAAAATGTGTATCTTGCATGGCACACATGCTAACAATTATATACCTATATTGATTTACCTCAAATATATCTGCATATACTATATTACAATATATGTGGAGGTTTAAGTTTTAAACCCAAACTTCGCATTATTTATAATTTAATTTATAACATTAAGAACGGCATTTGTTATATTGCAATTATTATTGTTCACTGAAATCCCGAAAAAACGAAATTAAAAGCAACTTTTGTCTAAATGTAGTACATACAACATATGGTTATTAACCGTAACTTGAAATTCAAGTTTGGGATTCACCAGGACTATTTAGAACGAAAGTGACCTGATATTGGCATTCGAGATTGAGAAAAGTGACGTAGGTAGGTGGTGATAATTACTGAGGTGTTTACAAACACTATGTGCTATATTGTTTTCTATGCTTAGGATATACTTGTTTCAATTGCTCCGATATATGTTTTTATAAACATTGGCGTTGTGCAATTTATTAAATAGAAATAACTCCCCTAATTATTTTTTATGCCATGTGCTTTCCATGCAGCATTACATTACATTACATTATGTGTGGATTACAGATATATCAAACATGAAGTCTTACTAATCTGCCTGTTTGAATAATAATTTATGATTCAATTTCTGTAATGAGAAGTTAAATAAGGAAAGCTACTCTAGGGTATGTTACTGTCGTAAGTATTCTACATAACCTCCGTAACCTAAAACATTACTGTTGTGCTCTCGGGTATAAATATAAGTAAAGTAAAGAAAGTAAGTAAACAAAACCAAAGGAAAAGTGCAGCGTAACTGCTCAAAATCCAGTAGTTATTTACTGCAACTTGAAGTACTTCGTATATTAGTTGTGAAAGTGGGCATATATTTTGTGTATATAATTTTGTGAACAGTGTAAGTAGCGATATAATTTTAAGTATACTGCAACAGTGAATGCTGCAATACTAACAGTTTTGTTTCATGCAAATGTATTTTATAAACATGTTATATGTAATTTAAATACGTAGCAGCAGTTTAGAAATAATACTGTTATGGGTGCATGCAAAACTGTTTGAAAGTTGTTTTACTGATAATTTAAGATTATATATTTCAGTTACACAGCTGGTTTACGTTTATTTATTTTTCGTATTTAATTTGTCTCTATGTATTACCTCTACAAAAATTAGTGAAAAAATTTCGTAAAGTGCTAAATAATATATTCGTGCTGAGAAATTAAACGTACTGAGAAATATAAAGCAAAATTCCACCCTTAACGTTCTACATTCAGTAGCCAATTTCACCAAAAATACAGAATTTGTTAGTCAACCACGTACTGCGTTTTGTGCAGGTATATAATGTTGTGTACATTGTGATGAGCATCGTAAACAGTGATTAATCACTTCAATTAAACTCAAGCCCAGCAGTTCTGTATCATGTATGTGAAGTTGTTTTCTGTTATTGATTTTAAATTCAAGTATGTGACTGTAGTTTAGGAATGTTGTTGCATTGAGGGATGTAAAACTGTAGACTGGATGAATGTTTAAGCTTACATTCTGTCAGGAAAGTACCGGGAATTGATCATATAGAAATATTGTATTGTATAAGACGGGATTCGAAATTACTGTCGCTAAGTTTGTACATATTTCCTCTATACCTACCCGGAGTTTTATTGTCATCTGTCATGTAGATTGTTTGCAGGGCGCCAATTTGTTAGTGTATCTCAAAGATGAGTTGCGATTTTACAATGAATAAAAATATTGTACCAAGAATCTGTCTCAAATTTTACTCTGCAAATGGTATTCTGTATGCCGAATCGCTGAAAATGTTACAGAGAGGTTACGGTGAATCGGCTTTATCAAAAACACGTGTGTATGAGTGGTTCAGTGAATTCAAAAGTGATCGAGATGTAGAGAATAATCTGCCTCGCTCTGATTGGCCATCAACAGTTTCAGCTGAACTGAACATCGCTAAAATGAAAGAAATTGTGTCTGAAAATCGTCATTTAGATCTGAGAGAGGTTGACGGTAAATAAAGACTATTATCTGAGCGCTATGCGGCGTTTGAGAGAACAAATACGGTGAAAAATAGCAGATTTGTGGAAAGACAATTAATGGATTCTGCACCACCATAACGTCTCAGATCACAACGCTATCATTGTCAACGAATTTCTGGCCAAAAGCTCAACAAATCCCATCGAACAACCAGCGTATTCAACTGACTTGGCTCCAGCCGACTTCTTCCTCTTTCCAAAACTAAATTTACCGCTTCAAGGCGCCCGTTTTCTGTCGACAGAAGATATAATGGAGAATTCAGTACTACAATTGAAAATGTTTCTAAAAATGCCTACAAAAATGTTTTGATAATTGGATTATTCATCGGCAAAAATATATAATTTTGGAAGGGTGCTACTTTGAGGGCAATAAAATAAAATAGGATAAATAATGCATATCTTGTATTCCATTGACCAATTTCAGGAAATTTCTTGACACATTAGTATATGGTTATATGGACATAGGTCATCATTTAATAATAAATGTTTTTCTTTCTCTTTTATGTTTTTCGTGTATAACACAGACTTGAACCACAAAATAGTCTATTATTACACTATATTAAGTGCTGTGTCAAAATCGTAGTTTGGGGAGAAGAACTGTTTATAATGTTATAAGCATTTCCAACCACCTACGCATATTATTTTTATTTATTCTTACAATTGGACTATACCATGAATGAAATCAATGTTCTTTAGAATGAGCATCATAAATCTACGAACACCATTTTGAATATCAGTATCAGGCCGGTTTACTAAAAATGGTTCTGGGATTCATAGTTGCATTTGAAGCTCAGGATGTGCAAATTAAATGCTCTTCATTCTGTATAAAGTTCAAATTCTTTTAGACAATTTGTTGGAATATAACTGAAATACTGCGGTGCAAGAGCCAGTATACTAGTTGCCATTTTCCGTGTCATCAATTCATCAAATAATACAGGTTTCATTTAAAAGAAAACATACTGCATATCAAATTCTTTCTGTTTTTTCCTCTATATTTGATTCTTCTTAACATTTTGAATGGTCTATATCACATATTTCGATAATACCATGCGCTGCCTTCATTTTGAGATACCTGCTTTTTAATTCCTATTTTTGTTTCTGACATATTTGCTGTGATACCGTTTGGTAACTTACTATGTGCGTGTAGCTTTCAGATGCATTTTATTTATGTCCTATTGCTTATACAAATCTTTTAGCGATCCTTGGGTTGTCTTTAACCGCAATAGGAATTATCTTCACCAGTTATGATATCCTCGTCCTTCTGGAGCTCTTACAGTGATCACTCCAAGTTTGAAGCTCCTTTCCTCTTAAGACGTCAATTGTTTGATATATCCTATATTACAACGTCGTTCAGAAATCTCTTCCAATATAAACGTTGAGGGACAGTGCCATTTCCAGCTGCCAATCCATACATCAAAGAACATTTCCCAACTCTGCATTTGAATAGCTTCGTATTGTACTGTATCGAAGCAGAATCCAAAATGAATACAATAGAATGGCTGTTACCAGTTGGATCCTAGTATAACAATGAAGCGTGCTGCAAGACCTTTAGTTGTAAATTAACACTGAAGGGCAACCCAAAATGCTTGTCATAACCTCACCACAACTAATCGGGCTTAAAGATCACAAAATTCATATTACAGAGATTATTTTGAAAAAAAAAAAAATAGCTCTTATTTACAAGCTGGGGGTTGACAGCTGGAATACGCCTATGTTTTAGAAAATGAGCTCCAACACAGAAATTAAGGTTATCTAGATAAAGGTTTAAGTATTCCAATTGCTGAAAGTAGATACATAATTTCTACGCCCTGTATACACAAGTTGGCGTAAACATTACTGTCCATAGAAGTTAACGTATTAGAAAATGAAGCGATTAATGGCAATTCTCTGTTTATTTCCCATAATGTATCTATGGATCTGTGAGTTCATTACAGTAGTAGTAACTTTATAAGAAATTGATTACAACAGTATGAAATCCTATGCTCGTTGCATATTTTCATTCTTTTGAGTCCGTTCGGCCAACGAATTCCGAATAATTTAGGCAACTGCTTATGTTTACCAATTATATTGTTATTAGTCACCATATGTGACCTGTTGGGTGTTTGGTATCATGCGAAAATGCACTGGCTGGTGAAATTATATATTGCCAGTGTCAGTGCGTATTTCTTTCAATTCGGCGAGTTCCTTGTTAATTTTGGAAGCCTTATTTAAATTGGCAAAGCCTGTGTCATTGGCGTTTTCATCTAGATTCCCCCGCTGCCACTTTTTACTGAGCAGATATTTAGTCATTAAAATTCAGCTACCTTGTGTGGAGCCATGGGCGTGATTTATAATTGTTGAATATATGTTTACCTTTGATTTTATTTCGGTCTGATCAATAATGTTTTATATGTAGTGTGTGAAGTACTTGGGCATTAGGTTTTATTATTTTGCTTCAATACTTATTATTAAATATAAATCATTAACATATTCGTAGTCATCCAGATGGTTACGTTTCTCGTACTTTCTACAAACTATTAGTGTGTTCAGGGTTTATTTAATTTTCTATATTTTGTTAAGGACTTATGGATACCAGGGGATATACTTATTAGCTACTGATGTTATCCGGATTAGTGATCAGTCAAATGTGAGGTGAAGAACTGTGATGATCTCGTTAAATGGAGACAATTTACTAAGTATTGAACCCAAGATAATTCGCGGTTAATATTATTGGCTTGGTAATAATTATATCATTGGTGTGAATCATATAATAACAAAATTGTTTATGAAAAGCTGTGTACGCTGATATATTTAGCATGTTCAAGCTCCATAGAATGAGAAATATAATGCAAATTATTTGTTAACGTAAAACCAGTATATGCGAATTTGCATTTTATGAACAGATTCTAGGTGGGACGTTACCTACTACAGTCTCTAAGGTCATCCCATAACATATATCCAATTGCTTCCTGAATTAGCCACCCACATCCTATTATTATGAATAAAAGTCGAGGAGTTTAAGAATTTAACATTTGGAAGATGCCACTCTTCACTGCATAAAATATTATAATCTCTTTACTAATTTAAAAGGGGCAATTGCTTGTATTGCCAGGAAAGTCAAAGGTAGACCCTTGGCAGATACTTATTTTTCTGATAATTACATAAGAGAACATTTAGGATAACTTAGAAGAGGGCACAGCCATTTACTATAAGAGAATGAATAAATATTTTACAAAAAGTAACAATCGTTTCATTATTTCGCTTTTACTGCTTATCTATTCTCTCTTTGGATTATGGAAAAGATAACATACATTTTTCTTCCTTGGTGGTGCGTATGCTCTTGTAACTTCAAATATTCAGGCTACACAATAATATAATTTAACGTATACATTTCGCTCGGTACAAAATCTAACAAAGGAATGTGTTTCTCTAGAAAGGATGAAATAAATAAATCTCTGTTCCAATGATCATAGCATGACACTGCAGCTTATAGATATTATTTAGCCAAACACAACTAGTTTAATATATCCTTTCACCAGCGGTCTCAAAGAATTTATTACATATCAATATTACGTGGTAATGAAAATTAATGGAAAACCCTTATGAGGCTTTGTAACACAGAAGATATTTAAACTTAATTGAATTCTAATAACTTTAGAGATCATTCGTTCTATTTGCTAATGCGTTTCGTTTTGTATGGTAAAGTAGCCTCGGTGGGTAGAACTAAACTGACAAGTAATACTTCAGTTCAGATTACAATTCCTGTGATTATTTTGTAACTGTGATTATTTTGTAACTGTGATTATTTTGTAACTGTGATATTTTTGTAACTGTGATTATTTTTTGACTGTGATTATTTTGTACTGTGATTATTTTGCATCTGTTCTCTCAGATCTGCAAAGCATATATTTTACTGACCGATCTAATAAATATATTAAAAAAAAACAGATTACAATGCCGATGCTTGAGAAGACGCTTCAGGTGTCTGGAAGGGGCGAGTGGAATGAAGTTAACGTGGCGTCTGCTGTAAAGAGCGTTGCCGTTAAAAATGACCACTAAGAGAAGGTGCACAGAATTATAAGTTGTCAAATTCACGCTTTAAAGGAAAATCTTAAAATTAAACTGGATTGAAAGTGGAGACGCATGTAGAGCTAGGTAGATTCAAGTCCACATTGGAATCGTTGCGTCTCGTTCCGTGATACCAACCACTGTTGCAGATGTAGATGATCGGGAAGTTATTCCGGAAAGTAGGGGCACACCTACCAAAAGAGCCGAAAAAGCTGATGAAAGCGTACAAACTTCAAGGTCGTCTTCAGCAGCAACAGGTGAACTTTCGAAATTCATTGCAACTCTGAAAGAGGTCTCCGTATTGAAAGACGACTAAATTCCAGAAAAAGAGCCCAGAGGAGTGAAGGTTAAATGTCAAGGTCCTACAAGAATACATTGCTTGTGAAGGAAGAACAATGTATACGTAATCAACAGAAAGAGGTTTTAGTTTAAAAACGTCTAAGAGTCACCCAAGTCAAATTACAATGTGAAGAAATAGATTGAAAACACAGACTGCATCACCTGCGACAAATATTTCAACTAAAACAGGATTCAGTGTTATAAGTTGTAGGGACGGGCTCATGAAGAAGGTGTAGATCTTGAAGGTATATTTGTTATTTTTGTGACTTTTGTAATCCCAGTAAAAATCAGAAATGAAGAAAGGGTTTGACTTGGAAATACACAAAGGTTAGTTTAGCGTGAAATTTGATATATTTCATGTTCAAATAAAATTGTTAAAACAGGTATACTATTCTTTTAATTTATATACTTTGTCCCGTACATCTCAAAAAATGCCACATCATGAAAAAAATTCTAAACATTATTATGCTGCTTCCAGCGTAGTGCTGGGCGTCCCTCATCTCTCTTTCCCTTCGGCGTATAATCTAAAACTCTTCTTGCAAGTCGTTCCGCGTCCTTTCTTAAAATATGATATTTCCATTCATTTTTGTTCTTTATTATTTTACTGTTTAAATTAAAAATCCCAAGCTCTTCTCTTATTTTTTCGTTTCCTACGCGGTCTATTCTTTTATAACCTGCCACGCTTCTCAAAAATCTCATCTCTGCCGATTCCAGCTGTTTGCTTTGGTTCTTTGCCAGTGTCCATATTTGGGAACCGTATGTTAACGTAGGGACTGCCATTATCTTATAAAATTTCATCTGTGTTTCCTTTCGTGTTTTCCTGTTCAGTTCTTATTATAGTCCCACATATTTGATTGAGTCTGTTTAATTTCACCTCCATATCCTTGTTGTTTGCTACTGCTACTGTGTAGCCTAGATAGTTAAAGCTATTAACTGTTCTATTATTTTATTGTTTATAACTATTTTGCTGTTATGCTGTTATTTCCTCCAAAAGCCATTTCTGAGATTGAAAGTTTAAATGATTCCGCTGTTGTTTAAACTATATACTGCTCATTGCATGTCATCTTCTGAGTGGGATATTATCACTTGATCATCAGCAAATAATACTGTATTTAAAATTATGTTTCCATTCAGTACATTTTGTTTTATACTTTGCTGCCATTCTTGTACCATATAATCAATATAGATATTAAAGAGGCGATAGAGGGCATCCTTGTCGTACTCCTTTATTTATGTCCACTGCTTCTGTTTTCCTTCCACTCTTCATTATTGCTATTGTAGTGTTTTTATACATACCTTGTACAGTCCCTATTAAATGTGCTGGTATTCCACAATTTTCCATCGCTATCCAATGTTTATCCTTTAAAACCGATTCGAATTCTTTAACATAGTCAACAAAAGGCATAAATGTGTCAACATTAAATTCTTTGTGTTTTTCAATTAGTTGTTGAATTATTAATATACTGTCCGTGCATGATCTTTCTTTCCTAAATCCGTTTTGGGCCGCAGGAAGCCGTGCTTCCGCTATTGTACTTATTCTTCTTGCAACTATTTTAGCATATAGTTTATACATTGAGCACAGCAGACCAATTCCTCTGTAGTTGTCACATTTTTCTCTATCGCCTTTCTTAAAAATTGGTACCACCAACCCTGTATTCCATTCTTCAGGGATATGCCCATACATCCAACAAAATTTAAAAAGATCAACCAATCTGCAATGTAAACACATATGTGCATATTTTATGAGCTCCAAATTTAATTGATCACATCCAGCAGCTTTCCTATTTCTACTAAGCTGCATTATGCTGTTATTTTATTTTTTTATTTTATTTTATTTTTTATTATTATTTTTTATTTTACACTGAACAAAGCTTGTTCTGCTTTCAGTTCACTTGTACTATCTCTTGACTTTAAGATAGATTTCCAAAACTGTTATACTGTACTTGGAGATCGTCACTTATTTATTACTCGTCGATAATCCTACCTTCACTTGTTTACATTTAACGTCACTACGATGGTCACTTGTTCTTGCGTATAGAGGCATACTGTGCACGATATTCAATTGTTTATCAACTCAACTGCTTCAACAAATGGATATTATGACTCACAGCCACATAGAAAGTTTTCTTGTAATTGTATGTACGGTTGTTAACTGCTTTTTAATCCCGGCAGCACATGGTGAACAGCTGATCGCGAGGTTTGACAGACACGGCGAATTTTCTCCAGTTCACTTGATTCAACATATTTCAGCAAAATTTACAGAATAGTTCCTGAGAATAAATAAGTAGTGCAGCTTTAAATAAAATGGTAAGTAATGGATTTTTGTGGTTAGTTGTATAAATAATTATCCTCTTTATTTCACAAATGCCTGCTTTATGATGCATTGTTTATGTTCATAAGCTATAAATGTTACTATTTTTAGATTTAAGGTTACTCTAATATCTAGGATGATACTAATTTTCAATTTGAATGGGCTCCTCGAGCTTTCCAAAATAGAGGAAGCCCCTTCTTTGAACTTAATGACAGAGAATTCAAAATGAGATTTCAACTATCAAAGCACTTAGTTGAACAGGAGCATAGGCTACATGCACAATTAAGAACAAAAAACCTGAGAAATTATGCACTTATTCCAATATTTATGATCCTTCTCACTTTACGGTTTTGTGCAACTGTGCAACCTCCAGATGGTTATCTGAGATATATTTAATATAAATAAAGGGACTGCATGTAGAGCAATACATAAAGTTACCAGAGAGATTACAGCTTTAAGACCTCATTTCATCAGGATATCTATGGAAGAGGGTGAAATAAGAAGGGTTGTGCAAGATTTCCATAATGTACGTAATTTCCCAGTAGTTTTAGGTGCAATAGACTGTACACATATCCCAATTATATCACCTGGTGGGAACTTCCATTTTTTGTGTTTCCAACTCACAGCATTGTAAACAGACGAAAATAAAAATATGTATATTAGGCATATAATGGAGATAAAGAAGGCGAAACGATAAAATTATGATAAATACTGTTTCAATATGGAGTAAATTCTTATACTGTTTATATAAAATAACACCATTGTTAGGAATAATGACGATAAAGCGATATGTTTATTTAGTTTTTGATATGTCTGGATTGGCTACTCTGTTCATCTGAATAAAATAGAGTCGAATAGTTCCTATAATACTCGAATCCTTTCAATACAATACGAAGGCTGAAAGATGTTTGGCCATGTTTCCGCTTTTGTTTTTGTGATCTCGGATCAGCACTGAACGGTGTTCATTTGATTTAACATCAGCATTTTACAGCCGACGTGGGTTCGTAAACTTAGTTCAATTTTGATCTTCGATTATAAATGAACTGCAGTTAGCGATTTTTATGCAACCGGGCCTTAATACTTTATACGCCCTATGTTTCTTCCATGTACATCATGCTCAATATTACTTATATATTTACCTGCTTTCTCTGTTTATTCTCCTTGTTTCTCTTTTCACTATTGCTCTGAGTCGTTTGTATTCTGTAGCATCCTCGTCTGTTTTCCTCTGTAACCATTTTAAGTATGCTGCTTTTTGTCTTTCAGCAATTTCGCTATATCTTCATTCCAGCTTCTTAATCCTTTCTTGTTATATCTTTTTTTTTCTTCTGCCAAGTACTTCATTTGCTGCTTGTATTGCCACTTCTTTAATTTCTCTCAATTTTGTGTTAATATTATTGCTTATGGGTCTCTGATCTAAATATTGCTCTATTCTTCTCTTATATAGGTTCCCAATGCTTTCTTCCTTTAGTAAGTGGACCTTAAAAGTATCTTGTTTTTCTTGCTTCTTAGGTAAAACTTTCTTCCATCTTCTGGACACTATTATTTTTGAAATCAGTAAAAAATGATCAGAGTGTATATCAGCACCTCTGTAAACTCTAGTATCTCTCACCAGTGAGGCTGACTTTTTATTTACCATAACGTAATCTATAATGGATTTGAAATTTCTGGCTGCCCAGGTATACTTATGAATTTCCTTAAGTTCGAAAAATGTATTAGTAATTCTTAGTTCGTTGTATGTAACGAATTCAATTAACTGCTTCCCATTATAATTCAACACACTCTCCTCATGTGGTCCCAATACTGCATGTATTGATTTGTTTCCATTCCTGGCATTCATGTCTCCTGCTATGCATATATAGTCATATTTATTCAACTTTTGCAAGGTATCTTGTAAGGTTCTATAAAACGCATGCGTGTCATCCCTTTTCCCTTCTTCTGGGCCATACGCTGCTAATATTCACATAACCTCTACCTACTCTTAGACTGAGTGTTAATATTCCTTCCTTTATATAGCAGTAGCTGTGTATTTTATTCTTCATTTTGTTGTTTGTCATTATTTCTACTCCAGAAGATGTCCTTACTTCCTGTGGAACACCGCTATATATTAAAGCACAATTTTCTAAATCCATTGAGCCACGCAAGTTCTTTTTTTGTTTCTGACAATACAGTTATATCTGCTTTCTTTTCCATCAGTTGTTTTTGCAATTCATCGAGTTGGTGGCTTCGTCCTCTCACATTCCGTACGGCTAAATTCCAAATGTCTGATATTCCAAATAGTTTATCCTTATTCTGGGCTTGGTTCGTCAACATAACTTCAGTCTGGCTCTATTTATGAGAAATGGGAGTAAGTTCCTTTTTTACTAGATTGGGTTACCAGCCCAATGCTAAACCCCCATCCTGGAGGGCCCGGTTTTATATCGAAGTTGTCCTCGCCTAGATGAGCTGTCTTACTGGACTTCGAACCTCATCTTTCCGTTCCTAATGTATTATCCCCATTAGGAGGGATGCCTCTTCCGCGACTTCGCCGTAGTGAAGAACTTCTCCGCCGAAAATCCCGTTGAGGTCTTCACACTTAACCCTGTGTATGGGGCCCTTTGACCAGTGAGCAACTATACTCCCAATATTTATTTCCCCTCGGGAGCCCGGGTGAACCAGATATACCCCTAGGCACTGGGATGGCTAACTGCAACCGTAAGGTTGGGCGATGGGGACGCCACGTCCCTTCTCCACTGAACAGAAATAAAAAAAAAAAAATTAAATGTTATACTCTATGCTGATGATGTAGAAATACTGCAAGAAAATGAAGAAAAACTTTCAACGTTCCATGTATAAAATGTAATTACTTGGAAAAGAATACAATCTAAATATATCCACAGGGAAAACGAAAATAATGGCACATCGAGGAAAATATCCTGCAGGATCAAATATAAGAATTGAAAATAAATGCCTGGAACAGCTTTCGAATTTCAGCTATTTGGGCTGTGATGTAAGCTTTTACTAAGAAAATAAAAGAAACAAATTTCAGCAGATATGTGGAACTATAGAAAGAACATTGGAAAAAACAAAGCAAGGTAAGAAACACATTTAAAATTTTATAAAACGATGGTAGTTCCAGTGCTCATGTATGTAATTGAGTCCTGGATATTAAAAGAAAGAGTAAAGGAAAGATACAGGCAGCAGAAAAGAGTTTCTTAAGAAGAGTTTAAGAATGTACTAGACAAAGTTTAATAAGAAATACAACTATTCGAGAGGCACTAGGCATATATAAATTACAGAACAAAATAGAAGAAAATATGGATAGAATGGACGAAGAAAGAATACCCGTTTTAATAAGAAGATACAATCCTTGTGGAAGAAGAGATGCAGCATGTCCTAGAAGATGGAAATAGTTGATGAAATGCGAAGACGAAACAGGCAGAAATGCATAGTCCCTGAAGTGAAGAAGATGAAGACGGCAAACAAAATACCTTAGGTTTCCCATACTACCCACTCTTACTCTATTCTTTATGTGATAGAGCAAGAGTCTAAATCACTTTGATATTTGATAAGTAAATATGCCGGCCATAAACACCACAAATAGGTACATTGATAATTGATAGATTGATAAATACCAATTCGAAAATTAAATTTAAATGCTATATTTATATATGTCCCTAATGAACTTGGCAATCTCGCTGCAAAATTGTGGAACCTCCTATGATTTATGTCTTCTTGTAATTTTAATAATTGATCTATGACTGCCTATACCTAGTACTGTCACACAGAAAACGTTAGAGCTATAATTTATTGTAGAACTCACCAATAATGATTACTATAATATGAGGCGGTCCGGCCCGTAGCGGTTCGTAGCGGACCACGTTGTTTGTGTTAATGTCTTTCTGATATCAAGTTATATGTCATCTCAGTGTTCCTAGGAGACAGGGGCTACGTCAAATAAAAGTGTTCTGAGACCAAATTGACGGAATGGTCCTATCTGTCTGGAAAGTTAAACATAAGGGGGGGTCTGCTGGAAGGTTCAGTGCCCTAAAAGGCGAATACCTGGTAAATATAGGCCAAGCGCCTTTCCTGAGTAATTGGACCCATTACTTCATTCGTTTCACTTAACATCTCGAAAAACGCTGAAGGCTTGCGGGAATTTAATAATTGTAATGAAGAAATGATACTGCTTACTCACCTGGATGCTGGATACAATTATGATTAAAAGATTAAAATGCTTGGGGCTGAACAATCAGCCCGAGGAAACTCCTTTTCAGTGAGGCAAGGGGAAAAGAACGTGTCTATTTACATTAGTTGCAATTTTCAACTCTAACTATAAATATATGGTGCAAAGCTTTAGAACGTAACTACAAAAATAAACACAATATTGCTTTTACATTAAAATGCATAAAACCGTAAAATTACAATATGTGTTGCTTTTTAATATATTTAGACGATTGGAAAATACATTACATTCGTACTTAATATGTGATTGCAAACACATTTTACAAAAGATTTAATAAATGTGTGTGACGACTCACACTCTTATAAACATTCCTTGTATTGCTTCGTTAACCACATAAACGTTCTTTGTATAATTTAATTTTATAATTATCCTCTACTTTTGTCGATATTCTAACCAAAATACATGTGTATTTTATACGGTTAGCACTGAAGAAAATTTTATAGCTTATAACTGTACTACAGCTACTAATAAACTTCATATACGTATTAAAATGGCACAAAAGCTATACAAATATAATTTTATACAGAAAACTAGACCCATTATAGTATCTAATATTGACAAATTTTACGGCAAACACACTCCTTTACAGCACATTGCAACGGAGAATTTAAATATCCAAAGAATCTTCTCTTCCTCAGAAATGACGCGTTATAAGAAAAAATATTCTTGCTATTATCTATACTGGAAAGTACGAAGTAATCAGCTACTCTGTAATTTTCATATCCCTTTGCTGTGTTCATATTTGAAAACATTAAGGTAAAATATAAAGAAGTATGTATTGCACGCAGATGGCTCTCTCCATGTTAATCAAGATAAACATTTTGTTATTTTTCCTCCAGGTTAAGAGAATACAGGAATACGGTAAACTTTAACTGATAGTCAAATGTTTAAACGCTGGTTGCTGCGTGATGTGTTTAAAATTCCATTTCCTTTTTATGATCAAGAGATGCAAACTTAAAAACGGCTTTCTTTTTTAGAAACGTTTATGTATTCACTCAACAAAAAAATGTATTTGACATAAATTTTGTTTGAACTACAGTTTCTATGCATTAAGAATATGTTCATCTTTTACGGTTTATAAGCTACACAAAAGTCATTCAGCGGGCTTCGGAAGACAATCCCAGAAAATTCAAGATGTGTAACTTATTTTAATCAACATCTTAAGATGCATTTTAAAATGTTTTAAGTTCAATTTAACCTGGATTGCTGTAGGGGGGACAGTCTATGTTGCATCCTTGAAAATATCAACTTTCTTTTTAAGATTAAGGAAGTCTCAAAACATCTATTTCCAGAGAAACGTCGGTATGAAATTTTTAGAAATACAATGCCTGCCGTACTTAAAGAAAAGAATAAAAAATGAAAATGTGGATATCGTCTGTAAGAATATGCTAAGATACCGTTACTGGCAAATTCCAGCTAGTACAGTCATTAGGATTTGTTGAATTTACCTAAAATCTATTTTTGAAATGGTTAACTTAATTTCATTTCTCAGTGTTAAATACCTGTTGTTAATAAACTGTATAAATGCTACATGTAATTTGTAGCATTTTCTTGGCTATGACTTTGTGCCATCGGTTACCTTAACTGCAATGTATACAATTATAACCAGTGATAATGCACTTCAGATGACTGTGAACAAAAACAACTTTTCATTTAAAATTATGAGCTATAATAATATCGGTGAAAATTACTGTTTTATACGAGGCATGTTTTTTAAGTCAGCACCGTTTTGGAATTAAAAAAAGACGTGCATAGATATCGCAATAATTTTATTTTCACATGAAAGCCTGTACCTTAATCTACTTTTCTACATAATTTCCGTGAATATTGAGGCACTTGAGATAAGGTGGCACCAGTTTTTGAATACCCTCCTCATAAAATTGTGCCGCCTGGCGTGTTAACCACTGTATCACAACTGTTTTGACTTCGTTATCGCCTTGAAGACGCTGACCGCCCAGATGTTTCTTCAAGTGCAAGAACAAATCGTAGTCGCTGTGCGCTGGATTAGGGCTGTATGGAAGATTATCTAGAGTTTCCCAATGAAAAGATTTGATGAAATCTTTGGTCCGATTAGCCACATGTGGACGGGCATTACCATGCAGCAAAACGATACCCTTACTCCACTTGCCACGTCTTTTGTTCTGGATTGCACGGTGCAGATTATTCAATGTCTCACAGTAAGACGCTGCATTGATTGTCTCATTACGAGGCAGAGACTCCACTAGCAATACTCCTTTTCTGTCCCAAAAACTGTGCACATGATTTTCTGGGCAGAAATTGTTTGCTTAAACTTCACTTTTGTGGGTGATAATGAATGTCGCCATTCCATGGATTGTTGTTTCGATTCTGGTGTGACGTAGGCCACCCATGTTTCGTCACCAGTAACAATTTGGTCTAAAAAATCTTCACCTTCATTGTAGTACCGCTCAAGGAAAGTCAATGCACTGCCTAAACGTTGGGTTTTGTGCAAATCCATCAACATTTTCGGAACATAATTTCCGGTACTTCAAGCTCTCGGTCACAATGCGATACAAAACACTACGTGAATATTGAGGAAAATAGTCGCTCAATGATGAACTTGTAAAGCGTCTGTTTTCTCTGACCTTTTCGTCCACTTTCTGCACCAAATCTTCAGTAACGACCGAAGGACGCCCCTGTTCTTCGTCATGCACATTTGTGCGGCCATCTTTAAATGCTCTCACCCATTTCCTTACCATTCCGTCACTCATGATGTTTTTCCGTAAACTTCACAGATCTCACGATGAATATCGATCGGTTTTACGCCTTTAGCACTAAGAAATCGTATAACAGCCCGTACTTCGCAATCGGCGGGATTCACGATTGTCGGAGGCATCTTAGACACTCAGTAACCAACGTATGCAATGAAGAATCAGACTCTAATGGCGTCAGTGCGCAGACAAGAGATGTAGCTAATCAGCGTGCATGCGCGGAACGCCGACCGTAGCGCTGCGGCGGCGGAATCGCAAAACGGTACTGACTTAAAAGCATGCCTCGTATATTTCTTGTTATTTATATTATAATATATTATTCCAAAGTAATAATCCATGTCAATATAATATTTTGAAAATGTTTCATGTAATTTCATTAGTGGGGTGGAGAGGCTTTACAGTTATGAAACATGTTAATGTACTGCAGAACCTAAATTGATGATGTATTGTAATTTTATATTTTCTTTTAGTTTAGTAAGCTTTTGGTACGTATTAATAAAATATTTTAAACTACTGGTGTGGAACGAGCGAGCAGTTACGTATTTTAATCATAAAGAATTTAAAAGTGCAAATCATACAGAAGAAGCCATATCTAATTTTGTCAACAGAAAGGAACTTTTACACGTTTAGAATTACTGAAAACAGTTATTTGGTTTGAATGCATTTTAAGGTCAATATTCTTTTGCATTATGATTGCATAGTCAAACAGTAAATGCTTCTCTTTCCTTTTCAAAATTATACAAATAATTTATTTTTAACTAAAGAAAACATTCCCATATAATTATTACCACAGTAAATAGCCCTGAAACATTTTTAACACTCCTCCACTTATAATAAGAAGAAAGTTGACGTGTTAGTGTTTATTTTAGATGCTTTGGAAATATTCTGCAACGTATATTTCAAATGAAAACCCAATGGCAAGCAATAATTTATCACAAGTTGATTGCTAAAATATTCATGATCTGTATAATTACAAACAGCATTTAAGAGGTACAAGTATTTGTTAAATATATCAGTGAAGATAGTATATAAGACATTTTACTCTACTTTCTGACACATAATTTATAGCCTTCTTTTTAATGGAATAAATGTCTTTTTCTTTTATTGACATACTTAAATCTTTCTCCACTTTAATCTATTACTGTGTTCCACAACTAAATTTACACAACTTTGTACAGCGCATGAAACCATTTTTTTCATGATGTATACAGTACAGTAGAATGTACTTCAATGATATTTCTGTCATTGTAGGTTAAGTCTCTAAATTAATGTTTGGTACACTCTGTGTGTGAAGAATGACATTCCATAATACCAAATCACAGCCTTTTCTATTTTCCCACCATATTGCAAATCAATAAAATCTTTGATAGTTAAACACAATTAAAATAATAATCTCAAATTTATAAGCATAAGGCAAACTGAAAGGATTGCAGGTTTTAAATAAAGTCATCTGAGTGTTTAATTCTCTAATTTGAAAAGATCACTACAAACTTGCTGATTATATTCAAATCTTGCACTCCTTTCAGTTTCCTTTCATGACTTTCAAAAGCAACGGAGGGAGAAGGCATCAGCAAGAGGCAGCTGAGCTCCATCGATGATGTAGTAAGCTGCAATACCACTACAGCTATAGTTCTGCAAAGTGGCACATGAAAAATCACGAACAGCACCCTATGTGGCATCAGCCTCCAACACGGAGTTGACGGTTCTGGTATGAACCTTTGTACTGCCATATTATAGGCGCGCAGAGTTGCCTAATTTGGACAATCAGAGCACACGCGTGAGTAACAGTGTTTTCCTTTCCATGCGTCCAAAATTAATACCACATATTCGACATTGTAATCGCTCTTGTCATACGCGGCAAACTTTTTTGAGACAGCCTCTCCACAGGCTATGTCTCAGTGCCGTATACTTCTCGAGTTATCGTTACCGAAATAAACATTTGTGACTCTCGTATTTATGCCTATGGTTCGTTCAACTTCTAACCTTACGTATGTGTTCTTTCTTTTCATTATGCAGTAATCAGTGACACATTATTAAGTGTCGTTAGGAACAGCATATATTTCGTCCAAAAGTTATTTGAACACATTATCACTGCAGTCCGGGAGCCCGCGCGCTTATTCTTATGAATTCGGTTCAAGATCAGTACCTAACGCAAATGAAGTTCAAAGCGCTTTGTGTAACTGTAACAATAAGCATAAAGTCATATGTTTACCTGTGTGTTTTGTGAACTGTTAACAATGTCACTTTCCAAATCTGGTACCAGTATCGTAGGCACCAAGGGAAAAGTAGCCGCTCCCAGGCCATGCGTGTAGTGTTTAACGCCCGCTTTTACTACACACGGCACCGCAGGCGATGACACTGGTGATACATGAGATGAAGATGGAGTACCCTTTACTTTAGCTCAGTTCATTCTATGGGGTTGTAGAGAAAGGTGATTCCGAATTAAGGGAGGACGAGGAAGAGAAGAATGACGAGCTAAAAACTACACTACAATAAGCAGCTTTCGGAAATTCGAGTACGCTATTTTAAGTAAACAAACATGTTAATAATGAACACTAAGATATGTATTGCTCTGTAATTGTGCGTTCTGAAAATATGCGACAAATGTCTCTTTCCTCTTTCCCTCTCCCCATCTTCCGCTCTGTGACACATCACTCGGCGGCAGTGCACTCACCGTTGTCATGGATTGATTTACCTTATGCCTTCTAAAATCGTATAGCGCGGCCGGCGTGCACAAAGGGACAGATAGTGCCTTTTCGGCTAGACGAAATAGATAAAGGAAGGTTCGTTTTTCTAGTGCCATCTTGATTGTTAACTAACATTCCACAAACTTCTGGAACCATAGATGGACGTACAGAGGGATGCCGCGGTTAGTTGAGGCAGTCAATCGTAATTGGAATCGTGTAGCTGTGATTTGAAAGTGAACTCTTCCGTTTATTAAGGTGTGAAGATGTGACGAGAGATTGTGTTGGTTTATTACTACGTCATCTTGCTGATAAGGGTGTACAAATAGTGATATTCTACCGAAATAAAGAGCATTTTGAATTTCTGCAACCTTGGCTTTTAATTCTACGAACCCACAAAGTCACAATTGGTGTCAGGTGTGAGACATGCCACAAGGGAAGTTGCATTTGAAAAGATTTTGGAGATGATTAAATTGAAGGCCGAAGTGACCACGGAAATGAAAGAGGCAAAAAACAGCCTGGCCTGGGAACTAAGAGAAATGAAGACGGCTAACGACAACATCACCGAGAAGATGAAAGAAATGAAGGCCGAAGTAACAACGAAGACGGAAACAGCAAATAAGAACCTGGCCGAGACGATCACCATGGAAATGAGAGCGGCGAACGACAGCCTGGCCACGGAAATGAAGGCCGAATTATGCGAAATGAAGGCTGCGAACGAAGCCCTAGCCAACAAATTTAAGGACCGCTAGGACGGCGTGAAGGAGGCCGTCACAGAGTTGGGCGAGCGCTGAAGACCCGGCAAGCTAGGTTAATGACCTAGAGGGAAAGGCCGACAGCAACACCAAGTCGCTGATGGAGCACATCGTCGCCAGGAGGTTGAAGGATTTAAAGGCCGACGCGCCGGGACGGGACACAACATCTGCACGTGTCAAACCACCAAAGTACGACGGTACATCTACGTTCCAAGTCTTCCGCCGTCAATTAGACACAGTGGCCGAGAACATCTAGTGGAAACATGAGGAACAGACTGCAGAGCTAATAGCCAGCCTCCAGGGACGGGCCGCAGAAGTCTGGCCCACTATGATGGCGCTGTTAGGGACGACCAGCCTTAAGGAGGGAGCAGTGTCGCGAGCCATTATTGCGATAGAGTGGCCGGTGCGTGCAAACTGACAGATAGTGCAACGCGGAGATAAAGGCTAGCCGAAACATATAAAGATAGATAACTGGAATTTTCTTCTTTGTAATGCCGTCTTGGTTGTTAAAGAACATTTCACAAACTTTTGGATCCATGAATGGACGTATAAAAGAAAGCCGCGGTCAGTTGAGTCAGTCAATCGTAATTGGTCTCACGCAGCTGTAATTTGAAAGTGTAATCTTCCGTTTATTTACGATTGCAGAAGTGACAAGAGATTGTGTTGGTTTCTGTTACGTCATCTTGCTGCTAAGGGTGTACAAACAGTGTATTTCTACGGAAATAAAGAGCATTTCGAATTTCTGAAACTTGGACTTTTAATTCTATGAACGCACAAAGTCACAATATTTAATTATAGACATATGCCCCACATAAAGAAATAGTACGGAGTGAAAGCTGCATGCAAACTGATGTTAAATTTCATTCATTTTCACTGATCTAAAAACAATCTCTTTCTGCGCTGCGGCATAGTGGACTGGAGTGTTGTGCTTTTGTTCCCTGCCACGGATGTAACCGGGTTCAATCACATCCTTGAGCTGTTCAGCTTTATTATTTATTTCTGTTAGTTGTACTCTGAAAAATGTATAAAACACCTTATGCCTGAAAATACTGACGTTTCGATGACAGACTCGTTGTAATATAAATCATCGGATCTCACTCCACACGCTAGCTCCAAAAGGCAATAAGTCAATTTGAAAGCTGGAAAACGACAACAAATTGGAAATCACAGCATCAAAAGTGTCAAGGTGACTCTCCGCAGTGGAGGTCGAAAGACAGTGGGAGGAACGCAGGGGCGGAAGCCCTAATTAGTCAACGAATTAATTATTTGGAACTGACTCTGTAAACCACATCCAGGTCATTCACTCTACACATCAAATGTAGAACAGCAACTGTCACAAAAACCACTTTTCATATCAGATCAATAACTGAACTGTTATAGCACCGAGCAATTACCTGGATTCCATATCGCCGCATCCGGATTAGGTATCACACGGGAAAAGTTAAGCTTAAGATATCTAGCGAACCTGGAAGTCATGAAATCACGCTTTCTGAAGACTGTCCTAAGTGTTTCAAAACACAGAAAACCTTGACTAATCTATGAGCTCTCAAGGCAGCAACTTTTATAGAAAACTGTAGAAAAGTGTATCCGGTGGTCTGGAAAAGACTTCTGGAAAAAGGGTAGGAAATTTGGATCACATTTTTATGTAACAGAGGCAATGATGAACAGATCCTGAACAGACAACAGCCAAGATCTTAACATTTTGTCGGTTTGTTGGCTTTGCTTGTATACCGCCATAAACCGTGTAGCAGTAAGTGCTTTCAGATTTCGATAACCGGGTATGTGAACTTTGTAACCAACTGTGCGACAAATATTAAGTTACTATGTGCAAAAAGCGTGGAAAGTATTTAATAAGTCTCTGCAGAACTTAGTGATAACATCTTTTTGTGCGATATTTGTATCAATTGATCTGAACGGTAATTTGTTTTATTTGTACAATTTGTGCGCACTTCTCTCATATATTAATAAAATAAGCCACAATCGACCCTACGCCTCCAATTAAAACTGTAAAGTTCTGAAATGAAAGCTGTAATATTTAAAAGTAGCTCAGTGTAGGATCCAGATGAAGAGTGATGCTTCAAGTGTCGGGTTCCAATGTAGCCCGCGGAGGCTAAATGACAAGACAGGGCACGCTATCCCCACACCCCTCGCGACTTGGACACCGCTAACTTATACACGTATTGTTACACATCAGGTGCCAGTCTATTAAGTATGCACGGTTCTCCAATAGATCTATTTTAAAGAAGTACAACGTCTATGGAATTAATATGGAAGAATTAGCGGAATTTTTAGAGCGAGTTTCTGATGATGTTACTTGAAGAAAAGCTATAAAATAAAAATTAAGGAGTAAGGTAAGCTTTTAACAGAATTACTTTAATTTCTGTTCTTTCAGAACTTATCCTCATTTATTCGCACTAATAAGAGAACAATTATAACTTCCAGTCTGTTTTGAGTTAGTTAGGTCCACATCTCGTAATGGAGCTACCTAGTTTAAGTTTAATTTGGGATTTGGAGATGATGATCCTTCTCTTCTGGTAAAGTAGTTTGCTGTCCTTATGCGATATACCTTTATAATTAAATTTCTGAGGTGTCTTGTTCAGCTTCACTAGCATCCCTTGAAGTTATATTGCATCCCGACAAATTAAATTTGAGCTGGAAGTCCTGGTTAATGCTATCAAAGCAACATTATGTTGTGTTCTCTCTAAGGTTCTAAATAAAGCTAACTTAAGATAATTTCTGAATGAAGATATACTGACTTAACTCCATGCCATGGTATGCACAAAGCCGTGCCAATGCATTGTTCTGCTTTCATTAGCTGAAACTTTAGTTATGGAAAGCATAAAACACATTTGACCTGCGAAAATTATTTGTGACGGTCTATATCAGGTTTCTTATACGAAAAAAGTGTCATTGTGCAAAGCATACAGCTGATGTCTTGATAGGTTTCAAAAACGTATGACAAAAATTCACCGTAGTTAAAATAAATAAATCAGGTGATGTTATTTTCTCCTTTGCATGTTGTAATTAGACTCAAAAAAGCTGAAAAAGATGAACAAATTTGGTTTATTTGCATCAGCAGCCAACGAGATGCCTCTGTGATAACGTGCGAGGATCTCATTACTGAGGTTCTAGGTTCTTAGTGCCAACCAAATTTAACATTGGTTTATCCCTTATTGGCTAGGAGAATGTTGGATGGTTTCTACCAGAAATTTCCTTTTCCTTGTTTCCTAACATTACGATTTGCTTTTAATGCATAATTAGGCTTAGGAACAGCGGTGTGTTGTTTGGTGTCAGATGGCGTAGTTGCTTAGAAATCGGAAAGTTCCTTTCAGGTTTTCCCAATGGATGCCTTCCCTGAGCCGTCTCAGTTGGGCTATGTAATTTCCGTTTCAGACAGAGAGCACTTCTCTGTACAACACTACTGTGTGATCCTCAAGCTTTTGAATCGTTAGGCACTTCTGTGTATTTCTGTTGGCCAGCCTGAATGAGGTCTACATTTTCTGTGACTACTTCACTCCATTCGTTTCTCCAGATGGCTGCCAGCACATACTTTCTACCCGCATTAGATCGATGGACGAGATGTCTTGTGGCCATTCAGTTATTCGTGCACTATTTGCGAAAGATCTAGTAAGTAAATCGTAATATGTACGTATAAAATGTATAATTTCCCTATGTTCAACAACCCCACACACACACAGAATAAATGCCAAAGGTATGCCATCAATTCTTAAATAAAGCTTTAAATGTATTGTAATTAAAAGCCTTTGTTGATCTAGATAACCGGTTCTATCTAAAATAAGTTATGATATTAGCTTCATTGGAGGACGTTAATAAAATGAAATAAATAAACAATTTAATTATGTCTGATTTTGAGATCACAGAAATGATATTTATCACCGTGGCTTCTGGTGCTGTAGTTATTGAAATTCTAATTGAACCTAAACTTGACATAATGCAACTTGACAAAAGATACCCGATGTGTTGCACTCACAGAACATTCTCTCTTCTTTTAAAAACAGTCCCTTACAGAGCTCGTTTCTCTATCAACTACCGAGAAGGATGGCTCAGGCGGTTTCGTCTGCGGCCCGCATTCGGGAGGCCCTGGTTCGATTCCCGTGGCCGACCTAACTGACCCATATACTCGCCTCGGTAGCGTAAATGGTAGCGTGTCTGCTTCACGTTCAACAGGTTCCGAGTTCGAATCTTGGTCAAGGTGAGTTACCTGGATAAAGTTTTTTCCCGGGGTTTCCCTTATCCTGAAAGGCGAATGTCGAGTAACTGTCAGCTCCATAGACCCCGGACCCATCTGAGCATCACTTCACACATTTCACTCATCGTCCGATATAACTTAACGTTGGAGGACGTAAATAACATAAATAAATAGTACATGACCCATGCTTTTTTCGGAGTCTTGCCGGGTCAGCAGTCGAATGCTGGGTGGTTTATCATTTCATATGATCTCTCATCTGGTGATTTCTTTCAGGGTAGAAGTGTTAGCGGAGTCTTGGTGGTGCATGGTGGGATCATATGCTCAGAGTGAACACTTTCTCCTCTGGCGGGACTCCGGTCTCAGAGCCGCCCTAGTGAGCCGATTTAGGAACGCGGCTGGCGGGATGCAGGTTGTGCAAGCCTGCCTGGAGTCTATCTTGCTCTGGGCGGAGGTGGAACCATTCGGTCTCCGAACCGGCCTCGTGACTTTTCGGGGCCACGCTAGGGTGATGGCGATTGTCATGCATCGCCAGGGGGTTTCTATCTAGTATAATGTATGTGAGATACATAACCGAGACTCTCTACGCGGCGAAACGCCAGAGACATACACTCTAGCGACCGCGGCTACGAGGGCAGGCAAGTCTATTAAACTAGACGTGGAATATCTGCGAAAATGGCTCTTGGCGTATGGTAGCAGTACTGCAAAGTGGTGCGGATATAGCTACAGAATAATTACTAATTTTATTATTTTATAACATTCTGTTTCTTAAATTACTGTTGAAAAGGGCAGCTGAAATCCACATTTATTGCTGTGGATTCGCATCACGTGTATACACACACACGCACACACGCACACACACACATATATATATATATATACGCGCGCGCACGCGCAAGCGTAAGTTACGGTCGGGTAATCGAGACTGCTTTTATTTCAGTATACTCTTTGCTTAAGGTTCATTCTTAAAATTCACGTTATAATTCATTTCGCAATTAAATACTCACACAGAATACCAAACGTAATAGCTGAATTAAGCTACTATCAGAAGCTAACATAAACTGATTTCTGTCAGCGGCAGGAAACAATTGCACTTACCCTTTGCTGCGAGCTGATTTATAGCTAGTGGTCGTGTTTATTGCAATAAACAAATACATATTTGTCACCTTTTCTGATGAAAACAATTTTTCTGTCACTTAAAATGTGTTTATATTTCTATGTGCAGAAATGCACATTGCCTGATCCATTTTTTGTTTCAGGACACCCAAAAAATACTAAAATAAAGTTTAATGTATTAATGCACTTACACAGTAGTATATTTCCAGCAGGATTTAACAGTAATATTTCCATCAATCCACTATCGAAGAATTTAAACTTCACTGCTGTTTTCCTTCGGCATTGCAATATTGCTTTCCTACTGCTCAAAATTCAAAAATTACCATTAGCAGCACATTAGTACGACTTTAAAAGTTAAATTAAAGTGACATGTTTTATTGCTTGGAGATGTCATCGTTGTGGCAGACGGCTTCGTTTGGAATTGTAATATAAACCATATCAAGTTTTATGATGCAATTTTCTCACCCAGCCCTTAAGATGTACTGCATGATTGTTGAACGCTATTTATTTCTTTTTTAACTCGTCCTCCAACGTTAAGTCATATCGGGCGATGAATTAAATGGGTGAAATGATGCTCAAATGAGCCCAGGGTCTATAGAGCTTAGAGTTACCCGACATTCGTCTTTCAGGGAAAATCCCGGAAGAAACCTTATCCAGGTAACTCACCCGGGCCGAGATTCGAACTCGGGTCCTCTTGGACGTGAGGAAGACGCGGTACCATCTACGCTACCAAGGCGTGTAGCGCTATTTAGTTTAAGTTGTTGAGCGACATATTTTTGTATCAGGAAGCTCTCATTGTTAGTGCCTTTCACTTACCACTTTTTGGCGACATTTTATGGATTTGGAAACATGGTACTTAAGTCCAAAACAAACAGTGAGGTAAAGAGATTTTCTGGTATCCTTCTCTTCTTCTTAAAGTATCGGAGTGGAATATTAGTCCTAATCTTTGCTGAAAAGGTAAAATATATGCATACATATGCACAAATTAGCTAAATATGGACCAACCTTTTTAAATATGCATTTATTTGCACCATAAAACTTCTCTAATAAACTCGCTACAATGGGGGATACATGTATTATTTACATTCATATGTTTAACTACCAAGGAATAAAATATGCAAATGTGCAAAAATACGAGCTCTATTTATTCTTCATAATCAGTGACGACTAAAGTATCAATGCACTAGTAGTTCCAGCTTTATTTATTATTATGTTTTTAAACATGATAACCGTCATTATGTTATACACAAAGGAGAATGAAAGACTTGGTTGAAATGGTGCTCAGTTATATGATGCAATATGTATACCATTGTTACTAGTAGTCACTTTTCTTCACTGCACGACTGGCAGTAAGCGCCATCTACAATGCCCAGGCAAAACTAACCACGTCCATCGAACTCGGACGTTTAGCCGAATTTTTCTCAGTAAATGCTCCATTTAGTTCTTACACAGTTAGCTATCAATTTTTTGTTTTATATGTGTCCTTAGGAGTGGGTCTTAAAAGTATACTTGTTTCAGCTTGTTGGCCTCACCGGGGCTGAGAGGTTTGACCGCTCGGCTCTCACCAAGGCGGCCCGGGTTCGATCCCAGGGGACAGTAAAGTGAGATATGTGCTGGAGAACACGGCGCTGGGACGGGTTTTCTCCGGGATCTGCGGTTTCCCCCGCCATCTCATTCCACCGGTGCTCCAGCTTCATCTCATACATCATAAGTGGCACCGGCTATGGTGCCGCGGGTGGTAAAAGAGGGCGTTAAACACTTCACACTTCATTTCATTTTCAGCTTGTCTTCTAACACTGGGCTACTTAATATAGTTACTTTATTTGTGTTCATTAAATAAAAACAGTGTCACATAGTAGTAATCATACACTTAACAGTTCTTTAGCTTTCCTTGCAGAAGCAGACTCCTCTTTCAATTGTCTGCTGTATTCTTTGCATTGCAGGTAACATTGGGAAACATGACTAAAGTTGGAACAAGGAAAAGTGAGAATGTGACATAAGGATACAGAATTTTCCGCTAACTTAAATTAAGGGGTAATTTCTCTTAAAAGTTATGATAAGTGCCTTATTTCATACTAGTCTTTGTGTGAGTACAATAGGCACTTTTCAACGGTATATGCTGCCAACGACAGTGGTGACAGGTTCTAACTGACTCGTACACGTCATATTTCTTTACATCACTTACCGTTAATGTTCAGATAGAACGTCTACAATGACGTAAATCTGTATAAAACTTGAAGTGACACGGATCCATAGAAAGTAGCATAATAATGTTGCAAAGTGATGACTTAAAGTCGATTCCGTAAATTGTAATTTTTTTTATAAATTTAATGCTTAGTTATTCCATTATTATTAGCTCAATTAAACCGCTATACAGCTATCCATATTTATCGCATGCCTTCAAGTAAAATGGAGTTACCCAGTACGTCATTTACGAAAATTCGGAATACCTCCATAGTACAGGCAAATACCTAATATATTTGTTGGAAAAATACGATGTGTAGCTCCTCTCTGTGATTAATATTCACATAGGATACTGTTAAAGCAGGAAATTAACCAGCAGGTAACATAAACACAAATTACATAATAACTTACATTCCTTTATATTCAATTCTTTAATTTGTAGTAATATCCGTGCGAATATTTAGGTTTCTTAACAGTTTAGAAAGTTAACCTTTCACTTTACTTTCCCGTTTGGCCAATGCTATTATGAGTAGCCAGTGCTACAAATTTAATGTTTTTCCTATAGCTCTAACCTTCAACCTGTTGCATGAGGTGTGTTGTGTTTCCCTAAGTACGACTCAATCATTTGGCATGGGTTTGACTCCTTGTGTCGTCGGCCTTGCCAGTGATAATTTGAAAACATCGATGTCCTCGGCTGCTCTCGGAGTTATCCTAACATTCATGAATATAGGATCTGTGGCAAGGATCTCTTGATTCAGGGCGTTTTGGGTGGATCAGTTAGGGTACTTGGAAAGAAACGCAGGTTAATTCCCTTATGACGATCGGTTGTATTTCATTTACTCTCGACATATATGTTAATTAGGCGAACTCTGAACAGTAGGCTTCGCGCTGGCTTGGTTGCACTCCTGTGTCTATAACACGACTCATCGGATTGGTACCCAGCAACTAATTACCTTTAATTGAACGCGATTTCTTTAATTTACTCGTCCGTTCAGTTTTGAAAACAGTAGCCAAATAACCTTACTGAACACCATTTCTGTTCGTGTGCTATCGCACGATGGTTTAGACTGAGTCTTAGCCGCCGACTGACTTTAATGAACGCGATTTCTGTCCGGGTGCTCTCGCACGACTGTCTAGCTCAAACCCCAGCCGCCGACTGAACTTTATATATATATATACCAGAAATCCGGACAGAAATCGCGTTCATTAAAGTCAGTCATATAGGTCATAGGTCATATTCCCAAATAGGTCATATGACACTTCGCTTCCACCTTCAGTTCATTATTTTTAATTAGTTGGTCGGTAGAACACATATGGAGTCCCATTTACGAGAACCTCACTCTAGACCACCTAAGATGTCCCCTTCCTGTCAAAACTATGCTTGAAAATAAACACCGGGTGCGACCCTTAAAATTTGTGGTTGCGCCCGGCCTTCTTAGGGGAGATAAAATCCTACCGATTCAGAGTCCGCAATAAACTTGACAATGCAAACAAGATATTTGTTTCAATACATGTATATATTCCATTAACATTCAATTAATCCTCTATATATTCCTTAACAGTTAATTAATCAACTCGAGGAAGAGAATACCGTTTCAAACCGTATATCCAGAACATAACTTATAACGTGCATACAACATTTGAACAAGCAATTTCAAGCCACTGTAGGAATATGAGATTTTTTATTAATCATATATAGTTTTCTTATGTGACACTAAAAATATTCTTAGGACCTTACCGTTATGGAATTTACTCTAATTTGTTTTAATTTGAGATTAGTCTACAATCTTTAACTAGTTTCTGTGGAGGCATTCACTTTTCAGTGGGTATAAGATAAAATATTTGCAAATATTTCACTAAATTTCTCAACTAAAGCACAACAGTTTTGAATTATTAGGTTAAAGCGTTGTCCATAGTTAATTTTGAACTGTAAAATAGACTGAAAAAGAGAGAATAAAGAAACAAGAACGTTAAACTTCAACGAGATATTTGGCCTAATTTGTAAAACATTGATAAATAACGATTTGTGTCTTTAAAATTGTTTATACTAAAAACACAACTTTGTACCATAAAGGAAGCTATGCGTATATTGGAAAGAAAAGAGACGAAAATGTTTAAATTTATTTACCAAATGTTAACTATGCATTACCTTGAACAATTAAAATAAGCAGAAAATTTTCAGAGACATGACATCCGAGTTTTCTTCGTTTTTATGAATACACAATAAAATTACATATGTCCGCATTTTACTTTCGTAAGATTTGCTAAGAAAAGGAAAAATGCAATGCACTACCACCGAACACTAGTTACTGGCTACCACAACCCAATAGAGTAATTTACACAAAAGGCCAAATGCATAAATCACATGCTCTGAGATTGTATCGCTCACTTCCCTGCAATATATTGATAGAGTTGAGAGGTGCAAGGTAATCTGCGACTGTATTACCTCTTTGGTTTTCTGAATGGAATTTGAAGAAGGGGGAAGAAAAGACAAATCGTAATCAGCTGAATAGCTGTTGCTGCATAAAATAGGACTGCGGGCTTTACGACACGCCCTGCTTGCGGTTGCACACTAATGCGCCTCTATTGTGTTAAAATTAGCTGCAATTGATCATTTCGGAAGGAATGGGTACAAATGTCCATTGTATCGCTTCAGCTCTCCATATTTTCGTAATATTCCTTATCTGAACCTTTATTTTGATCCAAATCCCGGATCATGCATTTTATGGTATTTATTCCACAGTTCTCATTTGAATTATAGTATCTACACATTTATTTTTCCACAAATAGAGGTACTGCCTATCGTAAATATTTTATTTCACCCAAAAGTTCCATGCCAGTAGTTATAACTCCGGATAAAAGGTTGGATTAACGTTAAACCCTTCCGCTTTGGCTCTTGCATTACGTTAATCCCCAGCTGAAGGGAACTAATATCGACGGTGGTTAGGTTAAATGCGGTGGAATTATCACCAAGCATGTAACTTGGAGTTTTCTTTAATATAATTTTTGTGCATATTGCTTGCTATGCATATAAAACATAGAATGCAATAATCAAATTTTAGCCCAAAATATGATAATGGAGTACTTAATATGAAAAATCCAGAAAATAGCAGAAAAATGATAATGATAAATGCTAATGAATATTTACTTTAATGAATAATGTATACTTTGGAGCTAACATTAAGGAAAATACTGCATACGTTAAGTGTCCTGGGTCTAAAAATGTTTTATGCACCCCTTATGTATTACTTGGGCACAAAGATGTCACAAAACACTAGAAATAAGTTTAAACCCTGTATTGCATATTTTCATTTAAACACAAAATATAATTTTAAATTTCCCCAAATGAAGAAGTGGTTAACATCTCTTTGTTGTTTTTATCAATGCTCAAGATTGCGATAAGTTTGGTGATTTCCGTGGGAAGAGGATGTTGAAATTTGCTGTGTTTACCAGTGTATGGCGGCTAGCTACCTACTGCTGCAGAGGCACCCGTCCGGTGAGACGTTGATGTCAGTAATAAGAATTTAATTGAGTCATAGTATATGAGCATCTGCATCAATATTTGATGACTTTTGGAAGAAGGTCACTTAACAAGAGTGGTATGGGAGGCATCTCAGGTGTGTTTACGGTGATTTCTTTTCGTCCTCCAAGGAAGATAACTTCAGTTTGGAGTAATGATATTGGAAAATACTTTCCATTTGCGTGGAGTTGGGGTATAAAGGGGATTTAAGGAACTGGCTACTTCCTATATCGAGAGCATCGATTTTGCAACACATGTTAGAATGTGAGCACGAGAGAGTGTATTTTTAATTGGTTTTTAGTTGATTTTTGCTTTTGTAGCTTAAAATGAATTTGGAGACTTTGAGTTGTTCCATGAGTTCTGGAGTAGTCTTACGAATCATACTTGAAGAAACGATGCATTTTTTGTCGTTGTTTTTGACGACCGTCCTTCCTAATAACCAATGGCATCTGGATTCATATTCACCTGTTTGACAACAGTGACTACCTTTAATGAGCTCAAGTGGTTTGTGGTGGCGGTATGGAGCAAAGACTCATTGAGCGTGAATTGGAAGTTGTTACAAAGGACATCGGCGTCAGCAGTTGGGTAAGCATAATATGTGGCGCCATCGCCTTCCAGCAGCATTTGTTGTTCTCGGAACAAGAGAACCACAAAGACCCACTTCAAGACCTATTAGCAGCACTGAAAGCTACCTGCGAGTCATGCACAATATCTTAGGCGTCTTTGTGAAGAAACTCCTTAGGATGCTTGGATAAGGTTCTTGTACAAACCAACTTGGCAAATAGTGCACAATGTGAGGTGCTGTTATGGGACTTAACCAAACAGCAGGCACAGTGACACTTCTTGAACAAGTCGCGCAATTGTTGATGAATACTGAAATATTTAAATGACAGCTTTGATTTAAATCACTTACAAGTTTTACCTGTCTTGAATGGCAGCGACGTTTCATTCATTCTCCCTCATTGATTTATTCATTTCACCTGTAGTTTTTGAAGGAATTTGTACAGCCGCTAGCAAATTAAATACTATAGCTCCAAAATGTTTTTCAGTTACATATAGTAACTTAGCACTGAGTAAAGCAATTTTGCCCTTAATCGCATATTAATTATTTTATGCCTGACGTATCTTCGTTTTCTGAAGAGCGCATAACTTTGTCATTCTTGTCACAGCCTTCTCTCCCAATGTATTCAATTGTTATCATTTCAATTCTTTCTTTCGTTATTCCATTTTTCTCCCAGTACCCAAGTTTTGTTTTATACACAGGATGGCATACCTTTCCCCATTCCATTTGCACAAAATACGTAAATCGTTGGCGGCAAAACATTTCAACGTATTTCAGTATTACAGTTTGCATTCATCTTCTTAAAGAACTTGAAGTTTTAGGTTGAAAAGTACAGAATTTATTTATTTCGAGGTAGCACTCATTTCTGAGATGTTGGTTATTATTTCCTTAAAATGTTCTATTTATGTAAACGTTTATCTCCATTAAATGTTAGCAGAGACAAGAATAAAGCTTTTGAGTGAATTGATTTGTGAGGTTATATAAAAATAAACATAATGAGTAGAGAAGGATATGTGAGGGTAACATATAATTTTGTGTCTGAAATAAGTCTACGAAAACTCAACTCTCCATTTGTTTCTGAATACTCTCCTAAGCTAATGACATGTACTAAACCCCCTCCATCTGTCATAATGAAATGGGTTGAATGAGGTCTTCACTACCGGAAACTGGTGGTTAGCGTGAGAATTGAGAGTGAAAATGACATGGCGTTAAAATACTCATCTAATTACCGTGCAAACGAGAGCCTGCATGAATATGCACTGAATACGTACGCGTACGACGTATTTACATGTCTGTTATGACTCCGTAATATTATTGTCCCGAAAAATCTACCAGTGTATTTGCCCCTGAATTAGGCGTATGCCCCTTGTGACATATTTGGAGCATGATATACGTGAGTTACTATTCCTTATATTTATTTATTGGGGTCTAGGTACAGGAAATGAGGGTTTATGACATAATTGACATTAATATTGTTCAAAATAATTTGCTGTGTTATTCTCATATGACGATGTTTACTTACCTTATGCCCCTACAAAGCATTCTCAACTGATAAATTAAAAAAGAAATTCAATGTAAAGTCCGGTGCATGGAATCATGCTGATAATATGCGAAGTGATTTATGTTTGTAAGAAATGCCAAACTTGGTGTGTCTGGCTGTCAAATATTAACTGGTTTAAGCACTACATTTATACTTTGTCTTAATTCTCACTGGTCTGTCTGTTCTTTGCCTAGAACCCATTTGCATTCATAGGTTAATCTTTGAATGCCAGACCTTTAACTTCAAATGGATAACAGGAGATTCACCCAAAGGCTGATTGTGGACCTATGTTACAAAATATGTATTCCAACCTATCAGGTGAACTGTGACTGTGCTCTTCCCATTTCTCTGCTCACTTGAAGTCAAACTGATAAGAGAATGGTTTATCCAGGGCTGTGTGGAACATATCGTAAGGATATTCTATCAACATTAAAAACATGGCATGTTTCGATGTACTCTAATGAAGTTCACTTTAATGGACATAAACTTTTAAGCATGGCACTGTTGATACAAGAGAGATGTAGGAGGTCATACCGATAGTCAGATGTCTAAAACCCTCTACTGTATCAAGGGTGGCACTTCCCAAAGTGACCTATTATTCGCATATTCAACCCAATAGCAACAGAGAGCTATAAGTATCTGATGCCACAGAAATGCTTTAGAAACAAATATTGTGTTAGGAACGAATCATTTTTATGTATGTATTAAGTTTATGCCTGTTTCTCATGGACTGCTATTTAAGTACAATAATGTAATACATTACCTTCGAACCAACAGAACTGCACAGTCTATCATTAGGGTTCCATTATGTACACTTTATTTAATATATTTTAAATATATATCAAAATCTTTAGAGCTATTTTTGTGAAAATAATTTCCGCTCCCCCTTTAACACGCTTCCTCAAGATAGCAAGCACGCCCAACGCGTGCGAGCAACCAGTACCCGACTTGTGGAGTGGTAATAGGTGTCTAATTTGTATATAAAAAACACTCGCACGGTGACATACAAATACACGAAATCTTTTATTAAGCTCTGTGTTATTCAAGAATTCCCATAATATCTATTTCCTTTGAAACCTATTTAATTTCAAAAATAATTTCAGGATATTTAACGAATTTCCCGATAATATCCACGAATTCTTGAGTGTTATGCAACACTTGTTGTACTTAGAAGATATAGTACAATTCAATCAGTTAATTCGTAGATTCATAGTAACGCAATGAAATTAAAGAAAAACAGCATAGCATGAAATACCAGTTTTCTTAAAAATACTTAATACAATGTTTCTCTGAAAGTCTAAAATCTAGAGTTTTCTTCTGATTGCTTCGAGTTTTAGGGCCTAAGAGCGTAAAAAATATATTCCGAAAGGTAGAGAGAGACTGAAAAGTTCAATGTCATAACAGGGATTTGAAACATGGATCTCACAGTTCTCGTTCGGCTGCTCATAATATTTCAATCACATTGGGAACATGGTAGCATGCCACTAAATTCACCAACTGATTCCATTTTCCCTGTAAACCACTAGGCGATCTAGTATACAATGAGATTCATACCTTTAGGGTCCTGGTGTTATGTTGCAATGGTATGTCAATGGTTAAAAGCAACTGGGCAGCAGCAGCCGCTGCGAGATCCCTAGTTGAAATCCCGGCTAGAGCATTGCGTTTTTCAACGTCGCTATAACCTTCTAAATCTTGTCCTATATACACCTAGTGTGGAACAACTATTAATTTTCATAAAACGTATGATATGCAAACATACGCAACTTAAGTGAGTTACGCTTAACTCTTGTTAAGATATTAACCAATAGTTTTATTAATATTAATAAAAATAAATTTTAATATAACGTAATATGTGATGCTCTTTGAATCCTACGGTTTATTGCACCTTTTCGAAATTGTTAATGAGCTCATTATTCAATTTAAGGAGTGTATAATGGAGCTACGTGTTTCTTAATTTTAATTGGTTTAAGCTAAAATATTCACATACATATAATTCTGCTTTTAATTTACTTTCCAAAATAATTTCAACTAAACCATACTGCATTTTAATTAGTACACTAAAATACCCAAAAAGCTCTCATGTAAGCTGAATTCTAATAAATTATAAAATGGGGCCCAATGGTTATTCTAAAAGGCAAAATATGTGAAAAACAGCCGCATTAAGGAAAATTGGGTAAAAGGTTCGCGTGACACTTTTCAGAAATGGCGAGGAACGCCTTTTTAAAATTTGTAATAGTGTAGCATAACAGCACAAGCTATAAACGTAATCAAAATGCAAAAGGAAAAGAACTAAAGAACGTTCCCACTGCCTTAAACTACTATATATAAAATTGCCGCCTAGTACCAATATTTATATCACAATCTTCGAATTCCTGGCGTTAAGCTGGACATGAATATATATAGGGAACTCTCTTGAAAGTCTTAGTGTCTAACCATCTTGATTCAAGTAAACATTGTGGAAGCAATCACAATATGACACTTTTCTTGCAGTGTTGACAGTCTTCAGTGATAATCAGTATAGAACGTTCTTGCTCGCCTCGGTAGCGTAGAAGGTAGCATGTCTGCCTCACGTTCAAGAGGTCCTGAGTTCGAATCTCGGTCAGGGTGAATTACCTGGATAAGGTTTTTTTTCGGGGTTTTCCCTTATCCTGATAGACGAATATATGGTAACTCTAAGCTCCATGGACCCCGGACTCATTTGATCATCATTTCACCCATTTCATTCATCGCCCGGTATGACTTAACGTTGGAGGACTTAAATTGCAATATATATATAATTACATATATATAGTATTCGGAACCCTGTCTTGGTTTTAATAGAACCTTCTCATTTAGTATTACTCTGTACAGTGTTATTGTATTTCACCTTACATTTTGCTTCAATGTACTGTGCAAATGTCGATCAGTACTGATTTTCCGTTCGGCAAATAGAACCAATACGGTTATTGATAGTTGTGCAAGTATAAGAAAGGCTATCCACGAGTATAACTATGCACTAATTTTCATGGCCGTGCCGTGGCTCAGTGGTTAGACCGCTTGGCTCTCACCCCAGGCGACCGTAAAGTGAGATTGTGATGGACAACACGGCGCTGGGGCGGGTTTTCTCCGGCACCTTCGGTTTCCCCCGCCATCTCATGCCATCGGTGCTCCATCTTCATCTCATGTATCATCAGTGTCACCGCCTGCGGTGCCGTATGTAGTAAAAGCGGACGTTAAACACTATACATTTCATTTCATTACCAATTTTTATAAATATATTTCCGCAGAGATGCTAATTGTTCCACTTTCTCTACCTCTAATAAGTACAGAAGTTATTGCATCGCACTCAAAACTTGAGTGTGAGATTTAAGGGAAAGCACGTTTTAAAACACCCTCACTCTACAGCAAATCATTTTTAGAAAAAAGTAGCGCAAACTGTGTGTGTGTGTGTGTGTGTGTGTGTGTGTGTGTGTGTGTGTGTGTGTGTGTGTGTGTGTGTGTGTGTGCGTGCGCGCGCGCATGCGCGTGTGAGTGTGAAACGAAAAGTCGGTTGCCTAAAATACCACACAAAGTATAGAATTTTTTAAAATTCAAAGTCACTTTACAACAACTAAGGTTATCATTAACCACAATAGAATTAATACATTACTGAGCCAACAATGAAATATAAAAGAAACACTAAAACAGTTAACAAAGTAACTAAATTCGCACATTACACTGAACAGTAGTGATGTATGTAGAAATACAGATACATTATATCAGTAAACAGGGTTGAACTTAATAATAGTAAAGTACAAACAGCGTGTATTAAAACGAAGCTGTAATAACACCTGACTAACAGAAGATATAGTTGAATAAATTTTATATAATATATGATCGTTCTGATGAATCCATTAATATAACTTTCCCACATTTAACTGAATTAAAATGGCATATAATCACTATTAAGGTTCAAGTCATTTCTAGCTTTCAGCAAGGATGGGCACTCAAGGATAAGGTGGGGTGTTAATATCTCGAGTTCCACATTTCGGGCATGAATGTTTAGCTGAGTTCTTCATTACACAACTATGAATTATGATGAAGTGACCCATGTGTAATCTGTTGAGTAGAAATTTTTTCTCTTCTCCGGAAGTGAATGTTTAATATAAATGGTTCTGAGACAGATTTTCTAACAATTTGCAGCTTTAAGGGAGTGGATTGCCATTGTTTGTCCCAGTACTACATAATACGGGTTTGAGACATATTTTTGATATCTTATTGGGCAAGAGGACTGTCCATTTAATTCATATTTAACTCCTGACTATTAGGAAGGTAAACAGAGCAAATTGTAACACCTACATTTTACTTTATTCTAGCTGCAGTGACCTCGATTGTAGTTTGAATAGAAATGTTATGCAGAAAAGCTTCTGATTGAACCAAAATTACCACACCACCACTAGCAATAGTAGAATTTTGCGCATTATTAAAACAAGATGTGTAGCCACAAAGTTGTGCGCAATACTTAACTTTAAGTTGATTTCTTGGATACATAGTACCTTTGGTCGTTATTCATTAAAAATCAATTTAATGTAATGTCTTCTTGCATAGAAACTGTTGCAATTCCACTGAATTCGATCCATAATTAGTATCTATGAATTTGAATTTTATAACTTTCTAATTAGTCGTGAAGAACGGCTTTTAATATCGTTGCTTGGTAGAGTTGGTTGAACTTGTCTTAACTTAGCTAAGACTAGTAAATTATGTAAAAGTTCCTTAGCCACATCAACAAAATTTGACAGCTCTAATTCTGTCAAAAATGTTCAAAAGTTGGTTTAGACAGAGGATAAACTCCGCAGATTGAGATTCAGTCATTGCCTGGGCATCACGCCACATATCATCATCATCATCACCATCATCATAATCATCATCATCTTCATCATCAGAGTAGGTTATTCTTTTCTTTTTTGTTTAACAGATATTTTTCTTAATTTTCCCAGTTGGTCAGGGACATTTTAAGAATCAGAATCATCTGTATCGTTGGTTTCTCTCTCACTTTCAGATATGGAAATAGAAGAGGTCATATCTGAGGTAGTGGGAGTGAACTACTTGGCACCTGCAAACAATACAGTGCCCTGGGGTCCAGTGCATTAGACAAAGTCGAAATGAACTCCAAATGGAGCGTGTCATTGCATTAAAGGGAGACCCAGCATTTTTGTTGTAGCACAAATATGCTGCCCTTTTGAAAAGCCGCCCCTAATATAATGGTTATATGAGATCACTCAAAAATTACGAAACCACGCATGATAGCAAAATTCTGAACGTATTTTCGTAAACAGCGCCCCAGGCTTAGAATAATTCAGTATTCCGCTTGCCTGCACATTTTTGTGTGTTTGTTAGTGTTATCCACAGAGGGGCAGTTTTTGGCAATACTCCTATGCAATGGACGCAGATGGTAACGTCTGAGGAAACATATATCCAGTGTGGTAGGTTATCTACTATCACTTGGAAACAATCGGGAAGTTTATTTTCATCTTCTAGTACAATGAATGTTTGCCAACGAAAACTCAAATTTTGAGACAGTCTGAGGTCAGAAAGACCTACTCGTAGAAATGACATTGGTTCAACGGTTGCTATTCCAAATGCTAGCAGTTCTTTCTCTATTACATAATGTGGAATGCTGGGGCTGCTTCTTCTGTTCTAAAAGGCTGAGATCTTCTCAAATTTTAAACAAATATTAAGGAAATAAGCTTCAAAGTTTACACACTTTTTTTTCCACTAAGAGCTTCCGCTTGTGTCATTTAGGCTAATTTAATTAGCAGACTTAAATTACATCAAATAATGTTACATCATGGATTTGTTTAGTAAAGATATTGTGGCATTCCACACAAAAGTTTTGTTCCTACATGGTTGAACCTTGCACACATTTTTGAAATTCAGTGCACACAATATAAGAATTACACATATCAGGTACAGGATGACGTCAAGCCCACGCATTACTGACAAGAGATTAGATACTTTCATGAGAAATAAGAATAAAAGCCACTGATAAGAAAAGAAATGTAATGGGGGTAATGTCATTATGAAGTGTTATTAGCATGCAGAATTTGTTTGTTGAAAATGCATTACTTAGGCACTGAAAAGTTACTTCGGTGTGGAATCTTCAAAATCTTGCGAATAGGTAACAAATATATTTTATTCTTATATTCTGTAACAAATTGAGCTGATATTCACACACAATGTATTATATTTATTCATGCGGCCGACCGGCGGGGTTGATTACTGTTTTGCAGGCAATACTGATTCCGCGGTAAACATAGTTCTGATCTTTGCTTAACCTATTTCTTACATACCATTAACACCAGAACGTAAAATAAACTGCTCACGTTCTATTTTAAGCACGAGGATATTACAGCTGCCTTTTTTTTTAGGAAAGTGTATCTTGGTTCCCTATTAGGAATGGAAATACTTTCATTTGGAATTTCCTATTTAAATTAATGTGTGTGGATTTGTTTTGTAAACCTTTTCTTTTAATATCCCTTTGTTCTCCTAATTAACTCTGGGATTTTATCTCTGGGCGGCATTAAAAGATAAAGATTCTAAAACAAATTAGCACACATTAGATAAACAAAAAATAATATTTCTGAAGAAATAACTTCCATTCTCGAAGGAAGGTGCTATTTTCTAAGCAGGTGTCAGAATTGCTTGTACAAGCAAAAGAGGCACTCCCAATAGCCTCTATCTAGATATACCCGAATGATTTACTTATATTTTCAGCTTTTATGTTATACCTACGTATTATAAATAGCTTATACGATAAACCATACTACATTGAGTACTTATTGTCCGTATCCCCGACGCACCGAGCTAACCCACAGGTCGGACGCGTGTCGCGTAACCGGTCCTGCCGAGAACTGCTCACATGATATTTTGTGGACATTTCTCTCTTACTTTTTCACCCAGGCTTGTGCTGTTACTTTTAACATTTTTGTGTTCAAAAGGAAGCCCACCTTTTGCGAACTATTTCCTGCCTTTGCTTTTTTTAATTTTAACCATTATTAATTTTTTGAAGGGGAGGGAGAACGATATTTATTGTGTTAGTTAAGAGTTGTGGATAAAAAAGGATACAAAATGGCACTTGCTATGTGTTTAGGCAACAATTTCATATCATTCAAGTTGCTTTGGTGCATAGGGTATGAAAGAATATTTACACGTGTCGTTTAACAGCAAGCGGATTTGTGCTCTGAGATTCTGGTTTACGATAACACCACATGCTCCATCGTCGAGCTTTGTTACTTAACACAGATCAACAGAGAATGTAATGCTACTCACACTAATGCAGGGTGAACTGTTGCGCGAAACAGATAGCAGACAACAAACATAATGGTTCACATACCACGCTAATATCTTCAGGAAGATTAGTGTTTGAGAGAAGAACGCCAAAGGACTGTAATGAAAGAATTGCGCCTAATATTGCGTGGTTAAACCAGACGAAAAATCGTTTCTTTTTCACAATACACAGCGCGTTTAAGGGCTACTTCACATTATGTCATGGATGACCAAACTTTCAACAGTAAAGGCGGTCCTGATTTTTACAACATATTTATTGTTAAACAGTGGTGGCATCAAGATATCGGAAATAATTCAATACTCACTGGTGAAAACATACCAGAAAGAAACGCCAGTGACCTTGTCCCATGTTCGATTCCCACTGGGTTTGCTACACTTATCAAAGATTTTCGTATTTGTTATTGCCACGTGTACTATAGCAAAGTGAGGAGGCGTACGGGGAAAAATTTCAAACACAGAGATGTTTACGTGAAGTTATCGCACATACACAGCGAGTCCAGGTATGTAAACTCTGTTCAGATGTAATGTGTCATACATCGGCAGGCGCGAGCAACCATTTAGAGCGTGATTGAATGTTGTGACAAGGAAAGTGATGGACTTAAAATCCCTTTGTGATTTCTCAGTAAGTACTGCATATGAACTCTCTGGGATTATACCACTATAGCACTACAATTGTCCAGGTACGTTCAATCAAACTCCGTAGAACTGTTGCTTATCCTTCATTTCCTTGCCATTTTTGCATTCTTAATTATGGAGCGGGAGGCGGGGGATATAATTTATATAATGTGATGTAAACCAAAACTATATATGACGTTATTTTTATTTACATTTTTCATTCAGATTCATCAATATTAAACTAACAAGATATTGTGTTACATTATTAACTGCAATAATAATATATAAAATTACATACACATAATTTTGTTTAGCTTAACATTGTCATGCATTTAAATCATGCGCTTTTTATTACAGTAATGAACTATTTCTACAGACTGATCACGCTTCAGAAAATTAGTTGTATTACAATATACTACACATAATTACATAAATTATTTAATACGAAGAGCTTTCCATTAATGCCAGAGTTTTTAATTAGAAGGCTAAAACAGGTGTTAGTTATTGGGGAAAGAAATGGAATACTGAAACAAGACGTTCGAGGTTGGTGATTTGTATACAATAATAGCCACAACGATAGTGAGACATCTTTCAGTGACATAACATTACTGATGACATATTTGACATTACGCCTTTGCCAGTTGAGTAAATCACATTTTTAGAAATGATTTCCGTTGTACAGATTGATCGCACTAGAAAATTAGTTATATTACCGTGCACTTACTATAGTAGTAATAGTCATTTAATAATACAAATGTAGTAGCTAATTTAGTAGGTTTTCTCTCTTTGTGCCTTTATGTAAATTGCAGAAGATAGGACTCTTTAGCCCATTTTTCATTATTTGAAAAATATTACATATTTAATGCATTTATTATAATTGATACTATTGCTGATGATTATGCACCCGTATAATAATTGTTGCGTATAATTAACTGGCTAAACTTACACATCAGATATGCAGCTCGCAAGTGTTCAATTTGTGTTTCGTCCCTTACTGTAAGCCAACTTACTAATATTTCACTCTCCTTATCAACACATAAGAAAACATCGCTGCGCTGGTCACTGAAGGTCAATACGCCTCAACGCTTTGTTTAGTAGTACAGCAGATGAATGTTAGCGTTCCTCTTCTACTAGGAATCCCTTGCCCCCACATGCCACCGCACTTCGTTTCCGCTTTCAGGTTTCAGGAACGTTGGAGGCTGCACAGCGTCAGAAGTTGGAGGCTGTGCAGATGACGCAGACGCTAGTTCACTGTAATGTTCTTCTCGACTCTGGCAAATGAAAGACTTCTCTGAACTGCTACGGTGAGTCGAAGCAATGCCAGACTCCGCCAGAGAGATGTGTTCTCTGAGCAACCCGACGATGCGATCGAGTCATTAAGCTCGGAAACTTCAGTTAAGTATGTCATACGCTTGGCTTCGAACTTGTCACGAAAAATATGCCTTGAATTCAGATGAGCGATGTGTCCTTCGTTGTCTTGTTATAGTCATAGATAATCATTATTGGTATGATAGCATGTCAATGCTGCACTCCAATCCGGTATTATATCCACATAAAACCACATAAATAATAACAGCTCATGTGTACCCTATGGCGTACATCAGTGGAGAATGAACGGTGTGTCAGTCCAATTTAAATTCTCTATATGACAGATATTACAACATCATATCCTTAATATTTCTTGATACTCACGGGTACATCGGTGAATTTACTCATGGGGTTTGAGAAGCCACTCCTTCTTAAACTGATAAACAGCTCTCTTTAAATTTTGCTTATGTTGCACTCGTTTTGAACGTTTATCTCAGGCTTGAAATGCATTACATGTAGATACATATTATTGTTGAAAAATGTTTTAAAGGGTCAGCATGAAATATTTCTCGAAAAATGAATGAGAAACATTTAAAAATCTTATGCAGACGCTCAGCGCCATCTCCGTGTTGGAATGGGTAAGCATTGCCCTGAAATGCGTATGCTAATCCATCTGATTGGACGAATGGGGCGCATTGGCAGGATTTGGCCCACTTTGGGCTATTGCGCCATGGTTTACGTTTTTTAAGTTTAACGAAATATTTACTATTCTAAATGGAAGTAAAATACTTTTGTAAATACTATACATGAAAAGGAGGAAAATATCGCTGCAAATATCAAAATATTAAAAGGACTAACATGAAAAATGCTGAAATACGGAAATTAATCAGGCAATTGGAGAACCTAATGTCATGCTGGCATGTTGGCTGTGATAGCTCAGTGGCTATGAACAACCCGATGGAAACTGGAAAATCCGTGGTTCAAATCCTTGCTATGGCACTGAATTTTTCAGTGTGACTCTACCTTTCCAAATCTTGCAAAGTACCAAAATCTGTTAGGGGCATTACTGTTTACTGTTTCTGTATATAATCACCTAGATTTCTGACACCGTAATTTTGATACTAGCATTTTTATAATGTACACTAATATTTTCGAAGTATCTTCAATAATGTGAATATATAGAATGCAAAGTAAGAGCAATTGCCTCTATTCTATATCCTGTAAACTAAATATAATATATTGAACATTGGCACTTAGGAATTCAGGTCATTATTGAGTATGGAGAAAAAGAGGTATTTTCACATCCATAGCCACGATCAGGAACAAAATTGAGCATTCAACAATTCATCTGAAAAGCACAGATATCCTTCACTCTAAGAGGTCGCCTGATCATTTACACTTCAGGGAAGTCCCAAAGGCACCCGAAGTACCTAAATAGCACTGTATTTTTACTGATCCATTAGCCGTGTATTTCAGATCACATTTCTAGCTGTTTTTTGTAAGTAAATTGCTCATAATATTGTGACTTTGTGGGTTTGTGGAATGAAAAGTCCAATTACACCACTCAACAATGTTCTTTATTTCCACCGACTTACAGTTTAACACTTGCCAATTACACAGAATTACTTGCTGCACACAGTTACAATTCACCAGTCCGTCCGTTACAATTTCACTGTACTCGCGGTTACGTAAGCTCCGGTACACATTCAAAGTTACGTACAGTCTTCCGTTGCACAATCCTTTCGTTCATTAACACGTCACTGACTAACTCTTACACCAAGAACTGCGACTGTCTCCTCACTCACTGACAAAACCAACTCACTGGCTGACTAAACCAAAACCAACTCAACTCACTAACTAACTAACTCTGTCAGTCTGTAACTCTCTTTATATAGGAATATCGCCGGTTTCTCGTGTTTACAGGATTGTTCTAGTAACAGAAAGATCGAGAAACAGGTGTAGAGAAAACAGGCGACACAGTCATGTTTTTTCCCTGACCACAGTCTGTCACCACCACAAGACCAACGAGGAGGAGGTGTGGCTAACCGAACCTCCCCTACCTTCCGCTGCCAGCTGCTTTCACAGGGTGTTTCAGCGCTCCCGTTACACTGCTCCCTTCTCAAAGCTGTTCGCCCCGAACAGCCCCATCGCAGCGTGCGAGGCGGTCCAGGTGTACCACCAGCATCTGCTCGGAGTCTCAGCCAGAAGTAGCGCTGCCGTAGTTTGTGAATCATTCGGTTCGCTCCCAGGTGTCCTCCTGAAGTACCGGCGTGCACTTCCTCCAAGACTTCCGGGACCTTGCTCCGGGGAAGTACCAACTGTTCTCTCTGCGCCTTCCCATCGGGTGACTCCCATACCCGGAACAGCACGCCCACTCTGGTCTTCAACGAGTCCCATTTTGCCCAGTGCGACTTGTAGGTGGCGCTCCTCGGTGCGATGTCCTCCCAGGTTGGTCTCGTCCCTGCGTCCACTTCCCTCAAGAGTGGCCCCAAGTCTGCGTCCGCCAGCTGCTCCCTCCTCAGGCCTGCGCTATCCCAGCCTTCAGCAGGCACTGCCACAACTACTCGGACTGCTGCGGCACGCTCCTTCTCTTCCACTCTTGTGCGCTCATGGCCGTCCTGGATCTGCGATAGGACACCTCCAATGTATTGGTCGCTAGCGTCGGTGTCCACAATGAAGGCGCCACCCGGTTGTGGGAAACCCAAAATTGGAGCACTGCACAGGGTCCCCTTCGGGTGCTGGAAAGCGTCTCC
>CM060948.1:134738359-134860859 GCA_030765055.1 Mantis religiosa | reverse complement strand
AATGCTAACAAAACCTGATTTCGAAACCAATACCAGTGTACCAGACCCAGTGTGTGGCTCATTCCATATTGTTCTCCAATTGTGAACAGAAAGTAGTTTCTTCGCAAAAAGTTTACAAGGAAGAACCAGCATGCCACAAAGATATCAACGGGACCGGATTTTGAAAGATGGAATCATCGGTGGTGTAGAGTCAGGGCAGACACATGCCATAGTCCCTCGGACCATGAACGTGCCACAAAGTGTCATTTTAACGCTTTGGTCACGATTTCAAGAAACAGATCCCTGTACGTGACCACGAAAAGTCACAATGCCGCAACAAGACCGAAATTTGACCATTACAGCACGACAACTTAGGGGTATGCCCAAGGCAACTGTGCTCCAAGCTTGCAGGCGCACCAGGCTTTCGAGTTTCCATGCAAACTGTGTACCGGAGGCTCAGGGTATTCGGCCTTTATGTCAGACATGCAGCAGTGTGTGCCACATTCAAACAAATACAGATACGAACCCGTTTACAATGGAGTCAACATCCTCAACATTGGTCCTTTCATGAATGGAGAAACAATGATTCTCGTCGCACAATAATCTAGAGAGAACATGGAACTCGGCTTCACCTCACTAACATCGTAGATATACGTCCATTTTATGGTGGTGACGTACTCGTGTGGGCAGGCATAATGTATAATGGACGTACAGATCTGCAAATCTTCGACGTGATACTGTGAATACCCAGAGGTGCAGAGATGAGGTACTGGAACCACGTGTGCAGCTTTTCAAAGTACAGTTGTTTCACACTTCATCTTAATGGGTGTTAATACACTTCAGGATAGAGCTCACCTGGGGGATGACTAACTTGAGAGAGATTTGCAGCGCACGGAACGGCCAGGGATGTCACAGGATATGAAGCCTGTAGAGCATTCCTGGGATGCATTAGGAGGATAATTTGTACCTCGCCAGTCTCCACCGAGGGACTTAAAGATAGCAGGCCACGTCACTGCGGGGCCTGTGTAGTAATGAGGGGTCACCACACCACATATTAACCGCGCAGCCCATCATGGTCATTGTGGAAGTGATCGTCAGATTTTGTATTTGGGTAAAAGCGTGTCCGGGAGTCAAAACTATCTGCCATTTCTCACTCTATTACATTCCAGATCATGTGTGATATATTAATAACAAATTGCATTATGCTTAACTTTTGTGATAGATTGGTATTGAATTATTCAATTGTGCACAACTTCTGTGGACAAATGTTTATTGAGATAATCTATGTTTGTATTGGTTTCGTACACTCTTCTTTTGTAGTAGCTGAACTTCATGTGTTTGTTAATCTTTAACCTATTTGATGATTTTTTCTCCATATTTGTAATAGTGTAAAATTACATGTCAAGAAGAAGTGGTTTGTTCCAAATTCCAAACCTCTATATGCCCTTACTTTGTTGACCCACGGTATTAACACTTTACTCACTAGAAAAATAATGTATAATTGATTTCGAACCTCTACCACACCAAGTATACTTATACATTTTCCTTTTTTGTTTCTTCTGAAAAAACTATTAGTGATTATGTATTCATTAAGTTTTGAAAACTGAAGACGTTCTTTATCATTTTCATTGTGTAGTGTCTCTTCTTGTGCGGCAGTTATATTTGGTACAGGTTGACATCTTATTCTTGCATTAAAACCACCTCCATCACTAGATATACAGTCGTTTTTATTTATTTTATCAATAACGTTTTGTAAATCTTTATAAAATCCCTCTGTGGGTTCTTTGTTTGTTCTGGTGCACATATACCTACTACAGTCACATATTCTCGTTTTATAAAAAGTCTACATATATATTTTTTTCTGATATAAAATTGTAACTGTATATTCCTCATCCATGTAGTGTCTACCATGATGGCTGCTCCAGCTGATACCTGTTTGGGTCTTTCTACCACGCGATACATTAGCAAATAATCGTCTGTATCTTGTGTTCCTCCCAAATTTTTCAACTTTTGTGTTAAGACCACGATGTTTGCCCTTTTCATCTCATTTAAAATTTGTGTCTCTTTAATATTTAACCTTCTTATGTTCCAAGTTGCCAATAATATATTAAATTCGTTTTGCTTTTCGCGACTTGCCCGTCCACAAGTATGTCCTTACGGCTTGCAACTTCGTTTGACAGTAATATAATTTCATCTGAGCGCCTTATGAGGGCTGTGCAGTTATAGTTGAGTGTTGGAGCTGCCACTTTACACCTCCCCAACCTGCATCAGCGTTGTATTACAGTGCCTTCTCTCAGGTAGACTGCCTTCTCTTTGGCTATATGTTCTACTTATCCATTTTCTACCACCATATCTGGGTACAGACATTGCTGATGGTTTTGGTTCGCCCCGAGTACTTTATTTCCTCGATACCACATATAACGAGGAGGCGTTCCCTTACACCTGGTACTCATTTAATTCACAGGCATCCGACTTCTGCTGAATGACGCGGTTGACTACCCACCGCACGCCCACCTCGGTAGCGTAGACGACAGCACGTCTGCCTCACTTCCAAGAGATCCCGAGTTCGAACCTCGGTTAGGGTGAGTTACCTGGATATGATTTTTCCGGGGGTTTCTCTTATTCTGAAGGACGATTGTCGGGTAACTCTAAGCTCTAAGGACTCTGGGCCCATTTGAGCATAATTTCACGCATTCCATTCATCGTCAAATAGCTTAACTTTGGAGGACGCAACATAAAAATATATAATAAATCCGCACGGTATTTCTTACCCCAGATGAAGCCAACGATGTAAAGAAATATGAATCATGCTTTTTCCATTCACTATAAAAAATCTAGATGGTTCCCTTTGCGTATATAGAAACTAGAAGCCTTTGCATTTGAAGTTTTGTGATACTCGTCCCTAGCACTTATAATTAACTGAAATTATGTATCTCAGCGGCGTAATGTTATTCTTAAGCACCCTTCAAGGGTAATTGTGAGCACTTCAATTCGAAGAGTGAGCAAACCCGTCATATATTCGGTCATATAAAGTACGCTGTAATGGGAGGCAGCAAACTGAGTGAACTTCTTCCCACGAAAGTGACTACATGACGTAATTTTTCATAATAAGTATTGGCTAGCTTGTTTTTATCTAGTACCAAAACATGTATTCACATTTTCATAACGACTTAAAAATTGTGAACATATTTATAAGCGGAGGCATCATCAATTGAAACTGAAGACCACCTTTATTCCATTCGAGGAAAGCTTAAGGCCTATTCACAGTGTATACCATGCGAACCGCAACAAAGTGCTTACACGTAACAGGTCATGCGACGACAATTTCATTTTACCTGAGCCAAAGAATTTCGATTAAACTAGAAATGCCATTGCGTTAGTAGACCCTGTAATCGAGCGACGGTGAGCAGAAAGGACTTATTCAAACCAGTACCTGCTATAACCCTATGGCACGCGTCATTTAGGATAAACTTGGTATAATGTAGTGCCAGGATACAGCTACTTGGAAATATATAATGTGGGCTTTCACTACCAGTGCTATATGCCTATATATGGTCGTGGGGGTGACAGCCGAGATATTAACCTGGCATGAAAGAACATTAATGCCATAAAATAATTTAAATATTTGGGTTCTGTTTTACATTTATCTGATAGTTACAAATCAGATATGGATATATGATTATTGCAGGCAAGAGGAGCTATAGCAAATTTAGTGAGGCTCTATGGAGAGCTATGTAAAGAAAAATAAACAACTTATTCTTAGAATTGTACTATATGCGCAGGATTTCTTGAGCGTTCGGGTCCCAAGTCCTCATTCGGTAGGATTCCGTAAACACAGATGACAACTTTGAAACAGGAAATGCGCTACACACTGTGACATCTAGTGGCAAATATGCTAATCATTCACTCGTGCACCATTTTATTTTGAGCAATTTTGAGGTTAATTATTAGCTAAGCAGTTTACAACAAATCTAAAAGCAAGACAATGTTGTCAGTGTTATGGCTCTCGAAAGGGGATACCCTATTTTTCGTCTACCTCCCTATAACCGTGATCTGAATGCAACTGAACTGGCGTTGGCAAAAATAAAGAACGTTTACAAAGTACGCAATGTTAACGAGAGCCACAAATCTGCGGAAACTTGCTATAGAAGCGATGGATTGGAAAGGATGCGCTATGAAGATCCGAGAGCTGGAAATGCAATATTGGAGAAAGGATGGTGTAATAGAAAATGCAATTAATGAAATTATTAACACATTAGAGGATACAAGCGATGAAAGTGACGCAGTAGACTTACAAATGGAAGAATTCAAAAGCGAGTGAATGTTTATAGCTGTCATAATATTTGTTTGACACTTTTCTCTGTTTTAGAACAGTAAATATATAAGCATACAGCATATCGGATGGGGTTCAATTGTTTGTTGCAACTTCTTATACCTCCGGTGCATATCTTCGCTTATCTTACCGCAATTTGGCTGAATTGTGTTTTTCTAAGTTGACCACACTGCAGAAACAAAAGCCTGTTAGCTCTCTTTTCTTCCCCTCTGCCCGCACTACACCGTAAATCCAGCGCTCAAGAAATCTTGCGTAATCAAGAAATAGTAGTAGAAACTATTATTGAAATATGTAGCACAGAGTTGGATGTAAATTGAGGAAAAGAAAATTAGATAAAAGATATGGATATAGGATGTTCTAGGCAAGAGGAGCTGTAGCATATTGAGTGAGACTGTATGGAGAGCTACGTAAAGAAAAATAAAACAACGTATTCCTAGAATTCTAGTAAAAACTATTATTGAAATATGGACACAGAGTTAATTGAGAATCAGAAAATTAGATAGCAATTAAAGGAGATGGATGGGATGCATTGAGGAGCAAGAGTGTAAATTTTGGAGAGGGAATAGAATGAAGAAATGTGGAAGATGAGCAGTCACATACAGAACTGAAAGAAAAGCTCTGCTACGTCAGAAGAATGAGGAAGGATGAACCAAGATTATTTTGGTAGGTCATCATCATCTGGGAGGAGGAACAGTGAAGACGAATTAAATTGTATTTGGAAGTAGTGCAACTAAAATTATGAGAGGTTATAATATGGAACAGAAATGCTGGCAGAATTGTGATGGATGGAATAATAGGAATAAAGTGTAACCAGTGAAAAGTGGAAAACCCCCAAAAGCAAAAAGCAAACGGAGCAGAGCCACACATATGTCGACAATCAATCTACAAAACGCAGAAATGAAAACCAGCGTGAACAATCGTAGAATGAAGTTATCATGCAGTCGTACTTTACTGCAGTGTCAACTTGTCATCTGCATTTAGCACTGCATTTCCATTTTATTCTGTGCGGTGCTAATTAAACTATTGATTAGCATTTGCTTTCTTTTAATTATTTGATTATTCCTATAGATGTTTCCCCATGTACGTTGCCGTTAACTGGGGAAACAAGCGGTCGCAGTCATGCTGTAATCTACTTTTGATAATATGGTGTCTGTTATCATTGAATACAACTTAATGGTACCCACATATTGCAATGGTGTATCCAAACTAAAGAAGAGCTACTGCTGAACTAAAACTTTCGGTATTCAACTTTATAATAACATACATTGTTCAAAAATATTTGAGGGTCACTATAAAAGCAAAACACAGTTTTTTAAATGTTTGTTTAATTCTGCATAATTACAATTTACAGAGTTCATAGATGCATCCTTTCTGCTTGTGCTCAAAATTACTTCAAGTGGCATAAGTGGTATGTCTTCAAGATGGCTCTTGAACTTAGCAATCATCAAAGCCACGTGCATTATGTAATTTTTGTGCTGTGAGAAAGACACTATGAGAATCACCAACAATAGATTGATGAGGGTGTAAGAAGATGCTGCTCTTGGGTTAATAACATGGTTTCGGTTGATCAACGCACCACAGTGAAATAATTTCCACAATATAGAAGAATGTTGAAATGGTTGCAGTTAAATACGTTTTATGCCAAGTGATTTACAAGGAGTTTTATTGAAGGCACAAACAAACAAGAGAAACAGTGTGTTGAAATTATTTTACACAGTATGGGAATGGTAGAGAAGATTTTATTGCAAGAATTTTTACAAGGAATAAATATGGTTCTATTATTTTGAATCACAGAGGTGGGGGGAATACGTGTATGGTAGGCCATCATCCAAACTCACCTATGAAAAGGAAATTTATCACTGCACCTTCGACTGGAAAGTAGCTACGATTACGATGATCTTTAATTTGGAAGGACTCTTCTTGTGTCACGCCATCGCCATTAATTCTAAGGCATACATTGCAAACCTTAAGAAACTTAAGGTCCAACCGAAAGGTGATCGAACACATCGGGAGAAACAGGATGCCTTGCTGTTCCACAGTCCACGTCCATATGTCAGTCACGAAATCACGGATACATTTAACAATGTCGGATAGACAACACTGAAATATCGTACCACCTTGGAGTCCGGACTGGACCCCTTGGGATTGCCTTGGTAATCTAAAGAACTCCATTTGTTGAATGCGGTTTGAAGATAACGACACCTTGGTGAACGTTGCCAAAAAAGCACCAACGTAATGTTCCAGACATTTACCCTGCAGCTATAGAGGCCGTTAATTCAAGTTCGTGTAAGGCATTCATTCATTCATTCATTCATTCATTCATTCATTCATTCATTCATTCATTCATGCATTCATTTAGTGCCAAGCTGTTACATAGATTGCATCTACTGGAAGTGACCCTAGTCACTCGTACCATAGTTGAGAAGCATGGATATTATGTAGAAACAAAAATATGTTCCTAAGAGATGTACCTACACATTTTAAAACTAGTTAAGCCGTAGGATGAATATAAAATTTACACATATCTACTGTGAATTACTTTTGGAGCGTATCTCACCCTGAAAGCTGAAATTTATATTTCACTTTATTTAGGAATCTGTTGTAAAACCATGATGTTGCAAAAAATATTTATTATAATTTTGTTCGGATGGTGGTTTACAGTTAGAATTCCATTCCTATCAAAACAGTAGCCTTAGCAGCAGATGCAGGATCGCATTTTTTGAGTCCTGAAGTAAAGAACGAGTACATTGGAACCTAATATAAATTATCGGCCAAATTATGATAATTTCCATTGTATTTAATCGAACTAGACAAAGCTATTATTCAAATAAGCATTTTCATCCTAGGAAGTATACATATTAGGAGTATGATGGTTAATGTGAGTTCTATTGACACACTTAAATTAGTATATTATGCATACTTTAACTCTATTATGGAATATGGTATATTATTTTGGGGCAACTCAGTAGAAAGTAAAAAAATATTTCTTATGCAAAAGAGGGTTATAGGAATCATTACTAACACCCACACCAGATGCTCCTGTAAAGATCTTTTTACAAGATTGAAGATATTAACGCTTCCTTGCATGTATATATTCTCGATCCTAAAATTCTTTGTATGCAATCGTGCCTTATTTGCAACAAATAATGTAATTCACAAAATAAACACTAGACAAAAGTATAATATCCATTATCCCAGTGCTAAACTTTCTTGCTTTCAGAAAGGTGTGTATTATGAAGCTATCAAAATATTTGGCGCACTTCCTAATGTTCTTAAAGAAAAAGTTGATAATTTCGGTGCCTTTAGAAAAGCTGTTAGAGAGTACCTCTGCTCAAAATCTTTTTATTCTGTACAAGATTATCTGAATGACAAATTATCCTGATAATGCTTCTGTAGCTCTATGAGTAGTATTTAACTATTCCAATGACAAATCATTACTTATAAATATTCGATGCAAGCTGAAAGTTTATTTCTAATCTATATGTATTTAATAAATAACAAGAATGGTATCCATTGCAAAAAGGTTGAGACATACTGGCATAAGCCAAGTGAAAGCTGGTTTAAAAAGTGTTTCATTTTGTATCATATATAATTATCCCTGCTTTGTTTTCCATATTGTTGTTCATATTGCCTGTGTACTAAAATATGTGTCTTATGTTAACTTTTGTTCATATATATGCTATTAAACTTTATACCTCTGGACATTTTCAATGTTTACAGCCTTTTCTGGCTACAAGTGAACCTACTGAACGCAAATCAATCTAATCTAATCTGTAAAATAACTACAGTGTATCATTTCCGTAATATATGCTGAACTAGGCCTTAATGTTGAAATAACATTTTTAAAGTTAAATGGTTTGTATTTTATTTCTCAGAGCTAATGCATACGTTAACTGTAGTGCATAGAATTCTGTCGCTGTAAGAAACAGTGGTAATAGAATGTTCAGTATATTTGAAAACACCCTACTTTCCATTTTCTAAGCTTATTGTTGCGGAGCTAAACGTTTAAGTTACAGTTGCGTGCCAGTATCAATTTATAATGCTAACGAGAAGCTTAAAAATCAATCTCATTGATGCATTTCATAGGAATACTTTGGAAAATAATATGAGAGGCAACATTTATATTTTGAGCCTAATAATTAAAACAAAGTAAGTTTTGATTGAAAACTGCTTTATTATCTTTCAAAATATTCTCCTTTATAATCAATACACTTTTTATCCATTTGAACAATTTTACAAAACATTCATTCCTTTCTTCTTGAGACACCTACAAAATAGGGTTTTTGAAGGCATCAACGGCTTCTTCTGCCGACGAAAACTGTTGTTCAGGCAATTTATTCTTGATGTTCGGGAGCAAAATGAAGTCATTGGGTGCCAAATCAGGACTGTATGGTAGATGCCCCATCAGATCGATTTTCTGAACTGAAGACTTCTGGCAAACAAATGGTGTACCATTCGGCAGTGAGCATCTTACATTCCCCTAAAGGCACTGTTACCACATGGCAAGTTTTGCTGAAAAAGCAAGCGGCCATTTATTTCGAAGTGCTTCGAGTGCCAACAACTTTTTTTGCATTCGCTTCATCCTGAGAAACCCATAAAGTCGACTGTTATTTACGTTGCGGCTCATATCCACAGATCCATGATTCGCGCCTGTTACAGTCTTATATACGTCTTATGAGGCACCGCCATTGTATTCCTTGAGCTGTTTTGTACACCAATCGACAGGTACATCTTTTTGAGATATGGTCAAATTATGAGAGATCCAACGAGAACAAACTTATTTTCACGGCTAAATGATAACGGAATATTTTATATATGCTCTTGAACTAATACCTGGGTTGCCTGATTACAATATGTCGCATGGCGTTCTTGCATTATTAGTTTTTGCACAGCTTCAAAGTTTTCTGGCACCACAACTGAGTTTGTACGACCTTCACGAACTTCATTGGGCGAACGGTGACCACCATTTTATTCGTTAAACCAGTTTTTACAGTGGTAAAGGATGGAGCTTCGTCGCCAAATGTAGAAGTTAGTTGATCGATCTACTCTTGTCTTGATAATTCACGTCGAAAGTTTTAATTAATCATTGCACGAACAACTTCACGAATTAATTTCATGTCTTTGTTGAGACACAATTTTCAAATAAATGCAACAAAACAGCTCTATTTACAAAATGAGTGAAGTAGATTATGGTCAAAAATTTCAAAATGTCCATTGTAAATGTGAGATGGCACCTACACCATTCAGGGTTGCCAAAGGTCAAAATATAAATAATGTCCCTCGTATAAGAATATGCGTATAGATTTACTTATAAAATCTCAAGAGTGCAAGACCAGTTCAAGGACTAAGAAATTGGTGATAGCACGGATGAACCAAGCAAAATAGCTGCTAAGTTCAGAAAATATAATAGCACATAAGCTGAACCTTACAGGATTATTTATTGAAAATTAATTATACTGTTACATAACTGCATTAATTTAAATAAATTATAAAAGTTTCATTCAAATTTATTTATTCAAATTGACTACGTTGCTATTTAGGAATCAGGATTTTATCTAATATACCTACTAATTTTGAAGATATAACTTTATTGCATTTTAAGCTTTGTTTTAGGGAAGTTATTAAATTTAGACCTTTATCAGCGTGAGAAATTATGTGAGTTTTCATAATTGTGAAACCATCTCTTATAAATATTTATCTAAGCAACATTTTTGACGCAAAATTTACCAAACATAGGTGTACATTCTGGTCAGATCTCCAGTTTATGCATACGTTAAAAATATTACAAAATTCTTCGTTGTGTGAATAAATCTTGGGTATATATTAACCTCTGCGAGGTGAAGCATCGTGACTTTTAAGTCAATACTCTGAAACTAAGGTAGACATTCAAATAGTTACTGCTGCACAATACGCCTAAATTTTCTTTAGAGCCAATTACATATATTTTTAAACATATATATCTTGAGCCTTTCAAGTTATAACGATCCTTTAATTTAAGAAGGATCATAAATAAATAATCCTTTGATTTATGCTACATAAGTAAACATTTAACAACCAAAGCTTGGTAATGGAATTAGCTTTCAAATAAAATTATTCTACACGACTTCTTTCAACTTTCCATTAAGTAAGTGTAATTCATTGAAATTTTTGAGCTCCTTTAAACTTACATCTGTCTATTCATTTTAACCACACTAGGCCATAGCCATATTAACCTACCGAAGTAGGAACAACAAAAGCAGCAGCAATAAAGATAAATTTAATTTGCACATGTTTATTTGTCCATAACTGTCCATATTAAAGGAGGGGCTCCCACAATTTGGACAGCGCATCGCACGTAGTCCAGTGGCTCGTTGCGCTTCTACGGTGACTCCAACTAGGGTGGGATAAGCGGAGATATCCAAAGAGGGTCCTGATGTGTTTTACGATGTGTGGAAGCTTTGATGGGACCCTTAACGTTTTCGATGAAACACAATCTCTCAACTTGATGACGCCCAGATGGGATGCCCTCCCGAGAGTCAGGAGAAGGCTCATTGGAATTTCAGGACTAAGCCTTGCGCTCGCATTATCTTGATTAAGCACGATCCTACGATTGTTATTGGTTTTGCTTACCTCACCGAATACGTTCGGCAAACAAATGGTTGTGCACCAGTCGACACTGATCTTTTTAAATTCCTCTAAAGGCACCGTGCCCACATGTCCAGTTTTGCTGATAAAGTAGGCCACCATTTACTTCGAAGTGCTTCGAGTGCGAACAGCTTTTGTTGGATTTGCTTCAACTTGAAACACCCATAAGGTTGCCTGCTGTTTACGTTCCTGCTCATAAGCATAGATCCACGATTCGTCATCTGTTACAATCTTATATACGTCTTTTGAAGCATCGCTATTGTAGCTCTTGGGCATATGACAAAACATACACCAAACGACAAAGGCATCTGTTTGGGAATCCGTCAAATTATGTGGGTTCCAACGACAGAAAACCTTTTTAACTTCTAAGTAATCATAAAATATTTTACGTATGCTGTGGGAACTAATGCCTAGGGATGTCTTAATCTCACAATTTGTCGCATGGCGTTCTTGCATTATTAGTTTTTGCACAGCATCAAAGTTTTCTGGCACAACAACTGAGTTTGGACGATCTTCACGAACTTCAAAACTGAGAGAACAGTGGCCACGATTAAATTCGTTATACCAGCTTTCCACAGTGGCAAAGAGGGAACTTCGTCGCCAAATGTGGAAGTTAGTTCATTGATGCACTCTTCTCTGGATAATTCACCTCGAAAGTTGTAATAAATCATTGCACGAACAACTTTACGAGTTAATTCCATGTTTTTGTTGAGACTCAATTTTCAAGATAATGTAAACAAACAAATCATGCTCTGTTGACAAACTGTCTGAAACAGATTACGGTCAATAATGTCACTTTCTGTTGGAAACGCCAGACGGCACCTTACAACATTCAGTGTTGCCAAGACTCAAAATATAGGTAGTATCCCTTGTAAATCGTACATGTACCGCACAGCCGCGACACTCGAACAGCGTCGCCTGCAACCTTGAACCAGATGATAATGAAGGAAATAATGAGTACCGGAACAAAGCTATAGTGAATTCGCTAAAAGATAAGCTACCTCTGCTTTCGCCTACTGGCCTGGCGAAACCACGAAAACCAGTAGAGTGGAATGAGCGCCCACAGGAAGCGAAACCAGAACATACCAAATGCTAGCAACATGTTCACGCTGATCTATCTCGCCTGTTACAGCTTCATCATACGAAATAGAAAATATGCTTTATGATTAATATCCTAGGAAATTATAGTCATGAACAGCGATATCAGATTATCCACCAGCCCTTATGTAACCCATGATGTTATAGTCCAAACTGGGCCTGGGCCTGCCAATCTGACTGCCGGCCTCACGTCCACATACGCGAGGCAGGGGTTGGCGAACATCTAACCGATACGGTGAGCAGATGTGATCAGCATCTCGGTACCCCAGCCGGAAAGTTGGCTTTTTAGACCAGGATTTGCTACCTGGAGTAGGTCCTCATTTCTCCACGATTCTATCCCAGGCGTATTCCGGACGCAGGGATCCAAAGCACACGCTCTAGAACACTTTGTGGTCAGGGTCTACCTGGGGACCGAGGTCCCCCTAAAACCCGACGAGCTCCACGCGACTCCGCAGGGTTTTCCTCTAGGACGGCAGCTAGATTACGCTCTAGAACACCACGCCACGCCGTAGAACACCCATTAGCCCTTGCTATGATACAATCCTTTTCAGTTGGTGAGTTACGTTAAGGTTTGCAACTACGTCGTGCCATAGTGGGTTGGAGCGTGGTGCTACGGTTACGAACCACGGAAAGCGGCGCGCAATTTTTGGCCCATGTATAAGGACTGATGTGGAGCATCATATGCGTTGTAGGAACTACAGTACGTTTGTCGGTCACCGGGCGTTTCAGCTGTCTGATGCTTACTGTTGCTCATATCACCTTTCTCTATCGGTTGGATTATCATCTCCTCTGCCATGCGCATTCGTAAGTGAGATCGGCAGCCAGGAAGGTAGGCAAAGGGCCACAAGCATTGTTGTCCCACAGATTTAACCACCTTGTGAGACAGCTTCTCGTGTTTCATTTTTAAAATTTCTTGCATATGTTTGAAGCTTAGACGATAATCTTTACAAGGCAGTTATCACTCTTTATTGTACTTATTGTTACTCTCTCTTAGTGCCTTAAATGTAATATGCCTTTGTTCATTTGATATTACTGGTATATTTAGGATGACTTCAAACCTGTAGGAGAGTGGTTTATCAAATAGTGGCTCTGGCCACCTCATTTTATTTACATGCTATTGCAGATTGATTTTGTTTCTACATAGATAATAACCTGCTCGTATTGAGTGCTATAGGTCCCCTCTTTTATGTATTTCTGTTCTCTAACCTATATCGTTTTCAATTATTATAAACTGAATATTCCAATAACATACTTTCGAAAGCCTAAACTTAGGCAATTTTAATTTAATGATACCATCTGCTCAGACGGTGCTTGAACAATTTTGGTGTAATTCCTCTTTTTAATAGTACCCAAAGACTATTAGCAAAAAGTTAAAAGTTACATTGCAATTTTTTCTTTAAGTTGTCACAATCTTCCAGTTTCAGGATGATTTAAGGAATATTATATTATATGAATGATTTAGAAGAATTGAAGGTGATGAGAAAAGGAGCTGCTAAAAACTCAAATTTAAAATGAAAACTTTTAATAATAGATTTATTCCTTAAAGTTGAGCTTACACAGTAACAATAGGAAAATTAATTATGAATTGTACTTCAGAAATTCTGTGACTGCGCTATACAAATTTCTATTTTCTAGATATTTTTTACAAAATATCAGATAGCTACATACTGTTAAAATAAATTTAATAAAAAGTTTTGAGTAGACCATTCCCATTACTATAAAACACTCAACCCAAAGACATACTTAAGGAAGACACTCCTTATGGTATGGAGCACTTTATTTTGAAGAGTCACAAAGCTTACAATGTAATTGATGCGTTAAAAATAGCATTTGGTTTCCATCCAACTGAAATGTTTACTCCGTCGTTTCGCTGACCCTTCTTCCAATATTCCGGATTGCGGAATGAGGTCATGCGTAAGATTAGCTCAGGTGACATCAGCAGTTGTGTTTCGAGAAATTCGTGCCCTTGCCCTTAGCATTTGGGTAACGATCTGATGAAGGATCCAATGAGGTCATGCGTAAATCTGGAGCGAAGACTTCCAAGTTTGCATTTCTCATTTCCCTTTTATCTAAACATCCTACTTAACATTCAGAAATAATTTGAAGCGTGTTAACTACTGAACGGAGAAATGGCATTTCACCTACCTGGAGGACAAACTGTGAAATACAGAAGTACGCTTTCGGCGACATAGTTCTTCTGGGACCAAAATATGTAAATACGCCTGTACTCGAGCCATATACTCAACTTTATATACTTTTTTTTAATGTGAATCTGACAATTCCAGATTAAATCATCTGTTTTTACTCAGGCAGCAAAACAAAGATACTTTATTAGCTGACAGTAAACAAGAAGACACTTTACAACTGGGAGTTTCGGTGACATCTCTTTGGGGGCGTAAGGTTTGAAAACTGCCTAACAATTACATGTTTAACCTTTTATGTAGCATTATTAATTAAAATTTTTTCTTTATTTTGATATATATTTAAGATTATATGCGTAATACCCATACTTTAACTATATCTTTAAAAACGATTACCCACCATTTTGTACTGTGCAATATGTAACTTTTCGTAGAGAAAAATATTCCCTACGCACGTTAAATTAGAGTGGTTCAGCTCAAATTTTAAGCGAAATTCGCCTAAAGAAACTGGAACTGCTGGTAAACATATCATCCGCGAACAAAGGTATTTCTTTCCATTTGCTATTGTTTTTTTTTTATTTTGTTTCCTCCTAAATATATCTGGGTTTTTACATCTATTTTTACTTGGAATAACTTTTGCTCTGAATGGCATTTACCCAGAAATTATTAAATATAGGTATATGACACATTAATATCTTAAGGAAAACCTCTATGTGCTACTGTGGATAAACGTTGGTGTTGCTAATACAGTTTAGATTTAATAGAGAAGCCTATACCTTTTAATTAAAGAATTGTATAATTAGAAAGAGTGTCCTATTTTACTTAAATAAATAAGCCGATAATCTACTTAAAAGGTCGCATCAGAAATTCCTATAACTCTTTAGGTTCCCATCATAAATTGTTTGCGATGATGAAGTATGAATTAAGCAGATTTATCACTGCCACTTTTGGCATTTAATCTCACCTTAACTAATAAATTTTCGATTACACACTCGCTTGATGACATTTATATATTTGGATAGACATGTTGAACCACCCTTTCAGTTGAAAGAGCCTCATGTCCAAAATAAATATACATGGACTATGAGCACTTTAACCGAATAAGCCTTGAAGTCTGCATGCTACCGCGCCTGTAGGTCTAAATTCCCAACAGCCCCAAAAAATTATTAAATCTACGTTTAGCGTAATTGCCCCACAAAACCGCGATGGGATCGACAGGATTAATTTGAAAGGTGGAAGGATCCAACCTATATGTCGACACTATCACTACAAGCAGGTTTAAATAATCTGCCACGGCCACCATAAATGGTTATAGAAATTATGCGACTCTTATTTCAAATAGTCGTGTACAAAAAGTTTTAATTGAAATAGATTAAATAAACTGCTACAGAGAACTTTTATTTTTATTCACAAATATCACTTCTTCACTCGAAAATAACTACAAGTATGTTATAACTTTTCCCTGGTTATCAATTAATTGAAGCAACAACATATTTAATTATAGGACCTTTATGTGCTCCTATTTCATAAAATAGTTATGTTGACGTTTCAAATGGTTATCCTCTTATTCTTAATTATAATTCAGTTAACTTATATTATTATTTAACACAAAAAACTATCATTTTGGTTACATATGTCAATTACACGCAATATAGAAATACATAAGTGGTATTTTTAGGCTTATAATTGATCATTTAACTTAAATATAAGCAATAAATGTATTAATGTCTACTCTCCACATGAATAATGAGCTTGTTAGTTTGATGCTAAAGCAAGATATATGTTTGAGTATAGGGGAATACTTCTATGTAAACAGGGTAGGTAATCTAGAGCTTGCACCACAAACGTCAGAAACAAAAATTGTATCTGATAGGCATGGCTGCAGAGGAAGGGTTCAACATGGTGGATGACTTAAACCATTCAAAAATTTTAAACAAACGTGATTTTCGGCATAAAATTATCTTTAAAGGTCACTCATGTATTATTTTTAACCATTATTATAACATAGAAACAACACTAAAAATTACAACAGAGAAATTCGATGGGGCTGGCCCCATAGCTCAATCGGTAGAGCATCTGCGTGCCGAGCGACGGGCCCTGGGCTTGATTTCCCGGCTGTGGTGGAGATGTTTCTCCAACCAAGATTGATTCCCCATCTTCCCCGGAGTCTGGAAATGTAAATGTAATTACGAATGTGTGCGTGACCTAATTATTAAAATCTAAAGTACGTTTACGAGTTGGGTCGTAATAGGCTATATGCTCCAAAAGGTGAACCACCACCGATATGCCCATCAAAGCTAGAGATGGCGCCACTGGGCTAGTTTGACGGATAACTTCATATAGGCTAGACTAGCTTGTATCCATAGTTGCAGGTCCAACCTGGCTTAGGTTTAGAATGACAGCATTTTAGGCAAGACAAGTGTAGAGGTTTCACGAAAATGGAGAATTTGAAAAATGAACAGTGATTAAATACTTCCATTTAAAAGGCTTAACGCCTAAAGAAATCAAGGATAGAGGAAGGCTCTGGACTGCATATGGAGTGCAACTAAAAGTTTAATCTCCAGTTTTGAGTGGTACTTTTCCTGAATACAGGCAGTGTATGAGCATATATATATATATATATAGCCTTATATTATATTACTTGTTACATGTAATTTCATTTATTTATAATTAGGGTATAACTAAGAAAAGCTCCGCATTTCTAACATTTTAGTAGTCAACTGTTTCACCCGCAGCGCGGCTCATAACGGTTTGGAAAATCAATCTACCACACAACTCCTGAAAAATAACAGCCATGATGAACAATAGCAACACTACAACTGCACGCAGTAATTTTTCAATTAATCAACCTATGCCAAATAAGGAACAAGCTTTACTCACTGTAGCAAATGACAGTTTATCACTCAAATAATAAGTAGTAGCTGTAGGCAAATTACTTAACCCCACAAGTATTTGATTCGTAGTATTTCAAACAACAGAGTTTACATCTACATAATTGAAAAACAAAACTTTGGTGGAAGACATAACCTCAAGATTTTCAAGGATCAAAATTAATGACATATCTTTGTAAATCAGACCCCTCCTAACTAAAAATAAAAGGATATAGTACCTAATGTGTGCGCAGTGGCCCCATATCATGTGATAGAGGAGAATCGTTTGAGTAAAAGTACTGAAACAGCTTCTGCAATTTCCTACATCAGAGCAGGGATACCTATACAGATATACCCATATAGTGAGATTTCGCCGAAAAAATAGGTAAAACATGTTGTTTTACATCATGAATAATAATCGTGCCATAATATTTTGAAGACCTTCAAGTGCCCCGCCCTGCTTCCTTTGCAAAATGGAAGGATATTTAGCGAGCAATACAAATCGTCCTTGGAATCTCCTACTGTCCAAGAAATTCCGGAAAACACAAGGAATACGTTTATTATCGAACAAAAGAACTTTATAACGCAAGAAGCAATCAATCAACATTCTAACGGTCATTTAACTGAAGATAATAAAACGATCTCAATGACTGAACGCATAACTATGTCAGGATTGAAAATTTAAAAAATCCAACACCCTACGGAGGCAACTCAGACTAGCGCAATAAAGAAAACGGAATACAAGGACACTCATCTTAAAGTACCTATTTCTACTTCAAGTCAGTACACAGAAAGTGAGCAGCAATATCTCTCAGACTCATCGATATAAAGCAACGAAGATCAGTCAAGCAATATAAGACAAAATAAGATCCAACATACACATAAGGAAATTAAAACAGACACTACAGCAACGCATGACAGTCATTCCTTTCCCATTAGAATATTAATGGAAGAAAGCCCAAAAAATATAATTTGGAATTCCAATAGTTTAAGGGTTTTGTAGAAAACACAAAAGGAACGTCAAATGTGTCCACAGCTCTCAATTATGCAGATAACACCTGGAAAAATGTTTGGAAATTTTTAAAAACTCCACCCGTCATTAAAAAATAAAGGAATTAAGAATCGGTTCACAGTATAGAAAAGAAGCTAGGTCTAGAAATTAAAAACGCAGTACACCAGAAGTTCTGGGAAATTCATCTAATTCTATCTAGTCCGCTGTTTATCTTCTTTTGTTTATTTTTATATATCCTACAAAACAGGGCTATGCAATATTGCAATGGAATTTGCATGGTTTTCGAGTACATCATGAATATTTAAGTATTTTGAGTAAAAACCGTCTGCAAAACGTCATTTGTTTACAGGAAACAAACTTAAGTGACCAGTTCTTATCAACTGGATATTCAACTTATTATAAGAATAGAGAAACTGCAATTCACGCCAGTAATCGAGTAGTTAGCTTCATTAAAGATAATATAATTCATAAAGAAATACCACTATCTACTCCCCATGAAGCAATAGCAGTAAAAGCAATATTGTCAACTGCTTTTTGTATATGTAATATATTATTGCAATCAGGATTGTAAGGGGGGGTGAAGGACTTACAAACCTAATCAACAACAGGGGCTGTAGCTACTGAAAGGATAAGGAAACAAATGGCAGAGCTAACAGGTCAAAGGTTAGTGACACAATTAAGGTTAAATTAAAGTGATTAGTTTTCAACAACATTTACAATATATTTCAAAGATTTGGGAAGTGAAATCAAACAAAGCCCTTCTTAATCTGGAAGATATAAAGGGGGTAATCAAGACAGGCATTAAATCAATTATTACATAATAAATAAATATTATCTTTTGTGTAGAGTAGGATAGAGTTATGAACAAGAGGTGGCTGGTTCACTCTTATGTGTTAAGTTTTGTAGAAGTGTTAACAAGTTCTAAGATAAGACTAGAGCAGCAGCATCAGACCCTCCAACCAACTAACAATAATCTTACTAACTGACTAATTGACTAACTAACCCCTCCTTACTGGTTGTAATCGTTTAAATTGAACTGGCTTCCGAAATGTCTGCTATCATACGAGTCAGCGGTTCCTAACATAGGGTTTATATCCTATGGTGCAATATTGTGCAAACCAAGAATGACCCTTCTTAAATTTTCTATCGAATTAACAGAGAACATGAGCTGGCAGGACAATACCACTGCCTACTCTGGTCCCCTCGTATAAGAAAATGTGTATAGACCTCTTTATAAAATCTCAAGGGCGCAAGACCAGTTTAAGGACTAAGAAATTAGTGATAGCACGGATGCACCATGCAAAATTGCTGCTAAGTTCAAAAAATATAATAGTACATAATCTGAACCTCACAGGATTATTTATTGAAAATTAATTATATTGTTACATAACTGCATTAATTTAAATAAATTATAAAAGTTTCATTCACGTTTATTTATTCAAATTGACTACGTTGCTATTTGGGAACCATAATTTTATCTAATATACCTACTAATTTTGAAGATATAATTTTATTGTATTTTAAGCTTTGTTATGGTACTTTGGAAATGAACTTTAAGAATGACTTGATATTCATCCTGGAGAGGATCCTCAGATGTAAAAAAATTGCTTAGGCTACCTACACAGACTTGCCTATTGTAAACACTCAGAGAGTTTTGATATCTTGAAAATGAACTTTAGGAACTAAAGGTTTTATTTTAGGGTACATCGACACTCTTACCAGTTGTAAACATTGAAAATGATTTGATATCTTGGGAATGAACTTTAAGAAGAAAAGATTTTGTGTAGGGTACGTTCACTCTCTTTCCAGATGTAAACAGCGCTGTGGTTTGGGTATTATGCAAAGAACTTTAATAAGGAGAGATTTTGTTTAGGGTACATCCACGCACTTGCCACTTCTGAACATTGGGACGGTTGTGATAATTTGGAAATCAACTTTAAAAGGGAAAGGATTTGTTTAGGGTTCTACTGCACACATGTCAGTTCTGAACAGTGCAATAGTTGAGATAATTTGGAAATAAATTTAAGAAGAAAAGGTTTCCTCAACTTGCTGGTTGTAAATACTGAGAACATTTGCATAAATTGGAAATGATTTTTCAAAAGGAAATGTTTTTTGTAGTGTACTGCCACTCAACTGCCAGTAGAAACCCTGTGAGAGCTTTCATGTTTTGGCAATGAAGTTTAAGAAAGAAAGCTTCGTTTACGTTACACCTACACACATGCCAGTTGTAAACACAGAGAATGTTTTGATATTTTGGAAAGGAGCCTTAGACGGAAAGTTTTTTTTAGATTACCTCAACACACTTGCCAGTGGTAAACACTATGAGGGTTTTGAAATTATAGAAAGGAACCTTAAGAAGGTAAGATTATTATAAATGTACCTCCACTCGCTTTCTAGCTTTCTCACTGAGAGAATTTTGATTTTTGGAAAGTAACAATAAAAAGAAAAATTATTTATGGTAGCTCCACACACTTGCCAGTCGTAAACAGGGACAGAGCCCTTTTAAATGTATTATTCGGCTAATCAGCAATATTGCTAAACAGGCCATTGATAAATTACATAAATACTACAAACAAATTAAAAAGTGAGGAATTACTGTCCTCTAAGATATGCAACAGGTGATAAATTTATTATGAAAACAAACAGAAAACAATTAACAATACATTAAAATGAAGGATAATAAAAGATGAAGTATATAACACGATAACTAACATATACAATAATATAAAATAAGACGGATAACGATTGAAAAGAGAGGATAGATATGCGAGGCTAGATTATTATCAGTGGTGTTATGAGAAAATAGAGGATATGTTTTAAATTAGTGAGAAAAGTCCCCATCTTCTGAATCAGTGTGTAGGATGACTTGAGGCAGTTTTCAATCTCGTCCTTTCGAAGTTTCGTCGTCCAGTGTCATAGGTTACAGCGGCTTGTACTTCGGATAATCTAACGAAGAACGTCTTTGATATCAATTTGAAGTACAGATATCTGCGAAGAAAACCAAGTTCCTGATGGATTTGGTCATGTCTAATGAAACACGGAGCCTTTGTAATACTGCGGAGAAATTTGTTTTCTATAACCTGAAGTTCATGAAAGTGGGTTTTGCTGGCTGCACCCCATTCAGGGGCAGCGTGAGAAATTATGGGGAGTATAAGGTACTTGTAGATCAATATTGAGCACTCCAAACCAAGCTGTGATTTCTTCTCTAGCAATGGATACAGCGTTTTATTTCTAGAAATAGCTATTGTGGAAATGTAAGATATATGGGAATTCCAGGTTAATTTAATGTCAAGCCTTACGCCTAAACATTTGACCGGTGTTTCTGGAGACTTCCATGTCAGTTGCTTTCCCTGCAGGTCCAATGGGGGTGGATTTTGATAAGATCTTAAGGAGAATATTTTCGTTTCCGTTTTATCAGTATTTAATACTACTCGCCACATTTCGAACCACTTAGATAACATATTTAATTATATTTGTAGCCTCTTGATTGCAGTACTTAAGTCTGGATGCAAATATAAAATAACAGTGTCATCTTCATACACAAATGTGTTTATGGGAATGAATATATTGAATAATAGTGGTGCCAGAATTGATCCTTGTGGTACTTCTGCTGCTGCTGTTCTAAGATCGGTTTTGTAACTGTCTATTCGCAACAACAATTGGCGCTGTGGGATAAAACTTTCAATTATTCTCATCAGATAATCTGGGAGTCAAATTCTATGTAGTTTTATCAGTAAACCAGTGTGCCATACAGTATGGAAAACTTGAGCTATATCTAAAAATTGCAGGGGTATACTATTTCATTTCAAATCATTTTATGATGTTTTCAGTATCCCTATGTAGTTGATGAGTTGTAAAATGCAGGGGACGAGAGCCAAATTGTTACGATGGTATATTGTTGTTATTGTAGACAAATTCTGCTAAGCGTTTTTTGATTACTTTCGGCAAAACCTTGGACAAAGTTGGGAGCAGATTGATTGGCCGATAACTTGATGGAAAATGTTTCGGTTTTTGGGGTTTGTGGAAAACCATTATTTCTGCTATTTTCCATAAACGAGGGAAGTAACCAATTCCTAGATAGGAGTTAAAGATTACTGTAAGGTAAAAAAGTGTTTTCATTGTAAGTTTCTTTAGTACCATGTTTGGTATGAGGTCATGTCCTGGTGATTTTTAATAGTAAAATTTATGATGAAGCGGGATAGCACTTTCGGCGATGTGTGTAAAATTCTGTTTGGTGCTTTAGGTTTGTATTTATATACATGCAGTTCATGTTAAATGTCAGAAACAGCTTCATTATCAATGATCTTATTTTTAGTAAATATATTCTCATAATAAGAGCCAAGAGCATTGCATTTTGATAGAGAGTCTATGAGTATCTTATTATCAACTTGCTGCGATGGTACTGAAGTTAGCTATCGTAGAATTCTTTTGGTTTCTTACCAAAGGGAGCAGTAACTAGAGGAAAAAGAAGACAGATAGGTTTGGTAATAATTAAGACGATGCTGTTCTAGCTCTTGCCTAACGGTACGAATGAGGCTGTTAAGCTTTCTGCGTAGACGATGATGTCTTTCTCTCTGCCACTGCCTTCGGATGCGATGAGATACCTTGGAAATTAGCTTAAGGAGGGAATGTTATATTTGGGGTACCTCCACAATCTTGACAGTTGTAAACCGTGAAGATGTTTTACTACTCTTGGAAGGAAATTTCAGAAGGAAGGGCTTTCATTAGGTTACCTCTACGCATTTGCCAGTGGCGAACACTAGGAGAGTTTAAGAAGGAAAGTTTTGTTTTGGGTACCTCCATGCACTTTCCAGTTGTAAACACTTAGAGAGATTTGATATTTTGAAAATTAACTTGAAGAAGGAAAGGTTTTGTATTGTACCTCCAAACACTTGCCAGTTTACAAACACTAAGAAAGTTTCGATATTTTATAGATGAACTTTAAGAAGGAGAGGTTTTTTTGGGGGGTACCACCACAAACCTGCCAAGTGTAAACACTGAGAAGGTAATAATATTTTGGAGAGGACCTATTAGAAGGACATTTTTTCATAGAGCCGACTTAAATAATTTAATAGCATCTAGGATTTGAAACACCAATCTACTGGTTTCTTTCTGGTTACTCTTACCCATTGAGCTAATATTGGCAATCTACCTTCTTGACATTAAATTCTCTAACTGACTCATATATTTCCCCGGAAAGCCCCTCTCTGGGCTCTCGCATCCGGGATACGCCGGTTATAGGGACTTACTGTTGTAGGTACTTGAGTCTCATACCTCATCGTTTAACTCCTGTTATCTTAGTTAACTGATGAAAATTAAACATTATTTTTACACTATACGTACACAGGCTAATGAATGGGATTGATAAAGTAGACATGGGAAACTCAAAGTAACGGACGGCATTTGAAACAAAGATCTGCAACTTTCCATTCAGACGTTCTTTGCTACTGAGCCATCATGGACAATATGCCGCCTTGGCATTAAATTCTCCAGTTAACTCATGTTTTCCCCGGTAAACCACTAGGGGCTCCCGCATCCAAGGTAGATATGAAGTGTGATAATGTGAGAATTTAAGGAACTTAAAAAGAAAGGGTTTTGTTGCGAACCTCCACCCACTTGCCAGTTTTAAACACTGCGAGGCCTCTGAAATTTTGAAAATGAACTTTAAGAAGAGATGGTTTTGTGTTGGGTACCTCCAATCACTTGCCCGTTGTAAACAGTGCGAATGTGTGACACCTTAGAAAAGAACTTTAAGAAGGAAAGGTTTAGTTTAGGGTACCTCCACACACTTCCCAGTTCTGGACAGTGAGGCCGTTGTGATATTTGGGAAATGAACCTTGAAAAGAGAAGTCTTTGTGTAGTGTAACTCCACACACTTGCCAGTTGTAAACACTGAGAAGGTTTGCATATCTTGTAGATGATTTTTAAGAAGTAAACGTTTTGTGTAGTGTAGCTCCACTCATCTTCCAGCTGAAAACATTGCGAGGGTTTTCAAATTTGGCAATGAAGCTTAAGAAGGAGAGGTTTTGTTTAGGTTATACCCACACAATGCCAGTTGTAAACGCAGAGGTTTTCATATTTTGGAAATGAACCTTACAACGAAAGGCTATTTATTAAAAACTACCACCATACACTTGCGAGTTGTAAACACTGAGAAGGTTTTGATATTTTGAAAATGAACTTTAAGACGGAAAGGTTTTGTTTAAGGTACCTCTACATGCTTACCCGTGGTAAACACTGAGAAGCCCTTGATATTCCCGATAAGAGCTATAAGATGGCTTTGATATTTTGGAGAGAATCTTTAATAATGAAACGTTTTGACATTTTTGGGGTATATGCACACATTTGATAGTTGGACACATTGAGAGGATTTTGATATTTTGGAAAGCAACATAGTAATGGAAGGGTTTTGGTTACAGTACCACCATAAACTAAGCAGTTGTAAACACTGTGGCAGTTTTGATATTTCACATGGGAATTCTAAGAAGGAAAAGTTTTGTTTAGGATACCTCCACACATTTCCCAGTTGTGAACTTGGTGATTGTTTCGATATTCTGGAAAGAAATTTTATGAAGGAGACGTCTTGTTTAGTGTACCTCTACAAACCTAACAGTTGTAAACATTCAAAAGATTTTGATATTTTGGAGAGGAAGTATCAATGGGTTTTGATAATTTGGAAAGGATCCTTGAGATGGAATGGTCTTATTTCGTGTTGCTCCATACACTTTCCATTTGTGAAGGGTTTGAAATTTTGGAAATGATCTTTAGTAAAGAAAGAGTTTGTTTAGTGTATCTCCACTCATTTGACAGTTGAAAACAGTAAGAGTATTTTGATATCTAGGAAAGGAGCTATTAGAAGAGAAGCTTTTGTTTATGGTACATCAACTCAATTGCCAGTTTTAAGCACTGGTTTTGATGTTTTGGAAAGGAACTTTAAGAAGGGAAGGTTTCTTTTGGGTTACCCCCACACACTTGCCATTTGTGACGACAGAGAAGGGATTGATACTTTGGAAATGAGCCTTTTGCATGAAAGAGATTGTTTAGGATATCTCCACTCTCTCGTCATTTCTAAACACTGGGACGGTTTTGATACTTTGGAAAGAGACTTTAGCAAGGAAGGGTTCTTTATTAGGTTTCCTCCACACACTTGCCAGCTGCAGGCAGTGTGAGAGGTTTGATACTTTGGAAATTACCTTTAAGCAGGAAAGTTTTGTTGGGGTACCTACGCACACTTTTCCGTGGTGAACACTGAGATAGACTAAAAATTTAGGGATGATCTTTAAGAATGGGATATATTTCTTAAGGTACCTCTGCATACTGGCTGTTGTGAAAACTCTGGTATTGAAAATTTTGAAAGAAAGTGAAGGACACTTTTTGTTTAGGGTACCTCCACATACTTGCTGGTTGTAAACACAGCGAGAGTTTCTATATTTTGGAAAGAAGCTTCAGGAAGTAAAAGTTTTGTTCTGGGCACCTCCAAACACCTGCCAGTTTTAAACACTGGTACTCAGGAAAGGAACCTCAAGACTGACTTGACATTTTGGAGAGGATCTTAAGATGAAAGGTTTTTGTTCAGGGTACTTAGACACACTTCCTAATTGTAAACACTGAGAGGGTTTTGATATTTTGAAAAGTATCTTTAGGAAGGAATGGTTTCGTTTTAAACTTAATAAGGGATGTCAGGGTCAGGATGATTTGGAGAACTACGCTGCAGGATATGACGAAGAGCCTGAATATACACCTGAATACGGTCTAAGTAAATAAAGTAAGTTATGCCTGAACTTAACATTAAATCTGAAATACGAAACCTAACTTTACTCAAATATGAAGGAAAAGGAGGGGAAAAATGACTCTGGGAAAATATGAGAACTACTGTTTTACATTTCATTTAGCAATTTAAATTTTTTTATGTAATTAGAGAAATCATTCTGATGGAGTCATGAGCTAAATATCCTATGACTCCATCAAAATTGCGGTTGGCACTTTATCAACCTCAAATACAGGAGCGGCTCCCCGGCGTCAGTTACACAATAATTGCGAGAAAAATTGGTGATGGATACAAAAAAAGAATCCTCGGCTCCTGTGAAAGGTTTGGTGACCGTTGTACCTTTTAGGATCAGTTTTTGCTGATAAATCAATTATTGGACCCCGCAATATGGGGTACGGCAGTCTATGGTCGAAGTTGAGCACGGTACAAGTACGTGCAGTTTCGAATTGATTGTTCTAAAGCTTCCGTCGGTATTGGAAGCAGGTGGAGCCATACGTGGCCCAAGGGGATTCCAAAACACTACCCCCTCTTTTGTAAGATCCATGTTAAAATTAAGTAACAATGAAGGCAAGTCAGAGGATGTCGATGAGAAATTGGAAGAAGATGAAGAAGAGCAAGACGTAGCACATTACTTACAGCGCATGCAGAAACGAGAAGCTTCAAAATCTTGAATTTTGGTGAAGCGCTGCAAACGCCAGATGGCTCAGTGAAGAAGGCGAAGGTTTGCAAAGGTAGCGGAGGTGCAATTGAATTTGGACAGCCGCTTATTGAGGGAATTTGTTCATGTTGGAATAGCCAAACAGTTGAAGCAGAATGAAGGTCGCGAATGAAATGCATTCTAAAGGCACCTTTAGCATTTAAGTAGGCTGAAATTCCATAACCAAAGAATGGCAATAATATGCACGAGAAAATAGCCTGAATAATATCTAGCCAGCAAATTGAATGGCGAAGGGGAAAGCTTACTTTTTCATGCTGTAAATTTGAAAACTAGTTAGGAAAAAGACGCATTCTGAAGAAACCATAAATGAATTATACCCAAGCACCAGGTAATCCGATGTCCATTCAAAATAGAAAGTCTGAAAGTAAAAACATGGACCAACTATTCCGTAAAATCCAAGGATGTGACATGGTTCAAAAAATTCAGATAGAAAAGAATATGAAATATCATTATGGCGCTTTAGGGAAATGAAAATATTAGGAAACCAGCCGTCAGGGTGAGCACTAGAGGGAAGCAGATCAAAATTAAGGTCTAGGGATGTACGAAATTCGCCGATAAGAACTATAAGTAGGTCATATAAGACAAGCAAATGAAGCTTTAAGGCAACGGCTGACCAGTGTACAGGAAGATTGGTAGGAGAGAATAATGGAATTAAATCATAGGAGGGGAATTTCTATTCAAGATTTATAAAAAGAGTTGTTCCACATGAAATTGTTCTCATGACAAAACCTATAGAAGATGAAAAAGTTTACTTTAATAACGAGTGAGATAATGAATGATATCCCAGTTGGCGTAAATCTGGGGTTGAATTGTTTCTGGAGCATAAGAGTGATAACACCAAAGAGGAAATTCAAGAGTAAGCTCTCCAGGGAAAACCTTTACCATTTCATCATAACACACAAGGTATATGCACGGTTAGTTGTACAAATAACTGCAAAGATAATCATGATCAACAAAGGTGTAAGTTTTACAAAAAACCCTTATGCAAGACATTCTTCGTTTCCATAAGGGAAGTTTTAAATCCAACGGCTTAGTTTCATCGGATTCAGGAGAGAACAAAATTGTCACTATATATTTTGGGCATTGGATGTTAAGGAAATTGTTCTCCACGTACACATAAAAGAATGTGAAGGGTTTAACATCGAGAATGGATAGGATGGAAGATTTAAGCGTTTCAATAAGACATTTGCCAACCAAATAGAGGAACCACATGAAAGAAGCTGAGGGAATGTCATGGGGACACACAATCGGCATATATCTGCAAAGAGCAATGAATGCTTAAAATTAATTTTATGTACATCCAAATGAAAAGCGTACAGAACAACGAAGGCTACTTACTTTTAGAAGTGGATTACTCTGTTTGATGTGCAAGGATACTAAAGATGATTTGCAGATTTAAGAAGGAGCTGAAAAAGTTCAAAGAAAGAATTAAAAGTAAAGAAACGTTAAAATAATTTCTTTAATGAAGAAACCAAAAATGAAAAATTGATTGAAAAATGAAAAATACAAAATGTTGATATAATAATTTAATACAGGTGTTTTAGAGGTAATCCTAAAAGAATAAGAGCAAATAAAAGGGAATAAAACCAGAAAAATACTGAAATAGTTCAAAATTTTACTTAAAAAAGATTAAATAGAAAGAGAATGAAATAATTCTAAATTATATTATAAAAGCAATTAAAGCATTAAAATAATTAAATAATTCTAAGTTCTGTTTTAAAAGCAATTAAAACATGAAAAAATGAAATAATTCTAAGTGCTGGTTTAAAAGTAGTTAATACATGTAAAATCTTTGTTCAAACCAAAGACGCTTAGCGATAAATGTTCAATTCCATGAAGCCTTTAAATGCCGTTGGCACTGTAGATACTGGAGTGCTCCATATAAGGTGTCAAAGCAAAAGTACAACTGCGATAAAAGATGTTCTAAGTGACACCTTGACCTCCACTGCCATTTGCAAACTTATGTGCCTTGCGATGCTTGTAACCGGCAGTTTAATCGACGACAGTGCTTTGAAAACCACTTGAAGAAGGGGATCTTTTACGGAAAACAGTTATCCGAATGTGGTGTTGAAAAGGCCTGCATAAATCGCGATAAATTTTATAGCACAAGAAACAGGAAAACGCAGCGTCGGTCTCCCGAACGACTAACCAACCAAAAAGAAGAAGAAAAGTGAATGAAGAAGCAGGACCCAATGCTATGGCTCCTGCCAATGTTCAGAAACGCATGGTTACTTCCTTCGTTCCATCGCCAATACTTTGCAGAATGATTGGATATTTACCTAATAAGGATGTCGTGCACTCGCCCAAATCCACCTACATGATAGATCCCTACATGGTTTTCCTTAGGTAGTATTCATCTATTACAATATCGTTGTTCCCCAGCTCGTTGGAAAACCGTTCTTCCAAGTGATAGAGAATACTGTCATCGAAGTCGAACCCGAGACCTCCAAACTTCTGCCAATGGAGCAATCTTTCTTTCCCCAAAATTGGGTTCCTTTACTTCGCCAGGTTTTAACGTCATTTCCATCGTTTTAAGGGCCTGTTTTGGCAATCTTTTTCCACTCCCCGACGGTTTTTCTCCTGCATTAGTTTTATCCTTCAGGCTCCAAAAATTCCACTTTCCTTCGCTACTATCTGAATCAGACAGGTCACGGAGATTGTAATTTCAACCTTTACAGAGGCTCTCAATTTCAAAATGGCAGTGGTCTGTTCAGTGCTCCTGGCAGCTTTTTCAGAACTCTGTTCCCCCTCATTAAGAGTGATGCCAAAGTGATTGGAAAAGAAGCTCTAAAATGGGTTCCAACGTTCTTGCCGGTATTGTTAAATCTTCTGAAACTCCTAAAGAAGCCTTCCAAACTCGTCTGAGGGAAGCTGGATCCAATTTAAAGCGCAAAGCCGAAACTAAAATAGATTCTATGATGGGGTCAGGTAGAAAGCTAAAAGCAAAGGAGATGAAACGAAAATACAAGAAGATATACAGAAAAACTAAAGGCAAGAAAAACAATCTAAACCCAGACGCGTTCAACGCAAGGGTACCTTTTTACCATGAGCGGGACCGTTTTCATGAACTCTGAATTAGACTTCTTTAAAGAACACCTCGTTCAAAGCAATATCGAAGAATTTCAAATTCTTTAAATTAATCCGCAAAATGCCATCGCTAATGATTCCCCCATTACCCTTCACTATTCTTTACATGCCGAAGATTATCCTGAACTATCTTACTCGTTATAGAGGTTTTTCTTCAAATTTTAAATGAGGATCACTCTGTTCTTGCTATGACGAAAAAGTCACTCTCGTTAACAATCCTTTCAATGCTCTCTTTATTCCGGTTAACGTATCTCTGAATAAGGCAAGGTTACCATTACAGAACCTATCTTGAAACTCTTCTCAACTACTCCTCTGACGTAATAAATAACCGCTTGCAAATGTCCCTATGGTTCAATGACACCGCTAGAAATTTTGACGATTTTGACAATAACTTAGGTCCTAAACAGCGTTTTGAAGAGCAATTCTTTTCAACTCATGGCATGCCTATCCCACGATTTCTTGAATAAAGATTTGGTTCTGCTCAATAACGTGGATCTCTCTATCACTATCGCTCCATCTCCTCTTCAATTTTATCGCATAGCCGCAAGTCTCTCGTTTAAGGGATACACAAAAATTTTTGGCACTCACCTTCATCTTAAGCGAGCTTCCCCACTCCATCTATAAAGCGGTACATCAGGGAGAGCTCGCCACAGCAAACGTCATGGTGCCATTCAAGGACGTTGATTATCAGACTCACAACTTAACTCCCGGAATTACTTCGGCCTCTTTCCCAAACGTTCTCTTTGGAAAGTTCCCCAGGCGCAACACTTCGGCCACGACAACGGATAAGGCTCTCTCTGGGGATATCACTAAGAATCCTTTCAACTTTCGACACCTCAAACTCTCCTCGCAACTTACGGCCAACAACCTTCCCGTTCTTGCAAGGAAACTATTCCTCTACGTGCGGGCATAACGTAACAGCATTCATTACCTACCGATATTGCCATTTGTATCAATTCTTCTTGACTTCAAAATTCAAACTTTCCGATTATCATTTCAACGATAATCTGATTTCTAAAACCCATCGCATTCGGTGCTCTTCCTCAGCACAAATATGCAGATCCCTCTCATCTTAACTACTCCGCCTTGCGCTTGTCGCTCAGTCGTCGTCTAGCCTTCAAACATTTAAGTACTCTCCGTTTCTTAATCTCTGTCGCTCTTCCTCATCTTCGCCATTTTACTATCTTTACTTCTTGTTATTGCAGGGCTCCCGTCCACTTAATCAGCGAGTCTCGTTCTAAATGAATCTCCTTATCATCTATAGAAACTACTATCTTTAGGTGAATCAAACCTGCGTTTGTAACCTGCTCTCCGGAGCTGTGGATTCGCTTCGTCCAAGAACTACTTGGAAGAAAAATTAAAACACATTTCAAATCTAAGCTTTCATTTTCAAAGAAAATCAGCTCCGTATCCATTACTGTTCACTTCAAGCGTGGGAATCTCACTTTAGTGTTCAAGCCTGCTGGATTATGCATCAACGAACAGGATTGGACAAGAAACATAGAGATCAATCAGGAATGGTACAACAACCTCTGGTCACTATCATAAGACCTTTTTGCTCCGATTTTTCCGGCCTCTCCCCTCTACCGGCTGATGTATGCTACCAGGTTGAAGCTGACCTTCTACGCCATTATCTTCGTCATGGTGTTTAACCCATCCATGGCAGTGCACAATTTCAAAATTTCTCCTTCTACCGGCGAAACCCGTTCCTCTAGTCTCCCCTTCTTCCGGCCCCTTCTTCTAAAAACCCGTCACTTCATTTACTACCGTCGTAGACTCAAGATAATGCACAGTGTGCTCCGGTATCTCTCCAACAGAGGACAGACCCCTCACTTCATCGGCGTTAGGGAGCTTCACCACCACATTCCTTACACCGTCGTCGGTGCCCGGGCTATAAACACTCAGTTTGGGTACAAAACCGTGCTCAGGGTTCAGGAGGAAGAGAGGTCTTCCTACCTTCGGCCTACAGTGACATTAACGACGACTCTATAGCCCAACTCAACGCGGCTCCTTTCCTCATCACCCACAAAGGAATCGAGCACATTCCAAACACCAACGAACACAGGAAGCACATACTGACCTTCAGAGAAATTCCTAACTCGGATTGACGTTCTCCACGGATTTCTTCGACATCAGCTTGCCTTTCTTTCTCTTTCCTCCCACCGTTTTGTTTCTCACTCTCATTCTTCTCCTTTCTTTCAGGGCATAACCTCATGGCCTGTATCAGGTTCTCCATCTTCGTTCAAGTGGATGACCTTGGCAACCTCGTCATGCCTTTTCAGTTAATCTCCACCAACGTCATTGGATTTGGAGCCTGCAAAATTGTCACCGTCCGCTCAACGTTCAAAACGCCGCCATCGTCAACATACAGCTGTTCACTTGAAAAATATTACCGGAGCTCAACACTGATCCTAAATATCACTTATCCTTCGCCGACCAACCCATCTTTTCCTCAAACGATACGTCCTTTCTCGCCAGTGTTTGCCTACCCTCTTCTCAACCTCATAATTCATGTTTCTTCTCAATAAAAATAATTTAGAAAAAGGCCATGACTTATACCACAACCGGAACCCAAGGTCAAATTGTACTAGTCAACAAGGTCAAATGGTACAGCTCGGTTGGTAAAAGTCGACTTCCGGTTTGCTATAAGTCAGGTCCTAACTACTTATGGAATAAACAAATTGCGTGTGTGAAAAAGTTTCAACTAAACGAACATTCCACAACGAATAAACGTCTTATAGATCAAAAGAAGTAAAGTTCTTTGAAGCAAATGTTATTGGCACAACAAAAACTCTTTTCTTTTCGTTTGAGAAAGGAATTTTCGAGTTATTCATGCCAAGCACTAATTGCAGCAAATACCTCGTGGAGTTCACTTAGCAATCTTACATTCCGAAATTTTTTAGATGAATATTGTAATTGTGCCATTTCAAATGAATGAACCATCAGGAAAAACGATCTTGAGTGCTGTTACCGAACAGCAATTAAAGAAGTCCAAGATGCTGAAGAAGATAAGAAAAACTGTTTTATATGGGGTGTGGTGGACGAAACTACCGGCACCTCTAAATGTCATGTGACAAATTTTCTAGTACGTAAACTCAATGAAGACGGGTCGGGAAAGCCGCTTTTGATCACTTCTAGGTGTTAGAGAAAACAAATAATTCCACCATTGCTCTCCTTGTCAACGATGCTTTAAGAATAGTATGGCCAGAAGCAGGTAACGAACTAAAATTTCGGGGTTTGCTCGCAGATGCTGCAGTCTACATGATGCAAACTGCTTTGGCTGTGAAAATATTTTAATCCTATGTAATCCACGTTACACGCGTTGTTCATGGGCTTCAAAGCGTGCAGTTGAAGATGCAGTTAAAGGAGTTGTCTGCAGTCTAAATCCAAATGATGCTTTGGCAATTCAACGTACAAAGGACACCTTCCGGAATAAAATATTGCAGAGAGACTTGGCTTCTATAAAGATGCATTTCAGTAGTGTTATACCTCGAACAATACAGAAGCTAGAAACGCGTGTCTTGTCCCTTCATGCATCTGTATCAATCTTTTTAAGGAACTAAAGAGTGAACTTCAGTATGGCCCTTCAGAATATGAGGAAATATTGAGTGAAAAATGTGCAGCGTGATACAAAGAAACCCCGATTTTAATATTTTATGCTCTGCTTGCACATATCTCCAAGGTGACAGTGTGAAAATTCCAGAAGAACTTCCTCCAGAGCTTGTTTGTTCATATAAATATTTTCCAATCAGGTCTGTAGATCTTGAAATATGCTTCTCTTTGTACAAACTCATATTATCTGGTAAACGTAATAAATTTACAGCAGAAAATTTGTAAAAATGAAGATCGAGCACTGCAAATCAAATTGTAGCCTTCAGGATGACGTAAGTATATATATAAGTATATTTTAAAGCAGATTTTAGTGCATATTTTAAAGATTTTACAGAAAAAAACGCAAGGATATTCTAGACCTTTTAGTGTACATAAATCCGATATCTACGTGTCACATATTAAATTAATGAGTATAATTTCTGATATTGTGTGTAATATTACAAATTCCATTTATTAATAAAGCACGTCCTTATCACATCTACCTTGGAAGACTTAGGAAACATAAAATATTAGCCATGTGTCTGAAAAACTTTAAACACACAAAGACATGTAAAAAGATTATAAAACAGAAGCGAAAATAGCATCACTGCAATAAGGCTATTATCTACTATTTAAATTCCTCATTTGTCATAGATTACGCCGATGCCTCTGAACTGGCGTCACTAAATGGGATTAAAGGGAAGAAATACATAGTCTTCTTCCAATGAGAATTGTCAATGTAACTTTAGAAAAACAAATGTGAGTAAATCATCTGACATTTGAGATATATTTAGTTTTACTGTTGACAGGTGCTTTCGTTGAAGAAGAATTTTAAACATGCGATATTCGACCATTTCAGGGTTTACTCAATACGCAAACTTCAGAAGGTATTCTAAAGGCTCCGCCGGCCGCAGCTGTTTCTGAACTCAGGCTTTTAATAAAACGCATTTTATCGATATCTTTAAGCGTTGCTCCCTTCCTAAAATATGCTTTTAATGTTGTGAGTGACATTTAATCATAAAGCTACCACACTCTAGGTATTTATAGTGCTATTTCATGCTTATCTGGCAATGTTCTGCATTGAAGAAAATCAGTTGGAATTAAGTGTTACATACACGAAATTAGATTAAGAAGTTAAATGTGCTAGATTCACATGGCATTCTCTACCCATTGCTTTCAACTTTATGTTGCTTCCTATAATTTTGCGGAAGCTTATTCGTCTATCTGATTTAATTATTGAATGGAGCGTAGTGTCTCGAACAAGGATCTCCTGGAAGAGGGGAAGGTTAATCTAGTCAAGAGTTAATTGGCCTGACAATTGAATTCCCAAGCAATAAAAATTAAGTATGTGTTCAACCACTAACACCAGATGGCTATCTCACAAACATTTTCCCACTTAAAATTAATAACCATACTTGAAAATTTCCCAAAATAAAGATCATTCAGCTGTTAAACTCTATTAAGAATAGGCACTCAGCAAAAACATTCAGGCCGTACCTCCGTCGGTAGGTAAGTGCAGAAGCTCTATCAGGACTTACATGATGAGATGTTCCAATTAAGTGGGGAATATCCACTGTGTTAATTATTTCTTACAAACTTTAAGCCTCAATCGGACTCGCACCATTATAGTGTTTTACATTTAACCTAGCTTCTATTTCTGAAGTAGTCTGTCCAGCTCATTATTGGTCTGTCTGTCCCTTCTTCCAAAGTGAAATAAATAACTAAATAAATAAATGAAGGTATCATACATAGTGCTCTTCTAAGTCCATCCTCGCAACGTGTCCCGTCCACTTCCGTTGTATTCCTGTGGCGTAATGAGCGACGTTGGAAGATGTGTTCCCTTCCATGAACTGTAAGTTAGTTAAAGATCTACTGCACATATACTTTCATTACAAAATCGATAGTTGGGTGTTTGAATGCCTGCCTCTGAATGCTGTTTACTTGACAAAGCGGGAAACGACAAAAGAGATAAAGCATTTTAAAAGAAAAGATATTGAAAATGATTGGTAACTGATAACTGGGTAATGACTGAGAGCAAATAGTGTGCTATTACGTAATTTGTGTTTTTTATGAGCTATATTCTTTCTGTGTGGTAACCTTAATCCTATTTGTCATGCTTTACACGTTAGACAAAATCCCTTCTAAATCAGAAGTACTTCACTGCCTGCTCCCAGGAGATTGATTTGTTCTATATTCTCAGTACGTACTGGTCCGGAGTTGTATACTGGTTCAGTTTGCGTACGTCAATTGTTAGGTGCCATCTTTCTTTCTAACTATACACAATGGCCCTATGTATGGTGTATTAGATTTTTCAATTATTCCATCTTCCAGCATTTCATTTATTTATTTTTTGTCTACCACATCCCTCAGGTCTAAAGGTATCATCCTACACTTAAGTCTGTATATCGGCATATCAGCTACTTCGAATGAATATTGGAATGAGTTACACAAGCCTGTTTTATTTGTGAAAATACGTCTACGTATCATTAAGATTTCATACATTCTTTCTCTTTGTTCATTTTTCAGTCCGTTTACCTGACTTACACGCTCTTTAATCCGAGTGGCAAATGATCTTTCCTCATTCCTAAGTTTGTTTTTATTGCCTGTATTTCTCGTCTCTCTCGCTCAAACCAGTTTGATGGCTTGTGACACTTTTTACATCCCCTAGGCTGCTAATTGTTTTTTTTTTTTCATGCGGGTTACTATAATCACATGTATATTGTTCCCTTAGTGCGATTATTCTAATTATTTCTAGGCTGCTTTTAACATTTATTGTTTCCACAAAGAATTCCTCATTATGCAGTATTTTTTCCCGTTATATTTACGTCATCGGCGGGAATGACTGAGGTGAAGGGCACTGCACTTGTTTTTCCAAATATTTTAAACATTACGCCCAACTTCTCATAATCAATGATAGCACATAGGGCATTCAATAAGTCGCTTCCAATTATTATATTAGCGACGAGACCCTTTATTACCAAACATACAAATTCTATCTCGTGTCAATTTATGTTTGCTGATACCAAAATTTGCTGCGAAATCTTTTGTTTTGACTTTCCAATTGCGCCACTATAATGCGCGTTTTTAACGGGCAATATCTGCAGTTCTAATTTCATTTGCTGCAGCTGAATAAAAACATTTTCGCTGCATTTGTCACTGTTGCTCCGGTGTCTAAGATTGCGGGAAAATTTACCTCTGAAATCTGAGCTGTTATGTGCGGAGGTTCCATCATTTCATGCGTTATACCTACATTGCCAAACTTTAAAATTGTGTCTCTCACGGCACTCAAGCTCAGTGTTAACCTTTCATTGTTTCTCGTGGGTGTGCTATCCACTTTCGCGCTGTCACAGATTTCTAAGAAGACCCGGCGGGATGTAAGACTCGAGACCACTTCTCGTTACGGCTGGCATGTGGAGACGCCATGCATCCGGAACTTAGTTTTCCGCTCCTGGTGGCATTGGTGTCGTCTGGTTTGCACTCAGTACGGGATGGTCGCTGTTCGGTGAGAGGAGGCGTGGCTGCACATTTGCACGTGGCGTGGGACTGCCACCATTAGTGCGTCGACCAGATCTGTCGCTATAATGTCGGTTGTCTTGGCTTCTAGGCCCTACATCCGACCTATTCCATCCATTTCGTTAATATCTCCATTGGTTCCCTCTGTCTGCGCTGCAATGCCTTGAGACTGGCATGAATTGCACGGTGTAGTTCTGGTACGATCTTAGGTTATGCTGTTCACTCCTCTGCCCGTATGTCACTTCCACGTTCCTGTCATATGGCCTGTTATTTCTAGGCCTCCCTGAGTGACCGGCATTAATTTGCCTGTTTGAGGGCCGTTGTGTCCTCATGCCATCACATCCATGCTTAGATTGACTATGATTGTTTTCCCTATCGCAGGTGCTTGGTTCTGCTAACTGTGGTCCGTGACCCTGCAAAGCTGCTGGCAACTCAATTGCTTCACTGAGAGTTTGTGGCCCGCTACTACTAGATGGTGTAGTATTCCGTCAGGGTAATGCCTTAACATTAAAGACATAAACTCTGCCTCAGATATCGGTGGGTATAATAATTAGCTCAGTTGGCCTAATCACAGAAAATAATCGGTTACTGACTCTTGGCTTCCTCGCTGGTATTTTCTATTATTTATTTGGCTTCGGACGTTATATTGCGCAATTCCACTCCAATATTTCTGCAGAAATGCTGTCCGGAAATGCACATATTGGGTCAGTTCACCAATGATTAATCTGAACCAATTTAAAGCCGACCTTAGCAAGCTTCTCTGAATTACAACCATCCGATATTTATCGGAAATTCCCCTCAAACTGAAATAAGCCTCTATGTCGTTTATGAACTGTTTTGCGTTGTCGCTTTCACTGCCGAATTTTGGTACAGGAAGTTAATTAAAAAACGGCGTTAACATTGATACCAATTGTCGCGGCTCGGGTACATTGGGCAAACTGTAGCTCGCGTTTGGGGGTGACGAGGGAGCACAACCGTGGTCACTCGTTCTCCCCTACACTCTCAATACACTAACCGAGGGTACTTGAAGCGGAGAAGCATGGATTTGTACATTGCTTATGTTGAAATTTTCCAACGCCTCTCGTACCTCGGTTACTACGATTTCTTTTGCTTTACCCTGTAAAGCCTCGCCCTGGACGGCAACTACTTGTGTCACTTCATGTCTTAATGTATCAGTTTCACTATATTGTGAACCTTGTGCGTCATTTACTATTTTTAAAGCTTCTATCTCAGTGTTTAAACCAGTTTCAAATGATTTTTGTTTGTCCTCTTGTGCAACACAAGTAGTTCTCGTCTCAGTTCGTACTTTAGCTATAATATCATTCACATTTTCATTAACATTATTTCTAATACTACAAAACTGTACACTAAACTCTAGTCTATCTTGGACAACTTCTTCCTGAGTGGATTGTAACTCACTTCTTACTAAATTAATTTCGCCGTGGAGAGTACTTTGGACTAACCCAACCTCACACATAACACTATTCAACTGTGTCTCTAATTTATTTCTTAACTCGCCTTCTGTCTCTGCAAATTTTTGCTCCTGATCATCAAGTCGTTGGTTTAACCTCTCCTCCTGTGAGGATAATCTGTGATCTAACTGTGATAGATGTGACGACATTTGTTGTTAAAACTGTGATGACATTTGCTGTTCTAACTGTGACAGCTGTGATGACATTTGGCTTTCTAAATTCGTCATTTTTCCTAAAGATTGTTGCATGAGAGCCTCTATGGTTCTAGATTCTGGATTTTATAAAGGTTGTGACTCATCTGCGTGCCCAATTGGAATTACAGCCGCACCTACACCACTTTGCTTCTCTGACAGATGGCTAACACTTTCCATACCTCTGTTATCAGCCATCTTTTTGTTTATTCCTGTTATTCTCTTATTTCTCAGCAACATTCACTTATTCCCCGTTATACTAAAAGTTTGTCAACTCCTATATTGGCAGCACAGTCTACTCATGCACCTATAGTATGACCAGTATATGTACATATGACAATTTACATACAAAGGATAACATGTACACTTACTCCTTGGTGTGGTCCGGTTCTGTGCTGTTTTTTCCAGGATAGTGAGGAGCACTATTTTGACACCTCCCTGGTGGCTATGTTGAGTGGATATATCCCTCGATGACCTCTGGACGCTGCCGTTGCCCTTGTGCTGGCCCGCGCTTCAATGCGTTGCCCTCCGTCATCTGCGTTGTTGCAGTATTTCCTCTGTCTGCCGGCATCCAGGACTTCCGTGCCGAAAAACCACACGTTGTAGCGCCAGTTTATGAGGCGCCCTAACTCGACACCTCATAATTTATGCTACGTGGATGGGTAATGCTTTGGAATTTCGGGGTTTTTTCCTTGAGGTTTCTCTCGCTTTGAGACCCCTATCTATGGATCAAGGTGTGGGACGTCCTCAATTTGATGTAGGATTCTATTAAGGAAAACGCATACGACCATTTTAGCACACTTTAATGTCTTTGTAAACTATTCACTCGCTACTATATCACTTACATATTTTGTTAGTTGAGTCCGCAAGTGTATATATGTGACTGTTACCCATCCGCCACTTTCAGGTGTTGCCTCCTCGCTGTCAGGTGTACCAGGGTGACCCTTCCGATAGCTGTGGCTCGCAGAAATATTTGCTCCATTGACTGTTATGTTCCCTTGTTCCCAGGAAAAACCCTTTTATTATCTACACAAACAGTGATCCCGTTTAAAAGGGGTCAACGTATTCTATTATACCTGGGGCCTTCTACCTTTGCGTTCCTAAACTACAAGTTCCATGAATCTTAACCTACTCATATGTATATAACTTTATGTGTATATATTTATCTGTGCGTATCCTAATATTAATTTATTAGACACAGCAGCAACGGTTTCAATGGACCCTTTTGTGTGCGTGTGGTTATTTCTCTCGGTTCATAAATCCTTGAAAAACAAATTAAACGGTTTCTAGGAATGAATGGCTTTATCAAAAAGAGTTGCGGTTTCTGAAAGCTCCAAACAGTTTTGGAAACACAGGCTCCTGTACTATTATCTGGTTTCTCAAAGTACTGCCCATCCAGCATTTAAATGATGCACCAATCCTTTAAAATGGTATCGCAAGAAAAAAATAACAAAAGAAAACGTGTGGACCTGATCGGAAGATATGTTAGCACCTACAATTTGCAAACATCGTACTTTTCCGGCCAGAATTTCAGTCTCCATGTACCATAAATTAAGAGGAAATGCACTTGCCCTCCATTCAGAGTTGCACTTGGACAATTCGAAGCAGAGATCGGAATCACAATACAAACCAATTTTAGGTACCTTTCTTGTAACAATTAAGTGCAGGTATCATGTGAGAAAATGTATAATACAAGTATTTTAAAAGCTTTTCTGAGGCCTTTTGCTTCTTTCAACATATCGGGCCTAAACATTTATCACAAATGTGTATCAAGATGGATAGGTAAGCTTTTCTAAAAGAATCCGCTGAAAAGCTTAATACGTTTTCTGTAGCTGTAACACCAGACGATGCCGTAGTTATGTTTATTTCCCGCTAGGAAAATACTCTTCTTTCTAGGTGTTGAGCTGTCCAGAGATGGCTCTGCTTACGATATATCTAAACTCTAATGAATATTTGCAATTATTTACAAATTGCTATGGCTAATTTTAATAAGATTCTCAGGAAGCAGTTTATATATCGTTGGTATCTATTGCCGGGAAACAAATAGTGCCTATTGCGTAAAATGAGAGGGATACGATCTAAGAAAATATCGACTACGAGTAAGCAAGCCTTGTACAACGCGTATATATTTACACTCTTTCCTCCATGTAGCATGCGTTTTGTGCTTAATATTTTGACCAATTTCGGTTTTTGTTGGATCTGCAGTAATAAACAGCAACTTTTGCAAATGAAGGAAGCACTGAGTGTTTAACTTGACTGACCATTACTCTTTATATTAAGTTTTCATTATGCTTAGGTCATGTGAGTCCTATTCATAGCGGTAGCACGGGCTCTTGAGATATGGAACATGTTGAACACGCTAACAAGGAGTTGCCCTGATGATAGTGTATCTGCCTATTATTCGAGGAGGTGCGAGTTCGCTTCCCGGATGGACGAGTGGCATGCTTCCTTTATGCAAGATTATTTGCTATCCTCCCAAAATTTTGTATGCATTAGAGCGTGAGTGTGTGATTTAATAAAGACCCAAAGAAAACCTAATGCCGCATATTTCAAGGGTTTGCGTTATGGAGATGTACATGTATGTGTAGTATAGTAGCACAAGGCCCATAAGATTTCCTAATAATACCAACACGTATTTCGCCACATCAGAACACGACTCTCCATTCACGGATTTCGCCACAAGATAATGTGTAAACAAGAAGTTCCAAGAGCCAGGCGAAGACTGTGGGAGCAGAAGTGTAGTAGATATCACATCTAAATATGCACAAAAAGAACCAGGAGAAACAGGCTATAGCAAAGATTGAAATGCGAAAATAGCCTAATGCTCTAAATTGCGTGTACATTTCTCTATTATTATAATACCAAATTCATACAGAATATAGAATTAAGAGGTTATTCCCAGAAAGATCAGGATATACATTCTATTTCTTGGTCACTGTGCTAAACATATATTTTAATCAAAATCATTGCAGACATTTCTGAGACGAACAAATACATGCATATAACACATGTATTCTATTCAACAAGAACTTTAAACCATGGAATTTTCTTGGAGATCTTCGGGGGGATTCGCAGTCCTGAACGTACTCGTGTACACCAAGTTTCATAATTAATAGATTTATCGTGTTTGAGATAAGCTGTGCACACGAACCATTTTCCATAAATAACTTTTTGGTGACTCAGAAATTCTCAAAGGGGCATTAAGGTGAAATCTTGGCATCGAATTTTCCAGAAAAATACGGTAATTCTGTTCTTGTACTAGAAAAGTAAAAATTAGTTCTAATCCTTCAGATAGCAGCAATAGCTTTCCTATCTCAATTGCTGTCTTACACCTTTCCCTGAATACATGATAATCATTAATTATATTTAACAAATATTGATTAATTATAACATTCTAATTCGCAAATTATACAAGGGCAAGAGGGAACTTATTAATTTTCCAAAACTACTAAAACGTTGACCCTAAACATAGAGGTGACACAAGATTGGAGATTCAAATTGAGTATGATAGCGAATATACTAATCTGCGTCTTCTTTGCTTTGATCAGGAACAAATTCATGTGTTATTAAATTTACTGTCTCTGAAAGTAAATGTGGTAAGTATGAGCTGGATGTATTTGCACATCATGTAGCATGTTTCTATAGAGGAGGTTTTTAAAGAATCCTGTGGTCGTCTGCATAAACATAGCTACACTGCAAGGGGGAAAGTGTGGTGGGACAATTTGACACAGACAAGCTAAGACGCACCTAGATAGAGAAGATTGTTTACAAGCGATTATGTCTAGGAAGGACAGACTGAGGATTCAGGAACAAAATATACATATACTTTCTTTTGATCAACCAAGTTATATTTCTGAAGAATTAAACTTTCTTCCCAGCAGCGATAGGTAACCAGAACTATTTCACAAACTACTGGAACTAAGAATAATATCATGTTAATTTTCGAGCTAAAGTTAACAAGAAAAGAGCCGAATATTATGAAGATACTTCCTGAAAGAAGTAAATATCAGGCGTTGATACATACTTACTGAAATATGCACCACATGCGGTATCCTCATTAGGAAGTTCTACGTTTGCCTTAACATCGCTTGATGCAATAAACAAACTTTTAGTCGGTTTACTTCTTTTTGTATGTGCGTGGATGCATTTAATCTCTTATGCTCGTGTGGTTGTTTTTATACGATCAAAAGTCATTGAAAAACAAATTAACCATTTTTAATGTATGGCTTTATCAACAAAAGTTGTGGTTTCTGAACGTTCGAAACTGTTCTCTAAACGAAGTCTCTTGCATTAGTTTCTACTTTCTCAAGATGCTGCGCATCTGGCATTTAAATGATACATTAATCGTTTCAAAATAGCGGTGCAGGAATAAAAATGAAATAAAATAAAGCATGTGAACCTTATCGGCAGGTATTATGTATATTTCATATGTAAACACATGGAATTTGCAAATATCTTTCATTTTTGGGTTAAAATTTCAGTCCTTCTGTACCATAAATAAAGACGAAATGCACTTACCCTCCATTCATAGCTGCACGTTGACAATGCGGAATACAGTGATCGGAGTCAAAATACAAACCAATTTGAAGTACATCTGTTGTACCAATCAATGCAGGTATGATGTGAAAAAATACATAATACGAATAGTATACAAGCTTTCCGGTACCCTTTTGCTTCTTCCTACATATCGTGCAAATAACCGCTAATGATTTAACTATTTAAAAGCCTATTTTTGCTCTTACATCTCTGTGGAAATGTATAACGCAAATACTTGCTTGAACATTTATCATAAATATATATCAGGATGGAGAAGTAAGCCTTTGTAAATGAATGCGTTAAGAAGATATTGTAAGCTTAATACGTTATCTGAAGCTGTAGGTATGCATCATACACCAGACGATGTTTTATTATCGGTTTCAAGAGGGATGATGTTGTCCTTGAGCGCTACTAGACGAGCACCCATTCGGAGTCCTGCGGTGCTGTCGTATTGCATTCCCCCTATGTGGTGTGTGACGAGCGCCAATCTAATCCATCTCTATAAATACTATCCGCGCCAAGACAAAACTTCAGATTTTGCGAAAACTGATCCATGAGGAAGAAGATAGTAATGTATTCAACATAGCCGTAAAAACCCCATATTATTAGCTCATATAGTTTTCCTAATAGAAATAAATAAAGTACCATTATATTATAACAATGCATCACGTCATAAGAAATGTAATGAATGTCATTATTGGTTGGCATGTATGCGTGATCGTATATTTGTAATTACTGAAACTGAAACCCTAAAGTTTTACATGACGTGATAAAAGAATTACTTTGAATAAGCCAAGTTGTTTGTTAAATACAAAAAGAGGAAACACAGGCTTACTGACCTGGCAGAACGTATCTGGTCACATTATATCTTTGTTTATGAATGGTTCGCAATCTTTCTTTACTCTAGAGAGTTTAAAGCAGCATTATTCAGTTGTTATTCCGTTTAAAAGCCATGTAGTAGCGTATCAGCTGGATCAGCTTGCAATTGAATCGAGACACGATCCTCCTTGCCCCTTACCCATGCCAGAACAATCCCATTGAGTTAATGTGGGCTAAAATTATGTTGTTAACATAAATAATACATTTAAACTGACTGAAGTTGAACGACTTAATCACGAAGAAGTTTTCTGCAGTCTGTATACTGTTAGTATCTATTTCCGGGAAACAAAGCGTACCTGTGGTGTAAAATGAGAGAGATTCGATCAAAGAAAATATCGACTGTGAGTAAGCATGACTTGCAAAAGTTTTCCGATGGACGAGAGGGTTGGAGAGGCAAGAAGAACAAAAATCTATGATCGTTTAGTTTAGCCTAGTGAAAGCAAAGGTCAAGTTTACCTGCTCATTATAACCGGACTCCGGCTAGTCGTTAGATTCAGCACCTCGTTGCTATGCCGTTTGCTGAATAATTCTATTTGATGATAATATACTTGCGTTTTGATGATGACTATTCTCCCTGTAGATATATTTAACCACAGCTAGTCGGTAGAAGTATTAAACTCACTTCAGGTTGTAGTCAGGAAGATGGTCAGGAGTTTTAAATAATTATGCTGGTAATATTTTAAAATCTTATTCGAATTTAATGATTTATGAACTCCTTGTGTAAGATGCATCAAAATACACAGATTTCATACATACAATAATATTTTACAACATAATCACGAGGATAAACCAACGATACCAATCCGTGTGCAAACCAAGCTAAACTTGTTTATTTCTCCTTGGTTACTTCATGCCAACCAAACAATGTTAAATATCGTAGTCTTATTTTAAACAATTTTACTATTCAAACTTCGTTTAAATGAGCAATATTGAATGAAAATAACTGTCTCAAATGCCTCTCTTCAAAATACATGGAACATAATCTTATTTAATAAATTGAATTATGAATTTCCACATATTTTGAAGAATGTCACAGGGATAAAATTAGTAAAAATGTTTAACAGAAACTAATAATGAATTAAACAATACAAACATCAATGTATATATAATGAATATTAAAAACAAACACTTAACATATATACAACATCTACAAAAGAATATTCTTGTTTATATTTTATGTAGGACGATTCACCCACATGATTACTTTTATAATTTGTCCAGTGTAGAATGTGTAATTAATTATACCGTTAGCCAGTATTTTGGCAGATTCTCAGCAGTTGAGCTGTATAATTAGTTAGTGTGATTATCAGGTCTCTTAAAAGGTTTTAATAAAGATTTGTGATACCTGTCATGGGCTTTTCCATCTTCTTGCTGAATTTCATAGGTATGTTTACCGAATTTATATAAGATTTTAAAAGGTCCTTTATATATTAGGTTCATCCTCCAACAGATTTTTCTGGATGCCTGCGAAATATTGAACGTTTTTATTAAAGCTTCGTCACCTATTTGGGGATTCCATATAAATTTTCCTCTCTTGACCTTTTGTCGTCTCTTCTCAGCCTTATCCACTATTCTTTGATAGGCAGTAATCATTTTCTCTTCTTCACTCAAGTGGTCTTTGTAGGGTTCTACAGTGGTGTCCACTTTCAACACTAAATGTTTAGGTGGCTGACTGGTCATTAGTTCAAAAGGAGTAAATTTAGTTGTGTTGTTTGGTGTATGGTTAATTATGTCCTCAATAACCTCACAATATTTGTGCCAGCTTTGGTGTTTGGAATGGCAAAGTATTCGGAAGTAGAAGCCTAGACCTCGCATTATTCTCTCACAAGGGTTTCCTTGCGGATAATAGGCGGAGGAATTATACAATTTAATTTTGTTATCCCGTAATGTAGATGTAAACAGCTTACTGCAATGTATAGTAGCGTTACCAGAGATTATAGATTTTATTTGTACATATTTCGGAGTCCAATCCCTTAAAATTTATGATACAGAAGTCCTGAACTTTATATTTCTGACAGGGTAGATTTTCACAAATTTTGTGAATACATCGAGCATTTCAAATATGTTTTTGCAATCGTACTGACTTGCGGGCATTTCTCCGTGAGCATCTATCGGTACGAGTTCATTTTTCTTTTCCCTCACTATAACTTTAGGTTCGTAATCATATTTTACATTGAGGGGTTTTGCCTTTTGACAGAAGGCGCAGGAGGATATTAATTTACGGACTTTCCTGCCCAAGTGTTTGAAATATATCCTGTCTTTTATAGCCAAAGAAGTTCTTTCACTTCCAGTATGTGCCAAATTTTCATGGAAAGCGGTTATCTCATCTTCGAGAATTCTTGGCACCATTATTTTCCATTTCTTGAACACATCTCCATGGAGTTTGTATAGTACTCCATCTTTCTTAGCTATTGTACAATTTGAGACACTTTCTATGCCCGGAGCTTCTCGTAGCATTGGACCTAATAAGGTATAATTACTTTGGATTTCTACAATCTTTTTAAACTTCTTATCCAAACTTCTATTCCAATGGAAATTCATTTTAAATATTTTCACTTCTTGTCGTAGATGAGACTGTGTTTCAGGGATTTCACCTTCGATTTTCTGTCGGAATAATAAATCACTAAAGGAAAGAAACATTATCCAGGTAACTCACCCTGACCGAGATTCGATCCCCGGACCTCTTGGGCAACAGGCGGACACGCTGCCATCTACGCTACCAAGGCAGGTGAGAATTTAATGTCATGTCGGCACTTTGGCCACAGTAGCTCAAGGATTAGAGCGGCTGAACGGCCACCAGAAGATCCCTGGTTCGAATCCCGGCTATAGCACTGAATTTTTCAGTCTGACCTACTTCGTGCATATTATAGAAATGTAGAAAGTATCTGTAGCAATTAGGCACATTAGCAATTAGGCACAAGGGAAAAACAGTAGCAATTGGGTACACGGATCAACCAGCAAAACCGGTTTCAGGTACTGGGGATTAAGAGAGGTACAGGAGTGTTAATTTGCTCATGGTCGTTTTTTATTATTTTGTTGAAAAATCGGTTTTAAGAGATTCATAGCCAGCTATGCCTATTTAAGGCATACTGTTTCCGGGACACACGACGTGGAGATGATCTCTTATCGTACACCAAAAATTTGTATTTTTGTTATTGTAACTATCACGCTTTCTTCGTTCTGCTCGTCAATGGGTTTTGTGTTTCCTGGTCCATAACTTAACTTACATTTATTTACAAGCTCATTCAGAAAGACTTCGTCATATTTCTGCATTATTTAAATTCATTCGTATAAAACATAATTTGTCATTAAGTTAATTTATGGACATAGTGAAGGGTTTTCAGACATTTTCTTAAATTTCTAGTTTCCTCAAAATCTTTCAGGCTATTGACAAGCCTATTGTCAAGTGTAATTGTAGAATTTCTTCGTTTTTTATCTTCGTTTCTGTCGAACAGGTATCCCTGGCAATCTGCATCATGCCTCGGGGCCTTAACTAGCGCGAGCAAGTTGTGGTCTTGCACGATTTTGTTGAACCGGTAGTTCCAAACTTCGAGAGCATTGTTGGTTCTGTGACATTTTCCATAACAGTTCCATAAATATGTTGATATTGAAGGATTATCTAGCCACTGTTCCACAAAATAGTCGTAGAACAAACTTAACCGTTTATTTTCTGGCGAGTTTTCTTGTATAATGGGCCAACCATCGTCAACTTTATTAAGCGGAAGATGAGTCAATGCAGAACGCATCCTTATATGAAGTCTAATTTACTCATTTGAATGTAGTCAAGTGCCAGTAATAATTCTTCCACATTTCTACAAACACTGATTGAAATGATAGTTGCAACCAGAAATTTGTACATTTGGAAACAGACTTAATAGCGCTAGATCCAAAATCTTCAATTACTTCCTCGGGGTTCCAGTCTGGAATCTTCTCTTTAAGTGTGTTGGACAGCCTGCTGTAAGTCTCCCTTTTTTATTCGGAAGAAGAGCGTATGCCACCAGCATGACATTGATTTCATGACTTGTACTCCCAAGATCGGCCTGGATGGTGTATATTTGGCAATAATATTTGCTACAGCTTTAGAATGTACCGTCCATAAAAAAGCCTTTCTTTAATTGCAATTACTCATTTAGTGCTTGCAAATACCGGAATCCTTTCTTGTGGCGCAGATAAATCGTCTGCAAAAAGAAACAAACCAAAATAAACAATCAATCATCCCCTCTGAAAGTGACCTTCACAATTAAACCGGAAAAACAACTCCCTCCAGGCTGAAACCTAGATAATTACCTGTGTGTCCAATTTTTAATGCGCCCATTTGCTAATGTGCCGAACTACTACAATCCATGTAGAAATCCCGCAAGTAATACTGATTGCACTACATTTAAATATCTGACCGCATTAGAATTTAGTAACTTTTAAATTAGTTTTAGCTCTTTATGCAGATAGGATTACTCACTCCTTAATATTATCGTATTTTCATGCTTCAGAAGCTTAATGCCTTCTGAATGTGTTTAAAATGTGTTAAAATAGCACATAATTTATTTTGTATCCAATTATAATTTTTCTATCTAAAAGTAGAATACGTCTTATGAGTCTATACTGATAGACGCTTTACATTTCGCGGCTGAGTTACGACCGTGCAGAAAACATCAGGTACTAAATTATGTAATGAGTTTGTTGGAAAATATTAGATGAAGAGGAAAAAGAACTAATACGCTGAAGTAGATACACATTAAGTTACCAATCTTGTATTATCTGCGTTAGTACTCCTAATTAGCTGTATTTGGTAGATGACGTGACCAATAATATATATATATATATATGTGTGTGTGTGTGTGTTAGTGTGTGTGTGTGTGTGTGTGTAGTGTTTCTCTTAAATACGCTATACAGTCCACCATATATCAGGAAGCCATATAACCACCATCGATATTCAGGAATTTTGTTCCACAGGAGCTCATTTGCATGGTAATATATTGACCGATATGAGGGGGTCGCACTTAGGTACACTTAAAATATATTCCTGGCATTGACTGAATCCCGGAAAATTTGGCACAAAAACCCAGGTTATAAATCAACTGTACCAACCAGGCTAACTTCTTTTTTATTGAATTCACTAATCTGGAAAACTACAAAATAACTCAATACAGCTTAAGTACAAAGCTTTAACAAAGTACATAGCTTGTATCAATTTTTAGCACAAAAAATATTTCCGAAATCTTTGCTAATGTCCATTTGAGCTTTTCTGTATTTTATTATATGTAGTCTTTCTTTAATTTCTTGTAAACACGGTCGAATAGTATATAACTCCAAAGTTGTATTTATTTATATTTTTAAAAGCTGCCTTATTTTCCTTTATGCTCTTGCAACCCACAACATGTACATTCTAGCGTACATTTATAATATAAGGAAACTGCTTGGAGCATTTATTTATGTAAAAATAATTTTATAACAAATATGAGAATTAATATAATAGGTAGAAAATGCCATATCATTTGACCTCAATGTTGTAAATTTATTTTAATAAAGAGATAAACACTCTTCCAAATTCAGAAGAGACTTCTTAAAACACCGGATAAAATAAAGTTTTAGCTAAGGAACCTGATGTTACAGTTTAAACCATGGGTTTGTAAGAGGATATTTGGAAGGAAGCTACGCATATCAGGTACTGTGTAATAATTTATAATTTTGGACCAGTGGCGCTTAAAAAGCCTAAACCTAAAGTATTAAAACTATTCTGCAATGGGCCTTACACTTGTGTAGAGATAACCGAATCTCTTCATTGCAAATGAATTGTATCCAAACACAAAGGCGTTTGGGAAAATAAGTGCTTAAAAATTTACAAACATCAAGGCATTCCTGATTTATTTGCAATTATCCGTCTGTTTATGCATAGGAGTTATTGTGCCATCTGGAACAGAAGGGGTTGAATTTGAAGACATATAATTAGCTAAGAAAGACTCAGGATATATGAACGTAGGCCATTAATTGACAGGAATTTCTCCTAATTTCGCTTTATCCCTCCGCACAAATATCATACTAACCTAGCTGGATTATCAACCAGGACCCCCTCGTGTAGAGTAGCTCATCTCTGTTACCATGGTGCTTCATTGACGTCACTGCTCTCCCCTCCCATCGGAATGATGCAGCAAAGGTGAAATAATGCTTACTGTCTTGCCAATGTGAAAAAATTGAAATAATCATAGTAAAGGTTAACATTGTAACTTTGTCATGTTGAACTTATACTTTATGAAAAGTTTATAAAATTATTGCTAAAGAAGTAAAATTTATCCCGAGAAGTATTTTGCATTTAAAGCGAATAGGATGCATCTGAAACCTTTAAAGGGAGTGAGGTGAAAGTTTTAAATATATAAAAAGCAGAGGAAAACAAAGTTTTGGTCTTTTGTACATAAATTCATATTACGATACATTATATTTTTTGTGGACATGTATCCTGTTATGATTAAATCTAAAAGATTCACCTCTCACACGTGTCTTAATCCTTTAAAATTATTTGTTCCTTATGCACACACACACACACACACACACACACACACACACACACACACACACACACACACACACACACACACACACACACACACACACACACACACAGATATATATATATATATATATATATATATATATAAATTTATCCATGTAATTTTACACGTGATCTTCCACAGCGCAAAAATTTCTAATCCTGAACCGTTGAAAAAAATAGAAACACTCTATGTTGCCTAATGCAATTTTAAGCTCGTCGTAAAATAAATCAGCAGGAACTTATATATTAAATTGTATACAGCACAGACGGTTCCAAATTGAATTTTGCATTTCCGTTTCCTATACAAAAATTATCCTTGTATAAAGGTTTTAATGCATTATGTTTGGTGTTTCCTTGATTGAAATAAACATTAAGGTATAACCCATTAAGGTTCAGAACGAGTGCAACCTGTTGAACGTTGGATGTGCCTGAGGCTATCATCTTCACTCACTAATGGCCGACTTACATGTTGGGCTATTAGAAGTTCTCGATCCCTGGAAAAACAGCTTAAAGGTGAACGTGCGTCAGAAATTAGGTCATTATAGTGTTTGTGTCGCACAATTATATTTGATTCTGAGTGTTGACTTTTCAGCCCTTTGATTTCTAAAATGAAAGGCGGTACATGTCTTAGTGCTGAGAAAAGTATCTGACTGTCTAGGTTTATTTGAAGAACATGATTACAACTTTACATGGAGTGCTTATTTACATGCTATTGAAATTAAATTTCCAATTTAAGCATTAAGCGCGTCGTGGCTGAACTGTTAGACCGATTGGCTCTCAACAAGGCCGGCCGGGTTCGATCTCAGGCACCCGCAAAGTGAGATTTGTGGTAGACAACATGGCGCAAGGGCGGGTCTTCTCAGGGATCTTCGGTTTCCTCCGCCATCTCACTCCACCGGTGCTCCATCTTCATCTCATGCATCATACGTGTCATCGCCTGCAGTGCTTTATGTAGTAAAAAGCGGGCGTTAAACACTACGCATTTCAAATTGCAATCTTAGTATCAATGCATGGAAAGAATATTGTGCCCTTCCAGTAAAACAAAAAATGAGTGATAATATGTATGCCTTATTTGTATTTAAAATGTACACCTACTTCTTATTCAGAGGTACAATACCTACAACGTTTTGTAGGTCGGGCCGTGGACCTCTTTATACATACCATGGCCCGCTCCTTGCTACTATGACGTCACAACAAAAGTGCAATGGCAGCGAAATGAGGCGTGCATGCATTAGTTTCATGTTTTACACATTTGGATGCGTTTAAAGACCGTTCTATCTACGAGGATGATAAAAGCACATTACGGGTATTTATTTAGCTGGAACATACATTCCTGTGGTGTACCTTTTGACAGAAATGTGTTGCGGAATGGATTTAGTTACAGTATTCCAAAACATGCTGAGAAAGAAATCACTGACAAGTATTACATTTAAACAAGAAATTACGCACTTTAGTTTTCCTTACAAGAGATTATAGATATGGAATGTAGGGTCATGTGACCAATACAGCTTTCGTACTGCTTCATGGGCAAATCATTTTTGTAGCGTCCTCAATATTCAATTTTCACCCTATTGATGAGCTAGGAAATCGTTCGAACATTTGCAGTAATTTTTTTTTTAAAATATCTTTGTAGCTTGTAAAAGCTTATTTTTCAAATAATGTTATTCTTGATACGCTAAACTCACAAAAACAATGCCTTAAACTCAGCTACTGCCCAGTTTTCATAAATTATAAATCCTTAAATCGTAAATCAAAGTGTTTTGCTGCTGCCGTCTTTCAACTTTTTCATTTATTAACGTCTCAAATACGCTATACTTCCACCAGAATATCGTTCGGTCATTTCAACGCTCTTCTATCAGACAAAAATTTGAAACCTCTCTCGTACCTTATATTTATTTTCATGCTTCCGTCATGCACAGTACCTTACAGATTGGGTATCTTTACTCCCATGAGGGAGCAAATATGCTCTGTATTGAAATGCACTTCAAATGTTTACAAAAGTTATAGGTGCGTGAGCTCATACCAGTTTGTTAGCTAATTTTGTGATAAATAAATTAAATTAATATCAAAATTATGGGTCTATTATGCAATTTATAAAATCTAAATAAATGAATGGACGAGGTGTTATAATGGTGATCTGTAATGAACTAAAAAATTAATAAGGAAAGAAAGCGAACAGAATCGCTCTAACTAATGATGTCCTGTGTTATGTTGTATAATGGTAAGATTGGTAAAATTTCAGTTCATGAGAGTTAGATGTATGTCGCAAATTTAAGACCATTGGTACAGATAACTTTATGGACCAGGTATCGGCTGGCCAATTCTTAGAACACGCTTGACTCGCCGAGCTCACTAAGTAGGATTATCCAAGAGATTGGGGCAACCAACAAGCAAAAATCTCAGGTAGGGTTTCCTAGGAATTCATTCAGCAGCTTTGACTTGAAGGAGATATTGAGGTTTGTGTGAATTATACTACAACATGGCATTAGAACCTGGGCCTGAATTTAGACTCAAGGGAAGATGAATGTTGGAACGATAGAGTTTAAGCTTTGATAAGTGAAGGTTTGTTAGAGAACCCACTATTTCTTCTTCTATTACGGTTTGGATTACTCGAAGTTGATATCCACTTATACTGTGTAAGCGGTAGAGCAATATTTCTAATGCCTTGTAGGAAAATATAGCCTTGCCATAAATATCACTGGGAACAGTATTAAGGCATACATTCCTATGCGGAAACATGTTCCACAATAGTTTTCATTAGTCGCAGGTTTATTAGCTCAAAATATTTAAACAAATCCATTGAAATACACATATCAAAAGAAAATTCTATCCTTTAGCCTAAATGCACGCAACCCTTCAGATAAGTATCTCATAGCTCGGGCTGCTAGCCGAGTTCCTCACCTAAAGACCAAGCAGAAAACTTCAAGACTACGAGATTCTGTAACCTTCAACGACGTCAAATCTCCAAGTTCGGGCAACAGTAATTGTTGAATCACTGTAAATTTTCGCATTTCATGCCATTTATAACATCTTCTAATTTGCATTCAAGGAAGGAAGGAACAAACGTACGAATGAATGAATTATTATGCACATTCCAAAATTTTACAATTTACAACTTAGGCTGCATTACCTTGCTGTTACCCTGGCTTACAAGACACCCTGGTCTTCTGCTCTGCCAGGTAGCTCCATCATCCTTGTTACTTAATTAGCCCCATTCCTGACCCCTCCACTTACCTTCCTTTCTTATATTCTTTGAATTTCTTGCCCAGTTTTCTTTTACTTTCTGTGAGAACTCACTAAAAATTCTTACCTTCTCTTCCTCCTTTCCCGTTAAAATTTTTATAGCTGCTATCCCCTTCTCCCCTTTTTCCCAATTTTCCTCCCAAACCTTTTGTCTCCACATTGCAACCTTCTCTCAGTCTGTTACATGGTGTTCTATGTTTTCTTTTCCCCCACACAATTCACAATTTCCTTTTTCCCTACCTCTTATCCTTCTTAGAAATATTGTACCTTTTCTCATCCAAGCTAGCCCTTCTCTCTCTTGCCTATTGCAGTAATCTACATATGCTTCTCTTCCCCGATTTCTTTTTATTTGCTTGTAAAATTGTAATGACTTCATATTTTCTAGAATTGCCCACATTTCTTGCCATTCTATATCTTCTATTCTGCATTTTATCACTTTACCCCCATCGCTTGTATTCCTTTCCTCTAATCTCCATATATCTACCATTCCTACTTTTTGCATAATTCCTCCTACCTCTGCCCACCTACTATTTGAGTTCTGTAATCTTTTCTTCTCTCTGATGCATAATTCATGATTTCCCCTTCTTCTTTGGCCAAACACCTATAATTCATTATAGTGAGTGAGAGAGAGAGAGAGAGAGAGAGAGAGAGAGAGAGAGAGAGAGAGAGAGAGACATTAAGAAAAATACCTTGTGACTCACACATACCGCTGTTAATAATCAAAGATAATTGAAATATTTATCTCTTGACCAGTCGTTTATACAACGATGATGGTTAACTTAATACGAACCTTCCAGCAGATGAGCGATAGAGCGCAAGACAGTCATAAGGAAATTTAAACCTTGTGTAGATTTATGCAAACAAGTGAACGTAATTACTGAATTACTGGCTAGTTTCTGCCCTCGTTACATTTGAAGAAAGCAGGAAATAGAGTCTTAGGATCATTTTTCATTCTTCAGGAAATTATTTTTGAACTTTGCAACATTATAAAAGGGATGTTTGATGATAGCGGCTTTTCTAAGTTGTACACCACAATGTTGCCTTAGTTTTGTGTTCTCGTACAAAATAACCACACTACGCCATTTCTAAGTCTCTATATCATCCAACAATGAGCAAGAGGCTTGAAATTTACGAAAACGATGTGGACGATGGCGTTGACGAAGGTCCAAGTCTTTAAATTCCCTCCTTTTCAGTTTCTTTGCAGGGTTAATTGCCAAATGAAAATGTTGCTGTCTGCATTTCATGAAATTCTTGTCATAAGACATCGTTTAATGTTTTGTCGTGCACTGAAATATCAAACAAAGCGATCCGTGGTTGAGCTGCAATCTCTTTGCTTCTGTAACGTAGTCTAAAAGAGGGTGAAGTGCTTTATTTATCGCTGTTGAAAGCTTCGTCATTAATCACGACCTTTTCTCTGGCTTCACGCCAAACATATGGTAGGTATTCCTGCTCCAAAAACACACAATCCATATATGGACGAGTACATGTCGGTTTGAGCACTGTTCTGTCAGAAACGTCACACGAACGTTTTGCATCTTGAAAACAGAAACAGAATGGAATTCAGCTTCGTTAGGCATTTCATTATCTTTGCAAAATGTCTTCTGCGTTAAATGGCAATCTGCATGAGACTTATCGAAAAGGATAGATGGTGTTTCTGCTTACCACGACAGTCACTGTGTAATTTAAATTATTTATCTTACGTGTAGTGTTAGCCTACCAACAGTAAAAGGTCTGGGCAGTTAACGCAATCACATAATTTTATTCCCAATTGGAAAGCCTAAGGCCCTCTGCTGTTACGCACTACATATCTTTAATATCATATTTCTGTACTGTAAAATATAAAGTGCTCCAGGCTGGCCTCGTAGCTTAGTCAGTGGAGTACCTGTCTTCCGCGCTAGGGGTCGCCGGTTCGATTCCCTGTGGTGGGGTGGGGATTTTTCTCCGACCCAGATAACTCCTCACATCCCCCAAAGTCTGGAAGTATAAATGAGAGTGTGAATGTCTGCGTGATTTAATGATTAAAACCCAACGAATACGAACAATACCGTTGATATTTTGCAAAGGAGAACGGACGCCGATATGACCATTGAAGTTAAAGACGGGGTATAAATGGAACAAAAAACACTTCAGTTATCCGCATATTGGCTAGATCCGAAGAAGATAGACTTGCAAGAAAGCTATAGACTGCTAAATGAAAAACTGTGGCTATAAAAACACTTCTTCATGAATATTATTTGTCTATAAAATTCTCCAGATCTCTATCAACCTCATTACGCTTTATCTTAAATGATTGTTAACACTTATATATGTAGTAATTGTAAGGTATTTTAACAAACAGATTCATATTTTTTTACATATGTGTTATCACTTTTCTATAAGATTATTTCAAAATCCCATCGTCTTAAAGCGTCGATAAATGTCTCATGCATTTCATATCACACCTTCTGCAAGTACAGTTTTACCATCTATAAAAGATGACACTTGAACACTCCCATTTTGTGGTTATATTCCGGCTATACTAGATTTTTCTGCGCCTTTATTTTCAAAAGCAGAAATTCAAAGAAAACGGGAAAGCTTGCTGTATATGTCGGATTCGACATTTATTGAAATAAAATAGATTATTTAAACGAATCAATTTTCAGCATTATTATTATTATTATTATTATTATTATTATTATTATTATTATTATTATTATTATTATTATTATTATTATTATTATTATTATTATTATTATTATTATTATTATTATTATTATTATTATTATTATTATTATTATTATTATTATTATTATTATTATTATTATTATTATTATTATTATTATTATTATTATTATTATTATTATTATTATTATTATTATTATTATTATTATTATTATTATTATTATTATTATTATTATTAATATTATTATTATTTTTATTATTATTATTATTATTATTATTATTATTATTATTATTATTATTATTATTATTATTATTATTATTATTATTATTATTATTATTATTATTATTATTATTATTATTATTATTATTATTATTATTATTATTATTATTATTATTATTATTATTATTATTATTATTATTATTATTATTATTATTATTATTATTATTATTATTATTATTATTATTATTATTATTATTATTATTATTATTATTATTATTATTATTATTATTATTATTATTATTATTATTATTATTATTATTATTATTATTATTATTATTATTATTATTATTATTATTATTATTATTATTATTATTATTATTATTATTATTATTATTATTATTATTATTATTATTATTATTATTATTATTATTATTATTATTATTATTATTATTATTATTATTATTATTATTATTATTATTATTATTATTATTATTATTATTATTATTATTATTATTATTATTATTATTATTATTATTAGTGTTGTTGTTGTTGTTGCTGTTGTTTATGTGGTTGATTTCGTGTATAACTTCTGACGCAATTCTTAAATTTAACTTTTTAACCCTTTCGAAGCAGCTAAATTTTTCTATTTTATTCCGACTCAAAGTTTATCTTGAAGAAATTATTATTTATGACTTTTTTGTTATTTTTTTGCAGAAGCATTTTCCTTCAATTTTACTCAATCAGTTAAGTTAGTTCTAGTTAGCTGTTGAGGCATCTTTGTGTGCACAATTCTATGTAAAAGTTATGTCAACATTTATAAAGGTAGAGTCAGACTCAAAAATTCAATGTCATAGCCGGGATTTGAACCACGGATCTTCTGGTAAAGTAAAAAGGTAAAGTAAAAAAGTAAAATAAACGTTCATGCTCTAAGAAGTATTCCATTGTTGCATTTTCCTGTTTAGGCATGTTTTCACAGGCTTAAAGGGTTTTTCTGTTCGTTAAATATTTGAGGTGTTGTTGGAAACTGTCAATTACCGATTCAAACTTTTTTTTGTAGTTTAATAGTTTTCGTGTGGACCTGTATAAATTTAACCTATCAGAAGACAAAACGAAGGTATACCTTAACGTAAGTCACTTGAAAGACATTCAGCTAATAACACTCATACGGAGCCGACTAACCAATGGAAGGTCATCTATATGCTGTTTCTGCCCTTACACACAGTTACACACTTCCTTCTTTGAATCTTTCTGGTCTTCAATATCACCCAGTGGCCACTTGAACTTAGGTAGGTTAGCTCAGCCCTCGTGGGCCTTATCATTGGAAGATTGGTCAGTCCCTGGCTTCACGAGTAAAGCAATGTAATGGTTTCTGATTAATTTAACTTCCGCGATTGCAATTCAGAACTATTATGCTCTGGACATAGGTTGCATGATACCTTTTATACAGCGAAATCCATTCTTTAGAAATACTGTCCAAAGATATGGAAGCTCTGTCGATTGTGCCTGCTATTTATCGGAAGAAAAGGTGATGCAAAGACCAATCTCAGCTGTTCATATTCTAGATCAATTTTGGTACTCAAGCGGTACAAATGCAGGACCAAAACCTTTCAAATGTATTTGCTTAAATATACATTTTAACTTTATAAAATATATACTTGAAACAAATATTTCAAAAATGTTGTTCCTGCAATAAAATTATTCTGAATATATCGTACATGTTAAAATGATCTAAGTTTTTATGGTAAAGCTTTTATATCTGTCTTATACCCTTTTTTAATATGTTGCACGGCTGATGAGCAGTATTGCTATTCAAGCCATTGATAAATTACATAGGTACAAGTTAACAACTAAGGAATTACTATCCTCTCACGTACACAATAGGTGATACGCATATAATATATCAAATGGATACCATTTAAGAACACATGTGTATGAAAGAGAATAAACGATACGGTACACAACTCGATAACATATATAATAAAATTAAATAAGATATCGTACTTTAAAGCATCGATAACTGTAATGATATTGCAGATACAACACAGCTTTGGTTTTTCTTCCCTCTCTTAGGTTTTGCAGCTGTCCTATGTTTCCTTTTGATCTGGGAGCTCTTAGAAGCTTCATTGATCACAAGTTCCACATTGTTATCTGATGAAAATCAGATTCAAGGTTAATAGCTTCATCTGTTACAGTAGCAAGTTCTCCTTCTGAAATGTGTCCATTGTTGACTAACAGTGGGGACTTGTTTTCAGCAGCATGAGTTGTCAACATCAATACCTTAACCTCCTCCATTAATCACAGCTACATATTCAACAGCAATATCATCCTCAGATCCGCCAACACCAATGGATACCTTTTCACCAAGCAACTGTCTTACAACAAATTCAACACGATTTTCACTATTACTATTCTGTTCCAGTGGTTCAAATATTACGTTACTATCAACATTTCCTTCATTATGGTTTGCAGGTCACTGTTTCACATCTTCCACTTCACGGAGAAGAATATCCAGGTCAGCAGTCATGCTTCACGTCTTCATTGAGCTCCAAGACGATTTCCCCCAACCCAAAGAATTAATTCCTATTACCAAAATGTGGTTTTCAAATTAGCACTTCTATTCTTCAATGACATCAATAAGATCATTTGTTTTTACAGCATCAAATCGTTATGCTAGTAACTCTTTAGTACATTTGGTAATGCATTCTGTAATGAATAGTACTTCCTTTGTTTTGAATATTACTGAGAAAATGTATATGTTACTCTTCGTAAACAAAATAAACGTTCTTTCTAAATTGTAGTTTTAATCCATCGCGTAACATTTGGCAACCATGACAGGACGAGATGTATAACGTAAAGAAAGATGGAGCAAGAGAAAGTCTTTTTACGCGGAACAGCGAGCGCCTTTATAGAGAAATTAAGGGTCACGTATTCCACAAGGCATGATCTTGTAGCAGGTTTAAAAATACTGGAAGCTAAATGTGAACGACTTTTTAGAAATGATGAGCCTACTGCAAGAGGAATATATTATGATTGAGAGAAGTGAAGAAGAAATAGAAGAAGAAGAAGAAGAAGAAGAAGAAGAAGAAGAAGAAGAAGAAGAAGAAGAAGAAGAAGAAGAAGAAGAAGAAGAAGAAGAAGAAGAAGAAGAAGAAGAAGAAGAAGAAGAAGAAGAAGAAGAAGAAGAAGAAGAAGAAGAAGAAGAAGAAGAAGAAGAAGAAGAAGAAGAAGAAGAAGAAGGCCCAAGATGGTTCGCCACCTAAAGGATGTACCTGAACTTCGCTTAGCTGGCTCCTATGTACCATATAGCACAATAACTTGGAGTGCTTCTTGATATGCGCCTTACATGGAAAGCCGATGCTACATCACTAGCTTACAAGGCATCCAAGCGTATGGCGAGGCTCTACCTACTGTACAACTAAAAAATCACCTATGGTACTGAGGAATAAGCTCCTTGTATACCAACAAGTAATAAGACCCACCTTCAACTACGACTGCCAGGTTTGGAGTTCAGCTTCAAGAACTCACCTCTACAAACTTCAAATACTACGGAACCGATACTTTCGAGTAGCAACAGCTGCCGAATGGTACATTCCAAATGACTAAATTCATTCAAAACTATTATTTCCCAAACTAAATGACTATATCCTCAACCTTTCTCATAAATTCTATTCCCGTGCTCCTTACAGCTTCAATCAACTTATGCGAGGCCACAGTAATATGACAGTGACCATATGGGAACCTAAAATCCTCCTAGGCTCAGCTTATACTCATCATATCCCAATAGCCTCCTACAATTACCGTATCCTCTCTTGCATTCTACATCTTGTGATACTTCATATAAAATAAACTGCCTTATACACGCCTACTATAACTGTAAATCTATCAGAATGCCGGTAAGGTACAGAGACCCGGAATGGCAAAATGTCTAAGGCCCCTTGCCCTCGGAGAAGGATGACCCTTCAACGACAAAAATAAATAAGCTGATATTGATGTGTTTACATACGCTATGCTTGAGTTGTGCAGGTTACACATTTACTTCTGGCTGAATGCATTTTTTAAGCAGGACACAGCGCACTAGTCACAGTTTCATAGAACATATGACATATAAGAAAAAAAAAATCGACGTAAATCGTCTGCACTCTAACAAATAACTTAATAGGATTAAAGTTTATGAAATTATCTAAAGATAATTACTGCGGTCACCTTTTAACTGCGTTTAGGCAAACGTCTCTTGTGGGTTTGCTTAACGAGGTTGGTGCACACGGCCATAAGTGTTCAACTCATTCATCAACACTTTTACATTTACAGAGGTATCCATCAGGTAAGTCTATATGGAATCTTCGAAAGTAAGTTTTAAATTTCCCATGTCCGGTAGCAAATTGGGTAAAAATAAAATTAGGTGAAAAGTACTTGCAGTTTACATGATCATTAACAGTAGAAAAAAAAATTAATTTCGAGTGATTTGTCCTTTATCGCTATTTATACAAGTGCTGTTCCACATTTCAAAAATTTCTGTTTTCAATGTTTTTCTAACAAATGTGATTGTAGACTTTTTAAAACCTAATTCCTTTTAGGATAATGCGTAACGCTTAGCAATTTCATCTGCCCTTTCATTTCCATGTATATTCGTACGGCCTCTAACCCATGTGATACATACGTGACTGGTGTTTGCTATAATATCGTTCGTTATTTTGGTAGCAAGTGAATATGTAGTATGTTGTGACTTTGTGGGTTCGTGAAATGAAAAGTCCAATTGCACCACTCAAAAATGTCTTTATTTCCACCGACTTACAGTTAAACACTTGCCAATTACACAGAATTACGTAATGCACACAATTACGGTTCACCAGTTCGTCCGTTACAATTCCACTTTGCTCTCGCAATTACGTACAATCCTCCGATGCACGTACATTCTTCTCGTCCGTACACTAGTACTGCACTCTTACGCTGCTCACCAAGAACTGACTGACTCACTGACTCCGGCCCGGCACTTCGCTTATATAAGACCAGCTGGCCAATCTAGAAGTTTCCAGATCATCCCTTCAGTTAGTGACAGGAGACAAATCAGTGGGTGTGGCACGGCTTCTGGTCCCTTACTCAGCTGTCGTTTGTTGTGCTTCCCGATTATTGGGTGACACCTCTCCCTCCTCAAAGCTGGTAGTCCCGAACAGCACCATCGTAGTGGGCTAGACGATCCAGGTGTACCACCAACAACTTCCCTCGGGGAATCTTCTGGGTGCGGTAGACCACGTCATTAATCCTCTTTACCACCCGGTACGGTCCTTGCCATGGCTGCTGGAGCGTCGGGCAGCGTCCCTTGGTCCGGGTAGGATGGTACAATCAGACCAGGTCACCTTGCTGGAACCCTTGGCTGTAGGCTCGCTTGTCATACTTGGTCTTCGTGCGGTCGCTCGCCTTCTGGATGTTTTGGCGAGCCATCTCGTGCATGTCGTGGAGATGGTCCACGAAGTTCTCCACATACTCGGTCGCCGGCTGCTTCGCATCCGGAGGGCTTCCAAAAGCCAGGTCACAAGGGAGGCGTAACTCTCGGCCAAACATTAAGCTGGCTGGCGTCATTCCAGTTGTGTCGTGTGTAGACGAGCGGTAGGCCAGCAAGAACAGTGGCACCTTGACGTCCCAGTCTCGCTGATGGCTAGCCACGACCTTCCTCTAAGGTCTTGATGTATCTTTCGACCATACCATCCGACTGGGGATGTAGAGGCGTCGTGCGGATCTTGTTCAACCCAAGCCTTTGTAGTGCCTCCTTCATTAGGTTGGACTCAAAGTTGGTACCCGGGTCACTGTGTAGCTCTAACGGCAACCCAAATCGACAGAACACTTGCTCCACGAGGCAGTCTTTGATTGACTTTGCCTCTTGGTTTGGGATGGCATACACCTCCCGCCACTTGGTGAAGTAGTCCACGACCACCATTAGTACTTGTTGCCTCAGTCGGAAAATGGGAACGGTCCAGCAATGTCAACGGTGATCCGTTCGAATGGCGCCCAGACATTGCACTGCTGCATGCGACCCCGGCTCCTAGTCTGGGGGCCGCGACTCGCTCCGCACACGTGGCACTGACGACACCATCTCTCAACACCTGCTCGGAATCTCAGCCAGTGGTAGCGCCGCCGTAGTTTGTCAATCGTTCGGTTCGCTCCCAGGTGTCCTCCTGAAGTACCGGCGTTCACTTCTTCCAAGACTTCCGGGACCTTACTCCGGGGAAGTACCAACTGTTCTCTCTGCGTCTTCCCATCGGGTGATTCCCATACCCGGAACAGCACGCCCTCTCTGGTCTTCAACGAGTCCCATTGGGCCCAGTACGACCTGTAGGTGGCGCTCCTTGGTGCGATGTCCTCCCAGGTTGGTCACGTCTCTGCCTCCACTTCCCTCAAGAGTGGCCCCAAGTCTGCGTCTGCCAACTGCTCCCTCCTCAGGCCTGCGCTATCCCAGCCGTCCGCAGGCACTGCCACAAATACTCGGACTGCTGCGGCACGCTCCTTCTCTTCCATTCTTGTGCACTGGCCGCAATCTTCTGGACAGGGTGTTTGGGATATGGTGTCTGCGTTACCGTGGCTCTTCCCTCTACGATGTTCCGAGGTGAAGTTGTACTCCTGCAGCCTCTGGACCCAACGTGCAGTCTGATCTTCCAGGTTCTTAAAGGTCAATAGCCAGGTTAGGGCGGAATGGTCAGTCCACAGTAGAAATGGCTGACCGTACAGGTACTTGTGGAAGTGCTCCAAGGTCTTTACCACCGCCAGTAATTCTCGTTTGGTGACGCAGTAGTTCTTCCCTGCCTTGGATAGCGTCTTGCTGTAGTAGGCTATCACCCGCTCATGGCCGTCCTGGATCTGCGATAGGACACCTCGAATGCAATGGTCGCTGGCGTCGTTGTCCACAATGAAGGCGCTACCCGGTTGTGGGAAACCCAAAATTGGAGCACTGCTCAGGGTCTCCTTCAGGTGCTGGAAAGCGCCTTCTGCCTCCTCCGTCCACACATAAGGCCGGTGTTTCTCTCTAAGACGGGTTAGGGGTTTGGCGATGTTGAAGAACCCCTTTAAGAAGCGGCGGTAATAACTGCACAGCCCCAGGAAACTGCGCAGCTCTTTCTTATCCCTTGGGCGAGGACAATCTCTCACAGCTTGTGTCTTCTCCGGGTCTGTGGCCACTCCGGTTGTTGAGACTTTGTGGCCCAAGTAGTTCACTTCCTTGCGGAAGAGCTAGCAATTTTTCGCGTTCAGCTTCAAGTTGGTCGTCTGTAGCCTCTGTAGCACCTTACTCAGATTCTCGAGGTGATCATCAAAAGTCTTTCCGACGATAATGATATCGTCCAGGTATAGCAGGCAGGCGTCGTAAGTCAGCCTTCTCACCACTGACTCCATGAGGCTTTGGAAGGTAGCTGGTGCGTTGCAGAGGCCAAAGGGCATAACCGTGAACTGCCAGAGCCTTTGGCCCGCCGAGAATGCGGTCCTCTAGAGCTACCTGCCAGTAGCGCGACTTCAGGTCCAGGGTCGAGAACCACTGTGCACCAGCTACCGTGTCCAGGGTGTCGTCAATTCGGGGTAAGGGGAAACAGTCCTTCCGGGTGACAGCGTTTAACTTTCTGTAGTCTACGCAGAAGCGCAGCTCGCCATTCTTCTTTGTCACCAAGACGACAGGGGAACAACAAGGGCTGTCAGACTCTTCAATCGCTCTCCTGGATCTCATGTCCTCCAGCAAGTCTCGTACCGCCCCTTGCTTTGCCAGCGGAACGCTTCTATGTGGTTGCCGAATAGGCCGGTCGTCCCCGGTGTCGATGCGGTGAAGCACTTTGTCCGTGCGGCCGCAGTCTCTATCACCTTGGCTGAAGACCCGCTGGTTAGGTCTTAGTAGCAGTCGAACCTTCTCCAGCTGCTCTGCGGTCAGGTGGTCGGCCGCCTTCTCTAGTAAGCCTTCTAGCCGGGACCCCCGGTGTGGCGTCGGCACCGACTCCTGCGTCTTGTCCATTGCTGTTACGCTTACCACGGGCTCGCACGCTCCCAACTCCCTCCTGGCCTGAACGTCGTGATCGGTGTCCGTTGGATTTAGCTGTCTCACTGGCACCTCCTCTCGGCACGGCAGCAGTGCCCTGGCTATACATAGTCCGTGCACAGTCGTCTTCTTGTCCAGCATCATGTTCATGGTTCTCTGGCCTTCCAGTCGCGCCGTCACCACCACCTCGCTCCTCGCGGGGACAACCACGTCTTCGTTCAAGACGACCCTGCAGATTCCAAGGCACTCTTCGGGTTGACGGAGTATAACCTCTTCTCCGTTAAGCCGCAGGACATTCCTGCCGACTTCCACTGTCGCCTCATGGCTCCTGAGGGCATCCAGTCCTAGAGTCACCTCCTCCGCCACCTTCGCGACGAACACCCAAAGACGTACGACACTCCGTCCCAAGGTCAACTTAAACAGGGCCTCCTTCTCCACAGGCAAGGTGTCGCCCAATGCCGTCACAAGCTGGTATGGTTGGCTCGGCTTCCTCGTCGGTAAACCCTTCGCCACGTCAGTTCTGATGATGGTCACGGCCGCCCCGGTGTGCACCAGCACGCGGCACGGCTTTCCTCTTACCCAAACGTCTACGATGAGGCTGTCATCCATACGCCGGCTGACGGCGCGCAGTGTAACTCGAGGGGATGGTGGTGATGGCGCTGACGTACCCCTCTCCACGACAGCCCTTACTCGTTTTCCGGCTGCTCTTCCTGGTGTGGGCAGTCTCTCTGCAGGTGTCCGGGCTGTCCACACCCCCAACCCAGGCCACTAGGTGTTCGCCGGCGTCCCTGGGCTGGTCTTCTGTCTCCGGTGTAGCGGACACTTCCCGTTCTCGACGTCGGGATAGCTGTTACCTTGGCCGCCTCGATCCTTAATCCTGCCGTTGGCGCCGAGCATTAGGCGCTGACGAATCTCCGTGTTCCGTACCCCGTCAACGAAGGTGTAGGCAGCTTCCCGGGACACGAAATCTGGTGGAAGGTGGACTAGGGCCTTACTTGCCAGTTGTTCAACTGCCAGGGCGAGCTCCTGCAGCGTCTCCCCTGGCTGCTGTGACCTTGCCTTTAGCTGGCTGCGGTACGCTGCGGCTAAGCGGTGGTGTCCGAAACGATTCTCCAGGGCCTCCCAGAAGTCCTTGGGCGCCGCCGTTGTCTCCACCGCGTTTAGAACTTCCGCGGCCCGTCCCTGGAGGCTGGCTATTTACTGTGTGGCCTCCTGCTCTGGTGACCATTTGTTGTGCTTGCCCACTGCGTCGAATTGGCGGCGGAAGACCTCTAACGTTGACGCGCCCTCATATTTCGGAGGTTTGACACGCGCCGATGTTGTGTCGCGTCCCGGCACGTCAGTCTTCAAATCCTTCAGCTTCCTGCCGATGACGTCCTCCACCATGGCGTTCAGGGACTTGACGCTGCTTTCGGCCTTCCCCTCCAGGTTTTTTACGCGGTTCGCAAGGTCTTTGACGTCTTCCACCACGGCGTTCAGGGACTTGGCGTTACTGTCGGCCTTTTCCTCTAGGTCATTGAAGCGGTTCACCAGGTCCTCGACGCGCTCGTCCACTTGGCCCATCCGCTTGCCCAGCTCAGTCACGTCATCCCTCACGCCGGCCAACTATTCTTCAAATTTGGCGGTGAGAGCCTCGTTCGGCACTTTCATTTCCGTGGTCAGTTCGGCCATCTTTGCGGTCACTGTCTTGGCCAAGTTGTTGTTTGCCGTTTCCGTCTTTGCTGTTAATTCGGCCTTCATTTGTTCCATCTTCTCGGTGATGTTGTCGTTGGCCGTCTTCATTTGTTTCAACTCTGCGACGAGGTTGTTATTTGCCGCTTCTGTTTTTGTTTTTAATTCGTTCATCTTCGCGGCCAAGTTGTTATTTGCCGCTTCCGTCTTCTCTGTTAATTCGGCCTTCATTTCCATCATCTTCTCCAAAAAATTTTCCAATGCCGCTTCCATCGTTGTAATGTTCGGTGATGTTATCGTCCCGCTTCCTGACACCAGTGTGACTTTGTGGGTTCGTGAAATGAAAAGTCCAATTGCACCACTCAAAAATGTTCTTTATTTCCACCTACTTGCAGTTAAACACTTGCCAATTACACAGAATTACGTAATGCACACAATTACGATTCAGCAGTCCGTCCGTTACAATTCCACTTTGCTCTCGCACTTACGTACAATCCTCCGATGCACGTACAGTTTTCTCGTCCGTACACTAGCACTGCACTCCTACGCTGCTCACCAAGAACTGACTGACTCACTGACTCCGGCCCGGCGCGTCGCTTATATAAGACCAGCTGGCCAATATAGAAGTTTCCAGATTACACGAAACAACCCGCACGTTCGAGAACCTAGGGGGAGGGTAAAGAGATGACTCAGTGGCCCGCAATCCCTCTCCTAATCATCCCTTCAGTTAGTGACAGGAGACAAATGAGTGGGTGTGGCGTGGCCTCTGGTCCTTTACTCAGCTGTCGTTTGTTGTGCTTCCCGATAATTGGGTGACATTATTTATCTCCGATAACACTGGCAGATGCCTGCGAATCACTGTGTATACACGCGCTATAGTTATTACTGTGGCAACACTAAACTACTTGTTTCAGTGCAAAAGTTCGTTCTGAAATATAGAGCAATTAGGTGCAAGTCTGTATGCTCTATAAAGCAACTTCACATTTTTTTTATGGAACAGCACAAAGGCACATCCTACACGAGCGGGATTCTCTGGAAGATCTTAATATTGCAAACCATTTGTTTAGATGTTGTAGCCATGTGTTTGTTTGCAGTTATTCACGCTGACAATGTTGTAAAATACAGCAAGATATTGTCACCCAATTATCGGGAAGCACCACAAACAACAGCTGAGAAGGGACCGGAGGCCACGCTACACCCACTCATTTGTCTCCTGTCACTAACTGAAGGGATGGTTAGGAGAGGGATGGCGGGACCCTGAGCCGTCTCTTTACCCTTCTCCTAGGTTCTAGAAGTTACGGGACATTCAATCTAATCGAGAACCTTCCAGATCGGCAAGCGGACCCTATATAAGCAACACGTCGTGCAAGAGGAGTGAGTCAGACAGTTAGTCAGTGTTTGACGTGCTAGCGAAGGAGCGCCGTGTTAATGGACGAGAAGACTGTGCAACGGAAGCCTTTACGTAATTGTGTACGTGCATCTGAACGGTAACGGACGAACTGGTGAATCGTAATTGTGTGCATTACGTAATTTTGTGTAATTGGCAAGTGTTCAACTGTAAGTCGGTGGAAATAAAGAACATTGTTGAGTTTGTGTAATTGGACTTTTCATTTCACGAGCCCACAAAGTCACAATATCCAGCTTCCAATAAATGATAACTCGAATGAAAGTCGATTTCAGGAACTTGTAGGGAACCCTGATAACCTTTCCTTATGTTAATATATCTTTGCACTGAAGATTGCCAAGGTTCATTGCCTGCGATTAGAAATGCAGCATCTGTGGAAATCTTTTCTATATCCATTGATGATTCTGAGTACAAATCCTCTTTGTATCCGGTTGAGTTTACATTGCACCCAACGTTTATTTAGTACATCTTGGAATACTGCCAAGCAGTATAGTACAAGAGGTTTAATGGCTCCAACGTATAACATCGTCATCTTCGAAGAGTTGAGGCCCCATGTGGGACGTGATGTAATTGACAAACCATTGAGAAGTCTGCTGGCTTTTATTTGCACGTGGTTGAAGTATTTTCTAAATATTAGTTTGAGATGTAAAATTACGCCAAAGAAAGACAATTTCTTCATTAAATTAATTCTCTGTCTGTTAAGATCAATTACTGGTTCCTCTTTTACCTTTCTTCTACTGACTGCCATTGCAGTTGTCTTTGTTGGATTAAAAGAGAGTTTGTTATCTACTCCCCACTGGAAAAGTCGTTCTAATGCTTTGTCATTGTAGAAAAGCCATTGGTAATTTTATCTTTCACCTACAGAAGCTCATCGTCTGCATATGCTATAATATATCGCAGTTTTGCGGTAAATTTATGTTTAAAAGATCATATAATATGTTACAAAGACCCGGGCTGCAGGAAGATCCCTGAGGACGGTAATAGATTTTTCTATTATAAATCCACAGAAGGACAGTTGTGCTCTTCTGTTATGGAAATAATTCTGTATAATTTTAAATAAATTCATTGGGCAGCGTTTCTTCTTTAATTGTAAAAGAATTCTAGGCCACCATGCGTTATTGGAAGCACCAGTTATATCAAGATACACAAGCACGCCATACATTTTCTATCTGAATGTATATTTTGTTCAGTATGTAACTTGTAGCACTGCATCCTCGGTTTACTTGCCTTGGACGAATCCATACCTATTTTCATTGAATAGTTCATTTCTTTGAAGGTGATACACAAATTTTTCAACTATCAGTTTTTCTAACATTTTCCCCATTACTGGCAACAGACTAAATGGACGAAATGAATAAACTGTGGGGTTTTGTAGATTACATTTATTTGGCATTACCTTAACAACATCAATTTTCCATGCTTCGGGAAACACGGCTAATTCTAGACATTTTATGTACACAGTGACAAAGGATTTTGGTAAAGCAAAATGGACGTGACGCACTATGTTTGCAGAGATATCATCCATGCCTGGGGCCTTTCTATCATTTTGTCTTTTAATGATATGTTCCACTGCCTTCTGAGTGAAGGGCAAATGCATTAGATTCAGCAAGAGTTATTGTCGAATGGACAGTTGATTGTCGTTGTCATCAGAGTCCGTAGGGAAAAACGCATCATATAACACTGAAGCTGTTTCAAAAGGAGTTGATGTGAATCCATTATCTGTATCAACTGTACTAAGAGTTTTGTTAACATTTTCCGGCTTTGTAGAAAGTTTATAGATAATTTTCCATGGATTTGGATTTCGCGAGGAGCAGAATTCTTTCCAAAAGTTTGTCTTCGCATTTTGAATAACATGTTTATATTCCAGTCTTGCAGTATTATATTTTTGCTTGTATACTTGTCGCAGTGGCTCACATGTTGTTCTTTTAAATCTTCTGCTGCAAGTTTGCAAGCGCGTTCTAAGAATATTTAGCTCGGTTGTCCAGCAGAAGTTTCTTGATTGTGCTGAATTCTGTAGATTTGGTAAGTGAGAACTACATATGCTCTTGGTTATATCTGTGGCTCTCTGAATTATTCTATTTAGATTATCCTCTGTAGCACAATTGCTAATTTTATCCATTATAGGTTTTAGTCTTTCTGAGCTGATAGCTCAAAGTGTTTCCACATTGCAGTTTTAAATTTCATTATATATATATATATATATATATATATATATATATATATATATGTGTGTGTGTGTGTGTGTGTGTGTGTGTGTGTGTGTGTGTGTGTGTGTGTGTGTGTGTGTGTGTCATTTGAGGGTGTCTTATTATGTGGGAGGACAGAAAGTGTGATTATGATTAGTTTGTGATCAGAAAATGTATCCAAATCACTCACTTGCCAATCAGTAACGTACGGCAAAAGAAATAGTTAAAATGATGCTCAAATAAATCCGCGGTCCATTGAGCTTAGAGTTATCCAACCTTCACCTTTCAAGATAAGGTAAAACGAAGTAACGCCACAAAAAAGTTTCGAAATCGAATGTAAGGTAGACACGCTTCTACCACGCCACAGAGATAGATTCCGACATTTTAGTCGCCCTTGGAGCCAGTGTCGTTCAGAATGTCCGATTGGGATTGACTTGTTGAACTTCCAAAACGCCATTCATTGCTAGGTTTGGGAAGGAATTTCGTTCGGTAGAATAAATCAAAATAACATTTTAGGATAATGTTCATTTGTGAATAAATTTGGAGACGTTTTATTTAGAAAGAAACCGCATTTAATCTAATATATTACAAGTCTGATTGTCTTATTAACCAAAAACTAAGCATAAAGGGATTGTTTGTAATGACACAAATTCCAAATGAATCAAGGAGGCCTTCTTGTTCTAGATTCGTACACAGATGTTCGCTTCTTTTGGTTGGCCATGCGTCAGAACTTAACAAACTGGAGCGTTCTGCGAAAAAAATGACATCCACATGTGCTTACTGTGTTATACTTCTCATTGGCTAGAATCGTTATAGAGGGAATTTTTCAAGGCCCATGACACATACAATAATAATTGTTATTAATTAAATACAAATATAGAAGGGTAGAAAGGTAATAAAATCACATTCGACGTATTACTTAAGAAGCCCGTTTCAGGGCAGCAACACCTTCAATTACTGAAATTGTCTTAATATCCACAGAATTTACCAACTGATTGAAGCTTTCCTACGGGACAGATATTTTCTCGTACTTGTAAACACAAGAAACTTAACTGAACCCAGGACATCTAATAAGACACTTTGTAAAGAAAGTTAATACTGCGCTGATATTCTGCATTCTGCCCTAAATTCCAAAGAAACAATAAAAACAGAGTAGGAATTTGACAGAAGTCACATGTTTCTTTCAAATATCTGCAATATTCCCCCACCGTTCACTTCAACATCCTTAATTATTCGGAATTATTATACAGCTACTCTGTGCGCGCTAACGTATGTACTTTTCATTTATTATTTGGAAGGATATAAGTATGACTGACACCTCAGTTTTTCCCCCAATGATATAGAAAAAGTATGGAGTTTAAAACGCATGAAGGCTGCACCGATTAACCTTTAAATAAGTACCGAATTCCTTTACTAATTGGCCTTTGTACCTATAAGAAGACGTGAAACAAAATTAATTCTGTAATTTTTTATTTCGATTAAAACGAAGTATAAGTATAAGTGTTTGTAAGAATAGTTTTTAGACCGATATCTTTTTCTGTGTCATCAAGCACTTCTGGGATATCCAGTTTTATTGGTTTGATGTTTTCAGCATTTCAGTTTTAATGTGCTGTCGTGTTAATTGTTTCTCCCATTAACATGAAGGCAGTACGACTTTACTAGTCCTGCATATACAAATTAGCTTTTTAAACATTTGACTGTCAATTCGATTTCCTCTATTCCCCTTGTTCTCCAAGAAATTGTGTAGTAAAGTCCTTTCTCTAAAGGTTCGTTTGCATTAGTATAAAGTAGAAAAATGTACACTCATTATATAGTTTGAAAAATATATATAAAAGTAAACGATGTTACATTAGGTATAGTAAATATAAGAAATACAACTCCTAACGCATTAAATACTTTCGCTATGGATTGAAGTTATTCTTTATACAGTGGGCTATGAATTTCAGAGAAACAACTGTGATATCGCTTGTGAAATTTTTTGTTATTATTAATGTAATTTTAAAACTGTTCAGATGGAAGATTGTACATTTATATTTACTTTTTAAAATCTTTTTTTTTGTGTGTATTTGTTTAAAGAAAATATATACTCCTTGGCCAGCATTTACAAAAGTAAATCACTAACAGAAGCGGAAATACGTAATTAGAACAGTCTCCATGGCAATAAACAATTTTCTTCACACACAAGCAGAACGCTGTAATTTTTAGATTACAAGCACAGAATTACCATCACCATCGAGCACACACGATGTTACTGGGTGATCACATTCTGGTGTAGTCAGAGAACCTCCTCTCAGCACGTATATCCATCACCGTCTGGACCTGCAGCCACAGAAACCTCGAGATATGGATGAGAATGTGCTTCCAGGAACTTCTCAGCACCATCAACATCGTACTGGGACTGCATTTTGTCAACACCGGCATCCCAGGTCTCATTTCTGGAATTGTTCTACCACCGCTTTTCAACATCTGCTCATCCTCAAGCGTCTCCTCCTCCAATATTAACAGCACGAGGTATTCAGCTGACTCTTCTGACATCCGCAGGACGCCGCCCAAGTTCATATCTGTGGAAGTGCTAACATGTGGTCATGTCATGAGATTCTCCGTCTACGCCCCAACATCACGCCCAGGAATCTTCCTCTCCAGTTACATCTGATGATCCCAAATCCAGGCGGGAGTGTGTAAATTACATTTTACAAGGACAGAAAGTTATGCAATTCTTAATCTCGTCCAGAAATTTTGGCAATTACAAATTCAAATCCACGAACACCCTCTCAAATAAATTGTAGTTCACAGAAAACTGAAGTTGTTAAATTATGCTACAATAAAACACAACATTAAAATTATTTTTGACTCAATTTATTTTAACAGAGTTGCTAAGGTAACAAGGTAATCCTGTACATCAATGGCGTCGCGTTCTACTGTAAGTGTTACTGCTGTGAGGTCTGAAATATGCAAGACAATATGAAGTACCTGGCTTCATGATAACCATAAAATTAAATTACAAAAACTTATAATTTTATCTTTTATATTTGTTCTGTAACTCTATAAATGCTGGCCCAGAATTGAAAAAGTAGAAAAAGGTATACGTGACTTTGTGTGTCCATGTGTCTGTGAACAACACAACCAATTGAAAAACCAGTTAATTACCAAACTTGATATTTTTTGATTCAGTATTTTTTAAAGGTTGAGACAGAAGGAATTTAAAGAAACCCCCCTAAACCAAACTACCCTAAGTACATGGAGTATTTTTCAAAGTTTTTGTTTTATGAAAAGCAGCTCTAAGAATTATGATTAAAATACGTTATGTTCAGGATATTTTTATGACAAATTAAATGCACATCTTGAATTCTGTGGAAATGTTGTTAGAAGTTCACTTCGTTCTGAATGATATTTGTATAGCTAGTAAAGTGTAAGAGATAGAATCTTGCTATTAAAAATATTTGGATCTCATTAAAAAGAAGTTTCTTTCAAATACATTTTTGCAGTGTGAATAATTTCAAAGATATTAGTATTTGTCTGAATTTTCTAAAGGCTATACTTTACTGAAATGGGAAGTCATCAAACATTTTTACTTTCCCTAATATGTACAGTCATCTGCGTTAATGCAATCTAGACAGCAGTGTCCCTACAATCAGCTGTGTGGAAGTGTCTCTGGTAACTGCACAGCCTTGTGCAGTGGCATCCTGTGACACTTGAGGTTTTTGTTTTTAACTTTTCAACTTAAGTATACAATGTAGTCAAATATATCAGAAGTGAAACATGGCATGACTAACCAGATGCTGAGGGCGAACATAGCTCCTTGTGATTTTGCCAGATGCCAGCCTATACTTGGCAGTCGCTAAATGATAAGATTGCGCAGTTAGAGTTGCCCATTAGTGAGATGGCTTCTCACAGGTTAAGAACAGTAGGCACACACAGTAGACATGCAGTTTGCAAAGGAATATCTCTTGTCTTACCATAGAGAGCTGCAAGTGCGTCGGTATGCTTTGGAAGAGCTTCCAACTTCTCTGAATGTGTCAGAGAGTACTATATGGCTTGATGAGTTGTTTTCTGTACTGGCCATTATGGAAATTAAGCAGTTGCTGGTCAAATGGTTTTAGGATGGATCCCAGGTACCTAAAAATCAATAGGTGATCAGGTCGTATCAGTTGGGTTGGATTAGCTGGGCAGCACCTGGATTAGTTGAGAAGTCCCCAAGAATGAATTCTGTTGAGTATGTAACCTTTCTGAGAGATGTTTTACAAATTTTGCTGGTGCAGGATAACATCAGTGTTCAAGCATCATGGTGTACACAGGAGTCCTTTGCAGAGCACCTGTTCTAAAGATCCTGAGCTGGCTCACGAAATGTTTGAACCTCAGTATTATAGTATATGTCTGGTCACGCATAATCCAAATATGGCAGCCCAATCAAAGATGCACCAGAAACAGATTATTGGAGCACTGCAGAAGCCAATAGCAACATCTAAGACATGAGTCACAGTATTTCCAACATCTGAATTAGTCTGTACCTTCCTGTCATAATGGCTGGATAGGCAAGGCAATTGGACAGACTTTTGACTGTTTGTAAAATGGGCCTCATGTAAGTCAATTATGACTGTCTACAAATATGAGAAGTATTAATGAAACATTATGCTTTGTTATTTTTCAGTATGCATATGGAACATTCTGTGATATGACAGGAATTTCAATTTATTTCCTATTAGTTCTATTTATTTCTTAAACAGTGAAAGAGATTTAAATAACTGTTTGCAATTTGAAACAGCATACAACATATTCTTCTATGTTACATAATTATAAACATTATAAATACATGTTATCAATTATGCTGTAAATGTATTTGTATAGTTCTTCATATTTGCAAGCAACAGTATAACCCCTTAAGATTGCCTTAAGGTAGCATATTGTTTATCTTTTAACAGTCTAACACTGATGCGAAAGCTGATAAATATGCAAGTATCAGTAAAGTGGTGACACCTACCAAATCTTTAGCTACTTCTTTGATTAATTACTGGAAGAAGCCTATAATTAAAGCTAGAATTAGGTATTGCATAATCTATAACCCTTTATGGCATAAGGCCATCTTGTAACCTCTGTAAATGTTCTGTTTTAGTTATTCTTTTGAGACAATATGTGTTATTTTAACACCACAGGTGTATAAAATCACTGGACTCAGACTCAACCTTGCATGATGGCATGAATGCCAACCTATATTACAAACCTCACAAGATGCTCTGCATACACAGCACTGCCACCTTTATGATGTCATTAACATGGATGAGAGTATCTTTTTACTTATTTATTTATTTATTACACTGCATGCTCTGTTACATCGTAACACTACATGCATTCCTTAAACTTATTACAACGAATTGTAGTTATTACAATTTTTACAAGTGTTACAAGTTCTCATTAAATTGTACAATTTTTTGGCTATAAAGAAGGCTTTGATTCCACTCATACTGAGATATTGTCGGAAATTATATTTTTAGGTCCCTTGATTTAAAAAAGAAACATTTTTATATTTCATTAAAAGGTTTAAAGCTGTGTTTCCACTGCAAATAAAGGTATCAGGTCTCCTGAATCCAAATATAAAGCAATTGTAGAAAAATATCTGTGTGTGAACTGCATAACTAAAAAATTAAACTATTGGTATTTAAGTTCAGCATCTTCCAAGGATGCGACAAAGTTTTTCATGAAAATCCTCCCGCCACAGACTGCCCCTTACTTTTCCAAAATGCTGATTTTCTTAGAAATGGCTTAGCAATTTTGCTTAATGTACCATATGATTCAGATACTTTAATCTCAAACGAAATATTTATCCTGAAATTTCTGAAAGCTTCCTCATGAGTTCCCTTTATATAGGATAATTGGTCAACCATAAGACATAGACAAAATGCTGCTACGTAAAAAATATAATATCTTTAAAATGTACAATTTATTTAAAGTACAGATTTCTTTTTAATTTATATTGTTTAATATCCTAGACCTGTAAAGAGAATCAAATTGAAAGCTGCTGGTTGGTATGTGATGGCTCAAGAATTTATCCCACTCTTTCAATTGTACCTGCAAGAAGATATGTAATAAAATAATTTCTGCAAATCTTCATTTCATTAACATGAAGTAGTTAGAAGAACAAGCCTTTGTAAGAAGAGTTTGTACAAAAGTAGAGAAGTCATGTAAGTGTAACAAAACAAATATTTTTAACCCTTGGTCATAAAAGTGAAATGAAACCTCAAAGTTATCAAATAGGGATAAGCTGTGCTGTTAAAAGATTTGACTATAATTTAAAGCTTACTCTATTTCTGTGTTTCCCTTAGATTAGATTAAATTGATTTGCATTTAGTGGGTTCACTTGTACCAACAAAGGACTGCGAACAATGAACTTGTCCGGAGGTATACAGTTTCATATCATATATAATTAAAAATTTAACATAAGAGACACATTATACACAGGCAATATGAAAAACAATATAGAAAGCAAGGCAGAAATTATTATATATGATACAAAACCAAACACTATTTAAATCAACTTTCAATTGGCTTCTGCCAGTACATCTCAAAATTTTTGCAATGGATACCACTTATTGTCATTCCTTCAAAACATATACATAAACAATCCACAAAGATTTATTGGCAGTGATTTGTCATTGGGACAGAGATTATACTTACAGAGAGTTACTAAGCTTATCAGGATAATTTGCCATTCAGATAATCTTGTACAAAATAAAATGGATTTGGGCATAGCTACTTTCTAGCAGAATTTTTAAAAGCACCAAAATTATCAATGTTTTCTTTAAGATTATTAGGAAAAATGCTCACTATTTTGACGGTTTATTAATGCATAAAACTTTATGAAAGCCAGAAAGCTTAGCACTGGTATAATAGATATTACACTTTTGTCTAGTGTTTATTTTATGAATTACATTGTTATAAATGAGGCCCAATTGCATACAAGGAATTTTACGATCAAGAATATATACATGCATGGAACGGTTAATATCTTCAATGTTTTGAAAATATATTTGCAAAAGTGTCTGCTATGGGTGTTAATGGCTCTTACAACAACTAACATCTAACAACTAACAACTCCACAACTAACCTAACTGCAGAACTAAGCCAGCCAAAAAAAAACTCACATCGCATTGAAATAATTCTGTATAACAAGCTGCCTACCATGATTAAATACATAAAAGATATAAATATATTAAAAACAACGTTAGGTTATTCCTATTAGTTCATTTATTTTATACAGTTGCAAGGTTCCTGAAAATGTAATTATTTAAATATGATAGTTAATGTAATAAATTTATATTTTCTAACCATGAAAATAATTGTATGTTGTATACTTTTAGTTAGGAATGGGAATTTATTTTATGTGCTCTTGTAATATTTATTTGTTTTTTCTTGACAAAACCATAAAAATCTAACTTTTTAAGTGCTGAATAAATACTACCATTACTATTACGAATCAAGAAAGACTTCATGTCTCATGCAAAGCAAACACATAACTTCCAACATTTACCATGTACAATTTACTGCTTTATTATCCAATTTTGTGATTCCTATTTTACCTAAAAATATATTAGGAATATAGTTTACAAATCATAAACTAAATGTAATAAAATTACAAGATATAACCAAATGCAATGCACTATCATTAAGATGACAAACAATAAACATGAAAATTAATATTTTATTTTATTAAATAATTTGTTCAAGGAAACCGTGATATATTGATAAGTTTTGTAATTCATCAAAATATGTGTAGGTAAGTGGTTTTGAAAAAGTGTTATATACAAATTCAAGCAATAATTCAAGTTCATATCTTTCAGAACAGAACATGGGGCAATCAAAATGTGAGGGACATCTTGAAGGTGATTTTCACAAATACAATCAGAGATATATTTGATTTTGAATCGAAATAAGTAAGCAGAAAATTAGCCATGACCAGTTAAGAATTGAGTGAGAAAATAATTAGGATTAAGGAATTTATATTTATGCGTATCAGAAACCATTGGGAAATATAAAGCTTTAGTCAAAGCACCACAATCACTTTTTAACCAGTATTCATTCCAGTCGTTCATGATATTATCTTCTATGTTTCCCGCATATAAGAAATAATGCATAAAGTGTAAAATACCAGAAGATCTGAAGTCTAACTCTCTTTGCCTGCTTGTTGACAGGTTCATTACCGGCAACAACCAGGTGTTCCCTGTCCCATAAAATACATACAAATATGAGAACCACTTAATATTTGATCCCTTATTTCCCTACAATAGGTTTACCATTGTTTGTATCGCTCAAAGCCACAATTTCTGCCTGTGAGTCAATGTAAAGTTGAGTAGTACTTTGGAAGCTTTGCACCTACCATGTGCTCAGAAGCCAAATGTTGAGTTTTTCGTTGTGCTTTGCATTTATCAGGATCCTTAGCACTAAATTGCCTTATTCTTTGAAATTTCAGAGCACCTTATTATTGAATATGGCACTTCAGTGTTTGAGAAGTCATATACTTGGAATAGAAATAGGATATTTTAACCCTTGATATGGGGGCAGATTTTCAGTCCCGGATATAGGACCGGTGCCCACTCAGCATCACGAGGGAGGTGAGGAGCTTAGAATAGCTTAGCAACCCTGGTCACGAAAACCAACATTCCGGCAGGGGGATGACGAGATGCTGATCAAATCTTCGCCTCGTATTGGTTGGATGATCGTCCACCTCTGTCGTGTGTAAGTGGGCATGAGGCAGTCGCGTTGGTAAGCCTTGGCGCACCAGTGGTTAACATTTAATCCCTTGATATGGCGTTTCTGTGGAATTCCTTACTCTCACTCATTACACAGGAAAACTGCCTTTAATTTCACACCATACATTAACAAGGGCCCAAATGACCTTGTTGTCGACGGGCCCTAAAACCCCACACACTCACCCCCCCCTACATTAACATTTTAATCCACTTTATTTCATTTTATGTAGCAAAAATGTATTCTCAATTATCTGCAGATTGACAAAAGTGCAAAAATAAGGAACCTATTTACTTTAATCTTCATAAATTGAGGTTTGTAAAATACTTCGGATTCCACAGCATGTTCACACAAAAGCATTGACACTTTTAACATATATGCACAAATTAAGACAACACAAAAGTTAGAATTAAAGGCAATACAACCCAGAGGAATGTCATATAGAGAACGCTCTCCAACACAATGTAATAGTAAAACTCAACACATATGGACAGCCTAGCAAAGTGCAAGCTGCACACTGGTATTTTGCTCTGAAAAGACATATTAGTTATGCTGGTATTATTTAAGGGGAAATTAAAATGCCTATCCTGCATCTCCTTCATCACGACCCATTCATTATTAATAAACTATTTAAGAGATCATACTGATAATTTTACAGGTGTAGATGCAAGCATTCTAAATTCACTGATTTGCTTTAGTTATGGGTTCAAATCTGCTCCAGATATATGATTTTCAAGTGTGCTAAAAACAACAGCCCCATGTTAGTGATTTACTGGCAGTGAAAAGAAATCCTGTGGGACAAAATTTTGGCACACAACAGCACTGGTATGATCCTGCTGATTAATACTTTTATCAATTTTCAATTTATTCATCACCTATATTTCATACAGAGGATACCTTATCTGACATTATAAGAAAAACATAAAAATACACTCAAAAGTCTACTGTATGCACTGCTTAGGAACTAAAATGTACATTGTTTATTTTCCATTTTTTGTTTTGTACTCTTCCACACTATAAAAAGCTTGTTCTTACAAACAACTTTTTATATTCTTAATATTACACAGTTTAGCATTCTTTATTTTAGATGTTAGATAAAGTATTGTCAATGTAATAAATTCAATTTCTGACGCATCAAATACTTTCGCTATCAATTGAAGTTATTCTTTATACAGTGGGCTATGAACTTCAGAAAAAAAAACTGTCATATCGCTTGTGAAATCCTTTGTTATTATTAATGTCATTTTAAAACAGTTCCGATGGAAGATTTTAAATTTGTATTTACCTTTTAAAACCTTTTTTTATGTATTTGTTAAAAGGATATATATACTCCTTGGCCAGTATTTACACAAGAAGAAGTAAATCACTAATAGAAGCGGAAATACGTAATCAGAACAGTCTCCATGGCAATAAACAATTTTCTTCACACACAAGCAGAATGCTGTAATTTTTAGACTACAAGCACAGAATTACCATCACCATCGAGCACACACGATGTTACTGGGTGATCACATTCTGGTGTAGTCAGAGAACCTCCTCTCAGCACTTATATCCATCACCGTCAGGACTTGCAGTCAGAGAAACCTCGAGATATGGATGAGAATGTGCTTCCAGGAACTTCTCAGCACCATCAACATCGTACTGGGACTGCATTTTGTCACCACCGGCATCCCAGGTCTCATTTCTGGAATTGTTCTACCACCGCTTTTCAACATCTGCTCATCCTCAAGCGTCTCCTCCTCCAATATTAACAGCACGAGGTATTCAGCTGACTCTTCTGACATCCGCAGGACGCCGCCCAAGTTCATATCTGTGGAAGTGCTAACATGTGGTCATGTCATGAGATTCTCCTTCTACACCCCAACATCACGCCCAGGAATCTTCCTCTCCAGTTACATCTGATGATCCCAAATCCAGACGGGAGTGTGTAAATTACATTCTACAAGGACAGAAAGTTATGAAATTCTTCAATCTCGTCCAGAACTTTTGGCAATTACAAATTCAAATCCATGAAAACCCTCTCAGGTAAATTGTAGTTCACAGAAAACTAAAGTTGTAAAATTATGTTACAATAAAACACAACAATAAATTATTTTTGACTCAATTTATTTTAGCAGAGTTGCTAAGGTAATAAGGTAATCATGTACATCAATGGCTTCGTCTGATACGGTAAGAGTAACCTGTTGTGGGGTTCTGAAATACGGCAAGATAGCGAAATGTTATCAACACATATTGTTTGTCTTGTTATTCTTGTTACATTTATTATTATTATTATTATTATTATTATTATTATTATTATTATTATTATTATTATTATTATTATTATTATTATTATTATTATTATTATTATTATTATTATTATTATTATTATTATTATTATTATTATTATTATTATTATTATTATTATTATTATTATTATTATTATTATTATTATTATTATTATTATTATTATTATTATTATTATTATTATTATTATTATTATTATTATTATTATTATTATTATTATTATTATTATTATTATTATTATTATTATTATTATTATTATTATTATTATTATTATTATTATTATTATTATTATTATTATTATTATTATTATTATTATTATTATTATTATTATTATTATTATTATTATTATTATTATTATTATTATTATTATTATTATTATTATTATTATTATTATTATTATTATTATTATTATCATCATCATCATCATCTGGCCCAAATGACCTTGTTGTCGACGGCCCTAAAACACCACAAACTCATCATCATCATCATTATTATCATCATCATCATCATCATCATCATCATTATTATCATCATTATTTTCATTATCATCATTATCATCATCCTCATCATTATTATTATTATTATCATTATTATCATCATCATTACTGTACATGATGAAGAAAATGTATGGAATTTTGATTATGGTTTTTAAATTGTTCAATACGGTTAACTGCCAACTTTCTTTATTAGTATGTCACAGGATTTGCATTCGCCTATAAGTTCTGAGGTTTCAATTTTGGATAATATTGTTTCTAAAGCACGTAATGTATTAAGGACTATCAGAATATTCCAATAATATAGCACCATTTAAAATTTTAAAGTGCTCTCCCTTCACCCCATTTAGTGTCCATTGGGACGATTTTACCCACTCTAGTGCGGCCAGTTTCCTTACGCACTTCAGTTTCGCTAGGTTGGTTAGAAAAAAAAACCACTTAAATTCATTGTGAACATACTTACAGAGCATTTAGAATAAAGACAGCTTCTGTACCCTCCAATTGCAGTTTTTGTGCCTCGTGCGATTGTTTGGTATCGCAACATTTAAGATGTTTGCAGGTGAACTAGTAATCGTTCACCACACCTCTGGTTGTATCTTTCATTGGGTTATAAGAGAGCTTTTCTGTCAAGAGCAATATGCATAAATTGACAACAGAAATTCTTCTTACAGTCCCACACGATGTTAAATTGTGCTTGGATTCCCGCTTTTCTTATCGCATATGACTCAATCCACGATATAAAAACCCATCTACGTTTAAATGAACGTTATAATGGTGCCGAAGGGGGAAGACCTCGGCAACAGAGGAGGGGAAAATTTTTTTTTTGAAGAGGTTATGTTTATTACAAAGGTACTGTCTTCCAAAAAAGTAAATGTATTGTTTTCGGGAGTCAGCATTATTCAGGCGTTGCGTGATGAAACGGTACCCTCTTCCTCGAGTAGATTAATTGAATGTTAAAGGAATATATATACGTGTACTGTGAAATGTGTGAAATGTCAAGATTGTTACGAGCTCTGAACGGTAGGGATTTTTCATCCCTCAGGAAAGCTGACCGCAGCCATAAATTTGATGGTTCACAGCTGGCGGTTAGTTTCAAACATAGTTGACAGGAAGGGGACATCTTAGGTGGTCTAAAGGGACATTCTCGTAACTGGGACTCCATATGTTTTCTACCGACCAACTAATTAAAAATAATGAGCTGAAGGGGGAAGCGAAGTGTCATATGGCCTAGCCGGGAACAAACAGATATCTAAAGTCAGTCGGTAGCTGGGAGTCGGTGGCTGTGAGTCGGCCGAGTTCGTCGTGCTAACGCACGCAGGAAGAAATCACGTTCATTAAATCAGTCGGTGGCTTGGAGTCGACCAAGATTGTCGTGCTAACGCGCGCCGACAGAAATCGCATTGATTAAATCAGTCGCTAGCTGGGGGTCGGGCTAGATGGTCGTGTAGCAGCACGAAGTCAGATATCGCGTTCTTTAAGGAACGGACGAGGAAGCTAAAGAAATCGCGTTCGATTAAAGCTAGTTAATAGCGGGTGCTAATCCGACGACTCGTGTTATATACACGGGAGTGCTACCACGCAAACGCGAAACCTGCCATTCAGAGTTCGCCTAATTAACATGTATTTCGAGAGTAATTGAAATACAACCGATCGTGATAAGTGAATTAACCTGTGTTTCTTTCCAAGTACCCTAATTGATCCACCCAGAACGCCCTGTATCAAGAGATCCTTGCCAAAAATCCTATATTTATAAATATTAGGACAACTCCGAGAGCAGCCGAGGACTTCGATATTCTTCAAATTTTGTTAGCGATGCTGGCAACCCTAGGAGTCAAGCACCTGCCAAATAATTGAGCTAAACTGCTCGGCAATACTCACTCGACACTCCGACCGCCCCAGTGAGTAGAGGGTAGAAAGGCTAAATCGATCTTGGTCGATCGACTTAATTAAAAAATACCTCTGTTTTTAGGAATATTCTAGATTAAGTAACGACTACTGTCTATCAGCTACAGATTTTCCATCTTCCTTCTTACATTAAGCCCCGTGGATGTAAACCGACATATATGTAGTTTAGTTCAAAATGACACAATGCAGTTATTTGAAACTAGGTAAAAGATCGTCGTGACTTTAAAAGGAACCACAGCTTTCCTTTATCATTTAAAACAAATAAAAGAGCGAATATTTGCATTTAATGCTCATGATTGAATTTAAGCTTTTTAAAAGCAGTTATGGTATTGCCACCTTAGTTCAATTCAGTACTACCTACATCTGGTGAAAACACTGCATATAAAGGTGTAAAAAATCAGTAATTTTGGCCAAATGGGATTATAAATTTTAAATATATATTAATATAAAATATTCTTGTAATTTGATTTAGTCTGTTACTGCAGGTGGGTAAATATAAATGTAAAGCCCTACGTCACTGGAGGGAGTATTTCGTGTGGAACATTACCATGTATGTTTATGTGTTTAACGTCCTTTAACTGGTTAAATACTATTGTACGATGAAAGAAATAGGTGAAGCGATGCTCAAATGAACCCGCGGTCCATTTAAGTTAGAGTTATCCAACATTCACCCTTTGGGATAAAGGAAACCAGGTAACGCTATAAAAGAGGTTCGAATTCGAATTTCAGGTAGACACCCTTCTCCCACGCCACAGAGATAGATTCCGACAATTAATTGTCTTTGGAGCCAGTGTCATGCAGCAGAGTCATTAGGAATGCCCAATTGGTATTGGCTTGTATTTTTTATAAGTAGTGTAAGGTGGAGACTGCTGTTTTTTCTTCTTTCATCTTTTTGAAATGTGGTTTTGTGCTTAGTTTTTTATGAAGCTTTATTCCCAGGTATATTACGGTGGTCTGTATAGGTATTTTGTGTCCTTGGTAGGCTATCGTCGATTCTTGGTAGTTACGCTTTGGTTTCCTGCGGAAAATGATGGCTTGAGTTTTGCTCGCATTTACTGTGAGGCGCTATTTGGATGCCCATCTGTCAAAAGCTTTTAGCTGTTTCGCTATTCTTGGTTTTGCGTTCAGCAGCTTCGGAGCGCTGCTCAGATATGCAGTGTCGTCGGCGTATTGAGCTAGTTCTATTGCTGCGTGGATTGGCTGTGGAGTGTCTAATGTGTAAATGATATATGATATATAGCGCTTCCTTCAGGTGTGCCTGCTTCTTGTGTAATGTGTAATGTGTGCTACAACTGTCGTGTGACTTGGCTTTAGGGAACATCCCGGAAGGGAAACAGCCAGCAACCGAGTATGGGGAGAACCTCGTAGACTATCTCCACGACATGCATGAGATGGCTCGTGAGAACATCGAGATGGCGAACGAGCGCATGCGGACCCAGTACGACAGGCAAGATAAAAGGCAAGGATTCCAGCAAGGTGACCTGGTCTGGTTGTACCGCCCTACCCGGACCAAGGGACGCTGCCCGAAACTTCAACAATCGTGGCAAGGACTGTACTGGGTTGTAAAGAGGATTAACGACGTAGTCTACCGCATCCAGAAGGTACCCCGAGGAAAGATGGTGGTACACATGGATCGTTTGGTCCACTACGATTGTGCTGTTCAGGACGGCCAGCCTTGAGGAGGGAGCAGTGGCACCCCATCACCGAAGTAACGGCAAGCCAGCGGGCAGGAAGGAAAAGACAGATAGCGTCCAAGCCACGCCCACGCGTGTAACTGGTTGGCACTATCTGAGTGAGATGCGGAGAGGGGTAGACGGAGTTCTGTCTGGATAATATTTTTCTTTCCCTCGCCACCGTGAAAGATCATGTTTGTTCTGTAATTTTTGAGAACCAGGCAGCTCCTGCATAAATATGGGACACGGACAGCTGAGGAGTGAGTGAATGACGTTGCTAGTGAACATTGTGTAGACGGCCTGGAAGATTGCGTTGGTGTGTGCTACGTCATTTTGCTGATATCAGAGTTGTACAAGTGCCTTTCTACGGAAAGAAAGAGCGCTTTGAATTTCTGCAAATTAGACTTTTAATCTTACGAACCCACAAAGTCACAATATGTAGTAATCTTTCGGACTTTATATAAGTAGATATATTGCGATTCAGTGTCGTATACAATAATCCTCTGTAATTACAGAATATTATTATTCACAAAATGTCAGTATGATTAATTTTACTATGCTAGTGTATCTCCTGGTTCAGAATATTGTTGTATAGATAAAAAAGTGTAATGCTCTTGGAATAGTGTATATTTTGGTTTAAAATACGTTTGTATCAGAAGATATAAAACAATCGTCTCAAACTAGTGTATTCTGTGAATTACAATATTGTTGCATAAGTACATATACAGTACTAGTACACTACATTACCTTTGTATTAGTAGAATTAAGCAATCCTCTAGGACTGCTGTATATTGTGGTTGACAACCTTACCTCAGTAATAGCCTTCTTTTACTGTTGTACTTATTTGATTGGCAATAACTCTTTAGAACAAATAAAAAATAATAATTTTCTAAAGCTAGTGAACGGTCAGTCCTTGTTTGTTTATTTATTTATGGACGTGCTTTAACTATTCACATACGTATTATATTGGGCGTGAAAAAAGCTTGATATTGCTCAGAGGCCTGTTTATAAGGCTTGAAGATCTCTTACTTGTTTTAAATCTGACGCTTTTTGTTAACTTTTATCCATCTGAGACCGCACCTGGAAAATATCATCTTCATGTATCGCCTGTCTGTAGCTCTGTGGTACTTCATAACACTATATCACTAAACTTCAAATTTGTAAAATTACTTTTACAGTGTTTAAAGCAATTACTTGACAAATAAAGTGTATATCCTGAATTTACTGGAAGTTTTCTGTAAAGTACTTCTCACCGAAACATTGCACACAATTTTGTTTAGCGGGTAAGGAATGAGAAAGATAACGAGAATACGTGTTTGAAAAAACTTTTTTTGTCATGTTCATACAAGCTTTTGCTTAATATGCTGATTGTGTGTACATGATTCCGCAGTACTGCCAACTACCGGGAGTATGGCCAACATCTGAAAGCACAATACAGCACGCTCGCTTCTCTCGTTTAACTTTCTCATCAATACTATGGTTGAGTATTTATATAAGCTTAGGTTTTCGACTCACGAGAGATTAGTTTTGGTTTATTTTATCAATCAGCTCATGTCACCAACATTCGTTAATGTTGCTTAGGATTGGCCATTTATCTAAGCTCAGAGTTCTGATTCACGGTTGGTTAGGTTATGTTTAATTTTTATCCACATAAGCTTTTGTTATTCTTCGTGGAAAAATCTTGTGCTTAAACCATATGACGGAGCGCTCGACAAACCGTTAAATCCCACAATCTCACTCACTCACTCACTCACTCACTCACTCACTCACTCACTCACTCACTCACTCACTCACTCACTCACTCACTCACTCACTCACTCACTCACTCATACACTCACTCACTCACTCACTCACACCTTATATGCTCGGAATTATTATACAAATACTCTGTGATCGCTAACATAAGTACCTCTCATTTATTATTTGGAACGATGTACACAGGACTGACACGTCAGTTCCCCCCACCCCCAAAATGTCATTGAAAAAGTATGGAGTTTAACTCGCAAGAAGAATGTACTGATTAACCTTTAAATAAGTACCGAATTTGTTTAGTATTTTGCCTTTGTACCTATAAGAATACGTGAAATAAAATTAACACGAAGTATAACATTAAGTATTTGTAAGAATAGTTTGAAGACCGATATATTTTTCTGTGGCATCAAGCATTTCAGGGATATTCATTTTTATTCGCTTGACGTTTGCATCATTTCAGTTTTAATGTGCTGTCGTGTTGTTTCTTCCAATAACTTGAAGAGAGCACGACATTACTAGTCCTGAGTATACAAATTAGCTTTTTAAACCTTTGATTGCCAATTCAGTTTTTCTATTCTCCTTGTTCTACAAGAAATTGTGTAATAAAGTCGTTTCTCTAAAAGTTTATTTCTATTTGTATAAAGTAGAAAAACGTACACTATTTATATAGTTTGTAAAAGATATATAAAAGTAAACGATGTTAGATAAAGTATTGTAAATGTAATAAATTCAATTTTTAAGGCATCAAATACTTTCGCTATGGATAAAAGTTATTCTTTATACAGTAAGCTATGAACTTCAGAAAAAACTGTGATATTGTTTGTGAAATTCTTTGTTATTATTAATGTGATTTTAAAACACTTCAGATGGAAGATTGTACAGTTGCATTTATTTTTTAAATTCTTTTCGCGTGTGTATTTAATAAAAGAAAATATATAAATCCCTGGTCAGTATTTACGCAAGCGGAAGAAAGTCACTAATAGAAGCGGAAATAAGTAATCAGAACAGTCTTCATTTCAATAAACAATTTTATTCACATACAAACATAATGCTGCAATTTTTTGATTATAAGCTGCAGAATTACCATGAGCATTGGGCACACCGATGTTTCTGGAAACACCACAACCTGTTGTAATCAGATCCTTCCTCTCGGCACTTTTATCCTCAGCATCAGGACTTGCTGCCAGAGAAACCTTGAGTTATGGAATACAATCTGCTTCCAGGCCCCTCTCAGCACCATCAACATCGTCCTGGGACTGTATTTTGTCACCACCGGCATCCGATGACTCATTCCTGGAATTGTTCAAACACCAGTATTCAGTAGCTGCTCGTCCTCAAGCGTCTCATCCTCCTCCAATTTTAACAGCCCGAGGTATTCAGCTCACTCTTCGTACATAGGCAGGACCTCTTCCAAATTCATATATATGGAAGTGCTAACATGTAGTAATGTCTTGGGATTCTCCTTCTGCAGCCCAATATTACGCCTAAGATTCCTCATCTACAGTTACATCTCATGTTTCGAAATCCAGACGGAAGTGTGTAAATTATTTTCTACAAAGTCAGGAAGTTCTGAAATTCTTCATCCTCGCCCAGAAATTTTGGCATTTACAAATTTAAATCCACTAAGATCCTCTCAGAGTAAATTTTAGTTCACAGAACTAAAGTTACAAAATTATGTTACAGTAAAACAAACTCGCCTCAATTTATATTAGCATGGTTGCTAAGGTAACAAAGAAATCACGAATATCAATGGCTTCGTTTGTTACGGTAAGTGCTGCCTGCTGTAGAGTTTTGAAATACGCCAAGAAAGCGAAATATTGTCAACCCATATTTTTTTCTTATTATTCATGTTTTATTTATTATTATTGTTATCATTACCATAACTGGACAGGATAAAAATGTATGGAAATGTTGATTAGGATTTTTAAACAGATCAATTAAGTAAATTGGCGACTTTTTATCTGAATATTCCAATAATATAGCACCATTTAAAATTTTAAGGTTTTCTCCCTTCATCCCATTTGGAGTCTATTGGGGCCCTTTTACCCACTCTAGTCTGGCCAGTTGCTTTAAGCATTACAGTATCGCTAGGTTTGTGAGGCAGTGCCACAGTGGGCAGTGTTAATCATAAGCGAATGCAATTTTTCACTGTTGGCAACGCTCCAGTCACATAACACACTGATATAGTAAAAATCCTAATAGCACAGGACATAAACTTGGGGAGGAATTATGGGAATACCAACTTGAAGTGGTGATTAAACGAAACAGTCGGACCACCTTTAGTAATAGAGGAGGAGCGGGTGGAAATATTTATGTTACCTTAGCAAGTATTACGTTAGAAGCCAATTTAGAATGTGGAATTATGGGATAACGTACCATAAAGGGCGTTTTTTAATTTACTTTCTCCAACGTTAAGCTATATCGGACGACGAATGAAATGATACTCAAATGAGCCCGGGGCCCATGAAGATTAAAGTTATCCGATAATCTTTCAGGATAAAGGAAGACCCAGGAAAAAACATTATCCATATAACTCCGCCTGACCGAGATTCAAACTCGGCACCTCTTAAACTTTAAGCATTTTGATATGCTACCATCAACGCTACAGAGGCGGGCTAGATAAAGGGATCAACAACTTACCGAAAGTATATAGAGAAATGAAAAATATGCTAAACCCACTTACAGTAAATTCAAAGATAGTAGCGCTAACACTTTGATTAATGACTTGCAAACTTCAAGCAACAAGGTAAGAAAGTCTAGAACAATTTATCAAAAACACATATTATTGGAGGAGCGGGAAGGAAACTTACATCTTTATACAAATGCACAAGTAAGATAGAAATGTAAAATTGAGGAAACAGAAGCAAATCTGAGAGTAAACTTGTAAAACATTTGTTAGACAATTATATAAATTATAAAAAAATCTTAAAAACTATTAAGTGATGTTTACCCTAGAAACCTCTAAAGGAGTTTTACGGTACTTACGAGAAGTCACTTAAATGATCTACTGGAGAAACTGCTACCAAAGGATAACCAGAATTACGAAGATGAACATGAAGGATTAAGAAGAGCGCAAGAATAAAATGGCATTACTACAAGAGAGAGAATTATCCTTTTGGTGTAACAGAAACTAATTAACTATAAGAAGCTTTAAAAAATTCAGTTCTTCATTAGCTGACATTAAAGCACAAATTATTCAGTAATTTGATGAGCAGTTATCACCAGACCTATGTGAAATGTTAAATAATTATTTGTGACTGAATAAAAAGTCAAATATACGGAATTTATCAAATTTAATAATAATAATAATAATAATAATAATAATAATAATAATAATAATAATAATAATAATAATAATAATAATAATAATAATAATAATAATAATAATAATAATAATAATAATAATAATAATAATAATAATAATAATAATAATAATAATAATAATAATAATAATAATAATAATAATAATAATAATAATAATAATAATAATAATAATAATAATAATAATAATAATAATAATAATAATAATAATAATAATAATAATAATAATAATAATAATAATAATAATAATAATAATAATAATAATAATAATAATAATAATAATAATAATAATAATAATAATAATAATAATAATAATAATAATAATAATAATAATAATAATAATAATAATAATAATAATAATAATAATAATAATAATAATAATAATCATAATCATAATCATAATCATAATAATAATCATAATAATAATAATCATAATAATAATCATAATCATAATAATAATAATAATAATAATAATAATAATAATAATAATAATAATAATAATAATAATAATAATAATAATAATAATAATAATAATAATAATAATAATAATAATAATAATAATAATAATAATAATAATAATAATAATAATAATAATAATAATAATAATAATAATAATAATAATAATAATAATAATAATAATAATAATAATAATAATAATAATAATAATAATAATAATAATAATAATAATAATAATAATAATAATAATAATAATAATAATAATAATAATAATAATAATAATAATAATAATAATAATAATAATAATAATAATAATAATAATAATAATAATAATAATAATAATAATAATAATAATAATAATAATAATAATAATAATAATAATAATAATAATAATAATAATAATAATAATAATAATAATAATAATAATAATAATAATAATAATAATAATAATAATAATAATAATAATAATAATAATAACAATAATAATAATAAAGTATAAAGACCCAATAAACCAAATCCTTAAGACGCGTTTGTTTACTAAACGGAAGAAGTTCAAGAAACGTTTTTAGACAAGCGGATTTGGTTATACAGAATTATGCAGAAAATAATTGAGCAGCAATATTTCTTTGGAAGAGTAAAACCAACCTAGGATACTATTAATGGAGCCAGGGCTGTAGGCAAAATTCATGTAAAAGAATATATGAAATGGAATTATGAAAAGCTTCTTAAATAATGTAAATAACTCCTTGGTAATAAAATAAATAAATGTTCCATACTTATTTATATCATAGACAGAAATGTTAGTGAAAGAACTGTTTATATTAATATTAGGCCTTTTATATTATATATTTGGTGCAAAGAGAGACGTGTAAGATCTATTGACGAGCCAGCATGAAGAATTGTTGCTGCTAGACAAGGATAAACAGTTGGAGCCGTTGAAAACCTTTGTCGACTGGCGATATTTTAAGATTTTGAGCGAGCTATCGTTCAACTTCCCATTTGCCTATATCAGAGCAAAGAAGGTTATTTCAACAATAGAATTGTGAACAAAAAAGAAATAAGACAATTGGGGGAAATTCACCAACGGATGTCCACGGGAATCAGTTTTAGGATCCCCATTGTGGAATAATATGACGGAACCTTTTGAATGAATCACTGATATGCAAGAAATTAGAAAATTTATAGCTTACGGTGATGATGTGATGATTTCGTTGAAAGCAACTTGACAGAAGGAACTAGAGAAAATATAATAAGAAGGAAGAGCGCATAATGTGCATGTTGGTATAATGATCAGTTTTCACTATTACAAAAGCTTGTCAGTGACACTACACGATTTTTACATTTCAGCGCATGCCATTTTTTGCACACTTTCCCGCACAATGAGCACTCGCAGTCTGGCTGGGGTTCGTGAAAACTCTTCGTGGAACACAACCTAAAATGAAAACCGTGAACAGCAAGCCGGGTCACTGTGTGCCTCAGGTCGTAGCCCACTTCCTTCCAGTCGTCCGTAGTCATGGCGTCCGTGTCGTAGAAGTCTGCAGGTATTTCCGTCTTCTTCCTTCGGTGCTCTGTGACGGCCGCTTCGTAAGCTGGTGTGGATGGCAGCTGTAAATGCAGTCTCAGGTCTTCCAGCAGCATGGTTTCTCTACATAGTTCGTACACCAGGCGCGAAGATAAGTACTTGGAGACACAGAGGGCGCGTTTTAGTAACGTCGCTTTGACCTTTTCAACATCGTTTAGGTTGCTCCTTGTGAGATGCTGCCAGGTGGATTGTAGACCATACGTGATTACTGGCAGTATGTTTGCTTTGAATAGTTTCATTGCTGTTCGCAGGGAGATCTTTGGTAGATGTTTGATATTATTCATAGCTCTTATTGATGCTGTCATCCTGTCTTTGATGTGCAATATGTAGGTCGTTCCGGTGGGTTGTAGCGTTATCCCTAAATACTTGAAGCTTTTTACCCTGGGTCATTGGTTGTCCTCCTAGGTATATAGAGTCTGCTCTTGCTTGTTTGCCTCCTCTCTTGAAAGTTGAGTCGGAAACTTCCGTCCAGCCCTGTAATAGTTATTATGTGTTTATATATATTGTCTGTATAGTATTCCCGTATATTAAGTTTTATGTATGGTTTAATTAAATATACCATTTTTCTGATATCTGTACACATGTAAAATATTCTGGCTTGTTGGCAGCTAAAGTTCTGTAAATGGGAGAGTTTTATGACTCTGTTTACCTGCAACCATTGACATCGGAACCTAACGGGAGCATCTTTTGTATATGCTAGGGTTCAAGGACCCAGAGCAACGTCTGTTTTGGAAGAAATTGTGAGAAACCGGGAAACAAATAGGCATCAGCCAATGTTTGGCAGCCTATCAGAAGGCAGAACACCACCAACGCTATGTGTGGCGTGAAAACTCAGCAATGGTGTTTTAGATGAGCTGACGCCACGGAGAGGCTTAGTTCAGTATAAATAATTCGGAAAACGTACAGAAATCCCCATTTGTCCACTTGTCGACTGACCATAACAGGAAAAATCTGCGCTGGTCGAGTTCAGATCCTCGCGTTTAAAATGGTCGTAGATTCCGCGTGTGAAACTGAAATCCGACCGCGAGGGCTAAAAAAGGTATTATTTGTTCCTGCGAACTCTAGCAAGCCGAGGACATTAGCCGACAGATATCCACAGTATCTGACGATCATGTACGTGTGGCAACAATAAAAGGTATTTATGACTGTCTCCGACGTCTACTTTGAGCTTCCCACCTGTCCACTTGACCCTGGATCTCCGACCCCTGTAGCCAATTCGGCACAGATGAGTCCTTGCTCATGTGTGTTCATAAGTTCCTGATGCAGGCGGGGCACACATCGTCGCAAAAAATCGTCGAGTAGCGTCCGAGAAAGCAGCAGAAGCAGAAGTCAGCAGCCCCCAATTTGAGGGAGGACCTCAAAACGTGTCCTGCTACTTGGTGGACTTGGTTGAGACCAGCTGACTGTCTCAAAATCATTTGCAAAGTTTTGGTGCCGTTCAGCGCGAGGTCGTTGTTCCGAGCCCATATCACTAGTTTGTCGAAAGCTGTCTGGAGGGTGTTAATTGATGATGATGCTAGCGTCATGTCGTCTGCGTAGATGTATGCCTTTACCCGCTCTGTTTTTGTTTCCTGTATGACATCATTTGTTGCTATGTTGAACAGGAGTGGGCTCAGTGGGTCTCCTTGCAGTTATCCTGTTGCCTGTCCTATCGGTTCTGAAGTGGTGACCGTGTCGTCAATTTGGATGTAGTTTTTTGCCAGGATGTCTCTTATTAGTTGCAATATTGAGTTCTCGTTTCCCACTAAGTGTTCGAGTTTCGCTATAAGTTTGGTTCTGTTGATGGTGTCGAAAGCTTTCACGTAATCTACAAAGACCACGTGGAGCTTTCCTTTCAGCTGTTTGAGAGCTTCACTTATGTCTTCTTGTGAACACTCTACCGCTTGGATTGTTGAGCGGCTCTTCTTGAAACCAAATTGTTCTTCAGGGATGTGTCCGTCTACGAGAGTGGTTATCCTGGCTGTAAGGAGCTTAGTGAAGACTTTGAGTAATGAACATTCCAGTGCTATGCCTCTATATGAGTTTGGGTCACTAGCGTTGCCTTTTCTTTTATAGAGCGGCTTGATTTTTGACAACCTCTATCGCTCTGGTATCTTTCCTTGTTGCAGACACTCATTTAGAAGGTCAGTCCAGGTTTCCACAAGGGCTGGGGCCGCACTTTTCAAGTATTCGTTGTAGATCTTGTCAGGTCCACTTGCTTTATTGTCCTTTAGGTTTCTTACTGCTTCACATACTTCTTGCACCATTAGTGGCTCGATAATCCTACTGCTATGTAGGCCACCGTTGTAAAGGCAGGGTCTTGTGTCACTGGCGTTTAGTAACGCAGTGTAGTGCTGGGTCTATTTTTCTATAGGTATGTCTCTTGGGAACATTGGTTTCCTTTGATTTAGGACCTTGTAGGGATTCTTTTGTGCCTCTTAAACCATTATCTTTGCTTGTTTTTCGTGATGTTTACTTTTTTATTCTTTTATTAGGGCTTTATACTCTCACCTTTTTTGAGAATATTTATGCAGCGCCTCTTCAGACGGCGATGTTATTGATTTGTGCAAGGCACGAAGGGTTTCTCTCCTGGTTTTATAGCAGTTTTTATCAAACCATGCCTTTGCTTTTCTCTTGTTTGTGGTTGTGTTTGTGGCGTTCATGATAACTTGCTCAAGCTGCTCTAGTGCATCGTCGATATGGCCGTTCTTTATATGCTGTCTTGCTTCCGTGACATGGGAAAATGGTTGTTCTATGGCTTGCATGTTGAGGTGCCTTGACAGTTTGTGATGTTGAGGCTGTACCTTGTGTCTTTGTATTATGAGGGTAGTCGCCACAGGTAGATATCTTCTTTCTACTCTCTTCAATATTGTCTGTGGTCCTTTTTTTACATTTTTCATGTTCGTTAACATGAGGTCGACTGTGCTGCTCCCATTGTGGCCTATATATGTTTTCTCGCTACTTCTGTTGATCAGGCTCAGTCCTTCGCTTTCGAGGAAGTGTAAGACAGCCTCCGCCTTCTGGTCGCTAACATCTATTCTGCAGTCCAGGTCACCCATGATTATGACAAGTTCGTCGTGTTGAGCTTTGTTTAATGCGGTGCTATGGGAGTCAATGATGTCTTCCTTCTGGCTTGAAATACACGCTTATGATTAGACAGAGTTTCGTTCTTATAACCAGCATTTCTGGTGTTCTGAGTTCCACTTTAAATGGTGAAAGGCTCGGTTTCAGGAGGCATGTGATTCCTCCCATTGGTCTCCCTCTTTTTCTTTGTGTGGCGAGTGTATGTACTGCGTAGAAGCCCGCTGTATCCCATTCCTTTCTAAGAAATGTTTCGGTTAGAACTACTAAGTCGAAATCCGTGAAGTACTCTTTTGGAAGCATGTCTACCGCGTTTATTAGGCCTCCGATATTCCATGATAATGTCCTTATTTTGTCGGTAGTGTCCTTATTGGAGTCGGGCGCCTTGTCTCTGTTGTCTCCGAAAAAGGTATTGTCCCACTATAACCCCTTTCGGCCAGAATAGCGGTTCTTCTGCCTGCCCTTTCAGGTCGAATGGGATCCCTACTCTGAAGGCTTTGTTTGTGCCTATCGTGTCCAGTTCCTCGCACTCTATTTTCCCTCTGATGCCGTTGGTGCCTATGTACCTGATGAGAAAATATGCGGAGTAATACAGAATCAAGATATAGAAAGATATAGAAAGTCAGCTCTAGAAATTGAACCCTTAAGTCAGTACATATTATTTTAAAAAGTCAAATGTAAAGGAATCCCGTGATTAAAATAACATACAAAACAACTTGAATTATTTAGTAATTAATCTAGTTGAACAAAGACAGTTTAAAGTCTTATTAGATGCAATTAAAACGTATTTTATAAGCACGATACTGGTAATAATTGGGTTAATATGTATACGAGAAAAGTAAACCAAGAGCAAGTTAAGAAGCAACTAAGGAATACACAACAAAACATGCTAATTTTTAATGGCCGGAGGCATGTGAGTTTTTTCCATAGTTAATATGCACATGGACTGTACTGTTACATCTTGCACATGTCAAAAACTGCATGTTGGTATAGCCTGGCCATGTAAACTGCCGCACTGGGAGAGGAAACAAAACAGTCGCGCTGGCCCCGTAGTTCAGTCGGTAGAGCACCTGCCTGTCGTGCTAGGAGTCCCGGGTTCGATTTCCGTCAGTGGGGATGAGGATTTTTCTCCGACCAAGATAATTCCCCATCTTCCACAGAGTCTGGAAGTATGAATGAGAGTGTGAATGTGTGTGTGATCTAATGATTAAAAACCAAAGATAACGAGTTAACACCTTCAGTATGTTCCAAAGGAGAACGGCCGCCGATATGACCATAGCAGTTCAAGGCGGGGTATAAATGGAACAAGGAAAAAAAAAAAACAGTCGCGTTATACTACGCCTAGACCTTGGGTCGACTCGTACACTCGAAAGGCAATGCTTCACTAGTTCGCAGAGTTTTCGTTACACTGTTTTCGAACTTTGCACATTTTAATGGTCGTGCTGTACATCCGACGTCATTCATACTGTGTCCACCTAACTTCTATCATCTGTCGCATGCGAACGCACATCCCTCCGGTCTTTATTAAATACATCTGCTGAAGCAGTTAACGCAGCGTTCACTTTGGCCTTAGTTATTTTATATTGCCGATATTGCCGATTTATTTTTTAATTAAGAACAGAACTGGCCTATGTTGCTTATAAGTGATAATGAAGAAATTTAAAGTATAATCCAGCAATATTGTTACAGTAAGAGCCAGATAAGTGTTAAATTGTTATCAGAGTGAACGGATAAATAGGATGACATAACCGACGTTAGTGAGATATTACGTATGAAATATTAGACGAATATGTTTCATTATGTTTCAGATCCTTCGACCATATGGAAAATAACTAAACATGGTGGAGAAGAGACAAGAAGGCATTTATGAAGACCGTGTTGTTCTGAAAACGCTTGAGCGTGTAATGCCAATCTATGAGCGTAAAAATAGGTATCCCTTAATGCAGAACATAAATGGAGGAACTGAGAGTAGAACCTCAAGGCTGAAAGAATACCATAAAATATTAAATTAAATTATACAGGGTACTTGGTGCAGGCAATGAATGACTATTTGGAAAATAAAAATAGAAGAAACAGGCCTAGAGAACAATTAAGTGTTTAAATGCTACAAGAGGTGAGAAGATATTTAAGAATGTGGCAAATGACAAATTTGCTACAGGCAAATGTAGAACAGGAAGTTGGATAATAAAAAGAATTTGCTAATTGAGAGGAGAGACTAAGGCGAGAGAGGGAGCTGCAAGCTAAAACACCAGTCCAGGCCTCAAATCTTGATGAGAAGATGAGGAAGCAGACTACTGCGGAGAAAAAGCTGATATTGTGCGGAAATGATTGTCTTGTAACAAATAATTTATTCAAATTATTATTCACAAATTTAAGAAATGATGATTTCTTAGCTGTCAAATTTCACATGGAATGTATTTTATAAGAAACAGACCAAGAAACCACGACACTAGACAGAGGATACTAACAGTTTGAAAGGAATGAATGACATTCATGTAAACACAATCAAAGCCACAAGTTACGTGGGAGCTTGTGTTTTGACAAAATTTTGAATCGTATTTGTTAAAAATTGTAATGAGGCGCTTCTTTCATTGAATATCTCAGTTCTAGACAATTTTAGAGAAAATAATTACCCATCATTCTCGCTGGAAATAGATGCCCCGTTACTCGTTCATCAACAGACAAGCCACGCCAGCAATATGTCTGTTTACCAGTCCGATTGTGTACAATGAGAGATTGTGTTTCTATCGATTTATACAACGTTCAGATTGGAAGCAAAGAGAACTCGCTGGTTTACAAGTTTGATCTAGAGTGATTATGACCCCCTTGTTCGCCAACGGTCAAAACTGGGAAGTAAATGAAAACAGTTGTATTTACCTGTACGAAACTTACAATTTGCTTAGGATCTAAGCTGAATTGGCCATTTACGTTAACAAATGAAAACTGGCATTTCTAAGGCCGCTGTCAACATTTTAAAAATGGATACTCTTCCTTTGAAAATATTTTAAGCATAAACCTGCAACTCTAAGGTGACACATCCTGTTGCTCCTTCTTTTACTTACCTGAGGTTTCAGAATTTCAGCGGAAATATATGTTTCAGGTCCCCTAAGTTCAAAAGAGCATATTAAGAGAGCTGCAAGTGTGTAGATATGTGTGTGTGTGTGTGTGTGTGTGTGTGTGTGTGTGTGTGTGTGTGTGTGTGCAGTGTAACTAAACCGAAAAATGCGCAAAATACGAACTTATTATTCAATTTCAGCCTCTATCAAAGATACGACAAGATTTTCAAGAATGTCCCCTCATACTAAATCAGTCTTTAAATGGAAAATCTTTCCAAAATTTTTATTTTCGCCAGACTACTTTTAACAATTTTGATGAAGATATTGTGTGTTTTGTATAGTAACAAAATAATTATATATTTTGAATTTTCTGGGAATTTGTTCAAATGTCCCCTTTGTTGTCCTTGTGTACCGTGTAACTCACAAGTCGTAAGAGATAGACGAAACTTACAGCACAAAAATTATAGGATTCGTTGAAACACACCATTTGACTCATAAACGTTTTCTTAGTAAAACCATTCCGGAGATTGTTATCAGTCCGAATTTTCCTATATTTAACACTTTTTCTCAAATGGCAAGTCACTATTCGTTTCTTTTATTTTGGGCTCAAATGACCTAGCTGTCCACGGGCCCTTAAGCCCCACACATTCTCTCACTCACTCACTCACTCACTCACTCACTCAGTCACTCACTCACTCAGTCACTCACTCACTCAGTGTTCTTTTTGTATCTTAGCCATGCAAAAAGACCAAAATTTCAAACTCAACACTTTGGAACCAGCTTTGAAAGATATGGTTGTCCCTTAAAGTCCACTGTATTCACATATTCCTATACATCTACAAGAAACTTAACAGTTAGATATTCTTTATCTCAATTAACATGACGTAGAGGAGTATGCGTTTGTAAGAATGGTTTATCCAAGAGTTAAAGAAAACTTGTGAATGCGACTCATCACATACTTGCATTTATAATTAAACCCAATTTTGTTAAATATTGCCACTAGAAAAAATATATATTATACATAATGTCTTACAACTAAATGTTTAAACAAATGACTGAGATTCTCTCTCTCCCTCTCCCTATCCATCTATCACACACACACAAACACACACACACACACACACACACACACACACACACTCACGCACCACTTCTAGTGAATGTTGACAGTAATTGAAATGTAGAAACAGTGAGTTTGAGTGCCTGTTAACGTCCTGCCTCCCACTGCTGCGGCGAACTGTTTAACATTTGACCTCTTTGAATGATGAGAGCAGAAGCGGATGTATCATGACGAATGCTGTTCCCTGACATAAGATATCTTGAATGGTGTCCACTCGCTGATTCGCTCCATTTTATAATGGAGATTTCGTGATTGTACATTACTATAGCAGGACGCCACTGAAGCCGGTATACAATATAAAAGTTTTAACAACCTTGGTGTGCATTTTGCTTAAATAAAATGACAGCATAGAACGTGACAGAATGGAATTTGCATATCATAATATGTAAACGATGGCACTGGATGTCATTCATTTGTATAACGCAGTGAAACAATACGTCCTGCAATAACACTATGGTGTGAGCTCTCCAATGTGCAAATACTTGAACGTGAAAATGCTCATTTCCCTCGAGAGAGCACCTAAACCAGGAGTTCAACCATAATTAAGTATAATTATCTTACTTTTCAGACGAGTTGGGCTCTCATTTAATTCTGAACCATATGAAGCCAACGATTAAAATATGTTCTTTAATTTCGTAGGTATGCAATATCCCAATGATAGAGTTCTTAACTTCCCATAAGTTTTCTTAATGACTGTTACATGAGGACCCAGTATACATAAGATATTATGACAGAAGAAGCGCGCGCGCGCGCGTGTGTCTGTGTGTGTGTGTGTGTGTGTGTGTGTGTGTGTGTGTGTGTGTGTGTGTGTAGATAAGCATCCGTATGCCCAAAGAAAAGTGCAATATTCCTGAATATTTTGCAGATAAATATAATTTATATCAATATTCCATTTCGTATTGCGACGTAAATTGTTTTGTTATGCCTAATTTGAACTTTTACTTTGTGCTTACTGTGTTATACTTCTCATTGGCTACAATCGTTATAGAGGGCATTTTTCAAGGCCCATGACTCATACGATGATAATTGTTATAAATTGTATACATATATAGAAGCGTAGAAAGAAAATCAAAATCACATTCGACATATTACATAAGAAGCCCGTTTCACGGCAGCAACACGTTCAATTACTGAAATTGTATTAATATCCACAGAATTTACCAACTGAATGAAGCTTTCCTAAGGGACAGATATTTTCCCGTAGGTGTAAACACAAGAAACTTGACTGAACCCAGAACATCTAATAAGACACTTTGTAAAGAAATTTAATATTGCGCTTATATTCTCCATTCTGCCCTAAATTCCAAAGAAACAATAAAAACAGAGTAGGAATGTGACAGAAGTCACATGTTTCTTTCAAACATCTGCAATATTCCCCCACCGTTCACTTCATCATCCTTAATTATTCGGAATTATTATACAGCTACTCTGTGCTCGCTAACGTATGTACCTCTCAATTATTATTTGGAACGATATAAATATGTCTGACAACTCAGTTTTTCCCCTAATGACATAGAAAAAGTATGGAGTTTAAAACGCATGATGGCTGCAGCGATTAACCTTTAAATAAGTACCGAATTCCTTTACTAATTGGCCTTTGTACCTATAAGAAGACGTGAAACAAAATTAATTCTGTAAGTGTTTATTTCGATTAAAACGGAGTATAAATATAAGTATTTGTAAGAATAGTTTGTAGACCGATATCTTTTCTGTGTCATCAAGCACTTCTGGGATATACATTTTTATTGGTTTGACGTTTTCAGCATTTCATTTCTAATGTGCTGTCGTGTTAATTGTTTCCCATTAACATTAAGAGAGTACGACATTTCTAGCCCTGCATATACAAATTAGCTTTTTAAACATTTGACTGTCTATACGATTTCCTCTATTTCTTTGTTCTACAAGAAATTGTGTAATAAAGTCCTTTCTCTAAAGGGTCATTTGCATTAGTATAAAGTAGAAAAATGTACACTCCTTATACAATTTGTAAAAGATATATAAAAGTAAACGATGTTACATTAGGTATAGTAAATATAAGAAATACAACTCCTAACGCATTAAATACTTTCGCTATGGATTGAAGTTATTCTTTATACAGTGGGCTATGAATTTCAGAGAAACAACTGTGATATCGCTTGTGAAATTTTTTGTTATTATTAATGTAATTTTAAAACTGTTCAGATGGAAGATTGTACATTTGTATTTACTTTTTTAAAATCTCTTTTTGTGTGTGTGTGTATTTGTTAAAAGAAAATATATACTCGTTGGCCAGCATTTACAAAAGCGGAGGTAAATCACTAATAGAAGCGGAAATACGTAATCAGAACAGTCTCCATGGCAATAATCAATTTTCTTCACACACAAGCAGAATGCTGTAATTTTTAGATTACAAGCACAAGAATTACCATCACCATCGAGCACACACGATGTTACTGGGTGATCACATTCTGGTGTAGTCAGAGAACCTCCTCTCAGCACTTATATCCATCAGCGTCAGGACTTGCAGCCAGAGAAACCTCGAGATATGGATGAGAATGTGCTTCCAGGAGCTTCTCAGCACCATCAACATTGTACTGGGACTGCATTTTGTCACCACCAGCATCCCACGACTCATTTCTGGAATTGTTCTACCACCGCTTTTCAACAGTGCTCATCCTCAAGCGTCTCCTCCTCCAATATTAACAGCACGAGGTATTCAGCTGACACTTCTGACATGCGCAGGACGCCGCCCAAGCTCATATCTGTGGAAGTGCTAACATGTGGTCATGTCATGAGATTCTCCGTCTACACCCCAACATCACGCCCAGGAATCTTCCTCTCCAGTTATACCTGATGATCCCAAAACCAGACGGAAGTGTGTAAATTACACTCTACAAGGACAGAAAGTTATGCAATTCTTCAATCTCGTCCAGAAATTTTGGCAATTACAAATTCAAATCCACGAACACCCTCTCAAATAAATTGTAGTTCACAGAAAACTAAAGTTGTAAAATTATGTACAATAAAACACAATATTAAAATTATTTTTACTCAATTTATTTTAACAGAGTTGCTAAGGTAACAAGGTAAACCTGTACATCAATGGCTTCGTCTGCTACGCTAAGTGTTACTGCTGTGGAGGTCTGAAATATGCAAGACAACATGAAGTACCTTGCTTCAAGATAACCATAAAATTAAATTACAAAAACTTATAATTTTATCTTTTTATATTTGTTCTGTAACTCTAGAAATGCTGGCCCAGAATTGAAAAAAGTAGAAAAAGGTATACATGTCTGTGTGTGTCCATGTGTCTGTGAACAACACAACCAATTGAAAAACCAGTTAATTACCAAACTTGATATTTTTTGATTCAGTATTTTTTAAAGGTTGAGACAGAAGGAATTTAAAGAAACCCCCCTAAACCAAACTACCCTAAGTACATGGAGTATTTTTCAAAGTTTTTGTTTTATGAAAAGCAGCTCTAAGAATTATGATTAAAATACGTTATGTTCAGGATATTTTTATGACAAATTAAATGCACATCTTGAATTCTGTGGAAATGTTGTTAGAAGTTCACTTCGTTCTGAATGATATTTGTATAGCTAGTAAAGTGTAAGAGATAGAATCTTGCTATTAAAAATATTTGGATCTCATTAAAAAGAAGTTTCTTTCAAATACATTTTTGCAGTGTGAATAATTTCAAAGATATTAGTATTTGTCTGAATTTTCTAAAGGCTATACTTTACTGAAATGGGAAGTCATCAAACATTTTTACTTTCCCTAATATGTACAGTCATCTGCGTTAATGCAATCTAGACAGCAGTGTCCCTACAATCAGCTGTGTGGAAGTGTCTCTGGTAACTGCACAGCCTTGTGCAGTGGCATCCTGTGACACTTGAGGTTTTTGTTTTTAACTTTTCAACTTAAGTATACAATGTAGTCAAATATATCAGAAGTGAAACATGGCATGACTAACCAGATGCTGAGGGCGAACATAGCTCCTTGTGATTTTGCCAGATGCCAGCCTATACTTGGCAGTCGCTAAATGATAAGATTGCGCAGTTAGAGTTGCCCATTAGTGAGATGGCTTCTCACAGGTTAAGAACAGTAGGCACACACAGTAGACATGCAGTTTGCAAAGGAATATCTCTTGTCTTACCATAGAGAGCTGCAAGTGCGTCGGTATGCTTTGGAAGAGCTTCCAACTTCTCTGAATGTGTCAGAGAGTACTATATGGCTTGATGAGTTGTTTTCTGTACTGGCCATTATGGAAATTAAGCAGTTGCTGGTCAAATGGTTTTAGGATGGATCCCAGGTACCTAAAAATCAATAGGTGATCAGGTCGTATCAGTTGGGTTGGATTAGCTGGGCAGCACCTGGATTAGTTGAGAAGTCCCCAAGAATGAATTCTGTTGAGTATGTAACCTTTCTGAGAGATGTTTTACAAATTTTGCTGGTGCAGGATAACATCAGTGTTCAAGCATCATGGTGTACACAGGAGTCCTTTGCAGAGCACCTGTTCTAAAGATCCTGAGCTGGCTCACGAAATGTTTGAACCTCAGTATTATAGTATATGTCTGGTCACGCATAATCCAAATATGGCAGCCCAATCAAAGATGCACCAGAAACAGATTATTGGAGCACTGCAGAAGCCAATAGCAACATCTAAGACATGAGTCACAGTATTTCCAACATCTGAATTAGTCTGTACCTTCCTGTCATAATGGCTGGATAGGCAAGGCAATTGGACAGACTTTTGACTGTTTGTAAAATGGGCCTCATGTAAGTCAATTATGACTGTCTACAAATATGAGAAGTATTAATGAAACATTATGCTTTGTTATTTTTCAGTATGCATATGGAACATTCTGTGATATGACAGGAATTTCAATTTATTTCCTATTAGTTCTATTTATTTCTTAAACAGTGAAAGAGATTTAAATAACTGTTTGCAATTTGAAACAGCATACAACATATTCTTCTATGTTACATAATTATAAACATTATAAATACATGTTATCAATTATGCTGTAAATGTATTTGTATAGTTCTTCATATTTGCAAGCAACAGTATAACCCCTTAAGATTGCCTTAAGGTAGCATATTGTTTATCTTTTAACAGTCTAACACTGATGCGAAAGCTGATAAATATGCAAGTATCAGTAAAGTGGTGACACCTACCAAATCTTTAGCTACTTCTTTGATTAATTACTGGAAGAAGCCTATAATTAAAGCTAGAATTAGGTATTGCATAATCTATAACCCTTTATGGCATAAGGCCATCTTGTAACCTCTGTAAATGTTCTGTTTTAGTTATTCTTTTGAGACAATATGTGTTATTTTAACACCACAGGTGTATAAAATCACTGGACTCAGACTCAACCTTGCATGATGGCATGAATGCCAACCTATATTACAAACCTCACAAGATGCTCTGCATACACAGCACTGCCACCTTTATGATGTCATTAACATGGATGAGAGTATCTTTTTACTTATTTATTTATTTATTACACTGCATGCTCTGTTACATCGTAACACTACATGCATTCCTTAAACTTATTACAACGAATTGTAGTTATTACAATTTTTACAAGTGTTACAAGTTCTCATTAAATTGTACAATTTTTTGGCTATAAAGAAGGCTTTGATTCCACTCATACTGAGATATTGTCGGAAATTATATTTTTAGGTCCCTTGATTTAAAAAAGAAACATTTTTATATTTCATTAAAAGGTTTAAAGCTGTGTTTCCACTGCAAATAAAGGTATCAGGTCTCCTGAATCCAAATATAAAGCAATTGTAGAAAAATATCTGTGTGTGAACTGCATAACTAAAAAATTAAACTATTGGTATTTAAGTTCAGCATCTTCCAAGGATGCGACAAAGTTTTTCATGAAAATCCTCCCGCCACAGACTGCCCCTTACTTTTCCAAAATGCTGATTTTCTTAGAAATGGCTTAGCAATTTTGCTTAATGTACCATATGATTCAGATACTTTAATCTCAAACGAAATATTTATCCTGAAATTTCTGAAAGCTTCCTCATGAGTTCCCTTTATATAGGATAATTGGTCAACCATAAGACATAGACAAAATGCTGCTACGTAAAAAATATAATATCTTTAAAATGTACAATTTATTTAAAGTACAGATTTCTTTTTAATTTATATTGTTTAATATCCTAGACCTGTAAAGAGAATCAAATTGAAAGCTGCTGGTTGGTATGTGATGGCTCAAGAATTTATCCCACTCTTTCAATTGTACCTGCAAGAAGATATGTAATAAAATAATTTCTGCAAATCTTCATTTCATTAACATGAAGTAGTTAGAAGAACAAGCCTTTGTAAGAAGAGTTTGTACAAAAGTAGAGAAGTCATGTAAGTGTAACAAAACAAATATTTTTAACCCTTGGTCATAAAAGTGAAATGAAACCTCAAAGTTATCAAATAGGGATAAGCTGTGCTGTTAAAAGATTTGACTATAATTTAAAGCTTACTCTATTTCTGTGTTTCCCTTAGATTAGATTAAATTGATTTGCATTTAGTGGGTTCACTTGTACCAACAAAGGACTGCGAACAATGAACTTGTCCGGAGGTATACAGTTTCATATCATATATAATTAAAAATTTAACATAAGAGACACATTATACACAGGCAATATGAAAAACAATATAGAAAGCAAGGCAGAAATTATTATATATGATACAAAACCAAACACTATTTAAATCAACTTTCAATTGGCTTCTGCCAGTACATCTCAAAATTTTTGCAATGGATACCACTTATTGTCATTCCTTCAAAACATATACATAAACAATCCACAAAGATTTATTGGCAGTGATTTGTCATTGGGACAGAGATTATACTTACAGAGAGTTACTAAGCTTATCAGGATAATTTGCCATTCAGATAATCTTGTACAAAATAAAATGGATTTGGGCATAGCTACTTTCTAGCAGAATTTTTAAAAGCACCAAAATTATCAATGTTTTCTTTAAGATTATTAGGAAAAATGCTCACTATTTTGACGGTTTATTAATGCATAAAACTTTATGAAAGCCAGAAAGCTTAGCACTGGTATAATAGATATTACACTTTTGTCTAGTGTTTATTTTATGAATTACATTGTTATAAATGAGGCCCAATTGCATACAAGGAATTTTACGATCAAGAATATATACATGCATGGAACGGTTAATATCTTCAATGTTTTGAAAATATATTTGCAAAAGTGTCTGCTATGGGTGTTAATGGCTCTTACAACAACTAACATCTAACAACTAACAACTCCACAACTAACCTAACTGCAGAACTAAGCCAGCCAAAAAAAAACTCACATCGCATTGAAATAATTCTGTATAACAAGCTGCCTACCATGATTAAATACATAAAAGATATAAATATATTAAAAACAACGTTAGGTTATTCCTATTAGTTCATTTATTTTATACAGTTGCAAGGTTCCTGAAAATGTAATTATTTAAATATGATAGTTAATGTAATAAATTTATATTTTCTAACCATGAAAATAATTGTATGTTGTATACTTTTAGTTAGGAATGGGAATTTATTTTATGTGCTCTTGTAATATTTATTTGTTTTTTCTTGACAAAACCATAAAAATCTAACTTTTTAAGTGCTGAATAAATACTACCATTACTATTACGAATCAAGAAAGACTTCATGTCTCATGCAAAGCAAACACATAACTTCCAACATTTACCATGTACAATTTACTGCTTTATTATCCAATTTTGTGATTCCTATTTTACCTAAAAATATATTAGGAATATAGTTTACAAATCATAAACTAAATGTAATAAAATTACAAGATATAACCAAATGCAATGCACTATCATTAAGATGACAAACAATAAACATGAAAATTAATATTTTATTTTATTAAATAATTTGTTCAAGGAAACCGTGATATATTGATAAGTTTTGTAATTCATCAAAATATGTGTAGGTAAGTGGTTTTGAAAAAGTGTTATATACAAATTCAAGCAATAATTCAAGTTCATATCTTTCAGAACAGAACATGGGGCAATCAAAATGTGAGGGACATCTTGAAGGTGATTTTCACAAATACAATCAGAGATATATTTGATTTTGAATCGAAATAAGTAAGCAGAAAATTAGCCATGACCAGTTAAGAATTGAGTGAGAAAATAATTAGGATTAAGGAATTTATATTTATGCGTATCAGAAACCATTGGGAAATATAAAGCTTTAGTCAAAGCACCACAATCACTTTTTAACCAGTATTCATTCCAGTCGTTCATGATATTATCTTCTATGTTTCCCGCATATAAGAAATAATGCATAAAGTGTAAAATACCAGAAGATCTGAAGTCTAACTCTCTTTGCCTGCTTGTTGACAGGTTCATTACCGGCAACAACCAGGTGTTCCCTGTCCCATAAAATACATACAAATATGAGAACCACTTAATATTTGATCCCTTATTTCCCTACAATAGGTTTACCATTGTTTGTATCGCTCAAAGCCACAATTTCTGCCTGTGAGTCAATGTAAAGTTGAGTAGTACTTTGGAAGCTTTGCACCTACCATGTGCTCAGAAGCCAAATGTTGAGTTTTTCGTTGTGCTTTGCATTTATCAGGATCCTTAGCACTAAATTGCCTTATTCTTTGAAATTTCAGAGCACCTTATTATTGAATATGGCACTTCAGTGTTTGAGAAGTCATATACTTGGAATAGAAATAGGATATTTTAACCCTTGATATGGGGGCAGATTTTCAGTCCCGGATATAGGACCGGTGCCCACTCAGCATCACGAGGGAGGTGAGGAGCTTAGAATAGCTTAGCAACCCTGGTCACGAAAACCAACATTCCGGCAGGGGGATGACGAGATGCTGATCAAATCTTCGCCTCGTATTGGTTGGATGATCGTCCACCTCTGTCGTGTGTAAGTGGGCATGAGGCAGTCGCGTTGGTAAGCCTTGGCGCACCAGTGGTTAACATTTAATCCCTTGATATGGCGTTTCTGTGGAATTCCTTACTCTCACTCATTACACAGGAAAACTGCCTTTAATTTCACACCATACATTAACAAGGGCCCAAATGACCTTGTTGTCGACGGGCCCTAAAACCCCACACACTCACCCCCCTCTACATTAACATTTTAATCCACTTTATTTCATTTTATGTAGCAAAAATGTATTCTCAATTATCTGCAGATTGACAAAAGTGCAAAAATAAGGAACCTATTTACTTTAATCTTCATAAATTGAGGTTTGTAAAATACTTCGGATTCCACAGCATGTTCACACAAAAGCATTGACACTTTTAACATATATGCACAAATTAAGACAACACAAAAGTTAGAATTAAAGGCAATACAACCCAGAGGAATGTCATATAGAGAACGCTCTCCAACACAATGTAATAGTAAAACTCAACACATATGGACAGCCTAGCAAAGTGCAAGCTGCACACTGGTATTTTGCTCTGAAAAGACATATTAGTTATGCTGGTATTATTTAAGGGGAAATTAAAATGCCTATCCTGCATCTCCTTCATCACGACCCATTCATTATTAATAAACTATTTAAGAGATCATACTGATAATTTTACAGGTGTAGATGCAAGCATTCTAAATTCACTGATTTGCTTTAGTTATGGGTTCAAATCTGCTCCAGATATATGATTTTCAAGTGTGCTAAAAACAACAGCCCCATGTTAGTGATTTACTGGCAGTGAAAAGAAATCCTGTGGGACAAAATTTTGGCACACAACAGCACTGGTATGATCCTGCTGATTAATACTTTTATCAATTTTCAATTTATTCATCACCTATATTTCATACAGAGGATACCTTATCTGACATTATAAGAAAAACATAAAAATACACTCAAAAGTCTACTGTATGCACTGCTTAGGAACTAAAATGTACATTGTTTATTTTCCATTTTTTGTTTTGTACTCTTCCACACTATAAAAAGCTTGTTCTTACAAACAACTTTTTATATTCTTAATATTACACAGTTTAGCATTCTTTATTTTAGATGTTAGATAAAGTATTGTCAATGTAATAAATTCAATTTCTGACGCATCAAATACTTTCGCTATCAATTGAAGTTATTCTTTATACAGTGGGCTATGAACTTCAGAAAAAAAAAACTGTCATATCGCTTGTGAAATCCTTTGTTATTATTAATGTCATTTTAAAACAGTTCCGATGGAAGATTTTAAATTTGTATTTACCTTTTAAAACCTTTTTTTATGTATTTGTTAAAAGGATATATATACTCCTTGGCCAGTATTTACACAAGAAGAAGTAAATCACTAATAGAAGCGGAAATACGTAATCAGAACAGTCTCCATGGCAATAAACAATTTTCTTCACACACAAGCAGAATGCTGTAATTTTTAGACTACAAGCACAGAATTACCATCACCATCGAGCACACACGATGTTACTGGGTGATCACATTCTGGTGTAGTCAGAGAACCTCCTCTCAGCACTTATATCCATCACCGTCAGGACTTGCAGTCAGAGAAACCTCGAGATATGGATGAGAATGTGCTTCCAGGAACTTCTCAGCACCATCAACATCGTACTGGGACTGCATTTTGTCACCACCGGCATCCCAGGTCTCATTTCTGGAATTGTTCTACCACCGCTTTTCAACATCTGCTCATCCTCAAGCGTCTCCTCCTCCAATATTAACAGCACGAGGTATTCAGCTGACTCTTCTGACATCCGCAGGACGCCGCCCAAGTTCATATCTGTGGAAGTGCTAACATGTGGTCATGTCATGAGATTCTCCTTCTACACCCCAACATCACGCCCAGGAATCTTCCTCTCCAGTTACATCTGATGATCCCAAATCCAGACGGGAGTGTGTAAATTACATTCTACAAGGACAGAAAGTTATGAAATTCTTCAATCTCGTCCAGAACTTTTGGCAATTACAAATTCAAATCCATGAAAACCCTCTCAGGTAAATTGTAGTTCACAGAAAACTAAAGTTGTAAAATTATGTTACAATAAAACACAACAATAAATTATTTTTGACTCAATTTATTTTAGCAGAGTTGCTAAGGTAATAAGGTAATCATGTACATCAATGGCTTCGTCTGATACGGTAAGAGTAACCTGTTGTGGGGTTCTGAAATACGGCAAGATAGCGAAATGTTATCAACACATATTGTTTGTCTTGTTATTCTTGTTACATTTATTATTATTATTATTATTATTATTATTATTATTATTATTATTATTATTATTATTATTATTATTATTATTATTATTATTATTATTATTATTATTATTATTATTATTATTATTATTATTATTATTATTATTATTATTATTATTATTATTATTATTATTATTATTATTATTATTATTATTATTATTATTATTATTATTATTATTATTATTATTATTATTATTATTATTATTATTATTATTATTATTATTATTATTATTATTATTATTATTATTATTATTATTATTATTATTATTATTATTATTATTATTATTATTATTATTATTATTATTATTATTATTATTATTATTATTATTATTATTATTATTATTATTATTATTATTATTATTATTATTATTATTATTATTATTATTATTATTATTATTATTATTATTATTATTATTATTATTATTATTATTATTATTATTATTATTATTATTATTATTATTATTATTATTATTATTATTATTATTATTATTATTATTATTATTATTATTATTATTATTATTATTATTATTATTATTATTATTATTATTATTATTATTATTATTATTATTATTATTATTATTATTATTATTATTATTATTATTATTATTATTATTATTATTATTATTATTATTATTATTATTATTATTATTATTATTATTATTATTATTATTATTATTATTATTATTATTATTATTATTATTATTATTATTATTATTATTATTATTATTATTATTATTATTATTATTATTATTATTATTATTATTATTATTATTATTATTATTATTATTATTATTATTATTATTATTATTATTATTATTATTATTATTATTATTATTATTATTATTATTATCATCATCTGGCCCAAATGACCTTGTTGTCGACGGCCCTAAAACACCACAAACTCATCATCATCATTATTATCATCATTATTTTCATTATCATCATTATCATCATCCTCATCATTATTATTATTATTATCATTATTATCATCATCATTACTGTACATGATGAAGAAAATGTATGGAATTTTGATTATGGTTTTTAAATTGTTCAATACGGTTAACTGCCAACTTTCTTTATTAGTATGTCACAGGAGTTGCATTCGCCTATAAGTTCTGAGGTTTCAATTTTGGATAATATTGTTTCTAAAGCACGTAATGTATTAAGGACTATCAGAATATTCCAATAATATAGCACCATTTAAAATTTTAAAGTGCTCTCCCTTCACCCCATTTAGTGTCCATTGGGACGATTTTACCCACTCTAGTGCGGCCAGTTTCCTTACGCACTTCAGTTTCGCTAGGTTGGTTAGAAAAAAAAACACTTAAATTCATTGTGAACATACTTACAGAGCATTTAGAATAAAGACAGCTTCTGTACCCTCCAATTGCAGTTTTTGTGCCTCGTGCGATTGTTTGGTATCGCAACATTTAAGATGTTTGCAGGTGAACTAGTAATCGTTCACCACACCTCTGGTTGTATCTTTCATTGGGTTATAAGAGAGCTTTTCTGTCAAGAGCAATATGCATAAATTGACAACAGAAATTCTTCTTACAGTCCCACACGATGTTAAATTGTGCTTGGATTCCCGCTTTTCTTATCGCATATGACTCAATCCACGATATAAAAACCCATCTACGTTTAAATGAACGTTATAATGGTGCCGAAGGGGGAAGACCTCGGCAACAGAGGAGGGGAAAATTTTTTTTTGAAGAGGTTATGTTTATTACAAAGGTACTGTCTTCCAAAAAAGTAAATGTATTGTTTTCGGGAGTCAGCATTATTCAGGCGTTGCGTGATGAAACGGTACCCTCTTCCTCGAGTAGATTAATTGAATGTTAAAGGAATATATATACGTGTACTGTGAAATGTGTGAAATGTCAAGATTGTTACGAGCTCTGAACGGTAGGGATTTTTCATCCCTCAGGAAAGCTGACCGCAGCCATAAATTTGATGGTTCACAGCTGGCGGTTAGTTTCAAACATAGTTGACAGGAAGGGGACATCTTAGGTGGTCTAAAGGGACATTCTCGTAACTGGGACTCCATATGTTTTCTACCGACCAACTAATTAAAAATAATGAGCTGAAGGGGGAAGCGAAGTATCATATGGCCTAGCCGGGAACAAACAGATATCTAAAGTCAGTCGGTAGCTGGGAGTCGGTGGCTGTGAGTCGGCCGAGTTCGTCGTGCTAACGCACGCAGGAAGAAATCACGTTCATTAAATCAGTCGGTGGCTTGGAGTCGACCAAGATTGTCGTGCTAACGCGCGCCGACAGAAATCGCATTGATTAAATCAGTCGCTAGCTGGGGGTCGGGCTAGATGGTCGTGTAGCAGCACGAAGTCAGATATCGCGTTCTTTAAGGAACGGACGAGGAAGCTAAAGAAATCGCGTTCGATTAAAGCTAGTTAATAGCGGGGTGCTAATCCGACGACTCGTGTTATATACACGGGAGTGCTACCACGCAAACGCGAAACCTGCCATTCAGAGTTCGCCTAATTAACATGTATTTCGAGAGTAATTGAAATTCAACCGATCGTGATAAGTGAATTAACCTGTGTTTCTTTCCAAGTACCCTAATTGATCCACCCAGAACGCCCTGTATCAAGAGATCCTTGCCAAAAATCCTATATTTATAAATATTAGGACAACTCCGAGAGCAGCCGAGGACTTCGATATTCTTCAAATTTTGTTAGCGATGCTGGCAACCCTAGGAGTCAAGCACCTGCCAAATAATTGAGCTAAACTGCTCGGCAATACTCACTCGACACTCCGACCGCCCCAGTGAGTAGAGGGTAGAAAGGCTAAATCGATCTTGGTCGATCGACTTAATTAAAAAATGCCTTTGTTTTTAGGAATATTCTAGATTAAGTAACGACTACTGTCTATCAGCTACAGATTTTCCATCTTCCTTCTTACATTAAGCCCCGTGGATGTAAACCGACATATATGTAGTTTAGTTCAAAATGACACAATGCAGTTATTTGAAACTAGGTAAAAGATCGTCGTGACTTTAAAAGGAACCACAGCTTTCCTTTATCATTTAAAACAAATAAAAGAGCGAATATTTGCATTTAATGCTCATGATTGAATTTAAGCTTTTTAAAAGCAGTTATGGTATTGCCACCTTAGTTCAATTCAGTACTACCAACATCTGGTGAAAACACTGCATATAAAGGTGTAAAAAATCAGTAATTTTGGCCAAATGTGATTATAAATTTTAAATATATATTAATATAAAATATTCTTGTAATTTGATTTAGTCTGTTACTGCAGGTGGGTAAATATAAATGTAAAGCCCTACGTCACTGGAGGGAGTATTTCGTGTGGAACATTACCATGTATGTTTATGTGTTTAACGTCCTTTAACTGGTTAAATACTATTGTACGATGAAAGAAATAGGTGAAGCGATGCTCAAATGAACCCGCGGTCCATTTAAGTTAGAGTTATCCAACATTCACCCTTTGGGATAAAGGAAACCAGGTAACGCTATAAAAGAGGTTCGAATTCGAATTTCAGGTAGACACCCTTCTCCCACGCCACAGAGATAGATTCCGACAATTAATTGTCTTTGGAGCCAGTGTCATGCAGCAGAGTCGTTAGGAATGCCCAATTGGTATTGGCTTGGTTTTTTTATAAGTAGTGTAAGGTGGAGACTGCTGTTTTTTCTTCTTTCATCTTTTTGAAATGTGGTTTTGTGCTTAGTTTTTTATGAAGCTTTATTCCCAGGTATATTACGGTGGTCTGTATAGGTATTTTGTGTCCTTGGTAGGCTATCGTCGATTCTTGGTAGTTACGCTTTGGTTTCCTGCGGAAAATGATGGCTTGAGTTTTGCTCGCATTTACTGTGAGGCGCTATTTGGATGCCCATCTGTCAAAAGCTTTTAGCTGTTTCGCTATTCTTGGTTTTGCGTTCAGCAGCTTCGGAGCGCTGCTCAGATATGCAGTGTCGTCGGCGTATTGAGCTAGTTCTATTGCTGCGTGGATTGGCTGTGGAGTGTCTAATGTGTAAATGATATATGATATATAGCGCTTCCTTGAGGTGTGCCTGCTTCTTGTGTAATGTGTAATGTGTGCTACAACTGTCGTGTGACTTGGCTTTAGGGAACATCCCGGAAGGGAAACAGCCAGCAACCGAGTATGGGGAGAACCTCGTAGACTATCTCCACGACATGCATGAGATGGCTCGTGAGAACATCGAGATGGCGAACGAGCGCATGCGGACCCAGTACGACAGGCAAGATAAAAGGCAAGGATTCCAGCAAGGTGACCTGGTCTGGTTGTACCGCCCTACCCGGACCAAGGGACGCTGCCCGAAACTTCAACAACCGTGGCAAGGACTGTACTGGGTTGTAAAGAGGATTAACGACGTAGTCTACCGCATCCAGAAGGTACCCCGAGGAAAGATGGTGGTACACATGGATCGTTTGGTCCACTACGATTGTGCTGTTCAGGACGACCAGCCTTGAGGAGGGAGCAGTGGCACCCCATCACCGAAGTAACGGCAAGCCAGCGGGCAGGAAGGAAAAGACAGATAGCGTCCAAGCCACGCCCACGCGTGTAACTGGTTGGCACTATCTGAGTGAGATGCGGAGAGGGGTAGACGGAGTTCTGTCTGGATAATATTTTTCTTTCCCTCGCCACCGTGAAAGATCATGTTTGTTCTGTAATTTTTGAGAACCAGGCAGCTCCTGCATAAATATGGGACACGGACAGCTGAGGAGTGAGTGAATGACGTTGCTAGTGAACATTGTGTAGACGGCCTGGAAGATTGCGTTGGTGTGTGCTACGTCATTTTGCTGATATCAGAGTTGTACAAGTGCCTTTCTACGGAAAGAAAGAGCGCTTTGAATTTCTGCAAATTAGACTTTTAATCTTACGAACCCACAAAGTCACAATATGTAGTAATCTTTCGGACTTTATATAAGTAGATATATTGCGATTCAGTGTCGTATACAATAATCCTCTGTAATTACAGAATATTATTATTCACAAAATGTCAGTATGATTAATTTTACTATGCTAGTGTATCTCCTGGTTCAGAATATTGTTGTATAGATAAAAAAGTGTAATGCTCTTGGAATAGTGTATATTTTGATTTAAAATACGTTTGTATCAGAAGATATAAAACAATCGTCTCAAACTAGTGTATTCTGTGAATTACAATATTGTTGCATAAGTACATATACAGTACTAGTACACTACATTACCTTTGTATTAGTAGAATTAAGCAATCCTCTAGGACTGCTGTATATTGTGGTTGACAACCTTACCTCAGTAATAGCCTTCTTTTACTGTTGTACTTATTTGATTGGCAATAACTCTTTAGAACAAATAAAAAATAATAATTTTCTAAAGCTAGTGAACGGTCAGTCCTTGTTTGTTTATTTATTTATGGACGTGCTTTAACTATTCACATACGTATTATATTGGGCGTGAAAAAAGCTTGATATTGCTCAGAGGCCTGTTTATAAGGCTTGAAGATCTCTTACTTGTTTTAAATCTGACGCTTTTTGTTAACTTTTATCCATCTGAGACCGCACCTGGAAAATATCATCTTCATGTATCGCCTGTCTGTAGCTCTGTGGTACTTCATAACACTATATCACTAAACTTCAAATTTGTAAAATTACTTTTACAGTGTTTAAAGCAATTACTTGACAAATAAAGTGTATATCCTGAATTTACTGGAAGTTTTCTGTAAAGTACTTCTCACCGAAACATTGCACACAATTTTGTTTAGCGGGTAAGGAATGAGAAAGATAACGAGAATACGTGTTTGAAAAAACTTTTTTTGTCATGTTCATACAAGCTTTTGCTTAATATGCTGATTGTGTGTACATGATTCCGCAGTACTGCCAACTACCGGGAGTATGGCCAACATCTGAAAGCACAATACAGCACGCTCGCTTCTCTCGTTTAACTTTCTCATCAATACTATGGTTGAGTATTTATATAAGCTTAGGTTTTCGACTCACGAGAGATTAGTTTTGGTTTATTTTATCAATCAGCTCATGTCACCAACATTTGTTAATGTTGCTTAGGATTGGCCATTTATCTAAGCTCAGAGTTCTGATTCACGGTTGGTTAGGTTATGTTTAATTTTTATCCACATAAGCTTTTGTTATTCTTCGTGGAAAAATCTTGTGCTTAAACCATATGACGGAGCGCTCGACAAACCGTTAAATCCCACAATCTCACTCACTCACTCACTCACTCACTCACTCACTCACTCACTCACTCACTCACTCACTCACTCACTCACTCACTCACTCACTCACTCACTCACTCACTCACTCATACACTCACTCACTCACTCACTCACACCTTATATGCTCGGAATTATTATACAAATACTCTGTGATCGCTAACATAAGTACCTCTCATTTATTATTTGGAACGATGTACACAGGACTGACACGTCAGTTCCCCCCACCCCCAAAATGTCATTGAAAAAGTATGGAGTTTAACTCGCAAGAAGAATGTACTGATTAACCTTTAAATAAGTACCGAATTTGTTTAGTATTTTGCCTTTGTACCTATAAGAATACGTGAAATAAAATTAACACGAAGTATAACATTAAGTATTTGTAAGAATAGTTTGAAGACCGATATATTTTTCTGTGGCATCAAGCATTTCAGGGATATTCATTTTTATTCGCTTGACGTTTGCATCATTTCAGTTTTAATGTGCTGTCGTGTTGTTTCTTCCAATAACTTGAAGAGAGCACGACATTACTAGTCCTGAGTATACAAATTAGCTTTTTAAACCTTTGATTGCCAATTCGATTTCTTCTATTCCCCTTGTTCTACAAGAAATTGTGTAATAAAGTCGTTTCTCTAAAAGTTTATTTCTATTTGTATAAAGTAGAAAAACGTACACTATTTATATAGTTTGTAAAAGATATATAAAAGTAAACGATGTTAGATAAAGTATTGTAAATGTAACAAATTCAATTTTTAAGGCATCAAATACTTTCGCTATGGATAAAAGTTATTCTTTATACAGTAAGCTATGAACTTCAGAAAAAACTGTGATATTGTTTGTGAAATTCTTTGTTATTATTAATGTGATTTTAAAACACTTCAGATGGAAGATTGTACAGTTGCATTTATTTTTTAAATTCTTTTCGCGTGTGTATTTAATAAAAGAAAATATATAAATCCCTGGTCAGTATTTACGCAAGCGGAAGAAAGTCACTAATAGAAGCGGAAATAAGTAATCAGAACAGTCTTCATTTCAATAAACAATTTTATTCACATACAAACATAATGCTGCAATTTTTTGATTATAAGCTGCAGAATTACCATGAGCATTGGGCACACCGATGTTTCTGGAAACACCACAACCTGTTGTAATCAGATCCTTCCTCTCGGCACTTTTATCCTCAGCATCAGGACTTGCTGCCAGAGAAACCTTGAGTTATGGAATACAATCTGCTTCCAGGCCCCTCTCAGCACCATCAACATCGTCCTGGGACTGTATTTTGTCACCACCGGCATCCGATGACTCATTCCTGGAATTGTTCAAACACCAGTATTCAGTAGCTGCTCGTCCTCAAGCGTCTCATCCTCCTCCAATTTTAACAGCCCGAGGTATTCAGCTCACTCTTCGTACATAGGCAGGACCTCTTCCAAATTCATATATATGGAAGTGCTAACATGTAGTAATGTCTTGGGATTCTCCTTCTGCAGCCCAATATTACGCCTAAGATTCCTCATCTACAGTTACATCTCATGTTTCGAAATCCAGACGGAAGTGTGTAAATTATTTTCTACAAAGTCAGGAAGTTCTGAAATTCTTCATCCTCGCCCAGAAATTTTGGCATTTACAAATTTAAATCCACTAAGATCCTCTCAGAGTAAATTTTAGTTCACAGAACTAAAGTTACAAAATTATGTTACAGTAAAACAAACTCGCCTCAATTTATATTAGCATGGTTGCTAAGGTAACAAAGAAATCACGAATATCAATGGCTTCGTTTGTTACGGTAAGTGCTGCCTGCTGTAGAGTTTTGAAATACGCCAAGAAAGCGAAATATTGTCAACCCATATTTTTTTCTTATTATTCATGTTTTATTTATTATTATTGTTATCATTACCATAACTGGACAGGATAAAAATGTATGGAAATGTTGATTAGGATTTTTAAACAGATCAATTAAGTTAATTGGCGACTTTTTATCTGAATATTCCAATAATATAGCACCATTTAAAATTTTAAGGTTTTCTCCCTTCATCCCATTTGGAGTCTATTGGGGCCCTTTTACCCACTCTAGTCTGGCCAGTTGCTTTAAGCATTACAGTATCGCTAGGTTTGTGAGGCAGTGCCACAGTGGGCAGTGTTAATCATAAGCGAATGCAATTTTTCACTGTTGGCAACGCTCCAGTTACATAACACACTGATATAGTAAAAATCCTAATAGCACAGGACATAAACTTGGGGAGGAATTATGGGAATACCAACTTGAAGTGGTGATTAAACGAAACAGTCGGACCACCTTTAGTAATAGAGGAGGAGCGGGTGGAAATATTTATGTTACCTTAGCAAGTATTACGTTAGAAGCCAATTTAGAATGTGGAATTATGGGATAACGTACCATAAAGGGCGTTTTTTAATTTACTTTCTCCAACGTTAAGCTATATCGGACGACGAATGAAATGATACTCAAATGAGCCCGGGGCCCATGAAGATTAAAGTTATCCGATAATCTTTCAGGATAAAGGAAGACCCAGGAAAAAACATTATCCATATAACTCCGCCTGACCGAGATTCAAACTCGGCACCTCTTAAACTTTAAGCATTTTGATATGCTACCATCAACGCTACAGAGGCGGGCTAGATAAAGGGATCAACAACTTACCGAAAGTATATAGAGAAATGAAAAATATGCTAAACCCACTTACAGTAAATTCAAAGATAGTAGCGCTAACACTTTGATTAATGACTTGCAAACTTCAAGCAACAAGGTAAGAAAGTCTAGAACAATTTATCAAAAACACATATTATTGGAGGAGCGGGAAGGAAACTTACATCTTTATACAAATGCACAAGTAAGATAGAAATGTAAAATTGAGGAAACAGAAGCAAATCTGAGAGTAAACTTGTAAAACATTTGTTAGACAATTATATAAATTATAAAAAAATCTTAAAAACTATTAAGTGATGTTTACCCTAGAAACCTCTAAAGGAGTTTTACGGTACTTACGAGAAGTCACTTAAATGATCTACTGGAGAAACTGCTACCAAAGGATAACCAGAATTACGAAGATGAACATGAAGGATTAAGAAGAGCGCAAGAATAAAATGGCATTACTACAAGAGAGAGAATTATCCTTTTGGTGTAACAGAAACTAATTAACTATAAGAAGCTTTAAAAAATTCAGTTCTTCATTAGCTGACATTAAAGCACAAATTATTCAGTAATTTGATGAGCAGTTATCACCAGACCTATGTGAAATGTTAAATAATTATTTGTGACTGAATAAAAAGTCAAATATACGGAATTTATCAAATTTAATAATAATAATAATAATAATAATAATAATAATAATAATAATAATAATAATAATAATAATAATAATAATAATAATAATAATAATAATAATAATAATAATAATAATAATAATAATAATAATAATAATAATAATAATAATAATAATAATAATAATAATAATAATAATAATAATAATAATAATAATAATAATAATAATAATAATAATAATAATAATAATAATAATAATAATAATAATAATAATAATAATAATAATAATAATAATAATAATAATAATAATAATAATAATAATAATAATAATAATAATAATAATAATAATAATAATAATAATAATAATAATAATAATAATAATAATAATAATAATAATAATAATAATAATAATAATAATAATAATAATAATAATAATAATAATAATAATAATAATAATAATAATAATAATAATAATAATAATAATAATAATAATAATAATAATAATAATAATAATAATAATAATAATAATAATAATAGTAATAGTAATAATAGTAATAGTAATAATAATAGTAATAGTAATAATAATAGTAATAGTAATAATAATAGTAATAGTAATAATAATAGTAATAGTAATAATAATAGTAATAGTAATAATAATAGTAATAGTAATAATAATAGTAATAGTAATAATAATAGTAATAGTAATAATAATAGTAATAGTAATAATAATAGTAATAGTAATAATAATAGTAATAGTAATAATAATAGTAATAGTAATAATAATAATAATAATAATAATAATAATAATAATAATAATAATAATAATAATAATAATAATAATAATAATAATAATAATAATAATAATAATAATAATAATAATAATAATAATAATAATAATAATAATAATAATAATAATAATAATAATAATAATAATAATAATAATAATAATAATAATAATAATAATAATAACAATAATAATAACAATAACAATAATAACAACAATAACAATAATAACAACAATAACAATAATAACAACAATAACAATAATAACAACAATAACAATAATAACAACAATAACAATAATAACAATAATAACAATAATAACAATAATAACAATAATAACAATAATAACAATAATAACAATAATAACAATAATAACAATAATAATAATAATAATAATAATAATAATAATAATAATAATAATAATAATAATAATAATAATAATAATAATAATAATAATAATAATAATAATAATAATAATAATAATAATAATAATAATAATAATAATAATAATAATAATAATAATAATAATAATAATAATAATAATAATAATAATAATAATAATAATAATAATAATAATAATAATAATAATAATAATAATAATAATAATAATAATAATAATAATAATAATAATAATAATAATAATAATAATAATAATAATAATAATAATAATAATAATAATAATAATAATAATAATAATAATAATAATAATAATAATAATAATAATAATAATAATAATAATAATAATAATAATAATAATAATAATAATAATAATAATAATAATAATAATAATAATAATAATAATAATAATAATAATAATAATAATAATAATAATAATAATAATAGTAATAGTAATAATAGTAATAGTAATAATAATAGTAATAGTAATAATAATAGTAATAGTAATAATAATAGTAATAGTAATAATAATAGTAATAGTAATAATAATAGTAATAGTAATAATAATAGTAATAGTAATAATAATAGTAATAGTAATAATAATAGTAATAGTAATAATAATAGTAATAGTAATAATAATAGTAATAGTAATAATAATAGTAATAGTAATAATAATAGTAATAGTAATAATAATAGTAATAGTAATAATAATAGTAATAGTAATAATAATAATAATAATAATAATAATAATAATAATAATAATAATAATAATAATAATAATAATAATAATAATAATAATAATAATAATAATAATAATAATAATAATAATAATAATAATAATAATAATAATAATAATAATAATAATAATAATAATAATAATAATAATAATAATAATAATAATAATAATAATAATAATAATAATAATAACAATAATAATAACAATAACAATAATAACAACAATAACAATAATAACAACAATAACAATAATAACAACAATAACAATAATAACAACAATAACAATAATAACAACAATAACAATAATAACAATAATAACAATAATAACAATAATAACAATAATAACAATAATAACAATAATAACAATAATAACAATAATAACAATAATAATAATAATAATAATAATAATAATAATAATAATAATAATAATAATAATAATAATAATAATAATAATAATAATAATAATAATAATAATAATAATAATAATAATAATAATAATAATAATAATAATAATAATAATAATAATAATAATAATAATAATAATAATAATAATAATAATAATAATAATAATAATAATAATAATAATAATAATAATAATAATAATAATAATAATAATAATAATAATAATAATAATAATAATAATAATAATAATAATAATAATAATAATAATAATAATAATAATAATAATAATAATAATAATA
>CM060948.1:134588359-134728359 GCA_030765055.1 Mantis religiosa | reverse complement strand
TAATAATAATAATAATAATAATAATAATAATAATAATAATAATAATAATAATAATAATAATAATAATAATAATAATAATTAATAATAATAATAATAATAATAATAATAATAATAATAATAATAATAATAATAATAATAATAATAATAATAATAATAATAATAATAATAATAATAATAATAATAATAATAATAATAATAATAATAATAATAATAATAATAATAATAATAATAATAATAATAATAATAATAATAATAATAATAATAATAATAATAATAATAATAATAATAATAATAATAATAATAATAATAATAATAATAATAATAATAATAATAATAATAATAATAATAATAATAATAATAATAATAATAATAATAATAATAATAATAATAATAATAATAATAATAATAATAATAATAATAATAATAATAATAATAATAATAATAATAATAATAATAATAATAATAATAATAATAATAATAATAATAATAATAATAATAATAATAAAGTATAAAGACCCAATAAACCAAATCCTTAAGACGCGTTTGTTTACTAAACGGAAGAAGTTCAAGAAACGTTTTTAGACAAGCGGATTTGGTTATACAGAATTATGCAGAAAATAATTGAGCAGCAATATTTCTTTGGAAGAGTAAAACCAACCTAGGATACTATTAATGGAGCCAGGGCTGTAGGCAAAATTCATGTAAAAGAATATATGAAATGGAATTATGAAAAGCTTCTTAAATAATGTAAATAACTCCTTGGTAATAAAATAAATAAATGTTCCATACTTATTTATATCATAGACAGAAATGTTAGTGAAAGAACTGTTTATATTAATATTAGGCCTTTTATATTATATATTTGGTGCAAAGAGAGACGTGTAAGATCTATTGACGAGCCAGCATGAAGAATTGTTGCTGCTAGACAAGGATAAACAGTTGGAGCCGTTGAAAACCTTTGTCGACTGGCGATATTTTAAGATTTTGAGCGAGCTATCGTTCAACTTCCCATTTGCCTATATCAGAGCAAAGAAGGTTATTTCAACAATAGAATTGTGAACAAAAAAGAAATAAGACAATTGGGGGAAATTCACCAACGGATGTCCACGGGAATCAGTTTTAGGATCCCCATTGTGGAATAATATGACGGAACCTTTTGAATGAATCACTGATATGCAAGAAATTAGAAAATTTATAGCTTACGGTGATGATGTGATGATTTCGTTGAAAGCAACTTGACAGAAGGAACTAGAGAAAATATAATAAGAAGGAAGAGCGCATAATGTGCATGTTGGTATAATGATCAGTTTTCACTATTACAAAAGCTTGTCAGTGACACTACACGATTTTTACATTTCAGCGCATGCCATTTTTTGCACACTTTCCCGCACAATGAGCACTCGCAGTCTGGCTGGGGTTCGTGAAAACTCTTCGTGGAACACAACCTAAAATGAAAACCGTGAACAGCAAGCCGGGTCACTGTGTGCCTCAGGTCGTAGCCCACTTCCTTCCAGTCGTCCGTAGTCATGGCGTCCGTGTCGTAGAAGTCTGCAGGTATTTCCGTCTTCTTCCTTCGGTGCTCTGTGACGGCCGCTTCGTAAGCTGGTGTGGATGGCAGCTGTAAATGCAGTCTCAGGTCTTCCAGCAGCATGGTTTCTCTACATAGTTCGTACACCAGGCGCGAAGATAAGTACTTGGAGACACAGAGGGCGCGTTTTAGTAACGTCGCTTTGACCTTTTCAACATCGTTTAGGTTGCTCCTTGTGAGATGCTGCCAGGTGGATTGTAGACCATACGTGATTACTGGCAGTATGTTTGCTTTGAATAGTTTCATTGCTGTTCGCAGGGAGATCTTTGGTAGATGTTTGATGTTATTCATAGCTCTTATTGATGCTGTCATCCTGTCTTTGATGTGCAATATGTAGGTCGTTCCGGTGGGTTGTAGCGTTATCCCTAAATACTTGAAGCTTTTTACCCTGGGTCATTGGTTGTCCTCCTAGGTATATAGAGTCTGCTCTTGCTTGTTTGCCTCCTCTCTTGAAAGTTGAGTCGGAAACTTCCGTCCAGCCCTGTAATAGTTATTATGTGTTTATATATATTTTCTGTATAGTATTCCCGTATATTAAGTTTTATGTATGGTTTAATTAAATATACCATTTTTCTGATATCTGTACACATGTAAAATATTCTGGCTTGTTGGCAGCTAAAGTTCTGTAAATGGGAGAGTTTTATGACTCTGTTTACCTGCAACCATTGACATCGGAACCTAACGGGAGCATCTTTTGTATATGCTAGGGTTCAAGGACCCAGAGCAACGTCTGTTTTGGAAGAAATTGTGAGAAACCGGGAAACAAATAGGCATCAGCCAATGTTTGGCAGCCTATCAGAAGGCAGAACACCACCAACGCTATGTGTGGCGTGAAAACTCAGCAATGGTGTTTTAGATGAGCTGACGCCACGGAGAGGCTTAGTTCAGTATAAATAATTCGGAAAACGTACAGAAATCCCCATTTGTCCACTTGTCGACTGACCATAACAGGAAAAATCTGCGCTGGTCGAGTTCAGATCCTCGCGTTTAAAATGGTCGTAGATTCCGCGTGTGAAACTGAAATCCGACCGCGAGGGCTAAAAAAGGTATTATTTGTTCCTGCGAACTCTAGCAAGCCGAGGACATTAGCCGACAGATATCCACAGTATCTGACGATCATGTACGTGTGGCAACAATAAAAGGTATTTATGACTGTCTCCGACGTCTACTTTGAGCTTCCCACCTGTCCACTTGACCCTGGATCTCCGACCCCTGTAGCCAATTCGGCACAGATGAGTCCTTGCTCATGTGTGTTCATAAGTTCCTGATGCAGGCGGGGCACACATCGTCGCAAAAAATCGTCGAGTAGCGTCCGAGAAAGCAGCAGAAGCAGAAGTCAGCAGCCCCCAATTTGAGGGAGGACCTCAAAACGTGTCCTGCTACTTGGTGGACTTGGTTGAGACCAGCTGACTGTCTCAAAATCATTTGCAAAGTTTTGGTGCCGTTCAGCGCGAGGTCGTTGTTCCGAGCCCATATCACTAGTTTGTCGAAAGCTGTCTGGAGGGTGTTAATTGATGATGATGCTAGCGTCATGTCGTCTGCGTAGATGTATGCCTTTACCCGCTCTGTTTTTGTTTCCTGTATGACATCATTTGTTGCTATGTTGAACAGGAGTGGGCTCAGTGGGTCTCCTTGCAGTTATCCTGTTGCCTGTCCTATCGGTTCTGAAGTGGTGACCGTGTCGTCAATTTGGATGTAGTTTTTTGCCAGGATGTCTCTTATTAGTTGCAATATTGAGTTCTCGTTTCCCACTAAGTGTTCGAGTTTCGCTATAAGTTTGGTTCTGTTGATGGTGTCGAAAGCTTTCACGTAATCTACAAAGACCACGTGGAGCTTTCCTTTCAGCTGTTTGAGAGCTTCACTTATGTCTTCTTGTGAACACTCTACCGCTTGGATTGTTGAGCGGCTCTTCTTGAAACCAAATTGTTCTTCAGGGATGTGTCCGTCTACGAGAGTGGTTATCCTGGCTGTAAGGAGCTTAGTGAAGACTTTGAGTAATGAACATTCCAGTGCTATGCCTCTATATGAGTTTGGGTCGCTAGCGTTGCCTTTTCTTTTATAGAGCGGCTTGATTTTTGACAACCTCTATCGCTCTGGTATCTTTCCTTGTTGCAGACACTCATTTAGAAGGTCTGTCCAGGTTTCCACAAGGGCTGGGGCCGCACTTTTCAAGTATTCGTTGTAGATCTTGTCAGGTCCACTTGCTTTATTGTCCTTTAGGTTTCTTACTGCTTCACATACTTCTTGCACCATTAGTGGCTCGATAATCCTACTGCTATGTAGGCCACCGTTGTAAAGGCAGGGTCTTGTGTCACTGGCGTTTAGTAACGCAGTGTAGTGCTGGGTCTATTTTTCTATAGGTATGTCTCTTGGGAACATTGGTTTCCTTTGATTTAGGACCTTGTAGGGATTCTTTTGTGCCTCTTAAACCATTATCTTTGCTTGTTTTTCGTGATGTTTACTTTTTTATTCTTTTATTAGGGCTTTATACTCTCACCTTTTTTGAGAATATTTATGCAGCGCCTCTTCAGACGGCGATGTTATTGATTTGTGCAAGGCACGAAGGGTTTCTCTCCTGGTTTTATAGCAGTTTTTATCAAACCATGCCTTTGCTTTTCTCTTGTTTGTGGTTGTGTTTGTGGCGTTCATGATAACTTGCTCAAGCTGCTCTAGTGCATCGTCGATATGGCCGTTCTTTATATGCTGTCTTGCTTCCGTGACATGGGAAAATGGTTGTTCTATGGCTTGCATGTTGAGGTGCCTTGACAGTTTGTGATGTTGAGGCTGTACCTTGTGTCTTTGTATTATGAGGGTAGTCGCCACAGGTAGATATCTTCTTTCTACTCTCTTCAATATTGTCTGTGGTCCTTTTTTTACATTTTTCATGTTCGTTAACATGAGGTCGACTGTGCTGCTCCCATTGTGGCCTATATATGTTTTCTCGCTACTTCTGTTGATCAGGCTCAGTCCTTCGCTTTCGAGGAAGTGTAAGACAGCCTCCGCCTTCTGGTCGCTAACATCTATTCTGCAGTCCAGGTCACCCATGATTATGACAAGTTCGTCGTGTTGAGCTTTGTTTAATGCGGTGCTATGGGAGTCAATGATGTCTTCCTTCTGGCTTGAAATACACGCTTATGATTAGACAGAGTTTCGTTCTTATAACCAGCATTTCTGGTGTTCTGAGTTCCACTTTAAATGGTGAAAGGCTCGGTTTCAGGAGGCATGTGATTCCTCCCATTGGTCTCCCTCTTTTTCTTTGTGTGGCGAGTGTATGTACTGCGTAGAAGCCCGCTGTATCCCATTCCTTTCTAAGAAATGTTTCGGTTAGAACTACTAAGTCGAAATCCGTGAAGTACTCTTTTGGAAGCATGTCTACCGCGTTTATTAGGCCTCCGATATTCCATGATAATGTCCTTATTTTGTCGGTAGTGTCCTTATTGGAGTCGGGCGCCTTGTCTCTGTTGTCTCCGAAAAAGGTATTGTCCCACTATAACCCCTTTCGGCCAGAATAGCGGTTCTTCTGCCTGCCCTTTCAGGTCGAATGGGATCCCTACTCTGAAGGCTTTGTTTGTGCCTATCGTGTCCAGTTCCTCGCACTCTATTTTCCCTCTGATGCCGTTGGTGCCTATGTACCTGATGAGAAAATATGCGGAGTAATACAGAATCAAGATATAGAAAGATATAGAAAGTCAGCTCTAGAAATTGAACCCTTAAGTCAGTACATATTATTTTAAAAAGTCAAATGTAAAGGAATCCCGTGATTAAAATAACATACAAAACAACTTGAATTATTTAGTAATTAATCTAGTTGAACAAAGACAGTTTAAAGTCTTATTAGATGCAATTAAAACGTATTTTATAAGCACGATACTGGTAATAATTGGGTTAATATGTATACGAGAAAAGTAAACCAAGAGCAAGTTAAGAAGCAACTAAGGAATACACAACAAAACATGCTAATTTTTAATGGCCGGAGGCATGTGAGTTTTTTCCATAGTTAATATGCACATGGACTGTACTGTTACATTTTGCACATGTCAAAAACTGCATGTTGGTATAGCCTGGCCATGTAAACTGCCGCACTGGGAGAGGAAACAAAACAGTCGCGCTGGCCCCGTAGTTCAGTCGGTAGAGCACCTGCCTGTCGTGCTAGGAGTCCCGGGTTCGATTTCCGTCAGTGGGGATGAGGATTTTTCTCCGACCAAGATAATTCCCCATCTTCCACAGAGTCTGGAAGTATGAATGAGAGTGTGAATGTGTGTGTGATCTAATGATTAAAAACCAAAGATAACGAGTTAACACCTTCAGTATGTTCCAAAGGAGAACGGCCGCCGATATGACCATAGCAGTTCAAGGCGGGGTATAAATGGAACAAGGAAAAAAAAAAACAGTCGCGTTATACTACGCCTAGACCTTGGGTCGACTCGTACACTCGAAAGGCAATGCTTCACTAGTTCGCAGAGTTTTCGTTACACTGTTTTCGAACTTTGCACATTTTAATGGTCGTGCTGTACATCCGACGTCATTCATACTGTGTCCACCTAACTTCTATCATCTGTCGCATGCGAACGCACATCCCTCCGGTCTTTATTAAATACATCTGCTGAAGCAGTTAACGCAGCGTTCACTTTGGCCTTAGTTATTTTATATTGCCGATATTGCCGATTTATTTTTTAATTAAGAACAGAACTGGCCTATGTTGCTTATAAGTGATAATGAAGAAATTTAAAGTATAATCCAACAATATTGTTACAGTAAGAGCCAGATAAGTGTTAAATTGTTATCAGAGTGAACGGATAAATAGGATGACATAACCGACGTTAGTGAGATATTACGTATGAAATATTAGACGAATATGTTTCATTATGTTTCAGATCCTTCGACCATATGGAAAATAACTAAACATGGTGGAGAAGAGACAAGAAGGCATTTATGAAGACCGTGTTGTTCTGAAAACGCTTGAGCGTGTAATGCCAATCTATGAGCGTAAAAATAGGTATCCCTTAATGCAGAACATAAATGGAGGAACTGAGAGTAGAACCTCAAGGCTGAAAGAATACCATAAAATATTAAATTAAATTATACAGGGTACTTGGTGCAGGCAATGAATGACTATTTGGAAAATAAAAATAGAAGAAACAGGCCTAGAGAACAATTAAGTGTTTAAATGCTACAAGAGGTGAGAAGATATTTAAGAATGTGGCAAATGACAAATTTGCTACAGACAGATGTAGAACAGGAAGTTGGATAATAAAAAGAATTTGCTAATTGAGAGGAGAGACTAAGGCGAGAGAGGGAGCTGCAAGCTAAAACACCAGTCCAGGCCTCAAATCTTGATGAGAAGATGAGGAAGCAGACTACTGCGGAGAAAAAGCTGATATTGTGCGGAAATGATTGTCTTGTAACAAATAATTTATTCAAATTATTATTCACAAATTTAAGAAATGATGATTTCTTAGCTGTCAAATTTCACACGGAATGTATTTTATAAGAAACAGACCAAGAAACCACGACACTAGACAGAGGATACTAACAGTTTGAAAGGAATGAATGACATTCATGTAAACACAATCAAAGCCACAAGTTACGTGGGAGCTTGTGTTTTGACAAAATTTTGAATCGTATTTGTTAAAAATTGTAATGAGGCGCTTCTTTCATTGAATATCTCAGTTCTAGACAATTTTAGAGAAAATAATTACCCATCATTCTCGCTGGAAATAGATGCCCCGTTACTCGTTCATCAACAGACAAGCCACGCCAGCAATATGTCTGTTTACCAGTCCGATTGTGTACAATGAGAGATTGTGTTTCTATCGATTTATACAACGTTCAGATTGGAAGCAAAGAGAACTCGCTGGTTTACAAGTTTGATCTAGAGTGATTATGACCCCCTTGTTCGCCAACGGTCAAAACTGGGAAGTAAATGAAAACAGTTGTATTTACCTGTACGAAACTTACAATTTGCTTAGGATCTAAGCTGAATTGGCCATTTACGTTAACAAATGAAAACTGGCATTTCTAAGGCCGCTGTCAACATTTTAAAAATGGATACTCTTCCTTTGAAAATATTTTAAGCATAAACCTGCAACTCTAAGGTGACACATCCTGTTGCTCCTTCTTTTACTTACCTGAGGTTTCAGAATTTCAGCGGAAATATATGTTTCAGGTCCCCTAAGTTCAAAAGAGCATATTAAGAGAGCTGCAAGTGTGTAGATATGTGTGTGTGTGTGTGTGTGTGTGTGTGTGTGTGTGTGTGTGTGTGTGTGTGTGTGTGTGTGTGTGCAGTGTAACTAAACCGAAAAATGCGCAAAATACGAACTTATTATTCAATTTCAGCCTCTATCAAAGATACGACAAGATTTTCAAGAATGTCCCCTCATACTAAATCAGTCTTTAAATGGAAAATCTTTCCAAAATTTTTATTTTCGCCAGACTACTTTTAACAATTTTGATGAAGATATTGTGTGTTTTGTATAGTAACAAAATAATTATATATTTTGAATTTTCTGGGAATTTGTTCAAATGTCCCCTTTGTTGTCCTTGTGTACCGTGTAACTCACAAGTCGTAAGAGATAGACGAAACTTACAGCACAAAAATTATAGGATTCGTTGAAACACACCATTTGACTCATAAACGTTTTCTTAGTAAAACCATTCCGGAGATTGTTATCAGTCCGAATTTTCCTATATTTAACACTTTTTCTCAAATGGCAAGTCACTATTCGTTTCTTTTATTTTGGGCTCAAATGACCTAGCTGTCCACGGGCCCTTAAGCCCCACACATTCACTCACTCACTCACTCACTCACTCACTCACTCACTCAGTCACTCACTCACTCAGTCACTCACTCACTCAGTGTTCTTTTTGTATCTTAGCCATGCAAAAAGACCAAAATTTCAAACTCAACACTTTGGAACCAGCTTTGAAAGATATGGTTGTCCCTTAAAGTCCACTGTATTCACATATTCCTATACATCTACAAGAAACTTAACAGTTAGATATTCTTTATCTCAATTAACATGACGTAGAGGAGTATGCGTTTGTAAGAATGGTTTATCCAAGAGTTAAAGAAAACTTGTGAATGCGACTCATCACATACTTGCATTTATAATTAAACCCAATTTTGTTAAATATTGCCACTAGAAAAAATATATATTATACATAATGTCTTACAACTAAATGTTTAAACAAATGACTGAGATTCTCTCTCTCCCTCTCCCTATCCATCTATCACACACACACAACACACACACACACACACACACACACACACACACACACACACACACACACACACACACACACACTCACGCACCACTTCTAGTGAATGTTGACAGTAATTGAAATGTAGAAACAGTGAGTTTGAGTGCCTGTTAACGTCCTGCCTCCCACTGCTGCGGCGAACTGTTTAACATTTGACCTCTTTGAATGATGAGAGCAGAAGCGGATGTATCATGACGAATGCTGTTCCCTGACATAAGATATCTTGAATGGTGTCCACTCGCTGATTCGCTCCATTTTATAATGGAGATTTCGTGATTGTACATTACTATAGCAGGACGCCACTGAAGCCGGTATACAATATAAAAGTTTTAACAACCTTGGTGTGCATTTTGCTTAAATAAAATGACAGCATAGAACGTGACAGAATGGAATTTGCATATCATAATATGTAAACGATGGCACTGGATGTCATTCATTTGTATAACGCAGTGAAACAATACGTCCTGCAATAACGCTATGGTGTGAGCTCTCCAATGTGCAAATACTTGAACGTGAAAATGCTCATTTCCCTCGAGAGAGCACCTAAACCAGGAGTTCAACCATAATTAAGTATAATTATCTTACTTTTCAGACGAGTTGGGCTCTCATTTAATTCTGAACCATATGAAGCCAACGATTAAAATATGTTCTTTAATTTCGTAGGTATGCAATATCCCAATGATAGAGTTCTTAACTTCCCATAAGTTTTCTTAATGACTGTTACATGAGGACCCAGTATACATAAGATATTATGACAGAAGAAGCGCGCGCGTGTGTCTGTGTGTGTGTGTGTGTGTGTGTGTGTGTGTGTGTGTGTGTGTGTGTGTGTGTGTGTGTGTGTGTGTGTGTGTGTGTGTGTGTGTGTGTGTGTGTGTGTAGATAAGCATCCGTATGCCCAAAGAAAAGTGCAATATTCCTGAATATTTTGCAGATAAATATAATTTATATCAATATTCCATTTCGTATTGCGACGTAAATTGTTTTGTTATGCCTAATTTGAACTTTTACTTTGTGCTTACTGTGTTATACTTCTCATTGGCTACAATCGTTATAGAGGGCATTTTTCAAGGCCCATGACTCATACGATGATAATTGTTATAAATTGTATACATATATAGAAGCGTAGAAAGAAAATCAAAATCACATTCGACATATTACATAAAAAGCCCGTTTCACGGCAGCAACACGTTCAATTACTGAAATTGTATTAATATCCACAGAATTTACCAACTGAATGAAGCTTTCCTAAGGGACAGATATTTTCCCGTAGGTGTAAACACAAGAAACTTGACTGAACCCAGAACATCTAATAAGACACTTTGTAAAGAAATTTAATATTGCGCTTATATTCTCCATTCTGCCCTAAATTCCAAAGAAACAATAAAAACAGAGTAGGAATGTGACAGAAGTCACATGTTTCTTTCAAACATCTGCAATATTCCCCCACCGTTCACTTCATCATCCTTAATTATTCGGAATTATTATACAGCTACTCTGTGCTCGCTAACGTATGTACCTCTCAATTATTATTTGGAACGATATAAATATGTCTGACAACTCAGTTTTTCCCCTAATGACATAGAAAAAGTATGGAGTTTAAAACGCATGATGGCTGCAGCGATTAACCTTTAAATAAGTACCGAATTCCTTTACTAATTGGCCTTTGTACCTATAAGAAGACGTGAAACAAAATTAATTCTGTAAGTGTTTATTTCGATTAAAACGGAGTATAAATATAAGTATTTGTAAGAATAGTTTGTAGACCGATATCTTTTCTGTGTCATCAAGCACTTCTGGGATATACATTTTTATTGGTTTGACGTTTTCAGCATTTCATTTCTAATGTGCTGTCGTGTTAATTGTTTCCCATTAACATTAAGAGAGTACGACATTTCTAGCCCTGCATATACAAATTAGCTTTTTAAACATTTGACTGTCTATACGATTTCCTCTATTTCTTTGTTCTACAAGAAATTGTGTAATAAAGTCCTTTCTCTAAAGGGTCATTTGCATTAGTATAAAGTAGAAAAATGTACACTCCTTATACAATTTGTAAAAGATATATAAAAGTAAACGATGTTACATTAGGTATAGTAAATATAAGAAATACAACTCCTAACGCATTAAATACTTTCGCTATGGATTGAAGTTATTCTTTATACAGTGGGCTATGAATTTCAGAGAAACAACTGTGATATCGCTTGTGAAATTTTTTGTTATTATTAATGTAATTTTAAAACTGTTCAGATGGAAGATTGTACATTTGTATTTACTTTTTTAAAATCTCTTTTTGTGTGTGTGTGTGTATTTGTTAAAAGAAAATATATACTCGTTGGCCAGCATTTACAAAAGCGGAGGTAAATCACTAATAGAAGCGGAAATACGTAATCAGAACAGTCTCCATGGCAATAATCAATTTTCTTCACACACAAGCAGAATGCTGTAATTTTTAGATTACAAGCACAAGAATTACCATCACCATCGAGCACACACGATGTTACTGGGTGATCACATTCTGGTGTAGTCAGAGAACCTCCTCTCAGCACTTATATCCATCAGCGTCAGGACTTGCAGCCAGAGAAACCTCGAGATATGGATGAGAATGTGCTTCCAGGAGCTTCTCAGCACCATCAACATTGTACTGGGACTGCATTTTGTCACCACCAGCATCCCACGACTCATTTCTGGAATTGTTCTACCACCGCTTTTCAACAGTGCTCATCCTCAAGCGTCTCCTCCTCCAATATTAACAGCACGAGGTATTCAGCTGACACTTCTGACATGCGCAGGACGCCGCCCAAGCTCATATCTGTGGAAGTGCTAACATGTGGTCATGTCATGAGATTCTCCGTCTACACCCCAACATCACGCCCAGGAATCTTCCTCTCCAGTTATACCTGATGATCCCAAAACCAGACGGAAGTGTGTAAATTACACTCTACAAGGACAGAAAGTTATGCAATTCTTCAATCTCGTCCAGAAATTTTGGCAATTACAAATTCAAATCCACGAACACCCTCTCAAATAAATTGTAGTTCACAGAAAACTAAAGTTGTAAAATTATGTACAATAAAACACAATATTAAAATTATTTTTACTCAATTTATTTTAACAGAGTTGCTAAGGTAACAAGGTAAACCTGTACATCAATGGCTTCGTCTGCTACGCTAAGTGTTACTGCTGTGGAGGTCTGAAATATGCAAGACAACATGAAGTACCTTGCTTCAAGATAACCATAAAATTAAATTACAAAAACTTATAATTTTATCTTTTTATATTTGTTCTGTAACTCTAGAAATGCTGGCCCAGAATTGAAAAAAGTAGAAAAAGGTATACATGTCTGTGTGTGTCCATGTGTCTGTGAACAACACAACCAATTGAAAAACCAGTTAATTACCAAACTTGATATTTTTTGATTCAGTATTTTTTAAAGGTTGAGACAGAAGGAATTTAAAGAAACCCCCCTAAACCAAACTACCCTAAGTACATGGAGTATTTTTCAAAGTTTTTGTTTTATGAAAAGCAGCTCTAAGAATTATGATTAAAATACGTTATGTTCAGGATATTTTTATGTCAAATTAAATGCACATCTTGAATTCTGTGGAAATGTTGTTAGAAGTTCACTTCGTTCTGAATGATATTTGTATAGCTAGTAAAGTGTAAGAGATAGAATCTTGCTATTAAAAATATTTGGATCTCATTAAAAAGAAGTTTCTTTCAAATACATTTTTGCAGTGTGAATAATTTCAAAGATATTAGTATTTGTCTGAATTTTCCAAAGGCTATACTTTACTCAAATGGGAAGTCATCAAACATTTTTACTTTCCCTAATATGTACAGTCATCTTCGTTAATGCAATCTAGACAGCAGTGTCCCTACTATCAGTTGTGTGGAAGTGTCTCTGGTAACTGCACAGCTCTGTGCAGTGGCATCCTGTGACACTTGAGGTTTTTGTTTTTTCAACTTAAGTATACGATGTAGTCAAATATATCAGAAATGAAACATGGCATGACTAATGAGATGTGGACGGCGAACATAGCTCCTTGTGATTTTGTCAGATGCCAGCCTATACTTGGCCGTCACTAAAGGATAAGATTGTGCAGTTAGAGTTGCCCATTAGTGAGACGGCTTCTCATAGGCTAAGAGCAGTAGGCACACACACTAGACATGCAGTTTACAAAGGAATACCTTTTGTCTTACCGTAGAGAGCTGCAGGTGGGTCGGTATGCTTTGGAAGAGCTTCCAACATCTCTGTAAGTGTGAGAAAGTACTATATGGCTTGATGAGGTGGTTTTCTGACTGGCCATTATGGCAATTGAGCAGTTGCTGGTCAAATGGTTTTAGGATGGATCCCAGGTACCTAAAAATCATAAGGTGATCAGGTTGTATCAGTTGGTTTGGATTAGTTGGGCTGCACCTGGATTAGTTGAGAAGTCCCCAAGAATGATTTCTGTTGAGTATGTAACCTTTCTGAGAGATGTTCTACAATTTTTCCTGGTGCAGGATAACAGCAGTGTACAAGCATCATGGTGTACACAGGAATGCTTTGCAGAACACCTTTTTTACAGATCCTGAGCTGGCTCACGAAATGTTTGAACCTCAGTATTATAGTATATGTCTGTTCACGCATAATCCAAATGTGGCAGCCGAATCAAGATGCACCAGAAATTGATTATTGGAGCACTGCAGAAACCAATAGCAACATCTAAGACATGAGTCAGAGTATTTCCAACATCTGAATGGGACTTAATCAACTGATGGATAGGCAAGGCAATTGGACAGACTATTGACTGTTTGTTTGTAAAATGGGTCTCATGTAAGTTATTTATGACTGTCTAAAATTATGAGAAATATTAATGAAACATTATGCTTTGTTATTTTTCAAATATGCATTTGGAATATTCTGTGATATGACAGGAATTTCAATTTATTTCCAATTAGTTCTATTTATTTTTAAAACAGTGAAAAATATTTAAATAACTGTTTGCAAGTTGAAACAGCATACAACATATTCTGCTATCGAGATTTAACTGTATTGGAGCACCGCAGTGAAGCATAATAAATACGACTCATCTAAAAATTAATAAATATTCTGCTATGTTACATAATTATAAACATTAAAAATGCATGTTATCAATTATGCTGTAAATGTATTTGTATAGTTCTTCATATTTGCAAGCAACAGTATAACCGCTTAAGATTGACTTAAGGTAGCATATTGTTTATCTTTTAACAGCCTAACACTGATGCGACAGCGGATAAATATGCAAGTATCAGTAAAGTGGTGACACCTACCAAATCTTTAGCTACTTCTTTGATTAATTACTGCAAGAAGCTTATAATTAAAGCTGGAATTAGATATTGCATAATCTATAACCCTTTATGGCATAAGACCATCTTGTAACCTCTGTAAATGTTCTGTTTTAGTTATTCTTTTGAGACAATATGTGTTATTTTAACACCACAGGTGTATAAAGTCACTGGACTCAGACTCAACCTTGCATGATGGTATGAATGCCAACCTATATTACAAACCTCACAAGATTATCTGCATAGGCGGCACTACCACCATTATGATGTCATTAACGTGGATGAGTGTATTTTTTTTATTTATTTATTTATTTATTACACTGCATGCTCTGTTACATCGTAACACTACATGCCATCCTTAAACTTATTACAACAAACTGTAGTAATTACAATTTTTACAAGTGTCACAAGTTCTCATTAAATGATACAATTTTTTGATTATAAAGAAGGTTTTGTTTCCACTGATACTGAGATATTGTCGGAAATTATATTTTTAGGTCCCTTGATTTAAAAAAGAAACATTTATATATTTCATTAAAAAGTTTACAGCTGTGTTTCCACTACTAATATAAGTATTCAGGTCTCCTGAATCCAAATATAAAGCAATTTTAGAAAAATATCTGTGTGTGAACTGCATAACTAAAAAATTAAACTTTTGGTATTTAAGTTCAGGATCTTTCAAGGATGCGACAAAAATTTTCAAGAAAATCCTCCTGCCACAGACTGCCCCCTAGTTTTACAAAATGCACATTTTCTAAGAAATGGCTTAGCAATTTTGCTTAATGTACCATATGATTCAGATACTTTAATCTCAAACGAAATATTTATCCTGAATTTTGTGAAAGCTTCCTCATTAGTTCTCCTTATATAGGATAATTGGTCAACCATAAGATATAGACAAAATGCTGCTACGTAGAAAATATAATATCTTTAAAATGTACAATTTATTTAAAGTACAGATTTCTTTTTAATTTATATTGTTTAATGTCCTGGACCTGTAGAGAGAATCAAATTGAAAGCTGCTGGTTGGTATGTGATGGCTCAAGAATTTATCCCACTATTTCAATTGTACCTGCAAGAAGATATGTAATAAAATAATTTCTGCAAATCTTCATTTCATTAACATGAAGTAGATCAAAGAATAAGCCTTTCTAAGAAGAGTTTGTAAAAAAGTAGAGAAGTCATGTAAGTGATACAAAACAGATAATTTTATCCCTTGCTCATAAAAGGGAAATGAAACCTCAAAGTTATCAAATAGGGATAAGCTATGCTGTTAAAAGATTTGACTATAATTTAAAGCTTACTCTATTTCTGTGTTTCCCTTAGATTAGATTAAATTGATTTGCATTTAGTGGGTTCACTTGTACCAACAAAGAACTGCGAACAATGAACTTGTCCAGAGGTTACAGTTTCATATCATATATAATTAAAAATTTAACATAAGAGACACATTATACACAGGCAATATGAAAAACAATATAGAAAGCAAGGCAGAATAATTATGTATGATACAAAACCAAACACTATTTTAATGAACTTTCAATTGGCTTTTGCCAGTACATCTCAACCTTTTTGCAATGGATACCACTTATTGTCATTTTTTCAATGCATATACATAAACAACCCACAAAGATTTATTGGCAGTGATTTGTTATTGGAACAGAGATTATACTTACAGAGAGTTACTAAGCTTATCAGGATAATTTGCCATTCAGATAATCTTGTACAAAATAAAATGGATTTGGGCATAGCTACTTTCTAGCAGCATTTTTAAAAGCACCAAAATTATCAGTTTTTTCTTTAAGATCATTAGGAAAGGTGCTCACTATTTTGACGGTTTATTAATGCATAAACCTTTATGAAAGCCAGAAAGCTTAGCACTGGGATAATAGATATCACACTTTGTCTAGTGTTTATTTTATGAATTACATTGTTATAAATGAGGCCCAATTGCATACAAGGAATTTGATGATCAAGAATATATACATGCAAGGAAGGGTTAATATCTTCAATCTTTTAAACTCTTACAACTACTAACATCTAACAACTAACAACTCCACAACTAACCTAACTGCAGAACTAACCTAGCCAAAAAAAGTTCACATCACATTGAAATAATTCCGTATAACAAACTGCCTACCATGATTAAATACATAAAAGATCTAAATATATTAACAAAAAGCTTAGGTCATTCCTATTAGTTCATTTATTTTATACAGTTGCAAGGTTCCTTAAAATGTAATTATGTAAAATATGATAGTTAATGTAATAAATTTATATTTTCTAACCATGAAAACAGTTGTATGTTGTACACTTTTATTTAGGAATAGGATTCTACTGTATGTGCTCTTGTAATATTTATTTGCTTTTTCTTGACATAAAACCATAAAAATGTAACTTTTTGAGTGCTGAATAAATACTACTATTACTATTACAAATCAAGAAATACCTCATATCTCATGCAAAGCAAACACATAACTTCCAACATTTGCCATGTGCAATTTACTGCTTTGTTATCCAATTTTGTGATTCCTATTTTACCCAAAGGTATATTAGGAATATAGTTTACAAATCATAAACTAAATGTAATAAAATTACAAGATATAACCAAATGCAATGCACTATCATTAAGATGACAAACAATAAACATGAAAATTAATATTTTATTTTCTTAAATAATTTGTTCAAGGAAACCGTGACATACTGATAAGTTTTGTAATTCATCAAAATATGTGTAGGTAAGTGGTTTTGAAAAAGTGTAACTTAAGAATTGAAGCAATAATTCAAGTTCATATCTTTCAAAACAGAAAATGGGGCAATCAAAATGTTAGGGACACCTTGAAGGTGATTTTCACAAATAAAATCAGAGATAGATTTGATTTTGAATCGAAATAAGTAAGCAGAAAATTAGCCATGACCGGTTAAGAATTGAGTGAGAACATAATTAGGAAACGTAGAGTCAGACTGAAAAATTCAATCCCATAGCCGGATTTGAACCACGGATCTTCTGGTTTCCGTCCAGCCGCACTACCAGTGTGCTACTATGGCCAACGTGCCGATATGACATTAAATTCTCCAAATGACTCGTATTTTCCCGGTAAACCACTTAGGAGTTCTCATAAACACATGAGACAACTACCTTAACGGCGACTTACTACATGTAAGTACTTTAAGGCCCGGGCTTTATAGTTAATCACTATTAGGTTAATTAATTGAAATTAATTATTCTTTCACACTGGCCGTGTGTAGGCTAAATTGTGGAAACGTAGAGTCGGACTGAAACGTAGAGTCTATCAGAAAACATTGGGAAATATAAAGCTTTAGTCAAAGCACCACAATCACTTTTTAACCAGTATTCATTCCAGTTGTGGATGATAATCATCTTCTATGTTTCCCTCATATAAGAAATAATGCATAAAGTGTAAAATACCAGAAGATCTGACGTCACAACTCTCTTTGCAAGCTTGTTGACAGATTCATTACCGGCAATACCCAGGTGTCCCCTGAACCATAAGATACATACAAATATGAGAACCATTTAATATTTGATCCCTTATTTCAGCTGCAATAGAATTACCATTGTTTGTATCGCTCAAAGCCACAATTTCTGCCTGTGAGTCACTGTAAAGTTGAGTAGTACTTTGGAAGCTTTGCACCTACCATGTGCTCAGAAGCCAAATGTTGAGTTTTTCGTTGTGTTTTGCATTTATCACGATCCTTAGCACTAAATTGCCTTATTCTTTGAAATTTCAGAGCACCTTATAATTGAATAAGGCACTTCAGAGTTTGAGAAGTCATATACTTGGAATAGAGATAGGATATTTTACCCCTTGATATGGGTGCAGATTTTCAGTCCCGGATATAGGACCGGTACCCACTCAGCATCACGCGGAAAAGTGAGGAGCTTAGAATAGCTTAGCAACCCTGGTCACGAAAACCAACATTCCGGCTGGGGGATGCCGAGATTCTGATCACATCTTCTCCTCGTATTGGTTGGATGATCGTCCACCTCTGCCGCGCGTAAGTGGGCATGAGGCATTCGGGTTGGCAGGCCTTGGCGCACCACTGGTTTACTTTTAGCCCCTTGATATGGCGTTTCTGTGGAATTCCTTACTCTCACTCATTACACAGAAAAACTACCTTTAATTTCACACCATACATTAACATTTTAATCCACTTTATTTCATTTTATGTAGCAAAAATGTATTCTCAAGTGAGTGTGTAGTGTTTTAGGTCCCGTCGACAACAAGGTCATTTGGGTCCGTGTATTCTCAATTATCTGCAAATTGACAAATGTGCAAAAATAAGGTACCTATTTACTTTTATCTGCATAAATTGAGGTTTTTAAACTAGTTCGGATTCCTCAGTATGTTCACATAAAAGCATTGACACTTTTAACATATATGCACAAATTAAGACAACACAAAAGTTAGAATTAAAGGCAATAAAACCCGGAGGAATGTCTTTTAGAGAACGCTCTCCAACACAATGTAATAGTAAAACTCAACATATATGGACAGCCTAGTAAAGTGCAAGCTGCACACTGGTATTTTGTTCTGAAAAGAAATATTGGTTATGCTGGTATTATTTAAGGGGAAATTAAAATTCCTATCCTGCATCTCCTTCATCACGACCCATTCATTATTAATAAACTATTTAAGAGATCATACTGATAATTTTACAGGTGTAGATGCAAGCATTCTAAATTCACTGATTTGCTTTAGATATGGGACCAAATCTGCTCCAGATTGATGATTTTCAAGTGTGCTAAAAACAGCAGCCCCATGTTAGTGATTTACTGGCAGTGAAAAGAAATCCTGTGGGACAAAATTTTGGCACAAAGCAGCACTGATATGAGCCTGCTGTTTAATATTTTTTTCATTTTTCAATTTATTTATCCCCTATATTTCATACAGAGGACACGTCATCTTTCAGTATTAGAAAAACATAAAAATACACTCAAAAGTCTACTGTATGCACTGCTAAGAAACTAAAATGTACATTGTTTATTTTCCATTTTTTGTTTTGTACTCTTCCACACCATAAAGATCTTTTTCTGACAAATATCTTTTTATATTCTTAATATTACACAGTTTAGCATTCTTTATTATATATGTCAGATAAAGTATTGTAAATATAATAAACTCAATTTCTAACGCATCAAATACTTTCACTATCGATTGAAGTTATTCTTTATACAGTGGGCTATGAACTTCAGAAAAAAACTGTGATATCGCTTGTGAAATCTTTCATTATTATTAATGTCATTTTAAAACAGTTCAGATGGAAGAATGTACATTTGTATTTACTTTCTAAAATCGTTATTTTTATGTATTTGTTAAAAGAAAATATATACTCCTTGCCCAGTATTTACACAAGCGGAAGTAAATCACTAATTGAAGCGGAAATACGTAATCAGAACAGTCTCCATGGCAATAAACAATTTTCTTCACACACAAGCAGAATGCTGCAATTTTTAGATTACAAGCACCAGAATTACCATCACCATCGAGCACACACGATGTGTCTGGGTGATCACATTCTGGTGTAGTCAGAGAACCTCCTCTCCGCACTTATATCCATCACCGTCAGGACCTGCAGCCAGAGTAACCTCGAGATATGGATGAGAATGTGCTTCCAGGAACTTCTCAGCACCATCAACATCGTACTGGGACTGCATTTTGTCACCACCAGCATCCCACGACTTATTTCTGGAATTGTTCTACCACCGCTATTCAACAGCTGCTCATTCTCAAGCGTCTCCTCCTCCAATATTAACAGCACGAGGTATTCAGCTGACTCTTCTGACATCCGCAGGACGCCGCCCAAGTTCATATCTGTGGAAGTGCTAACATGTGGTCATGTCATGAGATTCTCCTTCTACACCCCAACATCACGCCCAGGAATCTTCCTCTCCAGTTACAACTGATGATCCCAAATCCAGACGGAAGTGTGTAAATTATATTCTACAAGGACAGAAAGTTATGAAATTCTTCTTCCCCGTCCAGAACTTTTGGCAATTACAAATTCAAATCCACGAAAACCCTCTCAGGTAAATTGTAGTTCACAGAAAACTAAGATGTAAAATTATGTTACAATAAAACACAACATTAAAATTATTTTTGACTCACTTTATATTAGCAGAGTGGCTAAGGTAATTAGGTAATCCTGTACATCAATGACTTCGTCTGATACGGTAAGTGTTACCTGCTGTGGAGTTCTGAAATAAGCCAAGACAGCGAAATGTATTAAGGACCATCATAATATTCCAATAATATAGCACCATTTAAAATTTTAGAGTGCTCTCCCTTCATGCCATTTGGTGTCCTTTGGGACCATTTAACCACTTTAGTGCGGCCAGTTTCCTTGCGCACTTCAGTTTCGCTTGGTTGGTTAGAAAAGAATCATTTACATTCATTTTGAACATACTTACAGAGCATTTAGAATTAAGACAGCTTCTGTACCCTCCAATTGCAGTTTTTGTGCCTCGTGCGATTGTTTGGTATCGCAACATTTAAGATGTTTGCAGGTGACCTAGTAATCGTTCACCACACCACTGGTCGTATCTTTCATTGGGTTATAAGAGAGCTTTTGACGTTAAGAGCAGCATGCATAAATTGACAACAGAAATTCATCTTGCAATCTCACACGATTTTAAATGGTGCTTGGATTGCCGCTTTTCTTAGCGCATATGACTCAATCCACGAAATAAAAACACTATCTTCGTTTAAATGCACGTTATTATGCTGCCGAATGGGAAAGGCTTCGGCAACAGAGGAGGGGAAAATTTTTTGCTGAAGAGGTTATGTTTATTACAAAGCTACTGTCTTCCAAAAAAGTAAATGTATGGTTTTCGCGAGTGAGTATTATTCAGGCGTTGCGTGAGTAGAGGGTAGAAAGGCTAAATCGATCGTGGTCGATCGACTTAATTACAAAAATACCTCTGTTTTTAGGAATACTCTGGTTTAAGTAACGACTACTGTCTATCAGCTACAGATTTTCCATCTTCCTTTTTACACTAAGCACCGTGGATATAAGCCCACACACACACACACACACACACACACACACACACACACACACACACACACACACACATATATATATATATATATATATATATATAGTTTAGTGCAAAATGACACAATGCAGTTATTTGAAACCAAGTAAAAATCGTCATGTCTTTAAAAGGAACTACAGGTTTCCTTTATCATTTTGAAACAAATAAAAGAGCGAATATTTGCATTTAATGCTCATGATTGAATTTAAGCTTTTTAAAAGCAGTTATGGTATTGCCACCTTAGTTCAATTCAGTGCTACCAACATCTGGTGAAAACACTGCATATATAGGTGTAAAAGGTCAGTAATTTTGGACAAATTGGATTATAAATTTTAAATATATAGTAATATAAAGTATTCTTATAATTTTATTTAGTCCGTTACCGCAGGTGTATAAATATAAATGTAAAGCTCTACGTCCCTGGAGGGAGCATTTCGTGTAGAACATTACCAAAGGATGTTGTAGCGTTTAACGTCCTTTGTTAAATACAATTGTACGATGATAGAAATAGATGAAGCGATGCTCAAATGAACCCGCGGTCCATTGAGGTTAGAGTTATCCAACATTCACACTTTGGGATAAAGGAAAACCAGGTAACGCTATAAAAGAGGTTGGAATTCGAATGTAAGGTAGACACGCTTCTCCCACGCTACAGAGATAGATTCCGACAATTAGTTGTCTTTGGAGCCAGTGTCATGCAGCAGAGTTGTTAGGAATGTCCAATTGGTATTGGCTTATTGAATTTTCAAGCCGCCAATCGTTGCTGAGTGTTGGAAAGAATTTCGTTCGGTACTCTAAATCAATATGAAATTTTGGGATAATTTTCATTGTTGAATAAATTTGGTGGAATTTATTTAGGAACAACCGGCATTTAATCTAATATGTTACGAGTCTTATTGTGATATTAACTAAACACTAAACATAAAGAAGTTGTTTGTAATGACACAAATTCCAAATGGATCAAGGAGGCCTCCTTGTTCTGGATTCGTACTCAGATTTCTGCTTCTTGTGGATGGCCATGCATCAGAACTTAACAAATTCGAGCGTTCTGCGAACAAAATCACATCCACATGTGCTTACTGTGTTATACTTCTCATAGGCTACAATTATTAGAAGGGACACTTTTTTCAAGCCCCTTGACTCATACGATGATGATTGCAATAAGTTGAATACAAATATAGAAGGGTAGAAAGGTAATCATACTCACCTTCGACATATTACAGATGTATTTTTATATCTTGACAGAAAGAGAGCGATGCGCAGTGGTATCTGAACGAGTCCAACTCAGAGCCGTTGCAACTGGAGGGGAGGGCGGATCAATTGTGTATCAGTTGCGAGCAAGTAAACACCTGCAGAGCTACTCGGTAATACTACAGCTTGTTTCAAAATGTGCGTGTCTCCTGGTTCCAAGAGGGCATTTAGAAATGACGCCTCCTAGCAGCACACTAGGAAATAAAGTGCTGCATTTAGAAACACGAGAAGTAATAAACAATATCTATAGATTTTAAAAAAATAAGGAACAATGGTCTGGGTCTGTTACAAAAATCTGGGAAAGAACTTCTGAGGCTACAGTTGTGTCTGAAAGCAGTTTAGGTGAGTTATTAGGGAAGGAAAAGCCTTTGGTGCTAGTGCAACAACGTCCTTCTCTATGACCAGAAAAAAAGATTAAGAACACGCAAAAGAATATAATTTGGAGGTTTTAATTCTGAAGTAGCTAGGAGAAATATGAATAATTTTTAAAGCACAGAAAAAAGACCCACTCTGAAGAAAGTACTTATAAAGCTTCAAAATTCTATTGACTTCCCAGGCTGTGTCTGAACATTAAGAGGAGTTCTTTTGAAGCTAGCATTTATATGGGAAAAACACTAACACTAACAGACAAATTTTAATCGAACATCGTACCGTACGGGCCAAAAGGCTTAAGTAATTACGAAATATTCGGAGGTATCGAAGTGAAGTTTATATAATTCATATGGATGAAACTTATATCAATGCAGCACATACTAGACCATATGCCTCGAGTGAAATTCGTTACAGGGACTCTGCAGTGATGTCGAAAGGCCGACATTTGGTTATCATGCCTGCTAGAGGAGAACAGGCTTTTGTTCCAGACGTCTATGTACTAAGATCCCAAAAAAGTGGAGATTACTACCAAAGTAAGAATTATAACTTAGTTTATAAGAGCTGCAATACCGGCTTCGAGAGTGAGATTTGTTTTTAGACACCTTATCCATCGCACTCCCCTCTTGTATTCTTACGCGTGTGACGCATTGTGGCGATCGGTGCACTAAGCCCAGCATAGTTGCTACTCATCCCTACCGCGCAGGATTCCTGTCAAGATAAAACAATACGTCTGTACCTAAGAAGCCTGTTTCAGGGCAGCAACACCTGCAATTACTGAAATTGTCTTAATGTCCACAGAATTTACCAACTAAAGTAAGCTTTCCCAAAGGAAACAAATTTTCTCGTTGGTGTAAACACAAGAAACTTCACTGAACCCAGGACATGTAATAACACACTTTCTGAAGAAAGTCAATACTGCGCTGATATTCTGCATTCTGCCCTAAATTCTAAACAAACAATAAAAACAGAGTAGGAAAGGTTCAAAAGTCACATGTTTCTTTCAAACATCTGCAATCTTCTCTCACTGTTCCCTTCTTCTTCTTCTTCTTCTTCTTCTTCTTCTTCTTCTTCTTCTTCTTCTTCTTCTTCTTCTTCTTCTTCTTCTTCTTCTTCTTCTTCTTCTTCTTCTTCTTCTTCTTCTTCTTCTTCTTCTTCTTCTTCTTCTTCTTCTTCTTCTTCTTCTTCTTCTTCTTCTTCTTCTTCTTCTTCTTCTTCTTCTTCTTCTTCTTCTTCTTCTTCTTCTTCTTCTTCTTCTTCTTCTTCTTCTTCTTCTTCTTCTTCTTCTTCTTCTTCTTCTTCTTCTTCTTCTTCTTCTTCTTCTTCTTCTTCTTCTTCTTCTTCTTCTTCTTCTTCTTCTTCTTCTTCATCATCATCATCATCATCAGCATCATCATCATGTGCAGTCTTCTCTTATAGAAAGGCCTAGATCACACCTTCAGCATGAGAATGAAAAGCAATTTTCTTCATATTTCCACAACATATTCAAGAAAGAAACATTGGGCCAAAAATACAAAACAGAACATGGTCGTAAGAGAATGCAAATAACAAAAAGCGCTGTAAAGTAAAAGCCGTTTTCCTCTAATAAAAAGGAATGTAGAAGAACAAAACAACAACACAATTTTCTATTTTTGCAATGTTTGTAATTAGTGATTTAAGGTCAATAAAATTAGGGGAATAGATTCACTGCGAAGGAAAATCAAAAGAAACGTACAATGCATGATGTTTGTTGCAGAAATGGATGAGAAATGAATGAGCGAACGAATGAATGAATAAATAAGTAAATAAGTATGTAAATAAGTAAATAATTAAATATGTAAATAAGTAAATAAATAAGGAAGGAAGGGAGGGAGGAAGGAAGAAGAAAGTGTCATATGTTAACCTAAACATATACATAGTTAAACGAACCTTCTGTACATGTACCTGTATATGGAGCAAAATATGTGGTTCGATTTGACCTGAACATTGATCTGATTTATCCTGATATAAGACGGTGAAAAGGCTCACTGCTGTGACTAGATTTCATTATTCATTTGCAGTGGGTTGGTTGAGAGTAAAAATCAAACAGATTCTATAAGTATCACTTAAATATTTCTGCAGTTAATGGTATGTTTGGGGTTCAATTTTCTTTAAAATTAATAACAAAGTTAAAGTTGCGCAGATTTTTACTTGATTTACCCTAGTCTGCCCTATAAATTTTCAGATTTGAATTCGTAGTTAGCTGAGAAATCATATTGGTTTTCCTTTTGGCATTAATATTGTGACCAAAACACCAAATTGAAAGGGCTGACTTTAAACTTCTTTATTGTCATTAAAATCGTTTGCCCAAAGCTAATGAATTGTAGATAACGGTTGAAAACAGAGGTTAGATATGTGAGGCTATATTATAATCGGTGATGTTATGGCAAAAATAGAGAATACAGTTTGACTTAATGAGAAATGTCATTATCCTTTGAATCTTAAATTATCTCAGTGCTGATTATAATAAGCAATGCTTAACAAGAAGTCCATTTCAATTAATTGAAAATATATTTGTTCAACATTGCTACAAAGGCATTGCTGGGGAGGAGAAAATTTGGCACAGCAAGAATATTTGGGAAACAGGACTAAGGTGAAGAATATTTATTTTTTATGCCAAAAAGGGTATCTGTTAGATGCTTGATACAGAATCTTTGCGGAATCAATCTCTTATATTTTATCTAAGCCATAAAGAAACCTGTTTTGATTATATGAAGAAATAGAAATGAAACCCCTATTATAATCACACACCCTCGCCTGTGTAATATTATTTATTTTTATTAAACTACCACAAATAACTGTGCGAAAGCATTATATGTATGAAGTTAAGATAAGTTCTGATAAAAGTTTGTATAAATGGTTCTATTACATGTGGATAGGTAAAACAAGGATAAGACATGAGTTAGCCTTTGAATTCCATGCTGTATGTATGACGTGCAATAAACATTGAACAGCTACAGCACACTAAAATGATCTGTACAATTTAAGATTACTTGTTATTTAACAATCAGGGCATTTTCATCCCACACACACCCATAGGTATCCTTTATATTCCATTTCTGTTTACATTTTTGATATACCTTCTTTTCTTAGTACTGACATTAGTTTAACGTTACTGACTTTATTTTTATTTGTCAGTAGGTTTTAGAACTAGGCGTAACCACCTTAACATAAAATTGACATTATATTAGTATCCTCCTGGACTTTGCTTTCAGCATATACGGTTTGCATTTTGATCTTTTTGTACCTGAAAAGCAGCAATAAATTTAATATATTAGTTTATATCAGGCTACAAAAGTTAACATGACAGCTGCTGGAGCTTTCGATAAAGAGTCACGTGCTTTTAAATGTTGTATCATTTAATGAAAGCTTGTATTCCATTAAACGCAGGAGTCATTGTTAGCGAATACGTGTATTTTTATTTGATACAGAGGGTGTAACAAAATAAACCCTTCACATATTGGATATAAATAGTACTCAATATAGGATGCATTTTATTTCTGTGACTACAACCGACATATGCATTGCCTTCGTACATAATATTTTGAGTGTCTATAAATGCATTGCGTATCTATAATGCCCTGAGGAAAACAGATTTGAATTCAACCATGGGCAAGTGTAGTTCTAATGCGTTGTAGGTTGGTTACTGAGGGCATGTGTAATGCTAACCACATCACCATGTAGTGCATTAGTTCTCGCTCCACTCTGCACCTTTGCTTGCAGCATTAGCTCTCTTCAAGCTGTTGAGACCATTTTTTTGGTTCTCAAATATTAACAACGCTACACATTCTTAAATTTTAGAAAAGTTTATCTCATACAGTGGTCTTGCACAGTAGACTCACCTGGTCCACCTCGGTAGCATAGATGATAACGTATAGGCCTCACATTAAAGAGGTCCCAAGTTCGAATCACGGTCAGCATGAGTTACCTGGATGAGCTTTTTTTGGGGTTTTCCCTTATACTTTAAGAGGAATGCCGGATAACTCTAAGCTTGGTGAACCCTGTCACACATTTCATTCATCGTCCAATAACACAATTTTGGAGGACCTCTTTTTATATCTCGCGGGCCTGTTGGCACCGTTTACAGGTAAAACCCATTTGCGGTCCCATTATTTGCAGGTGTCATCTATGGAGACATCGTCTGTAAAGAGGTTCTTTGACCTAGAAAGCTTTATCTATTCTTAATTTTAGCATTTAGTGCAATTTTCTTCAGTCTCAGGTTGTATGAGAGTTTTGACCAGAATTATATTATAATGCATCAGCCATGCTCATATACGCCTCTTAACAATTGCGTTATTTCGTTTCCCGTTATAACATATCGTAGGACATAAATCATGTTAGTTGCTGACTAAGTATTGATATTCTGGTTTAAGTGGGTATCTTAATTTCAGCCACCACTAAACGTGTGACTTTGTATCAGTGAAATACTTAAAAACTTTTCTTTCTCTAGATTTACTGGTTGTGACAGACTGTCTGAATGACAAACGATGTCAAAACTCATCTTCTCTTAACATGTTAAATGAAGAAGGGAGTCAGAGCTACTGTGCAAGGAATAATGCATGAAATTAAAGCCCTATGATTTTAATTGTTTAAGGCGAGATTAAATGGCAATATAGAATTCCGTTTTTAATATTTTCGTTGTATAGTCTTATTAATTGGAATTTCCAGGGGAACTAGCATTAGCATAATGGGAAAATCAGAAGAAAAAGTTGACAAACTAAAATAATGAAATCCTAAAAGTATGTACGGGTCATCAAAAGGGAATGGGAATAGTTGGAGGTGACCAGTAGAAAAGGGCATGGAAGAAATAAGAATGGAGGCATATAGAGACAAGCAAAGAGGAATATAGACGATTTTTGGAGATTAGTTTGAACCAGAATGGAGAATATAGACCAAGAGATAGGGGGAAGACTAGAAAATGGAAAATCATTACATTTTGTAGGAAATAAAGAGAAAATGTGGAAAATGAAAGCATGTAAACCAGCGTAAAAGACAAGAAAGAAAACGAATTTCCTGGGCTAGAATGGGATCAGAGTACTAAAAAGGGCTAAGATGCAGCTAAATAGGAATATCTGTATTGTGTAGAGAAAAAAAGTAAAGTACAGTTCATTGTTTGACAAAGTACAGAGCACTAACAGTATGGAGACAGAAAGTGCGGGATAAGAAATAGATAAAGATGCGAGGCGTAATGATAGCATTAGAATGGTTACGAGGAAAAATGGAAGTACAACTAGAAATATGGAGAAATTGTTTTGGAAAGCTAAAGAAAATCGAATAAGAACATTAAAGATTGGAAAAGAAAAAGTGCTTGGACTGCAAGGGGAATTGGCTAGTGTAAAAGATGGCACCAGGAAATTTGCACAACCAGGTTAAGTAAAATATGTGTGCAATCTGTATAATGTACGGTAAAGAGTAAGTTGTATAAGCGTCTTGCGCCAAGGCGTAGAGGGCCTTGTTAGGGGCCGCTGATCCTGCGAAGTAGTAGTTGCTGAAAGGCACTATAAAATGAGTTGCTTTTCATAAGATCTTGCTATTCTATGCTAACAGATGCCACCAAATGCTTTGAGGAGTGAAATGAATTATCGGTAAATTCAGTGCAAGTGTTGATAATGTCACGCAGGTTGTTTCAGTCTATGCAGGTTAACGTGTAAGAGAAAAATGGCTGCGGATTCATCAAGATAACAGTGACTTTCAGCAATTAAAATACAGGAATGATTCTTAGTCGTGAAAATTTATCAACTGCTAATAATTGACAAAATCTTGCGATCTTCAGTATACTGAGTAACATCAGTAGAAGCAGAGAGATACTTTTCAGTGCTCAAAGGATTACTGTCTGAGGAGGCATAACTTAGGTGTGGAAAATTTTATAATGTACCCTGTTTTTATATACAATTAGAGAGTATTTGTTAACGATTGGACAAAGTTCTTATGTGTTAAAATTTATGCAATTCATCAACGAAGTTAGCAATGCTATTCATACAACATTTTAGTTATCTGTCACTATATTAAAAATTTATGTGTTATACCACACGTTTAAAGCACGTAATTTAAATAAATACTGTAACATTTAAATGATTTATTTCAATTAGTACCAAGAGACATCAAACATGTGCTCATATTTCTCATCTATTGTATTCTTTTGCACGTACCAATAAAAATAATAGCATCTAATTTTCTTGGTTTCAGTGTTTAATATCCTAGGGTATTTTTTTATTTTAAATACCCTTTTGCCTATCAGTTTTGAAATTTTGTGTGTGTTTAATGCCCAGTCTCTCTAACTATTCAATAATTATTGTGTGTAACTAATTGCGCATGCACGGGATGAAAACAGGGACTAATGGGACACGTAATATATTTATGAGTTTATGAATTTAATTATGATACCAGCCGTTCAATGAGTTTATTCTTCACACCGAACATGATACGGATTTTATTTTCTCTCTCTTCCTCTTCCATTGCTGCTCCCTCTTCATCTTTCAGGATTATAAGGCCAAGCATTTTAACCTTTGGACCCGTACTGTCGAACATAAAGAGAGAAACAGCTGAATGGACGTAGGCCGATTTTGCGTCAAGGAATAGAGTGTAATCAGCTGAGGATTAATGTTTCCGGTAAGAACTTTTTGTTAGTGGTCTTCCGGAAAACGAAATATCCTCACTTTCATCTTGTAAGAACTGGCTCTGAAATGTCGACAGGTTTAAAATAGGATCATATCTAACTATTAAATACTTCATTTTTCAGTTCTTACATTTTTACAACAGTACAGTCGAGTGCATGAAGACTTGTCCATGCTTTTAGTTTTCTATACTGAATATATTGTTTGCGGAAATTGTAATTTGTGTTGCACATCAAATCTGAGTGACCCAATTTCCTATTAATTTGAAATCAAGCCTATCAGATGTCAAACGTCTAACATTCGAATGCCCGCCTCGGTAGCGTAGATGATAGCGGGTCTGCCTCACGTTCAAGAGGTCCCGAGTTCGAATCTCGGTTAGGGTGAGTTACCTGGGTAAGGTATTTTCCGGGGTTTTCCCTTATCCTGGTAGAGGAATGTCGGGTAACTAAGCTCCACGCACTCCGGACTCATTTGAGCATCACTTCAACCATTTCATTCATCATCCGGTATGACTTAATGTTGGAGGACGTAAATTAAAAAAAAATCGAATACTAACCTATAAACAGTTGAATATCAATCGGTGTTTGCCGAGGAGCAAAACAAAAGAAGGGAGCTGGGAAATCTTTTATTGAAGCTCTAGACATAGGTAAGGAGTGGAAATTGGACGCTGCAGAGACGGTTCAGTACTTCTCTACCAACTATACCAAAAACCGTTTACAGGTTTTGATAATTACTACTGTACAACTTCTTGGGGATTAGTGTGGTACTGGAATGCCCAACCTGAAGTAAACTGAAATGCGTGTACCTATCCCCCATCCCTGACCTTAACCTTTCAACCCTTAACCTTAAGCTCCCAAACTGCAAATAGGCACATCGGATTGAAATCGTCCGCCGTCATTAACCTATGCCACACAACCTGTACTACCTAGAATCTAAGTTAATCTAATTACGTAATTACAAAGCCACTACACTTTTCTAAATGAATGCAGCTGTTCAACACTAGGATATTTTGCCTACTGAGCTTGTAATTTAAAATATCAGATCCTTTGAACTTGGAAACGGGTCCCTCATAATCAGTGGTGGGTCTGCAGTCAGCTAGATAAGTACGCCGGTATATTACTCTGAATAAATATTTATTGTCCTATGTGTAGCTTTAAAACCAGTTTGTTCAGTAGAATTAATTAATTTCGGGTTAAACCTAACAATTTCGTTTCTTTGTTTCAGAGTGGATAAATTCGTTCTGAATGTGTGATTAAATTCCTCTAAGAATCTTCTCCACACCGTGAAAAGGTAATTATATGTATGTTTTATTTATAGTCCAGTTTTCATTGGAACAACGTTGAAACAACACCTCGAAACTGAGAGCGCAGTAATAAATATTGCAGAGGTGATAATGTACAATTGTTGTGTTGTTTAGCTGCAACATAACCCATACTTTTATTACAAAATAGGTCATTATATTTTATGCATTGCATTTCACACCGCTGTATGCTCCTGAGTGCTGTAAAATATAATTTGGAACAGTAACTGATCACGGTTCCAGCATTATAATGGTGTGGCCTTTGAAGTACTAGTTACGTGAGTTGAGAACATCAAATATATTTTAATGATATTGAACATAATGCACATGGCCATTGTATTCCCCTCATATAATTCATATAGTACACCATGACTCATTATGTTCCTTAGTTATCGTAATGCGCAGTATGTGCTCCAAACTTGTAATCTAACAATATTATCTTAAACTTCCAGGAATAAAAGCCTGTAATTCCGATGCTCAAGAATTTATTTGCATAACGGGAAATTAATGATTTCTTTGAAGGTAAGCTCGTATAAATCCATATTCATGTGTTTTGGAATAAAATAATTAGTACTATTATATATAAACTAAAAATATGTCAAACTTTAATTTTATCAAATCTTAAAACACTATACTTACAGAACATGCAGTAAACTAGATGAGCCTATCTTTTCCTTTACAGATAACTGCAATTTTGCATGACAAACGAAAAGTAAGAAATATACATTATTTTATAGTCAAACAGTATACATAATTTGTTTATTGTGTTACAGCTGTGTCACAACAGATCAACAGAAACACTAAGTCTGCTGGGTAGTACCCGAAAATATTTATTCACGTTGATTTGTCAGCCTTATTCATGTTATAATGAATATCAATCTATACACGTACTTATTTATATCATTATTCGAGTATGACTACTTTTTAATACTAGAAAGAATCGTAAACCACATGGTAAGCTCAGTGAGCTACAACTAAATCAATATATTTCATTAAATCCAAGTTTCGGACTGAATTAATACGACTGAATTTAAAACTAGACAATTAACATGTTTTAGGAAGACAGTTCTGACGGAACTGTAATGCTCCTGTGCTGCCTTTAAACTTATTGTGAAGAGACAGTAGGAAGGATGACTGGTGTTAGCTACTAATATGTACCAATTAGAGATTCTGAACAACTTTTGGGATCGCTGAAAGTTCTGAAGATTTTGAAAAATGTTCATGCACTTATCTATCGTACTAAACATGCAGACAGTATAGCTTAGCATCCTTAAATTAACCGAACACTAGAATTCTTATTAAGCCCTTTGGCGACATATTTTATTCTTTACGTAAAGCTTATCACTGCTTAATTAAAACTGAACCACATTGTTTGCATTCTGCATGAAAATCCTGAGGAGTTAACAGTATTAACATTTCTGTTAGAGCTTCGGATATAGATGAAGTGAGAAGAGGCGTGTATATCACTTAGTTTAATTGAAATCAGCTCATTTATTATTTTTTCTGATGGATTACATTATTGGTTTAATTCTTTCTTGCGCTATATTATAATCCGAAATTATTTCACTTTCTGCATAAGCATAACTTATTTTGAAATATTTACAGTTCTTAAATATGTTAATTAGTGTATAAATAAAGGAGAGGGTCGCCACATAAATTAAAAGACAGAGAAACCAAGTTATTTTTTGTCTTATTACTAAACTTTTCCTCATTATTTTACGATGCGTTTTTGTGAATCAAACTTCCCCTAGAAACCTTGTTTGCCCGAACTTTAGGAATACACGACAAATACACCTATATATTCCTTTCGTTATGCTAATTAAAAGTCTGAGATCTCTAACTATAGTGATGTAAATTACCAGAAGGTGAAGTTCCTTTAATTTCCAGTAAAACCCGAGTTCTTAAACTCTGTAACTATTAGTCTGGCTCGATCTGCAAAAGTTACACCCGATAAGCAAAAAATGAGCAAAAAGTGAGTTATCTTGCCCAAGGTGATGTAATGACATGAAATTAAAAATAAGTTGAAATTCAAGGAGTAAGGAAATTATTTTAATATACAATATGAGATGCCCAATAGTGTGACACCGATGTGAATAGACAGTGTACTTATAGATATAAAATTTAGCATGGATGGCCTAAATACCCTTAACATTGAGGTGTTAATGTGCAGAAATGTCTTCATTAGGTATATTCTCTGCAGAGGCCTAATGATTGTATTAAAGCAATGACATTTGGCGGCGATGCTTTAATTTAGATATCAACAATGATGACTTTTGTAAGTAATTTGGCAATAAAGTGTTTGTGGTTTGCATAAATCATATGGCTTATTTACCATTTCTTCCCTATAAGTTTTAGAAGTAGCACTGAATATCCTTTGTATGAGAATTTCTAAATTCTGACAACTTGCTTGAATGCATTTTCTTTAATATATTCTGCGGTGGTTTTTATGTTATTTTCCCGTTGAAGTAACCTTGTTCCTTTCAAATGCTTGTGTATTTGGTAGCACAAAGGTTATAAAAGGAAAATACTCTAAGAAACCTGTTGCTGCAAAATGCACATTATGAAACATAAGTATCAAATTTAAAATCAGTAGCTCTAGTCTTTTCTGATAAAACCTAGGTAATTTTAATAGGTTTTAAAAATAAAAACAATGTTTCTTTGTTGTTTATTAACTACCTTGTATACTTAAATACACAACATATTGTCGCCGACCGCATTTGTTGCGAGGAGCCACGGCCGAGGCGCACAAACAAGACAGATAGTGCAGCGCGTAGATAAGTGACAAATAGTGCAACGCGGAGATAAAAGCTTGCCGAAACAGATAAAGATAGCGGGAAGATAAAAGGCCTACCGAAACAGATATCGTTAGATAACTAGAAGATTCTAGTGCCATCTTGTTTATTCTAGAAATGTGAGTAGAGGTATATATAAGGGTCGTAACAAGAGTCGAATTGGAAGTTGAGATTCGTCCGCGTACAGCTGTGTTTTGAAAGTTAACTCTTTCGTTTGTGGTCAACGACCTTGAGAATTGTATTTGCGTACGTTATGTAATTTTCCTATTGTAAGGGTTGACCACAGTATGTTTATACGGAAATAAAAAGATTTTGCATTTCTGCAACTGGGACTCTTAATTCTACGAACTCATAAAATTCCATCATATTCGCTTCTTAACTAGTATTGCATTTCATATGTGAACCCTTATGTAATATTTAAAAAGCTTAAATATCAGTGCAGTAAATAACAACATAAGCACATACACACAAAAACAAAGCCTGTGTTTGGCCTGGAAAGAACACAAATGCCGCAGTTACACCGCCATCCTATTTAAAAATGTCAATTAAATTAGAGGTGGAAAACAAATGAAACTCTCGGAGGTGGTTTGCAGATGCATAATATAATTAAAGGTGTTAGCAAAAATTATTTGCTACGCAGTTTGTGTACATCTCCCTTTGGAAGACACCGTTTATATTGCCAAATAAGATATGCGTGTGCTTGGCCGCCACTGTACGTTTAATGTGGTATCATTGCTTTTCCTTTCCTCATCCTTCGTCTTCAGAGATTAAATAAACCGGAGTTCCTTTTAACATAGATTTTCATTTTGTTCACGTCAGCTTTCAGAGATGATCTTTACTTGTTCAGGAAGTGTAGCTTCTCCAAAATAATTAGTATTCTAATTATCTTCTGTTAAAATTACATAAGTATGAGCAGTAATTTTAAATGTGCATGAAGGCATAAAGTGTAGGTTGTAAAATAATGATATAACAGCGAAAACAAGAATGGACCTATCGAGGTACCACTAACGATGTATCAAAGTACAGAATAATGTTTACAGAGGATGTCTGAAGAAAATGCTTTACATGGAAAAGTTAGGGAAAGCTGTCTTAGCAGAAATACTGCAGAAAATTCTGTTTGACCGATGGCCGGAGATCAATAATAGCTCGGGAAAGTTCCTCTTAAATAACGTGAAGTAGAACATTATGTACTGTATAAACCAACAAAATTTAAGTAACAATCATAGGTCTCATAGTTGATTGGTAATGTTGAGGAATGAAGAATGAACTATAGAAGAAAAAGAAGTATTTACTTCAGTCAAGCTCAAATGTATCATGAAGATTGTCATTTACTTATTTATTCCTTTTTTCTTTTATGTAAACTGTGCCTAGTGATCGGATCATGTAAATTTACCGCATATGTTATCCCTTTAGCTACAGTGGTTATATCATCGGCCGTTCTCCTTTGGAAATTATCGAGGGTGTTATCTCGTAGACGTTGGGTTGCTGGTACCTTTTTTCTTTTTCTTTTTTAATCATTAGATCACGCACGAATTCACATTCATACTTCCAGACTCTGGAGAGGATGAGATATCATCTTGGTCTCCACCTCCATCCAGGAATCAACCCGGGACCCCTTTTTGAGCAGGCAGGAGCTCTACCGACTGAGCTACGGAGCCAGCCTGAAGGTAAACAGATGAGAACTTTTAATCCGGGAAGTGTTAGGCAAGGTTAAAAAAAGCTGAAATAGCTTTGTGAAAATGGCTATTTCCGATATCCTAGGACGTGCCTTGGACTAATGCAATTTCAGTCAGACAAGGGTTACAAATCTGCCAACAGTTGTTTTTGTATCCTATATCACGACTTACGTAATCCTAAGTTCCGTAAATATGATTAAACATTAGCTTCAAAGCAATCATCTCTTATTTCTGCGTTTCCATCAACAGCATCTCATTTGAATTCTTATACCACATTTTCCACAATAATTAATGTTCAGCTGTTTTAAACCGTAGTAGGAACTGTCAAAAAGAGTTTTTCAATAACACCTAATACTTTCTGCTGGCAGAATTACGAGTACCTAATAGCTGAATCTGACACTCGCAGCAAATTTATTCAGAAAACCTGTACACCTTTACATCGCTTAGAAAGCGTTTGATGACAGATAACCTTATAATTTAAGGGAGTATCACTCAAACTAATGCCAAGTCTGCAGAGTGGAACAGAATTAATCTCCGCTCTGCTGGAATTATGTAACTTCAGGGAGAAGTGGGAAGGTATCATTAATTTAAAACATCATTAGAGTAACTGTAGACGCTATCTCAGAGAGACAAACATGCTAGCGGATTACAGTGCGGTGTAGTGGCAGCCCTGTAATCTGTGGTTTACCCTCGAGCAAGGGAATCCTTGTTAGTTCCAGATGTGAACACTCAGTAGACTTGGGAGGTAAAGTAGGAAAGCAAAAGTAATTCATACAGGCTTTTACATTTCTTGAGGGTACCGGTGAAAAACATGGATTAAATATACCAAATACAGGTAAAAATAATTTTGCTAGGTGACTATACAACGTATTTAAACTTAAAGTTTTATATATTTTAAAAGTAGAAAACCAGTCTTAAACGTGAATTAGTATGATTATTTTATTAAACAATATAAATTACAGTATAAATTGTAATATTTGTTAAATGGAACCTTTTGTTTACGATGAATAAGTAGAATATTAAATGTGAAAATATAAATGCTTTTGGGGCATTCAGAAATGTGGAACAGAATTTCAGTAGAACTAGAAATAAAGTATCTAAAACCGTATTTGGAACTCCAAGGAACAGGGGTGTATACAGCTGAGCATCTCTCCATTGACCCAAAACTGGTGGCAATGTGTGTTAAAAAATGAAAAGGGGTTTCATTCTCAGCAACAAGCAAGTTAATCTGCATTTATTGTTTAAGAAGGTCAGGTTAAATCCATGATACTTATTTGTTATCGACTGTTGTGAGTTAAGAAACTTCAAACTTATGTTTTAATTCAACTGCAGTATGCACATTAATAATTGAAACTTAAAAGAGTTAAAAATATCAACGCTTGTTGTATTGGAAGCATGATGAAGATAAAGGAGTATGGACCCTTCAATGCGTAGTTCCTTAAGATAGGTGTCCCAACAACTTTTACTCTATTACTTTTTACTTCAGAAGGGATAAAACAGCAGTTCAACAAGCTATTCCCATAAAAATTTGGAACTGTATGTAATGAAATGTTCCCGAGTATTGCATGAGAACGAATTTGGCAACATTGTTCCAATAAAGAATGCAGATTTGCTGGAAAGTGTTCACAGTCAAACCTTCTACATTGAGAGTATAAGGAATAACGTACACGTTTAAAACACTTGGTTGTATGCTTAATATTTCTAAACCCCTCTTCACTGTTTACGTGATTCATACTATTTTGTGAATGTGGAATAAGTTTCCCAATTCAATATGGAAAGTATGCACAGCATATGCGCAGTAATTGTGTTATGACACCCCGCAGTGCTACAACCCTATTTTACTGAACATGGTCCCCCATTGACAAGCGACGCTTTGAAATTAAATTAAATTAAATTTAGCTTCATTTGTGGACGCTTATTAAATGCGATGGTTTCCAGCGTCCCAAAAAGTACTGGGGGTGCAATAAGGCTTAATTTTACGCAGAGACGTTTTTTCTCAGCCTTTGTTTTGCGAGCCGTAGACTTATGCCATGGAACCAACGACTTTACTTTCTTCGAAGTAAATCCACAGCAAGCATTCTTAAGTCCTCCTTCGTGTTTACAGCCGCGAGATCCGCGAAACCACACATTAAAGCTAACACACCGACGTTGCCTTTGTTAACTTGCACGACTATTTTAGATTTTTTAAATCGTTGAGTATGTTAGTAGCTAATTACTGAAGCAGTTACTTAAAGCCCCTTGAGCCATTGCGTTTGTACTAGTTACTTTGTTATCGAAGTCGATTGTTTATAGCATTTGAAATGAAGCCGCAACGCGCTTTTACTAATATGTTTAATCGCTCTCAATCTAACCGTAAAAATTTGTACCTCTGAGAGGTGATCATTTCCTGCTTTCTTGCATTAATGCTTGTGAAAGTCCTAATTCTTCTGCAGTTTTACTTCAGATATTTGCGTTGAAAGATGTGTGTGACTCACCGGCTCTACGAAATCTGATATTTATTTAGGTGTAATATTTTATTTTCTGTACTACTTAGAAACTGGCATTGTACCCAACAATTTGATACAGAGATGTCATTGCAAATATACCCTTGGAGTTCTGCTGAACCTTCTTAATAAAGGCCGGCATGCGTTTCGGTATGTGTGTTTCTGTGTGTTTGTCTTTTGTGTATGATCAGCAACGGAAAATCTTAAACATCAATCTTGATAGGTAAGCTCAGAGTCTTCCAAGAATGCGACACAGAGATCTTCAAGAAAATCCTTCCACTCCAGAATGCCCTTGGCATGGAAACATCAGATTTTCTTAAAAATGGTTATCATGATTTCGATTAAAACACCCTATGTTTAGGATATTTCCGCGAGAAATGATATGTATGTAATAGGGAAATATCCCGAAATTCCTCTTCATTCTGTATGTCTTTTTGTAAAATTGGTAATCTGTAAGAGATAGTCCAGATTTTGCTAAACAAATTTTAGCGCTTGTTAAAGCACACAGTTTGTGTGAAATTCAAATTTTCCGTGTGTGCAATTAACAATTTTGTAGATAGTCCTTGTCATGTGTTTGAATTTTCCAATAAATCTTTTCTCAATTGGGAAACTTCAATCAGTTTTTTTATCCCTTTAGAATCCAAAGAGATCAGACTTCCAGATAACTGTCATCTATAAAAGATTTGATTGTTGATTGTTGTGTTCGCTTATTCTCATTATTTCTATGAGGCATTTAGCAATAAGGTAACTTTTGCAAACGTTTATCTACATTAACATGAATTAGATATAGGAATAAGCGTCTCTAAGAATAAGCTTTATAAAGGTACAGAGAATTATGTGGGTGCAACACATCAGAGGTTGAATAGTGCTGTGGCACCTGTCACTAAAAGGATTTTTAATAATTTGAATGTGTGTTTTTTTAGACTAACGGGATTCTTCTGATGCTGAAACCTTTTTGTACGTGTAGGTTAATACTTGTTGCCAGACCTTTGAAAGGAAATCAATACGAGATGGGCTGTTCTAGAGAATGACGTGGGAAGTATGCCTTACAGCCACTCAGATGAAGTAATACGGCACTACTTCCTTTCCCCACTCAAATAGGCTTGATATTTGCTCATATATTAATGCGCATGCATATGTGGATAAGGGGCTAAAATATAAACCACTAAAACATTGGTTCACCCAGGGCAATGTGGAGCAGTTAATACTTACGGCAGAGGAAGGCAACTTCGAGGGTTGTGACGTATTTCAGCCGGGAGCGAGGCCTGCAGTGAGTGTGACGCCAGGCAAAAGCCGTGGTATACCAAGTTGCCCATATAAATGGCGCTAAGAGTATAGAATCTGAGGGTTCATTCAGGTGTAACGCCCTGGATGACAACAATGTAACTGCCACGTACTAAATGGAACTTTTAAATTTACAGTGTGACGATTTATTGAAGGACAAATACACACAAAAGAAAGACTTGGCTAATTTTTAAAGAATGTCCCCCAAACCAGGTTTCCGAGGTTTTATTCACTTGCCTCATGGACACTGTATATGTTTGGGTCGACATATGTGTGCGAACAATTTTTTTCCTGTTATGAAATTAGCTAAGTCCAAACCTCGAAGTACCTTGTAGATTCACATTCTAACATGCAGCATTCCATTACAAATTTCCCAGACATTACTTCCTGACATTGATAGAATAGTTAAAGGAAAACGAAACCAAAAGTGTCGGAAAATTTCCACGCAATTTTGTTCTGAATGGGTCTCCTCTAATTTGCAGAGAAAATTACTTTACGTTTTATTTTATTTACTTTATAACATGCCTCACCTTCCGATAATCTACCAGTTGAAGTTTTATATATTTTTATCATGGCACAGAGCTGAAATATAATTGTTTTTAAACTGTGACCAATTGTGTAAATAAAGTAGTCAACATTAATATTACAACACCCAAGATGTAAGTTTCCTGTCTTTCCTACGCTGTCGGAACCCCAACACATGAAACTGTTTTCTTCCTCTTGGGCAGCGTAATTCAGAGCAATGACGTCACTCTCTAACCTGGCTTTCGTTCGGGGCATATTTGGCGGTTAGAGCTGACGGAGCTGACGTCACACCGCCACGACCTGTCCTTCCAGGACTTACGCTGTTTCTGCCAACATTAAATGAAGAAATACATTATAGTTAATCAAAAGCACCGGCACGTTTCCGTTCACTCGACTCTACTTCATCTTCTTGCAAATCAGTTTAAATATCTTCAATATGTTGGGATGTGTAGTGAAATAGTCCAAGAATTGGTTAGGAAACTATCCTGATCCCAGCGATATGTTTTATATTTCTTAATCACACCTCTTAACACCGGTATATGAATTGCAGCATCTCGAAATAATACTGCTGCATCAAATCATATTCAAATTCTCGACATTTTACATACAGACAAGTTTCCGTTCAGCGGCCTGGACCTTCTAGGCTTAGTGGCCAAGTGAATGAATGTTTAACGCCCGCTTTTACTACATGCGGTACCTCAGATAGTGGCAGTGATGAAGATGTGACGACATGTGGCATGTAATAAGATTGAGCACCGGTGGAATGAAATGGCGATGGAAACCGGAGATTGAAGAAGAAAACCTCCCCAGCACCGTGTTTTCCACCGCAAATCTCTCATGAGGTTGTCCTGGATCGAACCCGGGCCGCCTCCGCTTGGCCACGGCTAGGCCTTTAATGGTCAAATGCATATCCCTAAAGGACTCGGTCCCTAACTTGACGTTAGGAATTAGCGGCAGAAGTGAACTATAAGGTATTACAGTTTAAGTGAAGGCCGCCTAAAAATAACCACTTAAATTTTTTGTACCAACTAAATAATTGGAAGTACGTCTTTCCTAAATTCGATATATGTGTTTTGATTGTAAGCTTCAAACCCACTTTTAATATACTCTTAAAAATCGTATTTTTACATTAACGCCCGCTTTACAACCCCTTTTATTAATTAAGTGGTTAAAAGCTACTCTTATGAAACATATTTTTATCTGCTTCATCTTAAATGAAACAAATTTTAAACGAAATACTTCCTTGCGTATTCAAAGAGAATGATGATAGTCATTTTAAATATGTAGGAGCTGTAAGCTGGCGTTATCATTCCATGGTCTTTCCTTCCAATCGCAAGGAACAGTACAGTATAAATATAAAATTCAACGCATGACAAAATATTGAAGAATTCGAACCAATATTAAGTGATGCCCCTACAATAGCGTGTCACAAAGCTAAGTTTACATGGAATAAAATGGTGATTTGAAGAGATATACATTGATGTAATACGTTCTCAGTCATAACCTAACGTATACTATTTGAACAAAATGATACAAAATCACTCTGAGTGGAGAGAGCTTCACAGAATATGCCCACACTATTATAGACATATACTTAATCTATCATGAAAACATTACTCTCCGATATATTTATCACAATTTTACTACCCCAAAAAATTATAACATCCAAGATAAAAGAAGATGATTCTTATGGGAAAAGTTGGGCTGATTTTGAAAATCACTGCTATAATTTATCACATCCGGTTAAAGAGATGTGAATACATCTAGGTTCTCACTTACGAAGTTTCAGATAAATTGTGTTATATTTATTATTGTGAGATAATGATATATGGTGTAGTACTATATATCATAGAGCATTAAGATTAATTCAGAATGTTGTTTTATATGTATGCAATAATATTTTGTCTATTTAAAGGACATACCTGTAACTGTGCTTAAAAGTGCTTGGTAGCATATGATTGCCTCTTGTACACTTGTCTGCTTTCCCTCACCAGAAACCAACAATAATCCCCCATCATCACTAGGTCCTTACGACCTTGGAAAAGTTCTGATTCCCCTTGTGCATCATTAATATCACACAGATTTTCCGAAAAAAATGACTAAATCTGAATGCAGAAAATCAATTTTCAAATACATTATACAACCTACGTATTTGTAGCATTTCAACACATTTTGGACCAAAGTTTATGGCATTTTACTTTTGAGTTTCCAAGAAAACCACGCACAACCTCTGTAACCGATTACAAAGCTGCTTATTCCACCGTTTGTGACATTTTTAAAAACATTTCGTCCTCACGAATTTTGGGAATGAGGTAAAAAAATCCTTCTTTAAAGTTTGACCCATCCGCTTGAACAGTTCCATGACGTCATTCCTCTCACTGGCCAACTGCTCCTCAAATTTGGCGGCGATCGCAGCCTACATTTCAGTGGCCAGGCTGTCGTTCGCCGCTTTTATTTCCATGGTTAACGTCGCAACGAGGGTATCATTTTCCGTCCTCATATCTTTTAGCTCCGCGGCCAGGTTATTTGCCATTTCCGTCTTCGCAGGGAGGGTGTCATTCGCTTTCTTCACTTCTTTTAGCTCCGCGGCCAGGTTGTAATTTACCACTTCCGTCTTCGCAGCGAAGGTATCATTTGCTGTCTTCATATCTTTTAGATCCGTGGCCAGGTTTTAATTTGCCGCTTCCGTCTTCGCAGCGAAGGTGTCATTTGCTGTCTTTATATTTTTTAGCTTGAAGGCCAGGCTGTAATTTCTCGCTTCCGTCTTTGCAGTGAAGGTGTCATTTCCTGTCTTCATATATATCTTAGCTCCAAGGCTAGGTTGTTATTTGCCGCTTCCTTCTTTGCAGCGAAGGTGTCATTTCCTGACTTTATATATATCTTCGCTCCAAGGCTAGGTTGTTATTTGCCGCTTCCGTCTTCGCAGCGGTGTCGTTTGCTGTCTTCATATTTTTTAGCTCCACAGCCAGGTTGTAATTTGTCGCTCCCGTCTTCGCAGCGTGGATGTCATTCACTGTTCTCGGTTTAGTTCTTCTAAAATCTTGGCTAATGCAGCTTCCATAGTCGTGGTCCACTCCTGACACCAAATGTGACATTGTGGGATACGTAAAATTGAAAGTCTTGTTTTCAGCGACCTAAAATGCTCTTTATTACAAGTAAAACCAAGATTTGTAGAACCCTGACGTCATAAAAATTACGTAAAAGACACATACGTGCTCTAGAAGGTCCCTCGTTGCTTCACCAAACGTAAACATAATAAAAGAAATTGCTTGCGGTACATTTCAAATAACTGCACACACACAATCAACAGCTCACTATCAACTGTCTCCGCGCTGACAGCCGCGAGCCTTTAAAAGCTTCACCCATTGTTCTAGAACTCAGTAGATTGCTCGGTAACAATTACAGTTCAGAAATTTCAGACTATCTCTGTGTCTTTTTCTCTCGGCAAGCGTTCAGGACTTGCGCCCCTCACTATCTGTCTCTTTTGTGCCCGCGCGTAGCTCTCTGTCTCTTTCTTTCGTACGCGCCCGGCACTGGTTTGTTGCGGCTCCAACACAAAAAATGCGACTGTCGGTCATACAAATTAGCCCAGTCTTACCTAACTTAGCAGGTGTAGGTTCGCTAAAATAATAATTGGAAAAGACAATAAGCTGTTAGAAAGAGAAAAGGGCACTGTTCTTTTTTCTTTGCATCCATATGTGTAATAGAAAAATTTATTAATACGGGTAAGATTTGAATGCAACATTTTCCATACAGCAATATATTCTTGGCTGCAATATCATCTCTTGTTTATGTTATGAAGGCATAACAGAAGCAATAATCACCAGAGAATCGCAGTTGGGAACAGATCCTTCCGGATGATATCAAATAAAAAGAGAAACTCTTGGTAGCTCTAGAAAAATCTGTTTAGGCTTGAAATGATGCTACTTTTTGAACAAGGCCGGATAATACACACTTATGGCTCTTACAAAGGAAAGTATGGTAAGATCTAAATTTGTCCTTGGAAATCTAACCACGTTTTAAGAAGCAATGTATTGTCATTTATCTAGATTAAAAAGAAGTTTTTATTTTTAAATTTAGGGAGATTAACCATGGTGATAGTAAGCTGGAAGTGTAAAACAGAATGGTAATGTAAAAATAACACTGGTAAAGGCGAAACATCCAGGTGATTTACTCCAGAGGATATGTCACATCAAGAATCTTGAGCTTGCATAAACGAATGTATGGAGTTAATACCAGTGCATCAAAAGACATCTACGACTTTACGTCAATTTCTATATGTTATCATGGTTATTCTAACTTGTTTTTCAGAAACTAAGAATGTTCATCCACTTACTTTATAATAACGCTATGCATAATAAAATGATGTGTGTATGAAGGAAAAAAATATAAATAAATTTCCAGTCAAAATGAACACCAGGATAAAAATAATAAAATATAAAACTTGGTAAGGAACCTGGGTGACCATGTGGTCCCTATGAGTTGGATAATAGAATGGATAGTAGTGAATTTTTTTTGGAAAATTCTGGCTTGCGCTTTATAAAATAATGTTATATCGTTTGAAACAATATTGCTAATTCTTGAGTAAACGAAGTTTATACATTTACATCTCATAGCTATGCTCCCAGTCGTTTACTCGTCTACCTCATTCACAAATAGCATTTCCTATAGTACGTCATATTGCGGAGTCGACTAGAGGGCTGCCTTGCGGGCCGATCTCTCTTACTTTCCACCCCTCACACATAAACAGAACAGGAAAGCCACAGGTGCATTAGTAGATTAAGAAAATCATATACTAGCACTTTTTTGGAAGGAGTTTTACATAATATGTCAGATAAAATATTTGGCAGAAAATTATAACACTTTGAAGGACATAACTTAAATGTATTTTGCTTAACGTAATTCAGAGAGAATCAGTATCAAAGAGAAAAGTATACGAAGGTCTAATTTTATATAACTATTATTAGTAGCAGAGATAATGGCCGTTCCCTAAAAAATGATATTTTCAGGTGTTGGGATCTAATCCTACCGGGGAGCTTTTGGGGACTTTTATTAACATGTTCTTCTTGTAGTACTCTATCAACGAGATAAAATTCAGTTTCACCCTAATTATTTACGTTTCAAAACCTTTATTAATTGAGCTGTCCATTCCGATCATGTTAGGTCACTAAATTCGTGACTCAATCAAATAGTAAGTATTCAAACAGTAAACGTCAGAGAGAGAATTTTTAGGCCCCCTAAAATGTAAATAACTCTTACAGAAAATGCTCTGTTAATCTGTGCGACTGTATGTATAAATACAAACTTTGCCTCTTCGAAAGATAAGAGTTATAGAATTTCAAAGAAAATTCCTACATCCCAAACTGTAGATATATTTAGAAAATAGAATATTTTTCAACTTATTAGTGGCACAAAGATGACTCTAATAACACTACCCAAAATGAAATTTACCTCTGCGAAGATAATAAGTGCTTTTAGTTCGTTTTCACATGTAGATTCTGAAAATGGTTCTGAAAATGCACCTCACACTTTTAGAGTGAGTGAGTAGTGTTTTAGGGCCCGTCGACTGCGACGTTATTTGGGCCCGACATTTTTAGATATTTTGGATACACATAATTGAAAACGAGTTCACGTGCCAGCCGATAATACGCGTGTCATAGGTTGCCAGCCCTTATGCTACAGGATTACTTATTGCAGGTACCTACAAAAGGTAATAACGAATACATGCTGTAAAATTTAATAGGGAATGAACTTCAAATGAAAATTCTGAAAGAAGATTTTCATAGAGCACGTAGACTTGAATGATTTTTCATGCAACTTAAATTTGTCAAAAGAGCAATCAAGACCTCAAGGTTCCAAGTTGCATCAATGGAAATTAATTGCACACGATAAAAAAATTACAGTATTTCGAAATGTGCATCAGAAATTTGGAAAATATTTTTCAATGTATAAGAATAAATGTTTCTGTATAGACACCAATATTTTAATGGGTGAGCTAGGAATTGAGTATAACCCAAAGGACTGTGTTAGTTCATAATGATAAGAAACATCCATCTGTTCCAGTTTTTCATTCTTTAGGTCTTAAAGAACATGCTGTTGTACTAAGGTACAAAATTGTATTGTTTTAAAATATGAGGTTCGTTGTAAAATATGTGATGATCTTAAAGTAATTGGTTTACTGCCTGGATTACAAGGGGGGTTCACAAAATATTGCTTCTTTTGTGTTTGTATGACAGTTGTGATACGCAAAAGCTTTATGTGGTACAAGAGTGGGACAAGTGGCAGGAACATGTCCCATGGGAGCGTAATGTTACATAAACACCATTGGTTCAACGTAATAGGATCTTTCTTCCTGCCTTAACTTATAACTTGGGTTGCTGGATTGAGATGTCCTTGTGGTTTACCGGCAAAGCATGGCGTGTCTTTCGGAGAATTTAATGTTTGCTGGCCTGTTTCCATGATAACTCAGTAGTTGAAGCAACCCTTAGGCAACTAGAAAATGTGTGGCTTAGCTCCTGGATGTGGTATTAAATTGTTCATTCTGAGTCTACCTTTCCAAATAAGTTGTTCTACAAATGACTGAATGCGGAGGAAGGATTCATTTCATCTCGGTATAATGTACAACATGTCTTATACCACATTTATCTTAAATGATGCATCTAGCAATCGAGTGTAACTTGAAGCAGGTGTCAGTTTCAATGGCCTCACAGTGCGGTGGCTTAGCTCACGCGGCTATGGAAGGAAACTGGATTTTTAACCTAGTCTAATGTTGTTCAGCATGGTATCTGCTGGGACTAACGTTTTATGTAATTATCTCTTTGTTATGTTCCTCATAAATGTAATATTTAAAGACTGCTAGAAAAAAAATTACAGACTTTCGTATTTGTATCGTTCATTGGTTGGAGTAGAGTTTGCTATCATGTCGGTTCCTTCAGGCGGGAATTGACTGATGTCTAGCTTTAGCCAATCATACAGCAAAATAACTTACTCACGCATAGTAAGCAAATAACCCGGTTTCGCTGTGAGCACATTGCTGTGCTGGTAGTCTAGTACTAATGATAATCAAGAAAAAATTCGAAAATGGCATAACAGCTGAACGCGATGGTTCAGGTAGTAACATATGTGGCTTGCATTTCAGTGGTCTGAGTTCAAATCCGATGGATCTACCAATGTGAAAGAGCTTTTTTTCAATAAGATATATCGGAGAGTGATGATCATTATATTTAAAATGATATATTATACAAAGTATTCTAAAAGATTATGTATTAAAGTATCTAAGGCCTTTATTAAAGACTGGAATCCCGTTGCCCGCTGGAATCATTATATGCAAACGTTTAGTGTAATGCAATACGCTTCTCACTTAATAAATAAAGGAGCAAACGTAGTAGGAGTGGAGTTTGCTATATATGAAACGCTCTTTTGGGTGCTCACTTTAAAAGTAGTTGCATAGGAAATCCGAGATATTTGAAAATTTAATATATCCACTAGGTCTGTAACCGAAAGGGATATTTCAAACGGTTTGGTCTGTGGCGCATATTAGGGAGGCCCGGCTTCGATTCCCGGGGCCGACCTATCTGACACATGGATTTCTTCAACGCATTTCAATTGCGAATGCTGGTATGTTAAATACATCCCCCGAAGTTTCTATCCATCCATTTCACCTGCATTAGCACTTCTTATCAGGTTTTTTTCTTCTAATTTACGTCCTCCAACGTTGTCATATCGGACGATGAATGAAATGGGTGAAATGATGCTCAAATGAGTCCGGGGTAAATGAAGCTTCGAGTTACCCAACATTCGTCTATCAGGATAAGGGAAAACTCCGGAAAATACCTTATCCAGGTAACTCACCCTGACCGAGATTCGAATTCGGGACCTCTTGAACGTGAGGCAGACACGCTACCATCTACGCTACCGAGGCGGGCTTTTCAGATTTCATCTGCTGGTCACCTTTAGAGTAAAAGTGTCTGCGTGTGTTTCGGCGGTGTATGGCAGCATGAAATGCTCTGAGTAAGCCCCTTCCTCCGCCAGTAGGACGGTCACCGATCACCGAACCCGTATCTCTTGGTGAGACGGTTTCAGAACCACAGAAGGACTGTTGTCTTGGCCTGCCGGAGGAAGTCTCCGTCTAAGATCTCTGTACCATAGTGACTCCGTGGGGCGGCAATCCTCTGTCTCCTCTCGCCTCATCCTTCCTCCCTAAGGTATGACCAAATTCGGCCGTGCCGGGTCCCCTCCGAAATAATCCATTTCCAGTTCCAGTTGGTATGCACAGCAGAGAAATTAAACTGTCATAAAACATTTGTGAATGGCTTTCATAAAGCTTGCGTTCGAAAATAGAATTTTGTTTTATTACAAAATTTATTGCTTGGTAGACCTACATTTTAGACACTCAAACGTTTTGGGGTAGCTGGTGATACTTAACTGTTTCCAAGTGAATGGCTCTTATTTGACTGATCCCCATGGAGACACATGCTAAAGTGGTTAACTTTTGTGCCCTTTGACGCAGGTGATCGCGGTTTCAACTCGCGCCTCAGACAGGGGTGTTGTTATGTGGATAACAAACAACGAAACGCCTTTACTGACTATTTTCGTTACAATACGTGAAAAATGGACATATTATAATACTACTTCTTTATATTGAGCTATTTACTAATTATCTGTGCCACGAAATAGTAAAACTAATATTACCTCATTTATTTATTCCAAGTACCCCAATATGCAGTGTAATGAATACGTCCCTCGTTTGTGCTATCATTCATTTGCAACCCATTCGTCCAAGCGGATAGCTTAGTATAAGTATTTCAGGAAATTCTTACCCATTCCAATACAGAGATTTCTCTGAGTGTCTGCTTACGCTTCGTAAAGCAACATTTGTTTTAAATGTTTCAAAGAAATGCAAGTAAGTTTGCTATATTTCTTAGGATAATTATACTTTCTTTGTATGACAGGAACAAGCGCCAGTTATAAATATTTTAATGTAAATGGACCGAATACGTACTCATTGTGGAATAAACGACTGCAAATAAAAATATAAATCTACCACTATTGTCTATACATTGATTAATGGATTGATACTCCAATATACCTTAATATCGAAACTCTTTGTTAAACATTAAAGCATATTGTCACCCATCGCATTATTTCGTTTAAGTCGCGCGAAGCTAGAGCTACGCTTAGGCAGAGACAGATAGCGGCGCGCAGCCCTATAACGCTTTCCGAGAGAGAGAGAGAGAGAGAGAGAGAGAGAGAGAGAGAGAGAGAGAGAAGCATAGAAAGTTCGATTGTTATCCCGCTCCGCCGCGACAGCCCGTGACAATTCAGTGCCTTTCTACAACAATGGCTGGGATATAAAAGCCGTCAGAGTCGATTTGCTGGATAGTTGCCAGGCAGTTGTTTATTTTGTGTGTGCAGCTGTTTCAGGTGTAACGCAAGTGAATTCTTTTGTTTGTTTACGCTTGATGAGGCAACGAGAGACTGGTTTTGTATGACACGTCATTTTTGAGCCTATAAGGGGTGTACAAATTGTTTTACTTGTAATAAAATCATTTTAAATTTCTTCAAACAAGGCTTTTAATTCTGCGAAACCACTCAGTTACTTTTGGTGTCAGGAGTGAAACAAGACGATGGAAGCTGTATTGCCTAAGATTTTAGAATAGCTGGAAAAACGACAACACTTAATGACATCCTCGCTGCGAAGACGGAAGCCGGAATTTACAGCCTGGACGCGGAGCAAAAAGAAATGAAGGCAGCAAATGACACCTGGCCAGCGAATACGGAAGCGGCAAATAACAACCTGGCCGTGGAGCTAAAAGGAATGAAGACAGCGAATTACACCCTCACTGCGACGATAACAATGGAAATAAAAGCGGAGTACGACAGCCTGGTCACAGAAATGAAGGCTGCGAATGAGGCCCTCGCCGTCAAATTTGAGAAGCAGTTGGCCAGCGTGAGGGATAATGTCGCGGACTAGGGCAAGTGGATGGGTCAAGTGGATGTGCGCGTCGAAGATCTGGTGAATCGCATTAATGACGTAGAGGGAAAAGCCGACAGCAGCACCAAGTCCCTGAACGCCATGGATAGGACATCGTCAGCAGAAGGTTAAATGATGTGAAGGCCCACGAGCCAGGACGTCGTAGAAAATCTGCGCTCGTCAAGCCTCTTAATTACGACAGCTAATCAACTTCCGAAGCCTTCCGCCGCCAATTCGACACAGTAACCAAGCACAACAAGTGATCACCACAAGAAGAGGCTGCACAGGTAATAGCCAGCCTCCAGAGACGGACCGCAGAGTTTCTGAACTTGGTCCAAACAGAGGCGGCACGCAAGGACATATGGGAGGCACTGGAGAAACGGCTTGAAACCACTGTTTGGCCGCAGCCTACCGCACCCAGCTGAAAGCTAGGACGCAGTAGCCAGATGAGACGCTGCAGGAGCTCCTCCTGGTAATTGAACAGCTGGGCAGCAAAGTCTTATGCGAACTCCCACCCGAATTCGTATGGCTAGAGGCCACTTACACCTTCGCCAATGGGATACGATACGCCGAGATACGTCAGAGCCTAATTCTCGGCCACTACAATACCATTCACGAGGTACTAACGACCGCATTGGGAACGGCGTTGGCCAAGGTGATGACTATCCCCATCTTAGAGAACAAGGAGTATCCGCTACAATGGAGACCAAAGGACAGCCGAGGGACGCCGGCGAAGACCTAGTGGCATGTGATGGTGGTGTGGCCAGCTGGGAATGCGGAGAGAGACTGCCCATACGAGGTATAGCAGCCGCAAAACGAGTGAGGCTTGGCGTGGTGAGGGGCACGTCGGCGCCATCACCACCATCCCCTCGAGTGACACTGCGCGCCGTCAGCCGAAGAATAGGTGACGGCTTCATGGTGAAAGTTGGGTGAGAGGGAAGTCGTGCCGCATGCTTGTGGACACAGGGGAAGCAGTGAAAAACCTGACGTAACCAGGGATATACAGTCGAGAAAATTGAGCCGAGCATACCACCTAGTAGCGCAATCGGGCGACAGCTTGTCCGTGGAGAGCACGGTCCTGCTGCAGTTCACCTTGGACGGAGTGCCGTGCGTCTGTGTGTGTTCTTCTCCAAGGCGGCTAAAAAGGAGATGTCACGACTGCATACCCTCAGGAGCCACGAGGTGACGGTCAACGTCGCCAGGAAGGTCCTGAGGCTCAATGGAGAAGATATGATGCTCCGGCACCATGATGAACGTCTTGAAATCTGCAGGGTTATCCTGAGGGAAGACGTGGTTGTCTCCGCGAGAAGCCAGGTGGTGGTGACGGCACGACTGGATGACCAGCGGACGAAGAACATAATGCTGGACTGGAAGACGCCTGTGCATGGACTTTGTGTAGCCAAGTCAATGTTGCCCTGCCGAGAGGAGGTGCCAGTGAGGCTGCTTAATCCGTGGGACACCGATAACGACATCCAGGCCGGGACGGAGCTGGGGACGTGCGAGCCCGTTGTCAGCGTAACGCCAATCGACCAGGCCCAGGAGGCGGTACCGACGCAACACCTTGGGCCCCGGCTGGAAGGCTTACTGTAGAGGGCTTACGAACTTCTAGGTTGAGAGCAGCTGGAGACTCTCGGCCTATTCGGCAAACACAAAGACGCGTTCCGCTGGCAAAAATGCATGGTACGGGGCATGCTGGAGGAGATGAGATCCAGGTCGGTGAGTAAAGGGTCTGACAGCCCTTGATATTCCCCTATAGTTCTGGTGACGAGGACGAACGTCGAGCTACGGTTCTGCGCGGACTACAAACAGCTGAACGCTGTCACCAGGGAGGACTGCTTCTCCTTACCCCAGATTGAATACACCCTGGACCCACTTGCTCATGCGCAGTGATTCTCGACCGTGTACCGGAAGTCGGGTTACTGGCAGGTGCAATTAGACCCGAAATAAAAGGAGAAGCCCAGATTCTCTACAGAGCTTTGGCAGTTCACAATTATGCCCTTTGGTTTCTGCAGCAATCCAGCTAATTTCCAACGCCTCATACAATCAGTAATGAGAGGACCTATGACGCCTGCGTGCTATACCTAGACGACATCGTCATCGTCGGGAAGGCCTTCGAAGACCATCTCGACAACCTGAGCATGGTTTTATAGCGACTGCAGGTGACCAAATTGAAGCTGAACGCGAAGGGCCAGCTCTTCTACAAGGAAGTCAACTACTTGGGCCACATAATCTCACCAACCGGAGTGGCCACATACCGGAGAAGACGCCCAAAGAATGAGGGAGAACTGTGCAGTTTCCTGAGGCTATGCAGCTATTACCGCCGCTTTATAAAGGGCTTTTCAAACATCTCCAAGCCGCTCATCCACCTGACGGAAGAACACTGGCTTTATGTATGGACGGAGAACGTTGAAGACGCTTTCCAGCAGCTGACGCAAACAGTCTGCAGTGCTCCTAATTTGGAATTCCCACAATCAGGTTGTGCCTTCGTTGAGGATAACGACGCCAGCTACCTTGTCATTGGAGGCGTCCTAAACCTAGCGCAGGACGGTCACGTACAGGTTATAGTCTACCCCAGCAAGATGCTGTCCAAGGCAGAGAAGTGCTACTGCGTCACCCGGCCAGAACTACTAGCCGTAGTGAACGACATTTAGTTCACGGAATGATTATAAATACAACTAGGAGTTTGGCCAGTTGTGATCTGTTGGCCTACCAGAGTAATTTGTAAAGCTTAGGTTATTTCGTGCCTAAAGTGAGTGAATTCAGAAAATGTTTTTTCAGTTACCCATGGATATTTTGTGTAAATTTGTCTTTACCTTTCCCTTTTCTTTCAATTCATCACTTTTAACTCGTAACTTAAATATCAGTGTACGACTAGCAATCCTCTCAATAAATTTCTTGAAAATATCTTTAATATTGTGAAGTAAACGGGAAGAGCTGATGAGTGCAATTGTTACCTCTACACAGTTTTGATTGAAAATACGAGCTTAACGCCAAAAACGCATTGACAAGGAGTGAAAATAATGAAATATTCACTGTTTGGTTCCCAAAGCGATCATAACATGTATTAGACGTTTAAACATAGACTGCTGGATGAGCCTTGCAATATTTCTCTTACACCGTTTCTTATATCACTTTACAAGTCAAACACTAACAAACAAAAGGTTTCGTGAAATTTAAAACGGGACTAATGCCATGCATTAGCATAAAGAAAAGATTTTCTCTCATTTATATTAAGTAGCTCGGAGTCAAATGGGATAGCCGTGGCAGCGCATCTAAAGTTGACATTCGAGAACTTGCATGGTTGACAATGATTGAGTTATTCTTGTTTTTTCCAATTCAATAACAAAGCACAGGGCTCAATTACCGATATACTAAGTTGAACTTTCTTAACTATTTCTCCTCCTATCGTAGTACAGTTGGGCACGGTGTCTGGCGGTGTTTGGCGTATGCAATATGTGTAACTTCAGATTATCTCTTCTCTGGCATGGAACTAAGGAACATTCAATTTCTGAATGATAGGGTCCCATTTTATTGCGTTTGCCAGCGACAGGAGTTGCTATCCTTCGTATATGTTGTCCTCATCCTTTTTCCTCCGAGGCTTATAGGCCATTTAAATGAAAGCGTTGATGCGAGTCACTTAAACTGTTTTCCCTGGCCTTCAATGACATTGATGTCTCATTGTGATGACTTCACCTTCTCAAGTAGCACTGGATTGTGTGTTTCATAAGTCACAATTCAGGGAAGTCGTACAATCTCTAACAAATTAAATACTATGTATAATTACAGAAAGGTTTTTCAGTTACACGCAACTTAACAGTTAAACAATTTTGCCTTTATCATAATTTATTTCTTCTACGCCTGAAAAATCTTCGTCTGTCAAGCCATTATTACTGTCATCCCTGTAACTGTCCTCAATTATAATCTCTTCAAATTTTTCATCCGTTAGTGCATCTTTTTATCTGTTCTCCGTATGATGGCATATCTTTTCCCATTCCATTTGTCCAATTTCCTCAATTCATTGGAGGCACAATATTTTGAAATTTATTTTAAAGGTTACATTTTTGCAAGAAACCAAGTGTTTGGCATCTGTCAGTATTAATTCTATAGCATTTAGATACGAATGGTAGGGAGGAAGCCTTAAGGTTGCATGTCTATATTCTGATATTATGTGGTGAATCAAAACGTTCCCCTATTGGTTACACATAAAACTTTGTTATGGTGCTGTTTTATATAAGGTGACATGGATTTTGTAACCAGGACGTTGTAGGCTTATCCACTTGTGTATTGTGGTAAAAAGCATTATCTAGTGCTAGCGCAAAGTTAAGAAGTAAATTTGGAATTAACTTTGTGCGTAACCACTTAACATAATTTTCAGCATTAATTTCATTATGAACACTTAATATGCGTATGACTGTCACAGTACTTTACAGTCAACTACACTTGATGGCGAGGGGGTGTGGCAGAGGATTCACACGGCATATTTTATCAAGTAACAGCAGTGATAAGTTCACTGAGTATAGGAGTTGGAAGGAGACAAGAGAAACAGGCCTAAAACAGGGCTCGCTGGTTGTTCTATGGGTGACGGTCAGTGTTTTAGAAGGATTTAGCCTTGACACTTGCATTTCTAAGTCGCATCCCTAATAACGTGCGAGCTACTCAAAAATTATTATACAGCTCGTCTCATTTTGCTTGCTTCACTCGGGTAATGCTTTTCTATTATGATGGTTAGTACCCTAAAGTAATAAATTAAATTACGTTTCAGGAGTCAATGCTTGCTTATATGGGCTTATATGTGATACATAAATAAGACAACAGTTACGTTCCCAAGAAAGCACACGGAAGCCAACCTATATTTATAGCATTTTTAGAGAATATCACATTTTCGGAGCGGTTTCTGAGGAAATATAGATATTTTGGTGTTGAACATTGCGTGAGATTCGTGACACCCAAACGTTTCAAACAAAGAAAGTAAATGTTTTTAAGTATACGTTTGTCTTAGCTGAAAAATAAACCATAAATTAGTATAATTAGGTGTCCTAAAAAGGCTCACCTTTCATTGCTTCGCTTCAGTTAAATATGACTGCTGTCTCTTCCAGGATTAGATAGGCATAACACAAATATCCGGGACGTCATGCCTAGAGTACTCGTAATTATAAGTTCTGGCATTCGCAATTTGTAATATCTATCGTAGATCATTGTGCCTCTTTGGAGCTAAACAAAGTAATTGGGTTCTCTATACCAACGAGACAAATAAATAACTTCAAACTTAAATTTGAACCAAATATGTACGTTCTTCTTTTTTTTACTTGTTCAATTTATACCCCGCCTTTAACTACAATGGTCATATCGGCGGCCGTTCTCTTTTGGAACATATCAAAGCTGTTAACTCGTATTCGTTAGGTTTTTTAATCATTACATCACACACACATTCATACTCTCATTCATACTTCCAGACTCTGGGGAAGAGGGGAATTATCTTGGTTGGAGAAAAATCCCCATCCCCACTGCCGGGAATCGAACCCGGGACCCATGTACGTTCTTGAAGAACATTAATAACAAAAAATTAAATGAAACGATGTGTAAATGCCAAGGTGTGTTTTTAAGGCACACTGTAATGGAACCATTGTGGTGAAAATGGTGTTATCTAGCGTATGTTAGCCCAAAACGTATTGTTTATGATTTTCGTGTAACTATTCACAAATGTTTCCCTAAAATATAACACATCTCCACAACACCAAGTACATAAGCGCCACATGTACACTTGCCGCAAAAATAAAAAAAACAGCTCTTAAACCATAATTTCCAAATCTATGTTCAAAAAGAGAATTTTTAAGATCTAGTGATATGAAAGTTTGAAATAATATATTACCGAGCCGGCAAATTGTTTTATACTCTGATATTGATAATTGGCAAATTATTTATGCCGATTACAATACATAACTGGAGATATTATAAAGAAAATAATTAAAAAATTAAAGAACCTATAAAATTCAGTCTCAGACTACCGTTAAGTTTCTTGGTTTTTTATTTTACATACCTTCTGCTTTTAGAGAACTTCAGCTTTAAGTTTTGCCAAAACGTGCTTTATTCTTCCGAGATAAAAGGCAAATCTCATGGACCACTATAAACAGGGTTTAGAACACTGCCAATGCAGAAGGAATCCCAAGGGATTGGAGCCAAGAGCATGTTGTATTGGCATATGTAAATAGATTCTCCATCGATTCTCTATAAGAATTAGAGCCGACAGCGATTTGAATGCCATTTTTGTCTTTGAGGAAAAGAACTCTGCAATGATTCTTGTTTTCAGTGGAAAACATTTGTTCTTTATGTCTTAGCTAGATTAGACCACTGTTTTAGAATATAATCTAAATTTCCTTAATCTTTTTCTCGTTAGTGTTCATTTCGCATGTCCGGTAAGTCTTAACTTCCACTCGTAAAACAACAAGAAAACACATAGTTAAGAGTACAGCTGTGGTAGTTCCGCATAGTACAGGAACCAAAATATTGCGCTTTTCCCTTCTGAATGTCCATCCATTTATGAAGATGTGAATTTAAACCACTGATGAGTTTTCTTATACAAGTTTAAATGAACAAATTTTAGAATACACTGGGGTAGAGGATAGGTACCGTGTTAATAAACAAAAAGGCTTTATCTGCTAGGGTCTCTAAAATACTGCCAAAAGGTACGCAGTGCATACAATACAAAATAAGAGAGAAAACTAGAAAGGAAAACCCAAATATGGAAGTAAAGAGACAACGTTTAAATTAACTACTGGACTTGCTTAAAATGGCTGTCGCCAGTTTTGATATGTACGTAATTTGCACTGTCATATGTAAGGCAAGCCTACTTATCGGTTTTCCCGGGACATGTCCAAGTTTTTCTAATTATGCCTAGGTGAATCCATAAAGGGTTAATTTTGTGCCCGTGTTTTAGAATAACGGGTAAATTGCAAATTATGACTATGCGACTCCTGATATAAATTTCAATGATTTAAAAATACTTATTTCATAATCTGAAAAGTCTGTTGCGTTAACTGAGTAGTCAGTATATTTTTACCGTTTTTAAAAAACCAGTGACAGAAGTTTTTTGATTTTCCGCGGGTTCTACATCACAAAGCTCTCTCGCCCTTATATCGTATATACATTTTTGGCGCATTAAGTCGGTTTGTTGAGGGCTGCTTCTTTTATGTACAAAATGAACAAGAATCGTGTGATGAAACGTATGAAAGACAAAAGGCTAACGTTGCTGTGCTTATGAACCGTACATTGTTGACTAATACTGGATTTGTATGCTAAATAAATACTTAAATATGCGTGCAAATATGCATGAAAAATTGTAAAAACATGCACGATAATATGCAAAAATAAAAGAACAGATGTCAAAGAAGCAGTATTGAAGGAGGGTGCGGGTTATCTTACTTCATATATGGCTGCTGCTGTAGAAAAGGAAGGTTACCCAGTGGATTTTGGTTTGAAGCTCCTAAGTTTGTCAGTGAAGGAGGTTTTATGCGATGAAAAAGTCCTTTCTTAATGGCATGATATCACAGCTGCTTGTGAAAAACACCACGACTGTGCCGCAGCATTTTTCTTCTCTGTTAGAGATTTACAATACCACCAGGTGACATTTTGCAGATTGGACAGATTCTTTTGTAACCAGGATTTTTATTTAATATCTAAGCTTATCCAAGGCAACTTTAGCAAGCATGTTAGTTTCTGCAAGTGGTATATTTTAAATTTCATCAATCAGGATGAATAATCTAGAGAATTATTCATACCGCCCACTGTATTATAACTTAAGGTAATTTTCAGAACCGGCTAGGAATGTACTGGATCTGTCCCGCAATGCGATCTTCAGAAAATCATCCTGAGCTATAGCATTGCTAGTTAAGGCTTCCGAATTTAAGGAATTCATTACGGTTTTTAATTTAGTGAACTGTTCTGCGTAATATGACAGCTACTAACCATGTATCTCACCTAGTTAAAACTGGCTGAGTTGGTCAGGACAGACTGGAAATAGTCCTCGTAATGTTTGAGCTTTTAATGGAGCCTAGAGAATAATTACAGATGTTTATATTTGGCTCTAATAGTTTCAGCAACACGATACAAAACGTCAGCAATGCAAGTCAGGTGAATTTATTTTGGATAACGGACTCTCAATCCAGTTTTCTTTTTAGCATATAAGAAGAAGCAATAATGAAAAATAAAAACACATTATCATCACCTGGCCCTAAGAAAGCTAAGGATGTATTTGAAACTTTTGCTACCCTGCTGTGATTTATCCTATAGAGTACTTAATCGTTGAGAGGAATAATTTTCTACCCTAATTCATTGAACCTACTCTAGCAGCACACTGTCCTGAAACGTCTAGTGTTCCATCTATTGAAATACTGAGATTTTCCCTGATCTAATATATCGCTATTTTACAGATTACATACAGAAAACATAGTGGTTCATAATGTTTACATAATGTAAACTCATCTGGGACTCTTTTGCTAGCATATTTTCTATGAAGCTCTGAAGCTAAATATTATTTAATTTCCTCAGTATAATGTAGCCACTCTTGCCACTCACTAGAGCTAAACACAAATATTTAGGAAAACAGTCACTCGAGCGTGATTTTTTGCCTTCTGATATTCTAATTAGTTGGCCATAACTCGGTTTCTATGCCATGCTTAATTTATGCAACTTCGCTCTCTCTCTCTCTCTCTCTCTCTCTCTCTCTCTCTCTCTCTCTCTCTCTCTCTCTCTCTCTCTCTCTCTCTCTCTCTCTCTCTCTCTCTCTCTCTTTTTTTTTTTTTTTTTTTTTTTTTTTGCAGAAACTCACATCTATAGCTGACTGTATGCTTGGGCATAGATCCACTTATAAAAATACATATCTTTTTATATATCTTTTAGTTCGTTATCTTCAGAGGATTGATCAAGTGCTAGTAATATTAATATCGTTATCTGAAGGGGAGAATTATAATTTAATGTCACATTTAACAGTAAAATACGTTTTTTCTCTCGGAATTTCCATTTATATTCATTAGAAAGTTCTGCTCAGATTGTTTGGAAGAGTGTGACATAAAAACAACCATTTAAGCATTCCTTTAAATACATATGAAAAGAACATGCATTTTGCTTACGAATACGGGCTCTGTTCATCACAAAAGTACAGTGGGTTCTAGCGAAGTCAGATTTCCAACCATATAAGCAACTCACAGACAGAAGCAGGTCTATTTAATTTACGTCAGTTACACTTGAGGTTGCTGGACGGTGAGGCAAGAGACATTAGTAATAATTTTATTGAAGTATTCCCTAATTTGATTTTCTTACGAGCGTGTGAATATATGGGTACATGTGTGCAAGAATATAGGTGAGAATGGGGGGAGGCACTTCAAGTAGGTATGTAGTTCTGAAATTGTGATCGCCTTGCCCTACGTGATGTCGAAGTCTTGGAAAAAAAGTCAAAATTCTGGTGTACGACATAGACGTCCGTTCTGTGTTTATCAGGACTTCACCATACAGTTTCACTTAAACGTCTCTTCAAACTTTTGAAATCATGGTGTTCACTAGGTGATGCCTCTTAGAATAACTTTATCAGGGATAGAAAATTTTTGCATTCATTTCGGATTTTCCTTAGAGGAAAAGCATTTCGGTGCAATCTAGGTTTATGTATACGGCCAGCATTGTTAATTCGTACCTGACGACAATCCTCCGAAAATGGATTCTGTAGTTCTGAAACAGTAAAAACAGGTTATGCCGTAAATACTGCTGTAGTAAACTGACAACCTGATGTGTGTCGCCTAACAAATGATGCAGAAACGTTTGATAAACAACTCTGTAACCAATAAATGTAACATTTTAAGTCAACGCCATTTATACAGTTTATTTACGTATAGTGTTCCCACTTTCCTTTTACGAGGCTATATAGCGTAAAAAATTTATCGAAATGTATTTATAAACAAAATCTGACCGTATGATACATATCTATCGACCACATAGCATTGAAAATTATATTTTTTCCATTGTGCATATTCCCTGGCAGCATTATACAGGTGTTTCTACACAACACCGAACAAACATATATAATTAGTTGCTAAACTTCTGTGTAACACATATAGATAGCTTTTACCGTCAATAAAGCCACATAAAATAAATCCTCTGGAATGGGTTTGTGGTAGGCAGTGAGAGGAACAACGACGCGTGCCTCACGCTGACGGAGCTCGCAGGTATAAGTCGTGCCGCCTGCCGCAGCTGTTTGTAAGCATACCGGCACACTCCCAGTAGCTTGCTACTATTAAGAGCTCTTCTAATTATGAAACGGCAATAAGGAAGCTATTGATTATTGTTTCACGTGTTCTAACATTCCATTATAACAGTCGATGATGGCAAATAAGCTGGTGGACATTAGCAAATTAAACATTTTAGAGGGAACTTACTGTTAGTGAAATTGAGGATTGTTGCATTAAATGAAAAAGAACAGAGAACATTATCAAAGAATTATAGATAAATTTAACCAAAACTAAATGCCTTATGGAAAGAGACAAGCATTTCATTTCACTGTATTTAATAATACTAAATGAAGCTTTTGTAACTGAAAAGGAATATGTTGAATTTACAGTAACTGGTTGAAAGCACCGTACAACTAAGCAAATTGAGCAACCTTGGAACTGTCAGTCATTATTCGACCTTTTATCAGGTAACTGGCCTTTGTCCCATTACCTGAAAGGGAGACAAAGAGCAATGCTTTTTGTTTTCGTGACTGTTGTATTCCAATAACAACTTTTGAGGTTCGCACACCAGTGGTTCCTGCGCTGCCTAATCACAAAATCATGTAATATTTAATGCTGTATAAAGTTTTACCTAACAGAATTTAGAAGCTGCTACACCGAAATTCGGACTAGTTAGGTTATAAACTATGCAACGGCTATATATAATATATACATAGTTACGACGTGCGAGAAACACGTCAAGAGATGCACAACTACTACTACTATTACTACTACTACTACTACTACTACTACTACTACTACTACTACTACTACTACTACTACTACTAGTACTACTACTACTACTACTACTTCTACTACTATTTCTGTTGGTGGTGATAGAGGCAGAATTAGGTAGTGGGTTACTTCCGGTGTTCTCTAGGAATGAGGCATATGATATGGTGCACCTTTCTATCTTCGTTTCTTATCATTGGGAATTGTAAAGTTCCACATTTACGCCAATTTAAACATTTATTTTGAGATCTAATTATGTTACTAATGGGTTGGTATAATATCAAATGCACAATCCGGATAAATTTAGGATACTATCCAAATAATAAAGCAGGAGGAATTCGCTGGTAAACTTGAGTCTACAGAATTACATTGATACTGACTGATTCAGCTAATTGCACTAAATCAAGTACTACTTCCTTCATAATTCAATATTCATGGAATTTAAAGCACTTATTAGCCTCTTTGAAGTTTTCTTGTGATGTAACTTTGTAACCAATCAGAATTGTGATTAATTGCTATTTTAGGTTTATATAAAACTTTAAAAGCTTGTTCATTGCAGTCTGATAAGCATTTCTACTTTTTTTGCCGAATATTTTGCGGATTTTCTCCTCGTCAGTGGTTGAATGCTATGGTGGTTTCCTGTCTAACAAGATTTCTCTTCTCTCATTTCCTGTTCATTCTGTTTCCATCTTATCTTTCAATGTGTTTCTAGGTTTCATGGTGTGGGATATTATATGACAGATGATGCGGAAATGTGTGAAATGTGTAGTGTTTAACGCCCACTTTTACTATATATGGCACCGCAGGCGGTGGCACTGATGATACATGAGATGAAGATAGAGCACCGGTGGAATTGGATGGCGGGGGAAACCGGTGGTCCCGGAGAAAACCCGCCCCAGCGCCGTGTTGTCCACCACGAATCTCACTTTGCGGTCGCCTGGGATCGAACCCGGGCCGCCTTGGTGAGATGATGCGGATGATTGGACAAAATTACATTAATTTCGATTAAAGTAAACAACAGTGATTTGTCATTTTACGCAATGCACGTATCCCAGTATTTAAATATTGTAGATTTGAGAAGTAAGATGTTATATCTGTATTATAACTATGCGGTTCTTAGGCGTTACATAGCTCAGGCAACGACCAGATACCTGCACTAGAAGCGACTACAAGGTGTAGCAGGCACGTTTAAGTACAACTTTCCCTATTCCAGTAGTTAAAGCGGCAGTTTCCTCTCGTTTGCTCCCTTTCTCCCTAAACGATCACTGTAATGAAATTTGGTGATTTGTACCGATCAACATTGCCGTTGTTGGCTTCGCCTATGTTAGCAGAGGACCACGTGCTTCCTGTTGAAGTTATTATCATGTTATTGCGCTATGCATCAGTGAATTTTGCTTTCAAGTGGTATATATTGCAATGGTATAAATTGTGCTTTGTGTTTTATTGAGTGCAATGTATGTTAACTTTCCAGCTACATAAATTATGAGTTCAGTAAGCAGTTTTCAGAACACAAACTTATCTCTACTACCTAGAGAAGAAAGAGTACTGTAATAAATCTTGGAAGATCGTTGTAAGATTTAAATACGGTGCAAACAGTACAGGGAAAAGGAAATTTAAAAAACGATTTCTGGCAATGGGGGTTTAAAAGTGATGATTGACATTGTGGATGAGAAATAATAGGCTAAGTTTTGTTTCCCTTCCATTTCATTTGGTCAATAATCGTGGAAAACGACAGGCATTACTGACATAAACCACTTAAACTCAATCATTATAAAGCACGCGTCTTCAACTGGATATTGAAAAATAGTTTTAAACTGAGTCTGTTCATTAAGGTGTAGTGTTTAGCTGTAGCTTTGCAGCTAAACACTGCATATACGCGAAAGAAACGAAGGAAACGATAAACTAACCCGGAACAGTTATATCATAAATATTTTGATTTCGATAAACATTAGATTCTGAGGGGCGTTGAAATTTGCTCTAGAGGCCACGATAGGTCAGAATCATCTTCATATCCAGGAATTTATAGCGGATTTATAAATTAAAATTTGGAATTAGATTATGTGTTAAAATGTCATCTAGAAAGCGCCAGGATGTCCAAAAAAACATAGAAGACAATCCAAGATGAACTGCTTCACGTGGTGCCGTCAATCTACCACAAAGAAGTTACAAACAATCAGAGAAGCACTTTTTCTTGCAGTAATAGTAGGCGAAACAGTATGTGTTTCAAACATGTCTAAATGATCACTGTATTCGGTTGTGTTTGAAGGGAAAAGTCCGCAAGTAAAATTTTAGATTTTCGTTTCACCTCAGCATGATGCTGAAACGTAGCACATTGCCTGCTCATAGAAACACAGATACATGAATTAGTCAGTCAGGATGGTGTTTTTAAGTTAATTGCTCAAACGTATGATGGCGCTTTTTATGCCGGGGTCTATTATGGAGGCGTCCAAGCCAGGATTAAGCAATCGCTCTCTAAGCTGAGTACGTACATTATTAGGCGCATCAAGTTCATCTTCTTATTTGTACTGCTGGAACCAATAAGTAGTCATATAATAATTTTCTTGGTCGATTTATATGGTATATGTACATTTTTTCTGATAGCCTTCAGCAGACTACACTTTTGGCTTCGGTTGCTAAAACGTTACCTTGCGCCTGTAATACTCGTTGGAGCCTTTTTCAAGAAGCACAGATATTGTATACGGGGAAAAAAAACATATTACTGAATGCATGGCTGAAATATTAAGGATAGGTGCACTATAGCACTTACAATTACTGGAACAGGTTGATGGACACAGAAAAAAACTCACTTTTCTTTAGCCAGTTCATGCCTCTCGCTGAAATAATATTGAGCAACTGCAAAGAGAGACATTGATTCTATTACTCCTCGAAAGTATGTTCCTATCCTTGAATATAATATAATGATCATCAGAGAAAAACTGACATAACTGTGAAAATCTACAAACAAAACACCCAAAGGAGAAAAAGTAGTAATATAGAATGAAATAGAGAGGAAAAGGAGAATACTCTGTTATACTCTGTGCAGCGGAAGCCAGATTTACATTCCCTGGAATTGTTGTAGCGTCATCTCTTTCCACCAGAGATGTTCATAGTTGATGCCTCTAAATTTTCGGAGAAAACCGTGCAGAAAGTCTGTTCGGTGTACCCTTTTCAGCAAAATACACGTTACATGAACTGTACTCCATCTTTTCAGCAGCAGAATTTTAAGTATAGTCTGAGGCGGTAAGTTTACTGTATTTTACTGTTGAAAACTCTTTAGGAAAGACATTTAGTGAGATAAATAAGCTTTCAACACTAATGTTAACTGTGCCGATGACATCAGGAAAATACTTTTCTATGTAGAACAGAATAAAGTCTTTCCTCAGCGGCACGATATGTGAAGAGAAATTGCATTGAAGAGAGATTGGTGATTCAATCGATTAAAAAGGACCCTATCATGGAAATTCCAGATTTCAAAAAAACTGTGTTCGTCAAATCTGCTGCTATGAAGAATAAGACAATAGATTTTCCATTTAAATGAGGTTAGTCATTCATTAAAAATGTAACTTCTCACTGTTAATCCCAAACCACGCTTGTCTTCCATTTAGTGAATGCGTATGAACTACGCTAATGAAGAAAGGTATTGTTCCTAGAAGCTTTTAACAACAATAGCCGCCACTGGCAGAAGGATCACTTCGTAAGCTCTTAAGCGAAATGTTTTTCATGTTAGTAACTGGTGTTATCATTTGTTACAGTATCACCCGGTTGACGGCTGATTCAGGTTTGTTGGTATTTTCATGAGAGTCTGGGTCCAGAGCTGTAATGATCTGGAGCGTGACAGATGTTCTTCTTTATTGGTTTATTGCCATTACCACATTTCAGAATGCACCTAAACCCTAACTAAGCAGTGGAAGGTAATTTGTTTTCGCACTACTGAAAATTTCACTGATTAGCTCTAAACAGATCAGAAATAACCTAATTGTTAGGGTATCGTATAGTCCCTGTTCTAAAGTCTCCTGTGTTTCGTCACTCAACATCTAAAATGTTTCGTTCAGTTTTTGACCTGTCGTGTCTAACACTGCCAAAAGCCACGAAACCTACAAGGACGCGTGAAATGTGTGAAGAAGACGTATAGAAAAAGTTATTTCTTGAACGGAAGTAAGTAATGGTAGATGAAGAACCTTAAGGCGGTCAACAGGTATCGAACACTTAACCTCCTGAATGTAAACTTATTAAGTTGCCTCAAAGCCATATCGCTATATAAGATACATTGTCAGTCTTGTTTCTTTAATACCAATTTTTGCAGTTATATTTTCGCGTTGTTGAGTATCCTGCAACATTTTAAGTTTAAGTAAACCTCTAAGAAACATCAAATTTTTGTACGCAACAAAATGCTGGAGCATTCTATTTCGATAATATTTTGTATGGGGTAAGAGCAATTAAAATACAACTATGAGCAACTTTCATTAAAAACAGAGGGTTTTATGAAGTTAATCTACACCGAACGTTAAATAATTCATTTGATTAAATTATTACTTACAGTCTAGCGTCAACATTTTTCATATCTTATACTTCATTTCGGAAGACTAAAATTGTGCGTTGTTGTACAACTGTATTACACACCCCTTGCTAAAGCAACTACGGAAATCATAACACAGCTGTAAACTGGGAATTGTCAGCGCAAACATTGGTCTACCACACTTCCCTTTCCGGCTCGTTCATCATAATTACTTTGGTAAGTAGCTATCAAACAGCAAAATGCAGCGCTTTTATGAACTGAAAATAAAACGAAAGATAAAAGCGGAATAAATTTATTGCTTCCTTGAATGGTAAAACAACAGAAGGCTTGAGCATTAATGGCGCTTGCTCTGTTTCATGAAATGTAGAGTGCTGTAATTTACTATGCGCACTGGTGAAATAAAAATGCATAGATGGATTCTCAAATACTTTTTAAGCAATTATAATTATTAAAATGATGCTTTACCTACAAATAAAGTGTTAAGCTGGATTTTTTTTTCAAACATGAGATGATATGAGCCTTGCAAATCATTAGTGAGAGGTACACATAATTTTAAGAATATAGCTTTACTTCTATGAAAAAAAAAATATCATATCAGTCGAGCGCATTTGTTTTGTTCTATTAAAAATATTTTCAACGTAATAATAAACGACGCAGATGAACATCAAGTTGTTTTTCTGGCAATCACACACTGAGGTAAATTACACAAAGCAACTTTTTTACCTCAATTTTCACATCACATTTAATTCTGATTCGTATTCCAATTTCGGTGTTTATTTTCCTCACGGGTGCATTAAATATTCATATTTTGAGCTCCAAATAACAGTTTTTAATAGAGATCGAACTGTTCATTGCTATAAGAAAACTAATTCTATGCCTGTTATATGCTGTCAGTGGAACATAACAAGATAACTGCAGAGCTATGGAACCCTTGGACTGCTGCTTTGTGGTTCTTGCACAAGTAATGCCACTGAATACCATGGAGGATATAATGTTCTGTGTTAGGCCATTTGAAAATAGTTTTGTAGGAGCTCATATTCAATGTCGGAGCAATCTTTACTCCGAAAAATATCTAAATTTTTAAAAATATATGTCCTGCTTTTAAAAACCGGAGCGTACTTTATTGCAACAGATATTAATTCGGCTGTTTCACTTCTTTTGGCACCTCTGGAACGCCATCATATTCCATTATTCCTAATAATGTCTGATTACTAAATTATAACAGAATATGATATAAAACAAAAGCTTGCTAACTATATTGATGTTATTACACTCATAACATCAGGATCAATCTATAACCTAACATACACGTTTTATAATTCTTCAAGAAATGTCATCAATTTTAAAGTGAAGTTTAAAAACCAAATATTTTGGAAATATGCTAATGAACATAAAATTAGTTAGGTGACTACAATAATATCACGATTTATATTAACTTTGGAGATATGGGAAGTTTATTAAGAATGCACCTCAAATGCAAACTTCCGCTTTGGTGTTCCACATTGCAAGTGTAATAAAAGAATAATGCCATTTGAGCAGTTATGGACAGGGAAATTTTATTCACCACCATACACATAAAACAAGAATACAGTTACCCGCCATTTAACTTCTTCACACAATAATCCTTGTGCGCACAATGTAAAAGAAAATCTTCTCCATTTTTGTATCGTTTTCAAGGTGTTTTGAGGTATATCCTTTACCTTTCCTATCACGAACCGCGATGGATTGATAACACAGCAGTAAGAGGAAAAATAAAGGAGGTAGATATCGTTGCCTCTTCTGAAGTTAATTGAAACCTAAACATGTTTTTTGTCTCTGAATCAACCATGCCGTGTACTAGCAAAATTTCTCGTGAACGTATCGTGTGTATGTGGCAGGTTGCTCCCACGGTTACAGTAATTGCAGTGGCTATAAAAAAGTGTTTCTGTGGCAAAAAGTAATAATAATAGAAAATAGTTTTCGCTAAAGTGGGGAAGACGGTCCACGTATTGTTTATGTTTTACTTGTAATGTGCTGACTTACTATGTATTTTATGAATACCATTCAGGCCTTAATTTCCACACCCTGAGAATGTTCTCACACATATTTACACATTACACATTTCGCTAATCTAGACACTCATTACGTGTTCTCTGTAGCATATTCCCCTTCAAAAGGCGTGTCATGCAATAGCCGATAAGATATGGCTACCAATCTTCACACGAATACTGCATGACAAGTTGAATATGCATACTTCTGCAACCCTTTCTCCTTTAGCCAATATGTTCCAGATTGTAAACATATATGTCGTTTCTGCGCCATTTTGTAAATCTTGTTGTGGCTATTGATGCAATTCTTTAGCAGAAGGAGGGCGAATCCCACTCAACCAAGCAACTAAATGTTCATGGCTTCGCAAGGCCACGTACAACGATAAATAATGTGACGTGGACGTGAGGTGCGGTGAAATTATCTTTGGAGTTGACTGTACATACTAATTAGGCTTTTCTATTTATTCTCATATCTGCTATTACGCATTAATCAGGGCGCCTGATTTTTAAATTATTTTAGGTTTCTTTAACTATGAAGTCTTATACCCACCTAAAATTTTAACATCATATTAACATATTACAATAAGGTGCATCAAAGGAAGTACATAATTTATAGATATATTGAGTATAAAAATTAATGATTTTAAAACATTTTCTTATATGGATTTTTATTGTGCATATAAAGTAGTTTGTAGCAATACAAGGGTTACTGAGAGCGTTAGATGAATCGAAAATTCCGGTTTGTTGACCCGGTTTGCTGGTAAGGATGATAGTCCAGTAGAATATGTTTCCAGTGAGTGATACTTTGTGGCTAGCACGAGCAAGAGATGATCATGAAAAGAAGTTATATGTACCTACTTTGCAGAGGGAAACCTCGCTAGCTGCTATCTACGGGAGATCTATTGCAATTACCGATTCCAGGAAGAAGGAACGTAATGAAGGAGTTGCAGTTACCTATATGACACTATACTCTCTGTCTACCAACAGAGTCACAGGGAAATCCCTCAATTTTATGAAACGACGCTTCGTCTCACATTGTAACTGCACGAAGAGGGTGACGAACAACCCGTTCAACCAAGCAGAAGTACTCTAGTATCGACGCGAAATACTCTTCCGTTGAGGTAAGCATCCGAGCTATCTATCCAACGCCGTCTTGTATCACGAAACATAAAAATAAATCCAAAAGATGAAGTAAAACTGAAAGGAAGAGAAATTATAGCATGAAAGCAGTGGTAGATGAGCAACCATCCGACCATTCGCCTACTGACCAGGAACAACAAAATCTCCAAGGTAATGTGAGTGGTTGAAGGGAATCGACCCTTCAATTAACAAATATCTTCATACACTACTGCGGTCCATCTGGCTGTTGGTTAAGCTCAAATGTGGAAAAGAGCCACTTGGTTATTTAGTAGCAGTGTCCACATAGGTTTGTAGATATTGTGGAGCCACAACGTATATCGTGGAATGTACAAGACTGTTCAATATTAGCCTTCTATTCTTCCAGGTCTCAGTGCTCCGTTACAAATGCTATAGCAGCTTGGTTTTCTGATCTTCTTAGGAGGATTTTGGATGGGATTTTAAGCAGCCTCATCTGCTTTTTAAATTTACTTTGATGGCAACATGTGAAAGGAACCATTATCAACTGACATTCCTTAGAAATACACCTTTTGTTTATATACTCAGTTTATTTGGAAACCAGAATTGACATCGCATTTAAAGTGTTAACTAATAGTTCTTTAGGAACAATTCCAATTTGATGCATATTATTTAATGCATTTCTGTGCTTACTTGGATCCCATTTTTGCTTTTTCCAACCCAAAAGTGTATGCAAATATTGTTGGACCACAGCTTCGATTATGTAAGCCGTTAATACCTCTACTAATATTAGGAGAGCTACATTTTAGTATTACAAACCTCTGCACTTTCTATTATGTATGTATTTTAAGTTATATACACGTAAATGAAGTGCAATGTTTGAAAAATCATTGTTAAAATTTATGCTGTTAGTATATCCACAAAACGTGTTGAGCCTTCTAGACAGATTTGATTTAGTACTGCACGCTTGTACTTAATTGTATGTGTTTAAACTCAAATATAAGGACACCACGGCAGATCGGTATAAATGTTTTTCTAGTGTTTTCTGCTTCATTGATGCATTATAATTAAAACATGAAAATTCAGTTACATCAACATGAGAAAGCAATTATAAGTGTATTATAACCTATCAGTTTATTTGTGTGAGTAGTTTGGACTCTAAATTTTATTCTAAGGTTTGTGCTTAAGTTTAAAATTAACTATTCCATGCATTTTAAATATTAGATACTTGGTTATGATAATCCTGAGATCGTTGCTTAATGTATGTGCACTTTTATTCCTAGCTCATCCTTATTTCAAACACAGCTTTAATTTGCGTAACTTTGTATCAAGTATTTAGACCTTGACGTGTTGTACGAACGCCACGAGTAACTATTATCTATTCACTTTAAGAGTAATGTATATATGAAGGAAGTACTTGGCGCAAATTAACTGCATTGCCTGGTGGGTTTTACAGCCCGTATTCTTCCACAATTAAGTTAGACGTTTTATTAAGCTTCTTGCTTTGCCTACTTTCAATTAACCATTCAACTTGTCATAATATAAATTTGATATTATAATGTGGTTACAGCAATAACAATGATTCTCAAAGTTTCAACAGTGCACTGATTGATTTAGCAACAAAGACAGCAGTTAAACTAAGGTAATGGTATTGGTGTTTAAGTGCGTACCAAAAGATGTGTTATACGTACACCAATGCCGTATTAGAGGCGGAACTCTGTGTGGAATGTGGAGGAATACCTTATTCTGACAGCAAATAGATTATAGCACTCCTGGTACTGCTGAAGTTCGATGAAGCACGTCATGTCGAATATCTCATCCCATCGTCTCCCAGCAGAGATGTTCAATGTTGCGAGACCCCTCAATGTCCTCCGGTACCAACTTGGATTCGCATGCGAGAATACTATCGCTCCCACTGAGGTTCATCGGTAATATTTCCTTTTGAAGCTGTATATGGCGAATGCGTTACGATCCTAATAAATGATCTTTTCTAAAACACCACAAAGGTAGGGTCTCACCTATGACGATCATCCTTGCTTTAGGTATGTAAGCCTGGACTCCGGTTATAGGGATTGTTTTCAAAGACAGGGGTGATCAAATACAGACTGCTCAGAGCGGATTAATCACTTACAATAACGCTAAGCTATAACAACCATGTTGGAAATGCGAGGAAACAAAAAGTATACATTTAAAATAAAGAGATGGATGATAAGGTGAAAGATGGTTAGTATTTTCTACAAGAACTAGGAAATAGAGCGAATATGTGTCGAAACGCACAGAATTGACTGAAAGGTTTTGTTCGACAGCAGCTATTGGCACAATGTAATGAGGAGATATGGATTGTTCCTCGCGATTTGTTAACGAAGAAGGCATAAGAACCTGTACTTGTGGTAGAAAGGAGAAGCTTTTTGTTAACATTTAGCTAAGGATAAAATATATGTTATATCTCTTTAACTTAAGGAGAGGTTTAGAAGATATGGATCTCACTCTGTGGGAGGGATAGTGGCGAAAGAGCAGTTTTTGCGTTTCAGGCTCGGTCTCATCAGTAAACTGATGTTGCAAAGGATCCAACAATGAAGGATAATAGACTACAGTTATGGTTCTTCCTTTTTCCAAGTAGCCTATGATGATTATTCCTTGAGAACCCCAAAAGAACAGTGACCATCCTTTGCCCATTGTTTTGACTACTGGTTATACTCTTATATGTAATGATGGATCCAAGTTTCATCCACGGTCCCAAATCGGCGCAATAAGTTTGGAGGATTGCAGTTTAACATCGCCAGACGCCCATCTTGTACACAGATTTTTATTAACAATTTTTCATGCAGGATATTGCGCATTCGCTTATTTGAAATATCTACAGCCTCAACAATCTCAACAATTTTGATTTGGTAGTCTTGCCCCACCACACACACCAGCAATCACAATGACGAAAGTGAATAAGTTGGGATTTGAATTGGCTCCTCATCCTTCATAATCGCCGGACTTAGCCCCAAGTGACTTCTTCCTGTTCCCAAACTTGACGATTTGGCTTGGAGGTAAGAAATTTCCATCAAATGAGGAAGTGATAGTCACCATCAAGAGTATTTTGCAGACCTTGACGGAATCTATTTTTACGACGGGATGAAAAAGATGGAGCATCGCTGGACCAAGTGTATAGCCATTAATGGAGACTATGTCGAGAAATCAGGTGAGAGGTTCACAAAAAGCATCATTCGTTTTTTACCAGACTTATGGAACTACCCTCGTAAATATAGGAAAAAAGAACCAGTTACGTTTGATTGGCAGTTGAATGTAGATGAGCTTTTAGACATTGCAATAAATATTAACGTGATATTCTATTGTAGCTAAATGTCATCTAACGGAAATAAATACTTAGAAGCATATTTCAGAAGAAAATCATACTAGTGAAGGCATCTTTTGCTCTATATTAGAATCCAAAGACCGAGCTACTAAGAACGAAGTAAAAAGCTGCAATTATCAAACTCAGGAAGTATTTCAGTCGGAAGATAGAATATTTATTTGGAGTTTCCAAAATATGGAAGATCATTCTGTACAAATATAATGTAGCAAAATATTTGTTCTACTAGATACACAGTGTCTAGATTAAATAGTATATAAATTTTATTTTAAAACATGTAAATATATATTGTGTTGAATATAACTAATAGTGATAACTCAAAAGTGTAAATTAGGAAGATCATATGGAATTACAGTAGAAACGTACATTAGGCATTTTTGTCAGCTGCTATTTATATAAGATCATTTTAATAAAAGCCAGTGTTAAACACTACCAGGAAAAAGCAGTTGTGAAATCCAGAATCACAGGTCGTAAATTTGACTGCTAAGTGTAACCAAAAGAATTCTTAGGCATGTTGAGTGTTATGTTTTGAATAGAAAATATAAAACCAGTACCTATGTATAGGGTCGTATGGTGAACGTTTTGTGGAAACACTTGGAACCAAGTTTTCATCGCCCGTTAATCACAACAAATAACAGCAATATATAACTTCCATAGGTAACACACTCATTGTTATATACAAGATACCAAAAAAAGAACACTTTGAGCAGAAGAAGTGTTTAATTCATATATTCCTTATGATTAAGAACACAGTGTCAGATGTTTTTCACAGATGATGCCTCCGTGTTGAATAGCGTTTGGAAAAATAAATTAATACACTTAAAATATTTGGTAAAATGTCAAAACAGGTACTGCTTGAAATTTTATTTTCAAAGGAGATACAATACCAATGATTAATTCATTCGTTAAATTTATTCGTAATGTATTCTTTACACATATATACTTTGCATATATAAGACAAGATATTTGTAACTGTGTCATCATTAAACATAAAGCATAAATAAATCAATTGAAAATCACATGCCGTTAATTCCTGTATATAATTGTTTCTTAAACTGCTTGTAGGAAAAGCTATGATCCAGTTATATTTTAGAAGAAAGTTCATTGTACTTGGCACATAACCTTAAAATAGGGGAACTTTTATGTGACTAAGTTATTGGTGTTCTAAAGTGGAGCAATTGACGATTTCTGAAATTTGCAATGCTGGCATGAGAATTGATTTGACTAAGTAATTCTTCGCTACATACTAGGCCATTCACAAGTTTATAAAGGAATAATTGATTAGCAAATATTCTAAGAACAGAGAGAGATATTATTAGGAATTCCTTTAGCAGTTGCATATATGGAATACACTGATTATAAGTGAATACGCCGTGGGTTTTGTAGTACACACACACACACACACACACACACACACACACACACACACACACACACACACACACACACACACACCATTTCTGAATTTTCATGGCTACTATAACATTTAAACATAGGTGACCATACAACTGAGGCACATTCCAAGTTAGTTCGAACAAGGTTTTTGTATAAAATTAATGTAACTTCAGTATTATTTAAGTCTCTGGAGATTCTGAATACAAAACCCAATTGTTTGAGAGAGTTATTGCTTATAATTACAATGAATGGCAGATGGTAGCGAATGTGAAAACCTACAGGAATGGGAAAACGTACACACGCTCCGTGTGTGTGGGACGAAGAGACAGAATGAGAGAAGTTGTGTGTGTGAGAGAGTGAGCATCAAACGTGAAATCGGAAATCGAAATCGTATAATCCACTAAATTCAGGTGCAGATGTCGATGCTGCGATTGTAAAAAGCAAGAAAAAGTGCTGTATTTGTACCGTCCAGAGAGTTGTCGCGAGTTGAAGCTAGAGTCTGTCCACGAACTGATGGCCCCCGGGGAATGAAGTGAATCACTGAATAACATTTACGTCTCGCTATTTTGAGCGGTTTTTTGCCTTAATCTGGTACTGGTGTCGTTATCGCAAACAAAACCACGTCTCTAGTTTCAGATATCACCGAGTACCTAAAATTGTCACTCACGCCGCATTCCTGCCACGCGCCATGAGCTGATGGACATACAGTAACTGCATATCTGCGGTTGAGAACTATCTACATGAAGCTGGCATCCATTATTGAGTCGCAGCAAGGAGATTACACCACTGCAAAAGTCGAATGACGTTTTCACCAGAATACTGGCCACTGCAGACAGATTTTGGTGACTAATAATTTTCTCCGACGAATTTCTTTTCCGTATAATGAAGATGCATAAACTTATTTATGGCATTAGAAAATAATCACTGTCTCCAGCGCTTGTAGTAGTAACAATATCATTGACCGGATGATACGTGTACGATTTTGAGGCTAAACGTCTCCTGCAGGACAAGATAGCCGATACAAGGGTCCTGGCGAAGGTTTCCGAGGAATATATACATATTCTTGAGAACTGTAGGCTACCCCCGTCCGAGCTTACATATCTGGACAATGAAATGCACACCATTCATTATTTTTGGACAATGTGACAGTAGTGTCCATACATCTAAAAGAACTATTATATCACTTCGCACATATTCAGAAGTTTCAGCAACTAACTGGTCAGCCAGAAGTTCTAATTTGAACTAAATCGAACACGTATGAGCCTTAGCGACTCCCGATTGGGAACCTCAGAAATGATCTGCGAATGTCCCAATACACTGTGCGTTTTAGGTTTAAGAAAGCATCAGAAACAGCGTTATATAATCCAAGCCTTGTAAACTATGAATGCATTGAACGCTGTATAGGGTTATCAATAATAGTAGACGTACTTTTAAAACAACTTAATATTCAGGGAGTGTAATATCATTGTCTTACTTGTTCTAACAAGAAGAAACACTTTTTTATTTTCCCTTGAAACAAGGCTTTTCTTATTTATGCAAGAACGCATTTTATCTAATAAGTAGTGTTCCCTACTACTTGTTTTTCACACTCATATTATGAAGTGGATATTAACAGTCACTCAAAGCAGTCGTATGCACTTCAAACAATTCCAGTAACAAAAACAAAAGATATACAGAAAGATGAAACCACATGATAAATACTGCACTCTGATTCTCTATTGTTTGCCTCAAGGATCATTCAACTGTTTTATGTTTGGTTCCCAAACGTGTGCGTCTGGGATAGATACCTCAGAATAACACAGATGCTTCTGCATAGCTCTCGTAGGTACCTGAAATTAAGCTGAAAATGGGATTTTATTTGATAGAGCAAATATAATTAAGTATTACAATAGCTGAGGTGTTAATGAGGAAGTTCACGAAAAACATTACGTTTGCCTACTTGACAATTCTTTCCTCCATCATAAAAAACCTCCAACCTCTTCGTAACCTTAGACATATCAAAAACGAAAGACTCTGACAAACCTTTTTGCAATCACTAAACATAAAAAATTGAAAAATGTGTTAAATTCTCAAAACAATAAAAACCCAACAACACCAAAAGGACTTAAAAATTACAGAACTTGCACACTACAAATCCTCGGTACGTTCCACCAATTACAAAAGTTTATTATTCCTCCATCAACCTAGATGACACAATTTTCTAAAGCGGATGCAAATCCATTGATTTAATAATCTCACAAAGAGAGACGACTGCTTAAAAGTTGCGTAGAAGCTTCCAGCTCGCTTGAACATGTGTAACACTCATGCTGAAATAATGCAGTTACATTATATCTTCCAATTCTGTATATGAACATTTGTTAGTTTGTTCAATGAGGTATTCTTAAGTATTTCTAATGTAGAATTAGTGTAAAATACTCTTATATTAAAAGGCTAGGTTTACATTAAATACATTCACTTCATTTCAGTTTTATAATTATGTTTATTCTCTGTTGTTTTAATAGTTTGTCACTTTAGACCGTTTTGTATCCTAAAATAGTGACATATTTAAATTTATGTTACAACTGGTCGTTCAGTATGTTAAATGAGGTCTCAAATAAGGTATTATTTCAAAGAATGCATGAAGTATGCCATGTTGAACGTCACTTGAAATATCTGTAGATTGCAACAACAACGTGCATTAAATTGGATAAAACTTATTTCAGCAGTTTACATTGGTATATGATTGCAATATGAAATATAGTTGTTGGATTCTTATAGTAACAATAGCCACACCTCTCTTTATAAGCGCTTTAAAATAAAAATAGCTTTTTCACGCCATATATGCGGGGGTCTCTGTGTTACAGCCTTTCTAATCACAACTGCAGGAAAACACTTTAATTAAATTAAGAATAATTCAATAAGGTAAAATTTATTATTATTGTTGTTCACATATTTAACGTAGTGTCAAAGGATGTACTAACAAAGTACTAAATAATATGAAAATAAAAGGTTATAATATGTTAAAACAAAACAAGTTAGTCATTATAGACCACTTACTTATGCGTGTTAATAATAATTTTATTGTATTAATTAATATACAGAACATGAGTATATTATTTACATTGTTAAACTCTTAGTAAGATGTACATGTGTACATGTAACAACTACGCTACATTTTGTATACGGTGTACTTGAAAGTCATCGGTATGTTAGCGTTATAAGCATAAGAGTATGGCGTGATACGAAATTTAAGACAGAAAGGCAAGCATTTTGGCAAGGTATGTGTGCTGGTTTAAAATATCCCAGTGTAAAAGGCCGAAGGCCTTTCATTATAAACTTGTTCCAGTTTCATTGCTCATTCATTCAGTTTCAACTTGCTCAGTTTCATTATAAACTTCATTATTTTTGCATGCCTTCATATTCTTACATGTATGATTTTATCTATCTTCCTGGCAATTACTATGAGGTTTACTGCAGGTTTCAATGTGACGGGAAGGCACCGCCTATGGCCTATGGCGCGAAAGCATTAGCCAATTAGGATGAGGGGAAAGGTAGTTGCACGCGGAGTGATACATGTCAGCGGGGCAAGGTTATATGAAACAGAGATTAGCTCAAGGGCATACCGGGATCCTACAATTCTGCCGGGAACGTATGAGTGGGAATAACACACAAGCTGAGTCCAGTTTATAAAAGTTAAAAATTTACAAATACATTGATAAATATAAATATTCCAAAATGTTACCTGCATGCAAAACCTGGTAGTTACATGGTTTCGTTTCACAGATAGACAACAACACAATTAAACATTTTGTTATTCATGCCTGCTCCCTTAACGTAGGAGACTGTCGCCTTACTCGTCCGTTCATTAACATGTCCACTGATATACTAGCGCTACCATCCACGAGGCCCTCGTTCCTACCGCATGGCGCATGCATCGCACTGAATAAATTGTGCCGGGTTTTTCTAGAACTGGTCTGCAGAGTTCCGCACAGGGACCCTGTCCACTACAATACTAATGATTATGAAATTGCAATAATAAAATTAATGAATGTAAAATAATCAGGATCCTATATGAATATTCATTATAGGTAGAGCTCTTTTTAAGTAGGAAAGATCTCTTGTCATCTATGATCAACGATAGCATCGCAATCAGGAATAAGAAATGAAGTAAAGAAACAGCAGTAGCCTGCTGGCTGCAGACGGACAGTCCATGAAGACGCGTGGAAGTTCCTAACAGTTTAGGATTCCCAGACATTTGGCATTGATGGAGCTAACTAAAGAGGGCGATAAACGAATTTTCCATTAAACAGCTTTCTACAGTCCATTGGGGATACTCTTTCTTTCGAGCAGGCCTCGACACTAGACGCCCCATATCCTAAAGTCACGCCGAAAGACGCAAAGCCAGCTTACGTCACGTCATAACAAATCCCAATTACTGTAAATAAAATGTGACATCTGATAGCAAATAGGATAATATGTTTAAAGATGGCGTGCAGTTGAGGATTAACAATTTGAAAAATTACATAATAGAAATTAATAAGTCAACCTCCTAGCACACCATGAGGTTTGTGCATGCTGACTGCTAAAACATAGTCTTTTTAGAACAAATTTTCCATTACAGATGCTTTATGTGGATTAAAGTTTTAAACGAGTGTAGTTCTCAGAACTGAAACCGAGCCTTATTTAAGTATCTTCTTCCAAGGCGAGAAATATCCGAGACCGAAAACTATTCAAGATACGCCTACGAGTGGTTTCAATTGCCACTTGCAATTAGGTTCTGGCTTCATTCTTTACCACCTTAGGTAAATAATTACTTACAGGTTCTCCTATTAGATTGGTTGACCTAATAGTGGTAAAGTATGAGGCCCCAGACTTAAAGTAGTTATAAGAGCGTAATCACCATTAGTGTATTTAGTTTAGAAATCTTCTTTGTTGTTTATTCCTTGGATTAATGTAAGTGGAGGTAAATATTAGGCAAATTGTCTTGTTACTTATTTCCTTATAGGTACAAGAGGAGTAGGGGAGTATTTATGAGTTCGTCAAATTTGTTAAGAGCTGGCCACTATATCATGACTTCGAAACTCCAATCTCTTTGCATGACCAAGAGATAAACAAACAAGTAAAAACTCCTATTTTAGATAAGTATATGTACTGGAAAAAGCAAACTAAATGATATTCATGTATCTTAACGACCTCTAAGTCTTTAGTGTAATAACATTATATCTATTTCTTACGGTTTCCGAGTTATGCAAAAGTAATCCAAACAAAGAGAATCTCTGAGGACATTAGGCATCACGTCGTTCAAGACATTCATTTTATTTATCCATGTAAGTATAGCGCCTCTATAGTTTTTAATTAAAATCTCTAAAAACCTTTTTTGATACAATCAAAATTTTCGAAATGTATTCCATGTAAAGAATACTCTGAGTGCGAGACATTTCTTGAACATCATCGTATCGTATCCCTAGAAGACGCTGAAAATGTACCAAGCTTAGTACTTATCTGACTTTTCCCTCTTGAATTATGTGCTTCACACACTGACACACACACACATATTGATAGTCAGATATTAATTTGTGGGCTTGTTTCAGCAGATCCCAAAACATATATTTCTGTTAAAAGTACCTCATCAGGTTTTCTGAGAATGAAATACTTCTCCTGCTTACTGCAAGTAAAATAGCAAGTGAAATTAAATTTATCAACTTAGTTTACTGGGTAAAATATGAGTTGGATAATTTAATGTAGTGTAGTGTTTAACGCCCACTTTTACTACATACGGCACCGCAGGCGGTGACACTGATGATACATGAGATGAAGATGGAGCACCGGTGGAATGAGATGGCGGGGGAAACCGGAGGTCCCGGAGAAAACCCGCCCCAGCGCCGTGTTGTCCACCACAAATCTCACTTTGCGGTCGCCTGGGATCGAACCCGGGCCGCCTTTGTAAGAGCCAAGCGGTCTAACCACTGAGCCAGGGCGCGGCCGGATAATTTAATGTAGTACCAGAATGTTCCCACGGTAGCTCAGCAGAATAAAGTAGCGTTTAGGAAAAGTCGAGGGTATGTGTTTCAAATCCTGCCTATTGCAATGAATTTTGTAATTCAACTCTAGATTTATATTTTTAGAATTTCTTTCTAAAATTTACATTAAAAGCCCTAACGAAAGATATAAAATGCTGCAAATGAAGCTAGTATAGCTTCAAAGGTTACAACGCAAAAATAAATTAATTACAATCCTCTTCTAAGAAAAAACAACCTAAAAGACAAAATTGAATACTGCATGTCGGTAAAACCGCCCCTCATCAAGAAGTAAAGGACTTACAGCATCCACGAAAGAAGTCCTCGAGGCTTACACAAGCTTTCTGTATTGTTGAGACTTTATACAATTGTGAAGTTTTAACAATGGCGAGTACATTTTGAAGCGCTCTCTTGTTTTAATTCTTCCTCCGTAACGACGTCGATGAGAGGTTGGGGTGTCGACATCATCATCCTTGCATATAAGATGTTTCCTTGGTTTTCTCTTTGCAAGAGAATATGCATGTTACGGGTTTATCAATACATTCTCTGCACATTTTGGGTTTGTTAATTATATGCGTAACACATTGACGTAGCGAATGTAGCTCATGTGTGTTCTGTAAATAAAGAATTTTAAACATGGAGAGAGGTAGCTTTTGAAATGAACCTTTATTTAAGACCTATAATCTAAATGTCCAGATTAGTAAAAGGAGCGTTTATATGTCAAAAACGGGTTGAAAATCTGGATATGAATATTATATTTAATACCAGGTATGATTTTCTCTTAGCCTACAGTGTCTCTATTTGTCAGTCGATACAATTTTACATAAAAGGGTATAGAAATAAAAAGAAGTCATTTTAAGTGTTTGGATGCTACATGATTAAAAGTAATGTTGGTGTGGAGAATAGCAGGCAACCAGCTTGTTTGGGTCCTGTGTCATAAATGTACAGTATATATACAGATAATTTTAGGAGTAGAAACTTCTATAATACAGGTTTAATATTCATATCAGTTGTACGACTTGTAACGTAAAATATTTGCCTTGTTTCAGCCTAAGTATACACTATAATAATTGTGCTCTCATGAGAAAAGGCATCAAGAGCTATAATGTTATCTGAGAAAGATTACTGCTACACTTTTAACATATCAACAAGGCTTACGCCTATTACAGAACATATGATATTGCACTGGCATGCTGGGACACTAACGTTGAGCGATGTATTTAATGTAGATAATAGTATACATGTCTACTATGACGACCACGTGAGTGGCTGTGAAGTACTCTCTCCCGTTTTCCCTCCAGAATGCCGAACACCCCGCGGATATATTGTGGTAAGAGGAATAGGGTATGTGATGCAAATATTGCACACACACACACACACACACACACACACACACACCCACACACACACACACACCACCACCACCACCACCACCACCACCACCACCACCACCACACCACACACATGGTTAATAATGGTCATTGACAGTACATATATATACAGGATTAGGTATTTTATTAGGTAAGATTAGGAAGTTCTGATAAGGCTTATTTGGAGGAAGTTAAGTAAAAAAAGATACATCTAAATATGAAGAATGAAAAAAGAGCTTGCATTTCTGTAAAAATGCAGGAATATGGACTTTAAGGCCCCTACCATATTAATTGAGAAATGTACAGGTGCCCTCAAAATCACTCAACGCTTGCTCTCTTACGTATGCTATCAAATTCTGATTGTATCTGTGTAATCCGTAACATCGCAGTGAATTCCTGCATCACATAAAGGTATTCGACGCATGGGGAAATTCATAATCCATTATGGATTTCCAGAGGCGAGCCTTCTGATAGGTGATATCAATGTAATCCCGGATGGTGCATGAAGATGCTTCCCAAAGGAATGGTGAGGCGTGAATCCTTAGTGAAAGCAAATTTCGAGGAAATCTGAGCTACTCGCACAAAATTAGAAAAATGTAATCCCTCTTGCCGTCCCGTATAGACAAGCAGGCGCTTAATTCAAATGTATTATAACCCACCAATACCAAAATGGCCTTCAAATCAGTTTCATGGAAGTACAATATTATATTATACTGTATGATTTTGAGTGTTATGATGCTCAGATTGTAACTGATATTTATATATGTTTCTCTATGGCGTACGGTCTTAGAAGCCTTTGGGGCTGAACCAATGCGTAGCCATAATGTTGCACTGCTGCCAAATGTTGGGTCAGAGAGAGGAAGATGTGGAGAAGGAGAATGGAAAGTAAATGTTCTCACGTCACAAATTTTCAGAATTTAAAACATACGCAGCAAAGGATAATTATAGATAGCATATTAAACCGTAATATACAATATTAACATGTGCATTTTGCTGAAAATGACGTACATGAATTTCTGAAAGGACTTAGTTTAGTGAGGTTGCTAGCTCGTCATTCATCTCGTTTTCTTCTTCCTCATTCTCACTGATACCGAAATTAAGGTTTGCCATAAGTAAAGAATCATGATGGATGTCAAAGTAATGTTGGTTCTTTGTTAGAACACGTGCAAGGCCAGTTAAGTCGAATAGCATTTTGGAGGAAAGTTGTTATAACAAAAGTAATGTAAGAAACAGTGTCCTTAGCAGATTTCTAAAGGGACTCACTTGAGTTGTTGAATAGGGTATTCTTTGGATCATTCATAATGGCGACAAAACAGCCACAAAGGGATCTTTGGTTGAAAAGGGGTCTCCAGAAAGTGAAAGTTACATATACAACCACACGCGCAGCTGTGGACAAGAGTCTTCGGCGTGGAGCCGATTAGAGCAGTTCGTGGCCAGAAAGCCATTAAAAGAGTCTTCGGCGTCAGGCCGATTAGAGCAGTCTGAGGCGTGAGGGCGATTAGGGCAGTCCTCTTGTTCTGTCTTGGATATTTGTTGGTTCATATATACCAGAGGAACGAATAAAGTTTATCGAGTAATACATGTTCTGCCGTCAGTAACTCTAAACAGGGATACCGGTAACCTTTGGTCGGCAACTCCAATTTCGATGTTCTAGAAAAAAGGAGCAGTAAATAAATAAGTTGGAAACGGGCATTCCAGTGTCATTAAATATCCTTCTCACACACATCCACGCATACCCTGTGAGAAACCTCATTGTTTTGCCCTGAGCTAAACAAAAGTGCTTCAAACTGTATTGTCAAGTGGAACACTGTTCGCCACATATATTGTTGCTTCAAATTGGCGTTCACAACGTGGAACTGTGTGACACCCATAAACATGTATCATCACTTAATCCGGAATCACTTTTCTACAGAACTGTAACTAAATTTTGTAGTGTGTTATATCGAGCCACTTCTATATGGAAATCATCTTCTTGTAGTTTTTCACAGTGGTCAATACGACTGGCAAAGTCTTCTTTTGCAACTCTGACAAGTGCAGCAAGCATAAGCGTTTCAACATCCACAGGATGAATAGTAGAGCTTTCTATAGCAACTTCTCCCTTTACCTTAGTCCAGTTAAATCCATGGGGTTGTACTAGCAATGATAAGGAAGTAAACGAATAATCTAGTGCCCTTTTGTCTAGAGCAATTTGTTGCAGCTGGTGTCCTTTAGTCTTGAGTTTTTGTATTAACCTTTCTTTTTATAATAATTCTGCTCAGGTTTCAGGAGCCAGGATTATAAGCCAGCCAATCCTGAATACCTTTTTTAATTAGTAGATGTAGGTTTAGCTAACAATTTAGAAGGGCAGCTTGCATTATCCATGACAGTGATGGCTCCCTCTTCACAAAATTAAGAATTTGTTTGAAATGAATGATTAATAACATTTCAATTTTCTCTTATTGTTAGTTCTCTCGCCATCTTTATGTTTTTTACATGCGCGACTTTTTACATTATATTATATTAACTTTCTCTCACTTCTTATTTATTAATGATGCAAAGGCTTTTTATTTAAGATAATTATTGTCGCGTCGCATTTTCGTTGTATATTCAAAACTTTTGATAAACGTTTATAAATGGTAAACTCCAATCTCTTCTCAAAGTTGCAAGAAGCCTTTTCATCGAGAAGCGTCTACTCTCAACAAGAGTCCAGGACAAAAAAAAATGTAGGAATAAAATCATTGTTTCTTTACTTTGTTTTGTTGCTAGGTTACTCTAATCCTAAATTTTTATTGGTCCTGCGTCACAATTTGGAATTCCAATAAACCTAAGCATTCGTTGTATCATCTACATGGCCTGCTTGGTTATTAACTTACAATAAATTACAAATCGCCATGTTTCTCTCATACATCCATATATGTAATATCAGCTTCAACTCGTAATTCAGAAAGACTTTATGTAATAGGTAAACTACAATGTATAGACAAATCGTATTACTAAGAGGCGCATTAATAAAAAGTACTATATAATTTGTATCAAAAAATACCCTTTGTAGCCTAAACCATTTCATGGATAGTCTTTGAAAATGATTGGGTTCTTCAATGGTAAGCTGCTGTTCGTGCCCTGCCTGGTCATTTTAACAACATAGAATGTCTAAGGCATCAAACAGCTATTACTTTTAAATATCTGAATATCGCTTTAGTCTGCTTTACCGTTTTATATGTAAAACGAAATACGCACCATATGACAAAAACAATCAAAAAAAGAAAAAAGAAAAAGAAAAAGAAAGGAAGGAAGAAACAAAGGCGAATCAACAACTGACAAACAAAGTTCGATTCAAATCCCGGCCATGACACTGCAGTCTCACTCTACCTTTGCATACTTTGGCCTACACACGGCTAGTGTGAAAGAACAATTAATTTTTCCAATATATAATACCACTCTGGCTTGATTACACAGCTATGCGATACATAGGGAAATGCTTTGCAGCTTGGTCGTATGTATGGTAGCCGAACGGTAAAACGCATGTGTCTCATAAGTAGACCATCATTTCCTTTACATCATAAAGTACAACTAAGTTTTACACCTAGCTAATAGTTAAGTCTTCACTGTACATTACCACATTTATTAAATATTGTTCCCTTGAGTAATTCTATTATGACAGATTCATCACACTGGTTTCAAAATAATAAATCCAAGGATTGGTTCTTTTAAGTTTCCGTACTGTGTTGCTGCTTGCTAGCATACGCCGTACCTCTGTGTTTCCAGTGCCCTTTACCGTCTTTGGTGCTTAACCGCAGCAGCCTCAATTTCTACACTGACAAATTCTTTATTCAAGTCCCTGTGGATGTTGTCATTGCCTATATACCAAGATGCTTTTACTGTAGCACTTAGTACCTTATTCTGAAATCTCTGAATGATTTTGGCATTCGTTTTCTTGGTGCAACCTCATAGGTGTATGCTGTAAATCTATAGGTACAGGTCTCAGCACTGCTTTATAGATCAACAATTTGCTGTGTTGTCTTAGTTATAAATAATGTCCTAGTAGCCAATACAATTTTCTAAATCTTAAATCTCATTCACTTCTTTTCCTTTAAAATGTGAATTCCATTTAAGCTTTTCATCTAATATCTGACCTAAATATTTTACCTCTTTTTCGTAGGGAACAATTTTTCCATTTAGCTTTTTGGGTACCTTTTCTGTATTCCTGTATGTTAAGTTTATATGGACGGACTGTTTCATTTAATTTTATTCGCCACTTTTTGTTCAAGTACTGACTTTGTTAAATGTTATAACTACTAATGAATCATTGGATATAACACAAATATAAACAAAGAAAAAACACTATCAGAATTCACATTACTGAACAAAAGACTATTTTCGGTAAATTGAATGCCAGATCAGGAGATGGCGTCAGTATTGAAAATGAATTGGGTCAAAGAAATGTAACTACTTATCTTGATTAACAAGCTGTATTGATCTGTGCTTCTTAAGTCGACGAAGTTCCATTTTAAGGCCGGTTTCCAAGAAGAGCGGAACTGAAATCCAGCATCACGATTAAGCGTGCTCCTTTCGGAGGAAATAGCCAAAGCCTCCTTATTTCTCCGCTCCCGGTAACTGCTGCATTATGCCAAGATAGTCGTCTCCCGAAAGTTGGCTCTATGGTCGTTATCAAAACAATGCTCTGCCAGCTCAGACTTCTCATCTTGCATTACAAGACTGCTCCACTCATGTCCGATTATTCTGGTGACAATGGTCCTATGGTTTGTTCTATATACGGCATCCCACATTCACGGGGAATGCGGTTCACTCCGGGAACTTGGAAGTCCACTTTGTCTTTCACTACAAAGCCCAGTGTAACTTTCAGTAATCCGAATTTTGATAGTGTTTTGTCTTTGTTTATATTTGCGTTATATCCAGTGATTCATTTGCAACTATAATATTTAATAAATATCCTGATGATAGGAGAGCTACACACTTCCGAAACGTCGATTTCTATGCCTTGCTTCCGGAGAACTTCAGCATATTCGTCGCCAGGAAAGCTTCAGGTATTATTTTAAGAAGTACAATATCAGTCCAAGTACACTACCCTGTGGCACTCCCGCAGGGATATCTTTAAATGGGGAGCATTTGTTTCCTTGTTTAATTTGGAATGTTCTACATTTGAGATAGGATTGTATGATTAGACTGAATTCTCCTGGTATATCTCTCTTTAATTTAAAAAGAAGGCCTTTATGTATACTAATATTAATTCATATCCTAAACGTGCATGCTTCTATTTATTACTATCTGAACCGGCGAACTTCGTGCCGCCGATAACTGTTTCGGAACTTATCTACATAGATAGAACCAATTCGGATTAATTATGTATTTATTCTGATAATGCGTCGAAGTTTAAATACAACATAGTTACAATTAAGTTAAAAAACTTGAAGATTTCAGATAATTTTTTGTTAATTTATTTTTTGCCATTCGTAAATGTATAAAAATGATGGCCTTCCAACGTGCGAACACGCGAAGTATAATTGTCCATCAGCGGAATATGGACACTCCAAGTCGATTCTGCAAAATTTGAACCACTACCCTTGCAATTTATTTTTGCTCATCACAAAGTTCAAGCGTACGGGAAGTTTTTAAAGCTTAAAATCAGATGATAGATCCGTTAGAATGATCGTAATACGCGGGATCAGGATATCATCTCCTTAGTACTTTCCCTTAATGATTGTTGTTAGTCACCTTTTTCACAGTGAGTTCCGTTCATTGCATAGTCGTGGTTGGTTAACGTTACGATCAAGATCACAACTGATCCTAATTTTAATTTAAAATTGTGAAGCTGTGAACTGTGTCAACTAATTTGTACGAAAAAAGTCATCCGGAAGAAAATTCTGTATGTGTGCATTGGAATCACAGACATCTGTATTTTATTGCTCCTTCACTCAGCCAATTGTGATAAGTGTACTGTTGCGTTACGTCCGAGTCTATGAAGTGACATAAATCTAGGGGTTATGTAGTTAATTCGGTCGAGGTGTCTGTGTCGACTTTTACTATTTCCAAAGTCCGACAACTACTTCGTAAAGACAGTTACAGTTCCATCTTGTTGCATGCTAGTTGTGCATTGGAGTGGCTTTACGTGCTGCCACAAATTTGAGTACTTTTGATGCGTTCATGTTGTATCCTTGGTATAGTATAGTCACTTCGTAAAGTCACAAACGTATGCAATTAATTTTTTATCAGTTCAATTCACATTCACGAATTCAAAAAGACTAATTATAAAGAAGGAATCCAAGGATTCACAAATATTTGACAACAATAATTGTCTGTGGTGAAATATTTACAGAATTATAACGCGTACAGAAATTAATTTTGTGTCTCGGTCAGCGTGAGTTAACTGGATAAGGTTTTTATCCGTGTTTTTCCTTATCCTTCAAGACGAATATCGGGTAACTCTAAGCTCCATGGACCCTGGACTCATTTGAGCACCATATCACCCATTCAGCGTCCGATATAACTTAACGTTGCGGCGGACGTAAGTTGCAAAAAGAAAAAAAAAAGACTGGCAAGTAGTGTAATATCTTTGAACTTTGTAATGCTCTTGTTTGTTGAAAATAAAAGAAGGTGCATGTGTTCCGTACAATTTTGAGTATGGACTTTCATATTTAGTTGATAACCCGTTCCATTATCACCTCAGCTTCTTTTCCTTACTGTATAAACCTTCCTCTGCTCCGTTGAGCCGCAGGACCTTCCTGCCGACGTCGACCGTCGCCTCGTGGCACCTGAGGGCATCCAGTCCAAGAATCACCTCCTCAGCCACTTTCGCGACGAACTCCCACAGAAACACGGCACTCCGTCGCAAGGTCAGCTTCAGCAGGACCTCCTTCTCCACAGGTAAGGTGTCGCCTGAAGCCGTCATCAGCTAGTATGGTCGGCCCGGCTTCCTGGAAGGCAAACCCTGTGGTATGTCGGGTCTGATGATGGTCACGGCTGCCCCGGTGTCCACCAGCACGCGGAGGGGCATCCCTCTCGCCCAACCATCCGCGATGAGGCTGCCATCCATCCGCCGGCTGACGGCGCGCAGTGTCACTCGAGGGGATGGTGGTGATGGCGCCGACGTGCCGCGTGCCATGGCGGTCCTTACTCGTTTCCGGGCTACTCTCCCTGTTGTGGGCAGTCTCTCTCCAGGTGTCACGGCTGTCCACATCTCCAACAGAGGCCACTAGGTCTTCGCCGGCGCCCCTATGCTGGTCTTCTGTCTTCGGTGTAGCGGACACTCCGCGTTCTCGACGTCGGGGTAGCCGTCACCTTGGCCGCTTCCATTCTCAATCCTGCCGTCAGCGCCTGGTGGATGGTTGTGTAGTCGCCGAGTATTAGGCGCTGACGTATCTCGGTGTCTGGTACCCCGTCGACAAAGGTGTAGGCGGCTTCCTGGGATACGAACTCCGGCGGAAGGTCAACCAAGGCATTGCTAGCCCGCTGCTCAATCATCAGGGCGAACTACTGCAGCGTCTCCCCTGGCTGTTGCGACCTTGTCTTCAGCTGACTGCGGTAGGCTGCGGCTAGGCGGTGGTTCCCGAAATGGTTCTCCAGGGTCTCACAGAAATCGTTGGGAGCCACCGCTGTCTGGACAGCGTTTAGAACTTCCGCGGACCGTCCCTGGAGGCTGTCTATTAGCTGTGTGGCCTCTTCCTCCGGTGACACTTATTATTCCTGGCCACCGTGTCCAAATGGCGGCGGAAGACATCGAACGTTGACGTGCCGTCGTATCTTGGAGGTTTGACGCACGCTGATGTTGTGTCGCATCCCGGCGCGTCGGCCTTCAAGTCCTTCAACCTCCTGCCGACGATGTCTTCTACCATGACGTTCAGGGACTTTGAGTTGCTGTCGGCCTTTCCCTCCAGGTTGTTTACGCGGTTCGCAAGGTATTCGACGTCTTCCACCATGGCGTTCAGGGACTTGGCGTTATAGTCGGCCTTTTCCTCTAAATCATTAAGGCAGTCGTCTACTTGACCCATCCGCTTGTCCAGCTTCTCGACGTCATCCCTCACACCGGCCAACTATTCCTCAAATTTGGCGGAGAGAACCTCGTTCACCACCTTCAATTCCGTGGCCAGACTGTCGTTCGCTGCTCTTATTTCTGTGGTTAATTCAGTCTTCAATGTGGTTATTGTCGTGGTCAAGTTGCTGTTTGCCGTCTTCAACTTCTTTTCCATTTTCTCGTTGATGTTGGTATTTGCCGTCTTCATTTCCGAGGTCAGTTCAGCCTCCATTCCCATCATCTTCTCCAAAATCTTTTCCAATGCCGATTCCATGGCCGTTATCCCACTTCTGACACCAGTTGTGACTTTGTGGGTTCGTGAAATTAAAATTCCAATTGCACAAACTCAAAATGTTCTTTATTTCCACCGAATTACAGTTGGAACACTTGCCGATTACATAGAATTACGTAGCGCACACAATTACAATCCACCAGTTTGATAGTTACTGTGCCACTCCACACACACTATTACGTACAACTCTCTCTAGAGCTGGTTAAAGATTCCTCTGTACACGTACGCACTCTTCCAGTCCATTCACTAGCACGGCCATCCTCACGGCTGCTCGCCAAGAACTGAACTGTGAACTGAACTCTTGTTTGCATCGTGCTTCTATTTATAGGTGGCTAAATGGTTCTAGAGAATTCTTTACCCTGGAGAGGAAAGATATTCCGTATACTTCGCGTTATTTCAGATGGCAGGAGGAGGGGGAAACGAAGATTCAGTCGCCCCCGTGGTTTCCCCTCTCTCCAACCTGTCACGCCTCCGCAGGTGCCAGCTGACCGGCGAGGGTGCGGTTCCGATGCCTCACGCACCCCTCCGCCGGGCATCCCCTCCCACAGCCGACCACAAGTTCGCCGATTGGGTAACAATATATTTGTGTCGAAAATAAAATATATATCTGAAATATTCCGCAAAGGACTGTGAAGAACTCGTAATTGAGAAAGACTTTTTGTAATTGGTAAAGCATAATGTATAGACAAATCGTATTAATAAGGAGTGCATTAATAAAAAGCTATATAATTTGTATCAAATCATAGCCCTTATAGCCTAAACTATTTCATGGATAGTCTTTGGTAATGATTGGGATTTTCAATGGTAAGCCGCTATTCGTGCCCTGCCTGGTCATTTTAACAGCATAGAATGTCTAAGGCATCACACAGCTAGTACTTTTAAATATCTGATTTCGCTTTAGTCTGCTTTACCGTTTTTCTACGTAAAACGAAATACACACCCTAAGACAAAAAAACAATCGAAAAAAATAAACAAACAAAAAAGAATCAAAAGCCGACAGAAACAAAGTTCGATTCAAATCCCGGCTATCGCATTGCAGGCTCACTCTACCTTTGCACACTTTGGCCTACATACGGCTAGTGTGAAAGAACAATTAATTTTTTCCAATATATAATACCACTCTGGTTTCATTTCAAAGCTCTGCGATAGATAGGGAGACGCTTTGCAGCTTGGTCGTATGTATGGTAGCCGAACGGTAAAACGCATGTGTCTCATAAGTAGACCAACATTTTATTTACATCATAAATTTCAACTAACTTTTATACCTAGTTAATAGTTAAGTCTTCACTGTATATTATCACATTTATTAAGTATTGTTCCTATGAGCAAATCTATTATGACAGATTCATCACACTGGTTTTAAAATACTAAATCCAAGGATTGGTTCTTTTAAGTTTCCGTACTGTGTTGCTGCTTGCCAGTTTACGCCATACCTCTGTGTTTCCAGTGCCCGTAAACGTCTTTCGTGCTTAACTGCAGCAGTTTCAATTTCTACACTGACAAATTCTTTATTCAAGTCCCTGTGGATGTTGTCATTGCGTACATACCAAGATGCTTTTACTGTAGCACTTAGTACCTTATTCTGAAATCTCTGAATGATTTTGGCATTCGTTTTCTTGGTGCAACCTCATAGATGTATGCCGCAAATCTATAGGTACAGGTCTCAGCACTGCTTTATAGATCAACAATTTGTTGTGTTGTCTTAGTTCTAAATAATGTCCTAGTAGCCAATACAGTTGTCTAAATCTTAGATCTCATTCACTTCTTTTCCTTTTACATGTGAATTCCAGTTAAGCCTTTCATCTAGTATCTGACCTAAATATTTTACCTCTTTATCTTAGGGAACAATTTGTCCATTTAGTTTAATGGGTATCTTTTCTCTTTTCCTCTCTGTAGTTTATATGGACTGACTGTTTCATTTAATATTCTTCGCCAGTTTTTGTTCAAGTACTGACTTTGTTGATTGTTTTTTTTTTTTTTTTTTGACGTTTTCCTGTAGCCTCTTCAACAGTATCGCCCGCTGATATTACTGTCGCGTAGTCGGAAAAAGTCGCCATTCAGTTTCCTCAACTTGTGAGACGTCTCGTGTATACAACAATTTTATTTGCTGAATTTGTTCTCGGGAAGCAAGTCAGGTGAAACAAAGTTCAGAAATCGACGTTTCGGGAGTATGCATCCGTTCCATCATCAGGATTATTTGTTAAATGTTATAACCACAAATGAATTATTGGATATAACACAAATATAAACAAAGACAAAGCACTATCAGAATTCGCATTACTGAACAAAATACTATTTTCGGTAAATTCAATGTCAGGTCAGGAAATGGCGTCAGTATTGAAAATGAATTGGGTCAAAGAAACGTAACTACTTATCTTGATTAACAAGCTGTATTGATCTGTGCTTCTTTAGTGGACGAAGTTCCATTTTAAGGCCGGTTTCCAAGAAGAGCGGAACTGAAATCCAGCATCACGATTAAGCGTGTTCCTTTCGGAGGAAATAGCCAAAGCCTCCTTAATTCTGCGCTCCCGGTAACTGCTGCATTTTGCCAAGATGGTCGTCTCCCAAAAGTGGGCTCTATGGTCGTTATCAAAACAATGCTCTGCCAGCTCAGACGTCTCAGTTTGTATGTCCGATTATTCTGGTAACGATGGTCCTACGGTTTGTTCTATATACGGTATCAAACATTCACAGGGAATACAATTCACTCCGGGAACTTTGAAGTCCAGTTTGTCTTTCAATACGAAGTCCAGTGTATCTTTCAGTAATCCGAAATCTGATAGTGTTTTGTCTTTGTTTATATTTGTGCGATATCCAGTGATTCACTTGTGGATATAATATTTAATAAATATCCTGATGATAGGGGAGATGCACACTTCCGAAACGTCGATTTCTATGGCTTGCTTCCGGAGAACTTCAGCATATTCGTCGCCAGGTAAGCTTCAGGTATTATTTTAAGAAGTATAATATCAGTGCAAGATCACAACCCTGTGCACTACCGCAGGAATATCTTTAAATGGGGAATATTTGTTTACTTGTTTAACTTGGAATGTTCTACATTTGAGATAGGCTTGTATGATTAGACTGAATTCTCCTGGTGTATCTCTTCAATTTAAAAATAAGACCTGTATGTAGACTAATATGAATTCAAATCCTAAACGTGCATGCTTCTACTTATTACTATCTGACCCGGCGAATTTCGTACCGCCAATAAAAATTTTCGGAACTTACAACACACTTATAATTATTTTAAATATTTTGAAGCTTTCCGATAATTTCTTTGTATCTTTGTGGTTGGTAAATATATAAAGATAATGGTTTCCAACTTGCGAACACGCGACGTGTAACTGTCCATGAGAGGAATATGGAAACTCCAAGTCGATTCTGCAAAATTTGAACCACTGCCCTTGCGATTTATTTTTGGTTATTGCAAAGGTCAAACACACAGGAAATTTTGAGAGCTTAAAATCGGATGTTAGATCCGTTGGAATCATCGTAATACGCGGAATCAGGATATCCTCTTCTTAGTAATCTCCCTTAATGATTGTTGTTATTCATGACCGTTTTCACAGTGAGTTTCGTTCATTGCACAGTCGTGGTTGGTTAACGTTACGATCATGATCACAACTGATCCTCATTTTAATTTAAAATTCTGAAGTGGGATTCTAGGCAATTCTAATGAATTTAAAACCTTTGAGAGTTAGTTGGCTACGTCATCCGCCTTATAACGTTGTCAACTAATTTATACGAAAAAAAACTTATCGTTAAGAAAATTCTGTATGTGTGCATTGAGATCATCGACATCTGTATTTTTTTGCTCCTTCACTCAGCCAATTGTGGTTAGTATACTCTTGCGTTGTGTCTGGAAAAACACGGTGAATAAGCTCCTCTTCCGAGTCTTCGAAGTGACATAAGTCTATGAGTAATGTAGTTAATTCGGTCGAGGTGTCAGTGTCGACTTTTACTATTTACAAAGTCTAACAACTACTTCGAAAAGACATTTACAGTTCCATCTTTTTGCATGTTAGTTGTGCATTGGAATGGTTTTACGTGCTGCCACAAATTTGAGTATTTTTGACATGCGTTCAAGTTGTCTCCTTGGTATAGTAAAAAATTTACCGCGAACTTCGTAAAGTCACAAAGGAATCCAATTAATTTTGTGTGAATTCAATTCACATTCACGAATTCACAAACAGGAATTATAAAGAAGGAATCCAATGATTTACCAATATTTCACAACAATAATTGTTTGTGGTGAAATATTTACAGTGTTATAACGCGTTCATAAATTAATTTTGTATCCAATCTTCGGAAAGTGTATCGTCATGCTACATAAAGTATTTCAGTCTTGATAATAAGCTAAAACGTTATTTAATAAAATATGGTAATTAAAGTATTTTGAAGACTTTGGCAAGTAGTGGAATACCTTTGAACTTTGTAATTCTTTTGTTTGTTGAAAATAAAAGAAGGTGCATGTGTTCCGTAAACTTTTGAGTATGGACTTTCATATTTAGTTGATACCCTGTTCCATTATCACCTGAGGTTTTTTTCCTCACTGTATAAACCTTCCTCTGCTCCGTTGAGCCGCAGGACCTTCCTGCCGACGTCGACCATCGCCTCGTTGCTCCTGAGGCCATCCGGTACCAGAATCACCTCCTCAGCCACCTTCGCGACTAACTCCCACAGACGCACGGCACTCCATCGCAAGGTCAGCGTCAGCACAACCTCCTTCTCCACAGGTAAGGTGTCGCCTGATGCCGTCATCAGCTGGTATGGTAAGCTCGGCTTCCTGGAAGGCAAACCCTTGGGTATGTCGGGTCTGATGATGGTCACGGCTGCCCCGGTCACAGCTGTTCTCGAGTTTATGCCACACTAACAAACCCCAATTTATTTTCATATGTATAGAGTGTTAGTTTAATAGGAATGACTCAGTTTTCTCTTGCAGAAGACAAACAATAATATTTGAAACCCATTCATTTATAAAGATGCATATAATATATTCTTATAGTTTTCAAAGCTAATGCATTGTTATTAGAAAATGGCCTTAATATTTTCTGTGTTAAACCCTCGGGCTGATTCATCTGTTATGTATGGTGCTGCTATTAGTGCGAAGTAATCTCTTCTGAAATTTCCTCTAGGCATTTGTTCTCATGCACGACCTCAAAAATGAGGGCAGTAATAAAAGCAGAGGGATTACTCACCCGTTACTAAGTTAATTTCCAGTTTTATGTGATATCACATATAGGAATATAACATTTATTTCAGTTAGCTTAGAAACAGAGTAGAGTGTTTCAGTTTTTATAAATGCCATAAAATCAAGTAAACCTTAGCAATTGGAAGTTAATTTATAATGTACGTAATGCACATTTTGTATTTCTACAAAACAAATCAATGTAATATCTGGCGTACGAGCCTTTTCAGGTCTAGCTTCCTCATACTTGGCTATAACAGCTCGTCTATCTTGGACGTTTAGTTACTGTGACTCAATTTTGGTTCAATTATGAGACCGATTTGTTCGCACACATTCCAATACGGATTTCCTATGTGGATATGCACGAAATATATGAGATAATAGACAATGTGTAAACATTATGAGATTATTCAGTAGGACGAAGCTAAAGAGACGCCTTCAGTGACACCATTGTCAATCGGCCGTGTACACGATGTGTACTAAAATGTTATACGCTTCGAGAACCTGCTCTTCCTTTTTGTCCAACAGATACATACATGAGTGATGAAATTTTATAACCATTAATATGAGATAGATAAAATAAGAAGCTGCTATGAGAAAAGTTTGAAAAACAGTAACACAAAAGGTCATGTGAATACAATAGGCCAGACCTTTACAAGTGGCAAGCCTCTATTTCATTTTTCCGATCATGCATTGAGCATGGAATTTGGAACACATCACAAAGCAGTAATCAAACTTAGCTATTCCTTTAGCCCACTATATTCTCCTTACACTTACAACGAAATATATAAAGGTGCAATGAAATGTACTTTGAAAGTATGTAGAAAAGTAGTCGATAACAGCACCAAATTACTGAACATTCCGGAGAGCTCAAGGACCATTTTCAATAGAAAAGTAATCAACTTCTGAAGAGGTTTACACGTTACACCATTTTGTATCTTTTTCATAATATAACTAACAGAACAACCTTTTGTATTATCAGGTAAAGTATTAAATAATTTAGGGGATATACTTTCATAGCTATTTTGTGCTTTATTGTGCTTACCCCATGATCTGAGGTCATGAAACTGAGCTGCAGTTTAAATTTTCTTCACATTAAAACTTGTTAAACACTCAGAGTTTACTTGCAAAAGAACACAGCGAGAGAGTATAAAGGTCTGTACAATATACCTTTAGTAGAGGTTTTTGTCAATATTTTTTTCTCAAAATGTATACTTTGAGTAGTACCGTAATAACCTTATGAGCTATGTGATTTGTAGAACGTGCGAGTAATGCGTGGTAGCGGATCACGCGTAATGCGTTCCCAGCGCATCATCTAAGTCAAGCCCGCCTTGGTAGCGTGGTGGTAGCATGTCTGCCTCACGTTCAAGAGGTCCCAAGTTCGAATCTCCGTCAGGGTGAGTTACCTGGATAAGGTTTTTCCGGGGTTTTCCCTTATCCTGTAAGACGATTGTCGGGTAACTCTAAGCTCCGTGGATCCCGGACTCATTTGAGCATCATTTCATCTATTCCATTCATCGTCCGATATGACTTAACGTTGGAGGACGTAAATTACAAAGAAAAAAAAAACCTAAGGCAAGACAAGCCATTCATGAATCAGCTTCACCTTCGAGATTCACTATAAGCTAACTCTAGTCTCCACATATGGAACTGAATGCAGAACCCGGCACTACGAGTGTAACACAGCTGATACCGCAGCACTGAACAAATTATAGCTGGGGAACGCCTTAAAGTAATGGCTTACGCGGATGACGTGACGGTTTTGGCCAAAGATCACCAGGATATGGAGGAAATAGCCACGGCGATTGTGACTTACAGTCAACTCTCGGGAGCTCAGCTCAACGCCCACAAATCCGAAATCCTTCCATTAGGCACCTGGGAACATCCACCAACATTGCTGCATATGAAAATGGTTCCACAGACCACTATACTAGGGGTTATATTTACCTCTAACATAACAGAAATGATTGCTCTTAATTGGACCCAGAGGCTCAACGCGCTACGTTTTAACTTACATGAAGATCGCTTTCGAAATCTAACGTTGTTGCAACGCGTCTGGTACATTCATACTTATGCCCTGAGTAAACTGTTGCCGCTCCCTAAGCAGTTCGCCCAACGTTTTGAGACTCTGCTCGGATACTTCCTGTGGACGGGGAAAGCATATCGAGTTGCTCGCCCGCAATTGCGTCTTCCTCTAAAGAAAGGTGGTTGTGGTCTAGTGGACGTTGACAACAAGTGTATGGCGCTGTTGGGAAAGAGAGGATTGTCCTCGTTACTTGGCAGTGAGTCTCCGATTGACAAGAAGTTTTGGTATGACCAGATACATAACGTGGAGAGACCGACACGGGAATTTAATCGTTTGGTTGCCAAGCTTCGTGCTCTTGAAAATTCTGGGGAGCGACTGGAGAATTTTATGACTACCAAGAACCTCTATCGTCACTTGACGAAGCCAGGTATTCAACGACCTAATGTAGAAACAAAATACAGTCGTGACTGGAAATGCGTTTGGGCCAATGCAACCAACTGTAACCTTCCGTCGATATGGAGAGAAACGGTTTATGAAGTGATTAATGAAACGGTTCCAACTGCAGAAAAGATGTGGCGTCACGGATGAGTGAATTCGAAGATCTGTGGCGTATGTGTGGAAGATGATACACTGGAACATCGCTTGTACAACTGTCAGCGGGCTGACTTGATCTGGACCTCCATCCAAGACACATTACATAAACTTCGTCCAGAAGAATACTTACGTTCGGTACCACAGCTGGTACAACTGGAGTTTCGTTTCAAGGACATGAAATTTCACAATTTTGCTGTGTGGTTGGTTGCTGGAACACTACATTGGCTGCTGAAAGTAAGGCGAGACACTGTGTTAGGAAAGCACCTACGTATATTTTTGAAGGAGCAGAGATGGACCTCTATACGGAAGAAAACCTTACGTGCTCTGGAGCCATACATTTATCACTTGGAACAAATGCAGATCTAATAACCATCTAAGCAAATAGAACCCTTCATTTGTCTCACAGTACAAGCCAATAAAACAAAGAAAGAAAAAAAATCTTACCCGGTACTCATTCCCGTCTTAAATAAATAAACAAAAATAAAATAAAAAAAAATGAAAAAAAAGGAAAAAATAAAATAATAATAAAAAAGTAAATAAATAAAAAAATTAAAAAATTAAAAAAATAAATAAATAAAATAAAAAAATAAAATAAATAATAAAAAATAACATAAAAAAGTAAAAAAAATAAAAAAATAAAAAACAGATAAAAAAAGGTCAGTCAATTCAGTGCAAAACCCTCAAGGTCACTACAGTGGAAACCAACGATACGTGTACGATTTGTAGTCCAACTATTAACAAATGCATGGTATTTGGGATTTCCTACCAAAATCCCTATCGAATCAAATACCGAGAAGTATTTAAAAACAGTATCATATTTACTTGGAACAAATTTTTAATTTTATTTGATATTAATTACTTTACTTTGATTTATACATAATTCAATTATATTGCATATTTCTTTCAACGCTCTTCCCCTCCTGGTTTGAAGATGATGAGAAATTAATTTAGACTGGAATGTTGAATCGAGAAACTAATTGACAACTGCATGAAAACAATAGCTAAAGTCCCTCGCATTCAGTAATAAACTCATCTTTAGACAGAAACAGAAATAAAAATAGAAGAAACGCGGATTATAAAACTGCATGAAAGAACTATTCCCTTTAACAATCGGCAAACAAACAAAGCAGTAGTTTTGAGAAACAGAAGAAAATGAAAGAAGCCAGCACATAAGAAAGCATTAAATCAAGTCTTGCTTTTGTGGAATTCACTTATCCGCCTCTAGAACACCGAAATTTGGACAACATATAAACTAAAATTGCAATTTAGTATAAACAAGCACCAGTATAAAAGCCTCCTTCCCACAAATATAAGGTATATAATTTATTCTGTCAAACGTCTTACAATTATTTGCAAACAATATAAAAACATATAAATAAAACTAAAAGAGACACCAGTCAACGCTTAAATAGGCGCATGATAAATTCTAACATATTTATGTTCTGCCCATTTAGGCACAAAATCAAAAATAGCACAGCAATTATCGACACGCCATTATGACTTTCGTATTTAATGAAAACGGGTACTTAATTCAGTGCGTATCAAGTTGATCATTTAGGAATTAATTAGACTAATTCATTTTAATACACAGAAAAATATAATTGCCTTTGATACACCACAAACAAATGATCTCATTTCCAAATTTATCTTCATCAACAAGAGACATCTAAATAACTACCACAGCTTCGCCAAAAATCCACTGCTCTGCATTTAGACAGAACTTACGAAACGTGCCGAAAATTAGTTTTATCATAAGACCTGAAGCTTTCCTGGCGAAGAATACGGTCACTTTCTTCTCGGGTAGCCAGCCAGGTGAAAAGATGACTAGATATCAACGTTTCGGGAGTGTATATCTCTTCCATCATCAGGATATTTATAAAATGTTATAACCTCAAAATAAAATACTGGATATAACACAACTATAAACAAAGACAAAAAACTATCAAAATTCGCATTACTGAATAAAAGACTGTTTTCAGTAAATAAAATGCCAGGTCAGGATGTGGCGTGAGTATAGAAAATTGTGTCAAAGAAACGTTAACTACTTAATTCGACGGACTTCCATTTCAAGGCCGGTTTCCAAGAGGAGCTGAACTGAAATCCAGCATCACGATTAAGCCTGCTCCTTTCAAGACGAAATTGCCAAAGCCTCCTTAATTCTCCGCTCCCAGTAACTGTTGCATTGTGCCATGATGGTCGTCTCCCGAAAATTGGCTCTAATGTCGTTATCAAAACAATGCTCTGCCAACCCAGACTTCTCAGGTTGCATTAAACGAATGTTCCGTTCATCTTCGATTATTCTAGTAGCGATGGTCCTTCCGGTTTGTCCTATACACGGTGTCCCACATTCACAGGTAATGCGGTACACTCCCGGAACTTGGAAATCCAGTTTGTCTTTCACTGGTCTCAACAGATGTTTAATCTTCCGAGGTGGCATGTGGATGGTACTGATGTATTTGGCGAGAATTCTGCTAATTCTGCCGGATAGATTGCCGGTAAACGGGATGCAGGCTGTAGCGGTAGGCTTATCTGACGCTTGCTGTATTACAGGTTTCCCTTTCGTAACTTTGGTGATCGAGACTTCAGCGTCATATTCGGAGTAGCCGTTTTGACGGAAAGTGAGTCTCAGGTGCTGTAACTTTTGTTTTAAGTGGCTGGGATCAGATACAGACAAAGCTCTGTGGGCCAGTGTATTGAGAACTCCCAGCCGTTGAGACTTATGATGGAAACTGTGAGCGTTTAGATAGAGATCGGTGTGTGTAGGCTTGTGATATACAGCATTCCCAAGTGTACCGTTGCTATTTTTAAAACAAGAATGTCCAGAAATGGAAGAGTACCGTACTTCTCCACTTTCAGGGTAAACTGTATTTGAGGTCGAGGTATTTACTGAAAACAGTCTTTTGTTCAGTAATGCGAATTTTGATAGGGTTTTGTCTTTGTTTATAGTCGTGTTATATCCAGTATTTCATTTTGTGGCTATAACATTTTATAAATATCCTGATTATGGGAGAGATGTACACTCCCGAAAATTTGATATCTAATCATCTTTTCACCTGGTTGACTGCCCGAGAAGAAAGTGAGTGTAGTTTTATTGTTTGTTTTCTACTGTGTACCCAAGATAAGTATTGTATTTTGCCCAAAGTTATGATGTCAAAGTGTTATTATGAATACACCTGTTGGGTATACGGGACCTGAGAAGACGATTCTAAGGAAAAGTGTCTTTGTTATTATATGCTTTTAAAAATATAATTCCCAAATTAAATCTCGGTTAGATACAAAAATGCGCATGCATGTGCACGAATTTCTCATGATGTGGCATGAACATTTCTAAGAAAATCTAAGCGACGCAAACTACATTTTTATGGAAAATGTGGAATCATTTTAGTAGGACTATAAATCTTTTCATAGAAATACCACATATCTGAAATATCTTCATTAAAATTAAAATGTATATTTTTAATTTTCTGGGAACTTACGTTGGGTCGCTTTAGCACAAACCGTAAGGGGTGGGCCAATTAATCTTGTTTCCCGAAAATATAGATCCAGTCAAAGTAAAACAGTTGTGCTAATTATATGTTTTGTGATGTTAACCACTTATGAGATATCGCTTGCTATAGTTTTGAATTTTTAGGTACTTTACACATTCCTGGACTGAAATTCACTATATTTTGTTAATTTGCTTTTCGTGTTCACACAAAGAATGTGGAATTTCAATGCCATTGCGTGAAGATCGGTTTTGCAAAGATTTGCCTAGCCTAAACCTTCTGCTTATTGTGATCTTCCTTTTTATCAAAGAAATGAGTGAACTCGTAATGTTGGAATAGCTTACTAAGAAGAAGTAAATTGAGTAAGAGACGACTTGAAAAATAATGTTAGGGGTTAATATGAGAATTAACTGTAGTTCTTTGAAAATGTTAGATGAATTCAACTCATATTATCCAAATTACTTTCGTTCTACTAACGCAAATGAGTAATTTAGACACAATGAATTAGAGGATGAGTTTTACAGGCCTCCAGTCTCATGAAAATCCTACTGAGTATCTGCTGTGGCAATGCATGACGAACCCAGGCCGTTAATATCCAAAATTGGAAATGTCTATCAATCAGTCTCTCTCTCTAACATTAGAGGCTACATGTTTATAAACATCAATACCAGATAATGGACCAATACATCAGTTTATTTAACAGGAATGGGTATATGTCTTTTGTAATCTAAACTGCTATGTTATACAGGAAATAAGGATGTTGAATTTTAGTACATGGAGTCCAGGACTCGCCTGCCGCCGACCGCCCCACACTAAAATTAATATTTTTCGTGTACTACACAGCTATTAGGAGAAAGTATAGTTTCTCATCTACGACGACTTTGTTTTATTCATTTTTCTTTCATTTCACTTCTTCGCATGATTAGATGTGCTGCTAGATATTATGGCGTATGACCGTGCCGGAAAATTGTGCGGATACAATACCCAAAGGAAAGAGCACTTTCCTTGTAATACTTGGTCAACAGAGCATTGATTGTCTTCTCTAGCCAACTCAATTATCAGCGCGTCTCTATAGACTGCGTGTTTCCTTCCTTCTTCCCTTCCTACTGGAGAGTGTTAGCCACAATAGAACTAAGAAGACTTCAGGGCGCGAGATATCATCTTTCTTGTATGATCTATTGTGGCAATACCGCTCTAAGATTGTGTTAAGTATTTAAGGAATTTTTGTACTTAAAAATACCAGCAGCAAACCAAGCTGTTGAGGTGAGTTTCCTGTACTTAGCGTTTCTGATTACTGCCGCTGTAGGAAATTTGAAAATATGCAAAGAAGAGATTTTGTGGTAAAACTGGTTCTCCTAAATGATTATTATTTTTTATCTTATTATTTTACAAAAGACAACAAGTTTCAATACCATGGGGATCAACAGAAGTGCTCCCAGTACTTAAGTTTGTTTATTTAATGTTACTTTGAACTCCAAGACATAGCGCGACCGAGTTTGTTAATAAACATATTAACAAATTCAACGTGTACATTCAAACGTCCCTATCCTGTTAGTAAATTATAGCAGGTGGTCCACTCAGGCAGTTCTTCGTTGAAGTTAGTTGCTCCCGGATAACGTGCACGTCGAAAGGTTTGCCTAAGTATCTCAGTAAAGGAAAAGCGATATCAACAGAGAGGAGACCTTGCTGAACTAAAGACCAGAGCTAGAAAACCAACATCTAACTAATATGACTAGTCGCTAGAACACTTACTCAGTACGGTGAGGTGCCAGGTTCGATTGCTGGGAAAGTTTTCTGTGTAGGAGAAGGACTGCCCGTCACCAAAAGAATACACACAAAGGCCAAAGCATATTAGTTAACTGTTTTAGGGCACATCAACATCTCACGACAAACTTATAAATAACAAATAATTTAAAAATTTGTGCTTCGCAATTAGGAATATTAAATAAACGCTATTCCGTCTTTGATTGCAATAAAGGATAATAAACACAATGAATGGTATTGATGCTCCTTTAAACCTACGTTACAGACTGTCAAATATGTATTATTGCATTATTCATAATAAATGTGTTCAAATGCATGCCGACCTGGTAGGATGCATTAATATAAGCGTCTCTCAGAATTAGTATGGGCAAGACTTAGCATTTCTGCAGAAACTGAAACGCAAGCATGATGTATTCGTTCTTTTAACACATCTGAACGTTTTGGTACCGTGTAGTAGACCCTGGCTTTGATATAGCCACATGAGAAGAATCCAAGGAAATGGCATCACGTGATCTCGCTGGCTATCGAATACAACCACCGTGACCTCTCTACCGTTCGGCGTACACATTGTTGAGGTACTCTCTAACCCTTCTGCAATAATGGGATGCTGCGCCATCGCGCTGTAACCAGTGCCACACAGCTAACTGAAGTGAGTTGTCTTCTACAAGATTCTCAAGAGAAAGTTGATCAGTTACTCTGTCAGCAAAATCAACTGATTGAATGATGTAGCCTCATAGAATGCCGCAGCATATGTGAACATTCCAGTGCGTTTGCACGTGATATAGTCGAAACCAGTGAGGATATCCAGGAGCCCAGTTATGTAGATTATGTCTGATTGCAGTGGAGTTATTGGCGAAATAGCATACATCTCACCATAAAATGTGCCTTATGAAAGAGACGTCTGCGAAACGATATCCGATTTTGGAAAGTGTTTCTATATAGCTGTTTCTGCGGGTGGAGCTTAAAGGGATACCATTTTCCTTCCTTCAGAAATCTCTATACCAAAGACCTTGATAGCTCGAGGTCTACTGTATCTGTTCTTCTTCCTAATTACGACGAGAAATTGGCAGGTATTAATGGATGAAAACGATCGACTTTGATAATTTTAATAATAATAATGATTATGAAACTATTATTTATATAGTTATATACCTTCAATGAAGCAAAATAAATGAAATAGCAGGACAACATAATGTTTATACTTCGCTATACTTAGGAACAACTATAATGTAGACTATGATCTGCTCCAAAATATTCAATAACGTTCACGGAGATATTAGGTGCGTCTCAGGTTGGTCTTTTCACGACACTCTGTAGCTGGAAAGCGCATCCCTTAAGCGCATCTCTTAATTCTGAAATATATGCATAAGGTTGACGTCTCGTTGAAAAAGGTTGTGAACACAGCCTTCGGGCTTCGGCTGCATTGTGATGCGTCTCTCCATACATCTTTGTACTCTTCGCTTGAGTACAGGATGTTGCTACCCATTTTACTGTAGACCTGACTCTAACTACAAACAGACGGCCACTCGGCCTTATCAGTATGAAACCAGGAGTAAGAGCACGCAGATAGCAGCATCGCTCAGTGGAGCTACGCTTGTAAGTGCACTTCCCCTTTGAACAGCAGCGACGGTTCAACCCATCTTGCACTAACCATGCGGGAAACAAAACTACAGAGGATGACCTGCGTATGCCACCTGGTATATTAAGTAACACAGGTTTGCGTTGATCTTAAAAACCTTAAAAACCTTCAGATAAACAAAAAGTGTGCCGTGTAGAAAGAAGTATGGGGGTTGAAATATGTGAAATTCCGTGCCACTTTCGATTGTTTTGTATGTATCAGCCTCTTTGAGTAACTGGTAGAACGTGTTGTTTGGCATAGGTCACACTTTGGCTATCTGAGAGATATTAAGAGTGAGCAAGTTTGAAAAGACCAATTGGTAAGATCGGTTTAGTGAACGCGAATGCAGTTTCTTCACAAAGGAAATGTATCCCACACACAACTAATTACCGTTATTGAACCACATCTGTCCCTGTCCTTGAAAAACAATTGCTAATCTGATTTTATGGAAGTGACAGTCATACTTTGACTCCATGTGGGGTCTCAGTGGTCAGGAATCCGAATTTCAATTGTTTCTGTGTTATTGGATTTTTTATTAGTTTCAAGTTCATGTTAACAAGCTATACCTCCGCAAAAAGGACTGAGGTGAATGGACCTAAGTTGTAAAACAATTATGCCACTTCCTGAAAGGAGAGGGCCGAGCTGTACATGCGTTAACTTTACTAGCCGGATGAGAATCACTTGTTCTCCTCTACTAAGTAATTATTGGGCTGAGAGTGGTGGAAACCTTCGTACCTGCTGCGAATTTCCTGATTTTCATTGCCTCCATTCAAACTTCCATTTTCCTATTACTACTTTGTGAAAGTGGTTTACGACCTCAGTCCATTTGGCTGGTTTGTTTTAGATAATACTTTGGCTTCCTTGAGAGCTTTATTTGTTTCTTCACTCCCGTTTATTTCCATTTATTCCTTTATTTGGAGAAAAGAAATCCAAACGAATACTACAGCTTTTTCAAAGATCAGAGTATGTACTGATTAATTTCTGGATGCCTTGTACAAGTTTATTATTTGTAGTGTCACTGCTGAGATTATTTGAGGTGCCTACTGCATCAGTTTATATGCTATAGCGGTTGTGTTGATTAGTGAGAACTGAAGGTTGAATAATATTCGGTTAGCCCTGAATCATTTCCAATGCCCCATACAGTATCTTTATTACGTCCAGCTTTTACTTGCTAGAGTAGAGTGAATGGAATATCTGTAACATCAGTTGCTGTGTTCGGTTCTCAAGAGAATATCATTGTCACTCAGTTGTTGCCATCCTGGTTTCTTTTAATGGAAATTATGCGTACATATTGGTGGTCTTATAAGGATTAATATAATGGTGAATTATATAAATGACTTGGAAGTGGATTTAGTAGAACCAGTAGCGTTACAAGCACAGAGAGAATAACGTTATAATGTGTATCGGTAATGTCGAGGATCATTAAATACGGTAGCACATAACAATAGATTTATTCAATGATGCAGGAAAAAGGTGCGATTTACATTCTATATCAATAAAGCGACAAATGGTGGAAATCCAGAATTGTGACTAGTGTAAGGGCTCATAAATTTAGAACTAATGCTATGAAGGTAAATTGACTGCACACTTGAGCTCTGCATTGCGCACTCCGATTTTACACTGCCAATACCAGAAACATTTGAGCCTCATAATTTAATATACAGGAACGTCTAGAATATGGCATATGACCAACTATGTTCAAATTACCTTTATTTTGCCTTAGGACCACTGTTCGTTAAATAAAGCTTCACCTTTAACTTTTGCATCACTAAGGAGTATTTCGCGCCGTCATTCTGGAAGACCAGCATGCTGATATTGAAAATAAATTATTCTTATGTGCAAAAATAAAAACTCCTGCTGTGTTACATTGGAAGAGATCTCTATCTATTACTTTTATATCTTATATTAGGAATACAACCTATTCCTACGTCATCTTAAGGTTTTTGCCTGCTTCATTCTATGGAGATAGTCTTTCTCAGAATTAATGCCGTTACACATTGCTTTGCAAGTATAAAACGAATGCAGCAAACCGAATAAATAGATGTAAAGATTCATATCCGCAGCATCATGATAAATGAGAGAATGGTGACATCACTAAAACGAATATCTAGAAAATGGTTTCTCTTTCCACAGTAAAAGTTATTTAAAAAAAAACTGCGTTTTAAAGAGGCTCTACTTGAGTGTTTTAAGATTCTATCTCTAATGTTAACGGATTACAGAAAATTATAAGAAAATTCCTTCAATCGATACGATAAGGCTTCATAGCTCTTCACAGAAAATATAATATATATGCACTTCATTTTTATGTACATATGTTAAATGTCTGGTGTATTTATCAATATCGGTGGAGATTTCTGGAAAGGGCGCAGTTTGAAAAACAAATCATATGAAAGGTAGTTTATGTTTAAAGTTTTTCCAGAAAGCTGCTATCTAATTTTTAAAAACTATTAAATTTCAATTGCAGTTTGGTAATTAGAAGATATTTCCTTCTGAGTTGTGCTGCTTATGCACACAAACGGAAACTTTTACAAAAATTTGTCTTTTAGATTAAGGGATCTGAAAACAGGTATTTGAGGTAAATATCGATTTTAATTTTTGGTTACAATGCAGTTCTTCTTGTAGCAACTAGGTTATTAATTGTTAAGTTAAAACTGGTCTCACAACATTGCTGTTAATCAGAAGGCATTGAAATTCACTTAACTCATGGGTACCATATACGTGTCATTCTTATATCACAACGAGTATACCGAAAACGTTTCTGAACTACGCTTTTACGAGCATGTAGGGAAAATCGCAGTTGACGAGGAAGGATAAGCTCACCTCCGAATAGAAAGTGCGTTCTTTTCCCATATTACTGGGAAGTAATAAAATGCTAACTTTTATTTAAATTTATTGCTTTTTCAAGTACAATCAAAGATTATTTTGAATCAAATTAACTAAAACTCAAAAACAAATTAACTTTTATGATACTGCAGAAGAGAGTAATGTATTCAACATATGCTTAATAGCTACTACTTGTGCACAGAATTTAAGATTCAAGTAGCTACGTAACCAGACAGTGGAATTGAGTAATGCCCTTCAAGTTACCCGCACTAAAAGAATTTTCTATAAATGATACAAAGATGAGGACTATTGTTTGCAACAGAGAGCTAAAAATCTGTCCGAGTGCTGTGTGCAAATACCAAAACAATCTAGGGAGAACCATGTGGTTTTTCATCTATAATTCGCTTGCCTGCAATCCAGGTAAAGTTAAAGATTATTTCCTCCTCACCTTAATTAAGTGCTTAGAAATTATACTCCCTGCCTGAAACAATCAGTTGCAGTATGTCGCTTTCTGTCGATGGTTCCTCGTTCCGTCAAACCTCAAACGACGATCTGTTGCCTCTGGTCATACTCTGTGATGTTGTGCTAAGGAGACACTATGATCTCAGGGTCCACCTCCACGAGTATCGGTATCGACTGCTAATCGTTATGGAGTTGGTGCGATGGTAGGAGAGAGAATTTTGTTTTTCTCGGGGTTCTTCGTAAAGAAAATCGTATAGCTCTGTTGTGTCAGCGTTCTCAGTTACGCAATGTGTGCCGGTTTTCACTAAATTGCGAACCACTTGCGGAATGAATGTAAATATACTTGCTAGAAGCTTTAAGATATTTACGAAATAGGTAAACATAAAATTGAAATGGAATGTACCTCGCCCTTCAGTGGATGCAAATTACATAGAGCGGGTTCGAGCGGCTACGGAATAGCAGTATACCCTGCTCGAGACTTCCAGACTGCCTCAGTTTCACTCAAACACACACCTTTTCTAACGACTATAGGGAGCGAGTATTTCTCCCATTGGTTATTTCATTCTTATCTTTGCTTTAATTGGTTCCTTCTTTGAACTTGTACATTCTAGCGGAGTCCAAACAATATTTGTGGAAGAAGCTTCTACCCCGGAGAATCGGTGAACGCTTTCTCCCGCTACACAAAGGGAAGGCCATTAACTTTATTCCCCACAATAAGGGTAGCAAAAGATTTGAGGAAATGAAGCAGTTGTTCGTACCCAAAACTGGCAGAATTTTCTGAGTAAGTACGCCTATGTTTATTGGTAATGGGACGAGGTATATGCCATTTTACACATATATTCAAGGGCTTTCCTGTGTACATTTTTTTACAAATTCTGGTATAAAACTATATAGATTTGCTATTGAATAGTAATTAGTTGCTACTAGTTGCATAATTAATAATATGAGGAGTTCATTTTTATACAGGACGCAGTGGTAAACAAGGCTACAAGTTGGCCATTTTATTATCTAAGTACCGGTGAGAAGCAATAAATTAAAATATATATTTTAGTTTGAAAGTTTAAGGAAAAGATATAAACCAAATGCCATTTCCCATTTCTTAACAAGATGACAATTTAACATTTTTATGATTTACATTTTCTCAAAAGAAAATGCAGTTGAAACGGGGAAACATTAACAGGTGCAATGCCATGTGTGAGAGTGTTAACTCTGCTTCATCACAAAACCAGATCCGAAAATTACTTAATGCTTTGAATTTGTCACATTTTATAGTGCTGCCGTAATTCTGTTGTTCAAATTTGCCAAAAACTATCAAATGATATACAAATAAAGTTGTGTACAGCAAGGCCCTTCTGAGATTGTTCGCTGAAAATTCAAATTATGTATTTTATTTTCTGATGACAATTTCTTAAACATACGGCAATTTAATCGAAACCATCGGGGCTAATTTGATAAAATTAAAATTTTAAACACCAACACACACACACACACACACACACACACACACACACACACACACACACACACACACACACACACACAGTGGCCGTGGTCCGTTTCTAAGAATCTAATATGTGTACTCAATACACAATACCCCTCTCTACTCACTGTTCCACAAAATATCCTTAAAAGGTATGCGTTGCATCAAATGCCTTTCCCTACCCATTCTTCATCAAAATATTTCTACAAAAGCTAATTATTTTAGCTACTTTATGTCCATCCAGGGAATATATAAGAAAGTTGTTTTATTATACATTTCTTTGCAGGTATAAAGAGGATTGGGGCAATAAGTTTAAGCCATACTCATATATTTTAAGAGCAGTTCGAGTGGCAATTAACTTTGCGATATGCTTTATTCAAGTAAAAGTTTGATGACTATACTTAAATAGGGCATTTAGTCTTTCCATTCTATCGCCTTGGAATTCCTGCTTTTCTGAGAAAAATTACCCCATTTTTACCCTATCAACAAGATTTAGGCCTCTATAACAGACGCTTGTATGAGCATTACTGGTAGGTATGCTGGACGTAATATTGAATGTAGATAACGGATGACTTCATTCTGAGCACACAGAATGAGATTCTGGGAGGAAAATTTGTCCATTTTGTGGTGTGGATGAAGACTGGATAAATATTTTACGGATTGCACAGACGGAGAAACAGGGAAAGATTAGGTCCACAAGAAAATTTGAAAACTTTCTCACTGTCGGCCTTATTACTCGCCAGCTTGATGTTTTTGTGGAATAGGAGTGGACAATCGGTTATCTGTTATATAAACCGAGAACTGAGATAAAAAACCTTGGTTCCTCAGAGAGGTAGAGTTAAAGACGTCATCCTAGGAAAATGCACGGCTACAGAGTGAGGACGTGGCTGGTGATGGTAGAATACGTGAAGTAATACTCTTTCTGCCCGCCTTGGTAGCGTAGATGGTAGCATGTCTGCCTTTACTTTCAAGAGGTCCCGAGTTCGAAACTCGGTCAGGGTGAGTTACCTGGATAAGGTTTTTCCGGGGTTTTCCTTATCCTGAAAGACGAATGTAGGGTTACTCTAAGTTTTATGGACCTTGGAATTATTTGAGCATAATTTCACTCGTTCCATTCATCGTGACTTAACGTTGGATGATGTAAATTACAAAAAAGGTAATACTTACCTACTGGCCCTAAATTTCAGAAGGAGATGTAGGTTTAGTGAAGTAAACACTAGTAGAACGCTGATAAAGCTGATTCCTCCTAAACTATGACATCGATTGCAACCCCGACTGGAGTATCTAAACTGACACACAAATTCTAACAGCACTTGGTTATTAGTTACATTATCCAATCGGGTAAAATTTTCAGTCACTGTTTTGAGGATAGGTATTAAGCATTTCTTTATTATACAATCACTGTTTTACGTCTATAATAAACTTAAACCACCTCCCAACATACATCCCGTTTTTTTTCCTTTATCCCTTTCTGTTTGCACTTTTCGAAGTCAATTTGTTTTCAATAATGTCCCGGTTTTTATATGAAGGAAACGGACATATTGTTTCTCCTCTGACCAATTTAATTCAGTCCTCTTTATAATCTAAATTTTTGTTGCTGAACATTCAGTAATAAACACCACCGTGATGATTGCATTGGATTGTTTGGAGGGGATTCGGCACCTCAACCAGACTAGTCTTCTGTACCTATGCCCCCAAGTGGGGCACCTTTGGAAGGGAGGATGAAGTAAGAGGAGACAGAGGGCGGCCGTCCTAAGGAGTCACTAGAGTACAAAGAGCATGGTCACTTGACCAGATAGAAACTCTCTGGGGTGGGTTTAGAACAACCGTCATCCCAGATGCCACGGCCTGGAAACAGTCATGAGGTCGGTTCGGAGGCCCCCTCACCAAAGCTGGTTATTCCAGGCAGACTTCCACAACCGCCATCCTGCCTGCCGCGTTTCTGAATCGGCCCACTAGGCTGGATCGGAGACCAGAGTCCTTCCCGCCGGAGAGGAAGGCGTTTTCTCCAGAGCACATCATACTGCCATTCACCGCCGAGACTCCCACCGACACTTTTACCCTGAAAGAAACCACCAGAGAGAGATAATCTTAAATGACAATGGAGGTGAAATGGAGGGACAGGAAATTTGGGAAATGCAATTAATCTACCCAGCATTCGCCTAGCTAGACAGAAAAAAAACTGAAAAAATCATGGGTGAGGTAGGCTGTCCAAGGGAATCGAACTCGAGCCGCCCGAAAGCGGGTCACAAACGAAATTGCCTGAGCCATCCCACTCGGTACCACAGTGATAAAATAAGCAGCTGTGAAACTACCACAGTGTTATAAACTTGGCAGTAACAGTGATTAGTTTCCTACTCTATGGAAGTTGCACATGCGCAGGAGCAGCTTTCTTCGTAGAGTAACACTTGCTCCATGAGGGCCCATTGTCTTTCCTTTTACGAGACCTTTTATCGTCTGTGAATATTAAAAAGTTAGACGGCCTTTGGTACAAACCAAATGAGTTCGGATATAGCCCTCACTGTATAGTACGATAGTATGAATACGGCGCTGTAAGTCCAGCAAAAAGGAAATTGACTTGTTATCTAACCAAAAGAACTGTTATAAAATGACGATTGCCTGGCCAAAGTGAGAAAAATAATATCAACTTAATTTTTGGAATAATAATAAGCAGCTCCCCAATTTATTTTCGTTATTTTTAAATGTAACTTGCGTCTTATATATGCATATATGGTGAATGACCCTTAAGAAGCATACAAGTTTTGTAATTTGACACCAAAAATATTATTTCCACATATTCACCTCGGGCGAATATTTTGCCGGATTGAATAAGACTAAAGTGTGACAAAAACTTACATTTCCTAATTTATGTGATCATTATTTTAAGGACGGGTGGATTCAACTTGTATTGGCAACATTTTAACACTGCTAAATATAATTCTTGCTTTCATAATTTATGTAGAAATATACTAGTAAACGTATAAATGCTGCAAACCCGAGAAGCATGTAGTTGACATGTGATTTGTAAATTCCAAGGAAGAAACCATTCCGGAACAGAGTTAAAGCAATAAGGTACAATAACGGGAAAGAAACAACCCGTCTTGTTTCCTGAATCTCTTCGTGTTTCGAGAAACAAATAACTTTATCATGTAACATCTTGCACCGTCACTTTGTTTTTATTAACTTGTCTATTCTGGAATACACAACATGCACACGTTATAATCCAATGCCTGCATATCACCTTCATCACCACGTTTGACCTATTCTGAACACAATTTGCCCCGAGCTACCAAACGAATCTATACGTATTTCATTCATAATGGATGTGAGCACGCCGCAGGATGGATATTTCGTTCCTAGATTGCCAGCATCACAATGAACGAGTTCTCGATAAGATTGCTTTCGGAAGTTAAAGAGGAAGTTGATACAACGAGTTTCATCGGAGTGTTACCATCGGTTGCATTAGCAGAAGTGATAACTTTCTGCTTCTTGGAAGAGTAACCTCGCAACAGAATGCCAAGTGATATAAAATTACCATATTAATATCTCTGAGTGCTTCCAGCCATCTGATTTGCATACAATTCTTCTTAATTCCTCAGTCCCCTGCATAAAGTAGGTAAGAGGAATAATTGTGTTCACAGAAAAATTCTAGCTGATCTTTTGCCGCAGATATACCTCCTATAAGTGGAATCCCAAAACCCAGGGCGAAACATTTGCATAAAATAAATCTTCCTCTGTGTGTTTGTGAGGCTACATGGTTACTGGAATACAAATTGGTGAAAAAAATAATACTTAGTACTCATGTTCAGCATCTTGACACGGAGATTTTCAAAAGCAAGCCCAATCAAAAAATCATTCAAATGGAAAAGCTTTTCATGTTCTCGAAAATGGCTCTAAAGGTTTTAATTAAAATTCTACAAATTTGAGGCAATTAAACGGCAAATATGATTTCTATGTTGACTTTTTCGAAATTATTCTGAAAATGTTTCTAACTTTAAAGTATATTTATATAATTTCCTATAGCTGGTAAAGCTTGATATAAGAATAACAAATTGTGTATTCCTCTAAAACTCAAAACCTATATCACCTTTGTCATCAGCCATATCTGAGATATTAATTAATGCTATGTATTATACTTAGAGTGGTGGCCCTCTTCCGTTCTTCAATAAAAATATCCAATGCAGAACTCCAAATTTAAGTCCATTGTTGTTCAAGAATGCGATATAAAGATTTTCAAGAAAATGCTGAATCCCAAACAAACTCTTTTATGTAAAAAATATTGTTAGATTATTATTTTCACAAAAACCGTTCTTGCGAATTTTATTAAAATATATAATAATATACAAACATTTGTATGAAAAATGAAGAATATATCGTGGACTTTTCACAAAGGGAAAGTAAATTCTACCTCTTACTAAATGGCTATCCTGCATATAATTGGTGAGGTGTAAACTATACAAAAAAGAAATCCTACCACACACGAGATTTATATCTTTATGTCAAATTATTAGTTTCATTTTATTTTATTTGTTAAACTTTTGTAAGGTGCTATTTCTGATTGTTTGGAGTTCATTGCTCCAAATATCTTGTGGACGTGTAAAGTAAATGCAACTTCAGAGATATCATAACATCAGTGCATTGCCTTTAAATGTCTGATATTCGCTTACTGTATTCTTATTCTTGCAATGATTTTTTGGGGAATTTAATGTCTTTTTACTGGTTAGGATATATCGCAAAATGAATGAAATGATCCGCAAATAAGCCCAAGGTCCTCATGACTTAGATACCCTACATCCATATTTCTGGATTACGTAAACCACCAGAAAACCCCTAATCAGATAATTTACCCTGACCGAGGTTGAAACTCTAGACCTCTTGGATGCAAGACAAGTACCTTATTCCGTCATTACAGTCACTTGAGTGAAGTGTAGTGAAAATTGAACTGGATTAATAAGAAGGAATTGCAATCATGAATTTCTCTAAGAGTAGTAAGTATAATTTATATAAAAGTAAGCTATAGTGGATAAATAACGTCGTGTGAATGCAGCAGATACAAGTTCCTAAAGCACTTGCTTGCTTAAAAAGCGAATATCTGGCTTTCTGAATATTATAATTTGGTATATTGCGTTCTTACCGGAATTACTGATGTGGACAGTACCTTATTTAGACCTAATATCTCCCAGCTGTGAATATAACAGGCCGCGCCATGGCTCAGTGGTTAGACCGCTTGGCTCTCACCAAGGCGGCCCGGGTTCGATCCAAGGTGACTGCAAAGTGAGATTTGTGGTGGACAATACGGCGCTGGGGCGGGTTTTCTCCGGGACCTCCGGTTTCCCCCGCCATCTCATTCCACCGGTGCGCCATCTTCATCTATGTATCATCAGTGTCACCGCCTGCGGTGCCGTATGTAGTAAAAGCGGGCGTTAAACACTACACATTTCATATTTGTAAATATAACTGTAGTCAAATATCATATCTTTCGATAATATTCGTGCGCCTTACCAGTAAACTGTATGGTGTTTCTTCACAGAAAAAATGAGATATTCAATATGTTGCTAGTAGGGAAAATGTCTTACTGTGAGCTGTTAGAACACTTTTATGGTTTTGTTCTCATGTTCCTGGCCATATTACCTATAATACCAACAAGGTATATAATATGGGCATATGGGCCTGCTGTTTGCCCTGAACGACGTTATATGACACACTGACAATAGAAGTATGAGTAGGTACAAGCTGCAAACTGTTCATTAATTAAGTTTGTTTACTCCTATTTGCTTCAGCTTAACAATTTCTCTAAATGGTAATCATTAGACGCCGGTTAACAAATGCATTAAGTATATCGAGTCTTGCTAAACGGCAACAGCGTATTAATTAACTACAGGTTCTCATTTACTATGTGCTCTAAAAGTCTGTTGTAATTCATGGTAGAAACTTCTGAAGTGTTGCAACATATTTCCAAAGGAGTGACTTTCATCTGTCGTAAAATTCAAACAGCACAAAACAGATATTTCGAAAAGTATGCTCCTTTAGTAGGCGAAACAATGTTTCCTACAATAAGCATCATAAATAGATGGTTTCGCGTTTGCGAAAAATCTGCTAATAATTAAAATAGTTTCAATACTTTATGGAAACCAAAATGTGCAGTCCGTAAATTGCATGATTAGTCAGACAGAGGAGGACTTACAACTACTGAGGATCAACACCGCCCTTTAGTAGTAAGCTTTTCTTTCTTATGTGGCTACTATGAAGACAGGATAATGAAAGAACTCTAAGGGGATGAGATCCGTACGACAATACGAGCAAGTAAGCATGGTAACCTCAACAATTTCTGAACGAAATACTTCCTGAAACTGAGCGATCCTACATCTGCCATCACAGTACCAGGAAGCGACAGTTGTCGGCCAGCTAGTCGCCAGGGACAAATCCTTATAGAGAGCAAACTCCACCGTTCCACGTAACGACCAATCACTGTCGTCTGGTATTACAACATTCAAAAATAGGCCCACCTCTGTAGCGTAGGTGTAGCGTGTCTTTGTCACGTTCAAAAGGGTCCGAGTTCCAATCTCGGTCAGGATAACCTATCTGGATAAGTTTTTTTCCGCAGTTTCTCTTATCCCGAAAGATGCATGTCGGATAACTATAAGTTATATGGACTCTGAACTCACTTGAACCTAATTTCACTAATATAACTTAACGTTAGAGGACGTAAATAACATAACATAAATATAGTGTGAACACAGCTTGAAGTGGGTCGTCGATATACCGGCTTCTTTATTCTGTCGACTTGGCGCCAATAACGACCTGCAGTATCCCATCGGTTCAATAGATATTACAACTGAATGGCATTACATGCGACTAACTTGTTCCAGATGATACTTTTTGGTTGCTTCGCACAGATTCCTTTTATAGGAAAGCTGCCTTTCACTTTGTATTTGGGGTCTAGACAGGAAGCTGACTCGGTGGAGAGTTGACAGCACATAAGACTAAAATTTGGAAGTGAAGTTCCCAAGTTAACTTTTGGAAAATTGTGAAAAGTGGTGCTACCGAATGCTCATGTTACTACACCTTAGTTTTTCATACCTGCGTGGATGTCTAGCTCAGCTGATCCTATGTTGTAATACCGCAACGTTTACGATGACGCAAAGCGTTGGGTTATGTGAGCTTCAGAAGTCGTGACAGCACCTGAACTATTCATTTGATTTTTGAAAGGGTTGGTTAAACCCACTGAATTAACTTACCATTGTCGACTGTAACAATACAGTATTAGAACGTATGATCAACTGAATATCCTACAGTAGGCTAGTATAAAAATTCGTTATCTATACCACTGAATGAATAGTGGTTCATACGTTGGTCTGGTTCAATGTTAGTAGGCTTTGAGATAGTTGCTGATCCCAAAGGCTAACTCTATTAACAGGAATATATCTGTGGCATAGTATTTACATAATTGTAGTACATTTAATCTCAAATTTTGAGGCCAAATGCATGAAAACTGTAATAATCCTTTCGGTGTGCCTCATAGGAAATTTCTTTGTACATAAGTTCCGTGTGAACTTGCAACCAATTAACAATAAGATTTTTAATTTGACATGAAAATGGGAAAAATAATACAGCTTTCACACTTTTATTTATTCCTTTTAACCTCAGATAGCAAATAGTGGTTAACTACGAAGTATACGTTACTTTCAGAAATTTGTTACTGAGGTGCATTATTTAAAGATACATTTGAGGATTGGTTTAATGAAAAACATGAGAGTAATAGAGCAGTGATATGGTTACCTGATTCAAATCCTGGCAATGGCAATAACTTTTCACTTTTATTCTGCCTTTCTTACTTAACGTTGCACACGGCATGAGTGGAAAACAAGTATCATTAACTGATATATTTAACATTATAATTGAGATATTTTGCATGGATGGTAATTTCGATATTAGAGTACTATTATGTAGTTTTATAGTCATGCATCGACATATACATCATTACTGACAACACATTTTACTCCCGTACATATTAACTAATGTAGTTAGTTATGTACTTTTTCTTTTGTTTTATAAAGGTAATATTAATGACTTCCTTTTGAAATAGTCGTGTTGCATAATCCAATTCTGTATTTTCTAGTACAAGTAGGCTGTGAACGACTGGAATGCTAATTATTTATGGGTAATCTCTAGAAAACTATATCCCATATGTCTTTCTGATGTGATTGTGCTACTTCCAGACTTATTTCAGCCAATCGAGTTCAAAACTCGCCTTATCCATGTAAAGTGTATGTTCAGAAAACGCGGAAAACTTGTATCCATTAAACAGCTTAATATTCAGAAATGTTTTTCAAAGCCATAACGTTTCTATTGCTTTCTTCATCATATATTCCCTTTATTTAAACTCATTCTCCAAAATCCTAGTGGTAAGCAAAACTTTAATTTTGGATTAGGCCAGTTCTGCACGTGAGAGTTGTGGATATGGCAAGTTTTGGTGGAGTCACAATAATAAATACCAATAAAATACTAACATTTTCACATTCACATTTCCTTGTTTGTTTCACAATGCTGATGAATGACTTATTCAAACATTGTTATCGTTATAATCATTTTTGGTCACGCATTTCTTAAAAATCGTATTTTCAAATATATGTTTCATCTTTTTTGGTTAAAATATCCATGAAACATCTACTAAATAGAAATGGACTATTATTCATATCGTTTAGATACACTGGCGTGTAAAATATTGTTAAAACTTTTATATATTTATAAGATTTAAAAAATGCAATAACAATTGTTAATCACAATAACGTTCAAATCCAGACAAATTAAATTTTAAGCTGACCTTCATCGGCTTCTAAGAGGCTCACAAAAATCTTATCTACTTCTTCATTGTTGGTGGCCTCAGTGTTTTGAGAGATTATGTCTTTGTAAAATAAAAGGTTTTCATTTTCTGACCAGTTATCACTAAAATGTTGCTTAATGAATTTACTACATCTGTGACATTTTTCTCCTTTAATGATGCACCTACACCTAAAGTACTTGTGATATAAAATTATATTTATGGCTTTATATTCCTAAAGATTTCACATATTTTACAATTCAGTTATGTGTGCTAAGCTAATTCCAGCGATTTAAAGTGTGAAACAGTGTTTCTGCTTTTCATAAAGTGAAACATGTCCCTACATAATTTGTTACCGATAATGTTGTATGGAAATGGGTGTGCTATTAATGCAGAAATATTAAATTCAATATTAATGATTTTTCTTCTCCGTTTTCACTATGTTTGCTCTGAGCGTGCAGAGAGTCTACATTATATATTGTATAAACGTACAAAACAAAAATATAATGCAGCCAATATCAAAGTGTTAATAGGCTATTAAAATAAGTAAATAGATATTACGCAGCCGAACGTTGATAATACAATTTTCTTTCTAAACAGTTGTTGACAAATGGGCTTATTATATTTGTTTTAGTAACAGAGTATCTCTGCATCAAAGGATTGGTTTCGTTTCACAAATTATATATATATATATATATGTATATATATAGGTACAATCAGGTATAGGTAGGTATAGATAGGTATATATAAAATAGGTACAATCCAGCCTGGTGGTTTCTGGTGATGTCTGAGGATTGCATTCAGGCCGTCTTGGACCCATTCTCTTCTCTCGCCCACTCTGAAATTGATTTGCCGTGGTGTTCCATGGTTGTTAGGTTAATACTCTAGTGGTTCCTAATATACCACGATTTTCTTTTCCTCATTTTACTTTCAATCTGTTTCCTTCCATGCTTCTGGTTCGCTTTAAGGTTTAGTGGTGTGATGCGCCGCCGAAAAGATGGTACGTGTTTTCTCTCCAGTGAAAGAGTGGTCCCTATGGATAATCAAATTTGCCTGGTTGTATGGATCGTTCATCTCTCTCTCTCTCTCTCTCTCTCTCTCTCTCTCTCTCTCTCTCTCTCTCTCTCTCTCTCTCTCTCTCTCTCTCTCTCTCTCTCTCTCTCTCTCTCTCTCTCTCTCTCTCTCTCTCTCTCTCTCTCTCTGCACAACTCTTATGGTGGGACGAATGCTCAAGCCGGACCCTCTTAGGAACTTGTGCGCCTCCTTTTAGCCTGTCTGCCTTTACCTGATTCAGGCCTCCCGCAGTTTCTTCGTTTCATCGCTTCCTTCTGGGCCGTTGTAGCTACTATACATTTCATGTAGTTTGCAGTGATAGAGATGCCTAGCTTCGTTGTACAGTGTATACCTATACTCTAAAAGAAAATAATGGTAGATCCAGAAAATTCCAGAAAACGTGGCCCATAGTGCGGATGGATTCGACGGGTACGCACCTCCACAGTTGACGTAAGTGGGGACCTGACTGCACAGGGAGCCGTCGTGAGATTGGCGGCCACAACGAGGACAAACTAGCAAGCTGGTGCAAAGCGATTACTGGTGGCCTTCTTCCAGATTAATCTGAACGCAAAAATCACAGTTGGTCTGAAAGGTAGTTAACAATATCCTCATTAGAGGGTCCGTACAAACTCGAAGTAGTAACCAGTGCCCGATGGCTGCACCGGGTCCTGTGTTTTTCCACCTTAACTGGGTAGAGTACCAACGGACTAGCATTTAGAAGTTCCGCTGTCTATACGAGTTTTACTATCTTAATGAGCAGGCTACCGTCCCTACACCGAGTGGCATTCTTCACTGTACCATTGATATAGGTATACTGTCCAGCAACGCAAAGAAGGTCCTTGAAAGGTATGTGCTGCCTTACACAGTGGGACAAGGTCAACGAATGTTTTTGGCAGAGAACGCCTGCTGCACAAGGAGCAGACCATTACAATTCGCCCTATTCACTCTGTACACTAAAACCGAGAAGATTCATTCAGAACAGTAGAAGCCGTCAGAATGTTTTTGAATGATCTGTAACTGTACTGACATGGGGTGGCATAAACCTTTCCAGGGAAGCTGTGGGAACCTTCGCCTAACGACTAACTCTCCTGTAGAGGACAGTATAAGGGGCACAAGTGTGTTCTTGGTTTCACAATTCAGGCGCATAACACAAAAGGTAGTGCTGAAGCAGAGGAGCACAGAGGAGTCATATTTATAGGTCTCACTTCCCAAATTGTCGGCGCCAGCATGTCATCCGGGAATTCAAAAGGAAGGACACCTGAATCGTCCGGTTTGGATATAAATAAGGGCGCCGCAATGTCTCGGCAACTCGAGTACGCAAAACCCGTACCTGCAAATGCAGGATATAAGGAAATAGTTGCCCAAGGATCAGCCATATTAATAAAGAACCATATCACCCATACTCCTATCACCATTCTTCCGCTTCAACACCTGGAGGCGACCGCCATAAGGCTCTCCTTGGGCGGTTCAGACTTGGTACTTGTAGCGATGTACGACTCGCCCAACCATCCCTTCTATGAAGCGGATTACAGGGCACTCTTAAACCTAGGCAACAGAGTGCGCATAGCGGGTGACTTCAATGCCAAACACCCAGGATGGAACAGCCGCATACAGAACGAAAGGGGAAGGAGAATCTACCGCCTCATAAGCGGACACCCAACCCTCCATGTGTACGGCCAGCGAGGCCCAACTCACTTCCCTCTGGTGGCAGGGAGGACGTCATAGACTTCGCAATCACCAAGAACATTCCATTTAATCTGGACATCACGGTGGTAAACGCTCTGGATTCTGACCACAACCCAGTTGTGATCAATTCAGACGTTACCATCTCAGCTCTGGCATCGGCTGACTGGCTGCACGAAGTCGACCGGGATACCGCTGTCCCTGAAATCCAATCCTCCGTGGCCGCCCGCCCTCAAATTGTCCCCGTGGAGTCACACAAGGCGGCAGACAAGGAGTTTTCTACATTCATCCTAAATGCGATCCGTGCTCACACACACCGCATTCCAATCGATAGAGCAAACCCAACAGATATCCTAGGACCCATCAAACAGCTTATAAGGGCAAAAATGCTGTCAGAAAGCTGTGGCAGAAATTTCGCCATACCAGTATAGGAGAAGTACACCAGAGGTTCAAATCCCTGGTAAGACGACTCCTAAAGGCACCCCGCAAAGAGGCCTGCGAATACATGTTAAGGCAACCTAATCTCCAGGATAAAAACCGTGGCGAATAGTTCGTAGCCTGCGGAAAGACAGAACAGTACACCAGCACCCGTAGCACACCCCTAGAGGTAGACTATTTTATTTGTCGAAAGAAGAAGCAGATGCACTAGTAGACTACCTGGAGTCCCAGTTCCAACCCAGGATTGAGCCAATTGACGATGACCATGCTGACCTCGTGGGACGAGTGGTTGAGGACTCCTGGAAGCTCCGCCCCCAGACCACGAGGAGTTCCACATTCCCATAATAACCCCCAGAGATTTAGCCACCTCGCTTAACTCTCTAAGAAACAACAAAGCCGCTGGGCCGGGCCGTATTACAGCGAAAATGCCCAAGCACCTTCCAAGCAGAGCCGTGGTACACTTGAACCGTATTTATAACGCGTGCCTCTTCATGCACCACTTTCCAGGTGTCTGGAAAGAGGCATGCGTGGCATACGTTTTAAAAACGGGAAAAATACGGTCTTCCCGTCCAGTTACCGGTACATCAGTCTCCTACCAGTTTTATCAAAGGTATTCGAAAAACTGTTCCTCTCCCGCCTACTTCCTCACCTAGAGGAAAAGGGCCTAATCCCGAAACACCAGTTTGGCTTCCTTTCTGGCCACTCCAAGACCGAGCAACTACTGCGGGTTGCCAAAAAGGCCTCCCTGGGATTCCAGGAGAGGTCTAAAACGGTAGCAGTGCTGCCTGACTTGGATAAGGCGTACGCCACAACCTGGCACAAGGGGCTTATTTACAAGCTCCTAGAGCATGAAATTCCCCATTTCATATATTTTCTTGGTAGCCGGTTTCCTCGGACACCGAAGCTTCCAGGTAAAGATGGAGGGGACGCTGTCCACCGAGCAGCCCATTGGCGCAGGAGTGCCGGAAGGCAGTGCGCTGTCTCCGGCAGCTTTTGCAGCTTACATGGCCGACATTCCTACACACCACAACACCCACACCTGTCAGTATGCTGACGATTTCATGATCTTCACAGTAAATAGAAATCCCAGGAACAGCCTTCGGCAAATCCAAACCCAGCTCCAGGCCATTGTCGGATGGAGCGCAAAATAGCGAATGGCAATTAACCCGGAGAAGAGCTCTGAAGTTCTCCTGGCGAAAACCAGGGCCAACCGGTTACAGCAGAACTTCGTTTTACGGCGCCGTAGAATCCCATGGGTGCAAACGGCGAAGTATCTCGGAGTGACGCTGGACCGTAAATAAACTTACGTTCCGCACGTCAAGGGCAAGGTCCAGCCAGGGAAAATTGCGCTCCGGAACCTATATTCCATATTCCTTTCAACCATACCCCTCCGTCTCAAACTCAAGCTGTATCGGGCGATCATCTCGCCTATGAATCTGTACGGCTGTGAGATCAGGGGAACAGTGGCTAATACTACTTTTGTCAGGCTCCAGACGCTACAGAACAGGGCACTCCGAATCATCTACGACACAGACTGGAGATTTCCTGCCCATTTCCTTCATGAGCATTCCAAGATCCCGTACATTGTCGATGTCATCCGGAGATGGCATGACCAATGTACGACAAAATTCAATCCCATAGTAACCCTTTGTTGAACACCCTGGGCAGTTATAACCAGAGGGAACAAATACGCTTGCCATCGTACAAACTCCCAAGAGATGTCATGGGGCCCCTTGGTTAAATAACCAAGAAAAAATCCCCATATATCTCTATGACCCATATTCCGCCTGATGGCTCAAGCGATATGCAACCCGTAACAAAATCGGAGTAAAAACATCAAATCGTTTCTTCCAAAAATGGGGAACGCCATAAAGCAGCTGCCTTCTGAGATTATTCAAGAGCACCCCAATCCAAATTCATTAAAAACTCACAACCTACACCTAGCAGAACAAAACATATCACACCAGACTCATTTCACAGGTTAAGCCGCAAAGCGGCTAGGTACTGCGGCAAAATACACCCGGACGGGGAAAAGCCCCGCCCGACTAGGACTACCTCTGTACCTCTGGAAGAAAGAAAGGTCTCGGGCTAAGGGGCCCTTTAACTTTTGCCCATAAATAATTAAAAATGTTTTAAGCATAAGTTTAAAATAACAAAATATTACCAAAATTAGACAGAACCCTGGGTATTTGAGCCGCTACATTTTAGTTTGAAGAGAAAAGTGTGGTTTAAACGGCTTTTCAGGCGGATGCAGATAACCGCCATTCGCGGAAATATGTACGAAGGGAATGGAGGTGGACATTTTATTCATATGTCCAGGCTTACCATGTCAGAAAACTTTGGGTTAACATCAGTTAAGAAGAGCAATGAGATGACAGGGATGTCACAGGAAGGTTTAGGAACTGTATACAGAGTTTGTGGACTTTTCTCGTATATGATCACTGAGCCTGTCTTCTCTGTCGTTTTACCAGGATTAAAAAGGAGTTTCCATAAGGGATTTGACTGGAGGCCACCGTTATAACATTCTCTTCAACTGTTTGCTCTTTCGCGGTATGCCTAATAGCATTACTCTATATAAAACCCAGCATTATCAAAGAGATATATTGAATAGTTAGTGAAAGAGGTTCCTATGATGCGCTTAATATATTTATTAAGGTGGTATCTAGTGCCTATTCCGCCTTTTAACTTTATATTTCACTATAAAGTAAATGTTTATTAAAAAGATCCTGTGACCTCAGGGTCAATAATGCTCTTTAGATTTATAATTTATTCTTAGTGTTGATAAGTATTCTTACAATAAGTCTTATGTACATAGCTCTCTGAAGATGTGTATGATTCATGCATGTCTATTAACAGATATCCGAAATGCTTTAGAAACTTATGTGAAGAAAAATGACAAATGATAAAAGACAAATGTTTTAGTAACGTGTACCATCTAATATATATATATATATATATATATATATATATATATATATATATATTACATCAAATAAAAATTTAATACTTTTACATAAAACTATTATTGGCTATGTCAAAGGAAATGGAATCCCTATACAATATCCAAGGATCGCCACAGATACTGCTAAGAATACAGGATTTTAGGCTAAATGGTGCAAATATTTGATAATTAGTATCTCAGTATTTATCACTTTCAGTCCGTTAGTTGCCTTTGTCTTCATTTAACAAATGCATCACATGATAACTACCAGATGTTTTCTTTAATGAGATTTCACTACGAAAACAACAAACTTTTCAATATAGTCCTCGGCGTTGCTTCCATGCATTTACACTTCCATGCCTGACTTACTGGCGCAGCTACCTCCCGTCATTAGCCCTGCAAAACGCATTTGTACTGTTACAGATGGACCCGCCGTTCTTGACCGCTGGACTTGACTTTAAGCACAGTAAGCAAACCCGCAGCGTTTGTCACTTTCACCAGCCGATATAATTCTGCAGAATGAAATCATTTACAACATATAGTGAAGGGAGGGGAAGGTAGAGATGTCGTTTGCACCTGAGGCACGGTCTTTGCTCATTCACCGAGTGGGATGGCTCAGGCGGTTTCGTCTGTGGCACGCATTCGGGAGGCCCGGGTTCGATTCCCGTGGCCCACCTACCTGAATCATGGGTTTTTACGGATTTTTCCGAGGTTGCTAGGCGAATTTTGGAAACGTCAATTACATACCCCGAATTTCCTGTCCCTCCATTTCATCTCCATTATCATTTCATATCATCTCTCACCTGGTGGTCACTTTCAGGGTGGAACTGTCGGCGGGTGTATCAGCGGTGCATGGCAGGATGATGTGCTCCACTAATTCCTCCTCCGGTAGGTTGGTTGCCGGTCTCCGTTCCTCTGCTGAGACAATTTCGTGACCGTCAGCCAGTGAGCTTTGGGGCTTGGATCACCTGCCTGGGACCATTTGGGCTCGGCTCCTGGGCTCGTTGCCGTCCCGCTGTAGGGGAGCGAGTTCGTTGTCCTGGCCTGTTGGGGAAGGCTCTATCCAAGTAAATTGTAGGGACCCTGCCTTCTGTTCTATCGTGGCTCCTGGGGTCAGCCGCCCTCTGTCTCCTTCGCCTCATCCTTCCTCCCGGGGTGCCCCCACTTGGGGGGAGCAATGGGCCCAGCATGGTGGCGTACGTACCGAATCACTTCCGTAATGAAATCCCAATCCCCAATCCCAATCCCCTTGGTAATTCACAGTTGCTTTTTCATGCAGCGTGCCGTTGAAGATATGACAAAGAGTGAATGTGATGAATTTGTCAGCCATTGATCATTGCATCGGATAATAATACACCTGTACTTCCAAATTAGGATTAGAACATTACACAGTCAGAGTTGAGAAATTATTTCAAATTCTTTGTCATACGTGAATAAAAACAGCAAAAAACTTAGAATTTTTTTTAAAAAGGTTCAAAAACCCGTATAAGATGCCACAGGAGTGTAACAAAGAACATCGAAAAGAATTCTTTAAGAATGAAAACAAAATGAAAATCAGAACACATCTTTTTGAATTCCGGCAAAGAGCACGAATAACAGATCAAGATAACTTCGGTAAATGTGCCGTTCAAATAACAATTCAAAATGTTTGTGTTCAAAGAGGTGATATTACACTAGCTAAATTACTTATTATTTTATGAGAAGGCTTAAAATGTCAGGGCAGCAGGTCCTCCTTAAACAGAATAGTGAGAGAATTGTGCTTTAAAGGAAAAGGTGCAAAACAAACAGAAAACTGCTGAAAAAACGCACGATATTTGTTCAAAACAAGAAGACAATCTGCAAGCCGTGCGAAGGTATGAGAGGCATGACCCATTGTTTATATAGCTGAATCTTAATCGAGACCTAAAGCGATGCACTGATGGCAATAGCACAAGTTTCATAGCTCCGGTTTCCAAAGACAAGAGGCTAATCTTGTTTGTGCTAGGGGTGAACAAGGTTTCGTTTGCAACATCTTGTTCATATGTAAATCAAATCAGAAATCGGGAGATCATCACGTTAAAATGGTCATTAGTAACACGTTAAATGATTAAAACCCAAACTAACTCCAAAGTTTCCCCCAAGCGCAGTAGCTTATTTGATAATGCGCCTTTTCACAAAACTCAAGAGCTACAGCCGCTAGCTTCAAATTCAGTGAAGAAAACAATGGAAGCATGGCTTTGAGATAAAAACATAGAACACTATGAAACAATAACTAAACCAAAGCTCTAAGGCTTAATAAAAGTTTATAAACCTAAAATGAAACCAAGAGTAAATCAAAGATCTGTGAATTAATAAAAATGCACAAACTAAAATATAAGGTATTTATTCCACTAAGTTCCGGAGGAACCTGACCATACCTCATTAGGACTGCCATTATATCAACCAGACCTAAATGTTGGCAAATGTGAAGCAGTGGGTTGGTAGCCGTAACGGTTCGAAGACATGGATATAGAAATGGGCAAGATGTTTCCCGACATACAAAAGAAATATAAGATCATTACATTAGTAATGATATAGTAGTACAGGGTGCAATTGAATAGTTTTGAATCGAGGGTGTTTCAGGTAGCAGTGTTAGTATCAGTGACAGCGATAGCTCCATTGAAGACCTATCCAGTCAATAAGACATTCCATCTGCTATTGATCAGCTTCAATAAATTTATTTACTATATCTGCATTTATGGTAGCATTATTATGAACGTAATTGATCAGGTAATGGAGCCAGGTAAATTGGTTGGAAATTTTTGAGCAAGGACTGTACCGCTTTTGTAATTTATGTCCTCCAACGTTAAGTCATATGGGACGATGAATGAAATGGGTGAAATGATACTCAAATGAGCCTGGGGTACATAGAGTTTAGAGTTAACCGACATTCGTTGGGAATAAGGGAAAACCCTGGAAAACCCTTATCCAGGTGACTCACCCTGACCGAGATTCCTAATCAGGACCTTTGGAACGTGAGACCGTATCGAGACCGGAAAGGACTGTACCACTTTACTACTAGAACATTATATGAGCGTTTAGAAACAATAAAGTTATCTGTGTAGCATATGAAGCTCACGCATGAATTTACTTGGATCAGCAGATTGTTAATAAATTTCTCATTAAAGGTTAATATTTGCTTTCTGCGAAGTCCAAGAAAGGTAAAACTATGTACACAGTAATTCAAAATTAATCCGTAACTTGTGGGGTAAGCTTTTTGGAGCATATCTGGTAAGTTGGGGCTAGACAAACCCTAAACTTAATTAAGTTTGACAAGTAAGTGGTTATAAATGTGGTATAAGAAGAGAAGTATAATGAATATAACAACATAACAAACACAGAACCTATACGGTTCGGATTTGGACAATCTAAATTGCAAATAAAATGCAACACTTTAGTTCTTTGAGCTTTTCAGACAGAAAACATTCCTAAAATTGATGACTACTTATATAATGCCATCTAGAATGATGAATATTACCAAAAATTAACATTTTGTTTCGCTGAGAATATGTTGGAGCACTTTTGAACCCAATTTACCTGGAAACATTTTCATACATGCTCCGTGCACCTTTTGAGCAGATCGGAGTTGCGCACTCAGCACAAGTAATCCGTATCATCGTGTCTTTGATTATAGGGTACATGACACATCTTACTTGTTTCTGCAACTTTTCTCTGGCTGCTGTGGGAAGAGTTTTGTTGAGGATACACCCTATATTTTGACGTAACCCTCGATGTAGTTGTCCGTCAAGGAATCTTGCATTCAGTTGTGGCCCAATCATTTGTCGCGCTAAAGACTTCACAAAATCAAGTCTGCTTTGGTCAAGATTTCCCGGAAACGACTTAAAACACAGTAAGCATTAACTAGGCGAATCTTTAACAGTATAAAGAATAAACCAATGACGAGATGTTGGAACGTCTGCTTGTTGAATAATTTGCACACTTCTCATCCAAAGCATCAACAACTCCTTTAGTTTCGTTATAAGACTGTACGATTCCTGTTTTTAGTTACATTGTACGTGCATATTGTATGGTGCATATATGAGATAATCATAACGGCACTGTTTTTCTTCGGTACAAAAAATATCAGCGTGCAATCATTTGTGAATCCATACATAACTGATCTTTCTGGTTTATTTCTTGAGGGAAGAAATTCTTTAGGTATTTTTCGTTCTTTTTTTTCTTTTTTTTTTGTAATTTTATGTCCTCCAACGTTAAGTCATATCGGACGGTGAATGAAATGGGTGAAATGATGCTCAATGTGTCCAGGGTCCAGGGAGCTTAGAGCTACCCGACATTCGTCTGTAAGGATAAGGGAAACCCCGGAAAAAACCTTATCCAGGTAACTCACCCTGACCGAGATTCGAACTCGGGACCTCTTGAACGTGAGGCAGACATGATACCATCTACGCTACCGAGGCGGGCTTCTCGTTTGTTCTTTCTCATTGTTACCATATATATCAACCCTCCTTTTTGAAACTCAGAGACAAGTTCAATGTCTGTAATCCAGTTGTCTTCTGTAACATTTCATTTTGTCCGTATGACGAGCTTCACAAAATGAAGAACGGGCTGGCCCCGTAGCTCCGTCGTTGGAGCACCTGCCTGCCATGCTAGGGTCCCCGGGTTCGATTCCCGGCGGTGTGAGGGGAATTTTTCTCCGACCAAGATAATTCGTCATCTTCCCCAGAGACTAGAAATATGAATGAGAGTGTGAATGTATGCGTGATCAAATGATTAAAACCCAAAGAATAAGAGTTAACACCTTCGACATGTTCCAAAGGAGAATGGCTGCCGCTATGACCATTGAAGTTAAAGTAGGGGTATAAATGGAACCAGAAGAACATATGAAGAACCGATTATGTTGCTTGGCCAAACTTTATTTTATTTTATCAGAGACGACAACTTGAATTTTTTCTGCTCTCAAAGTATTTTTCTCAGTTTTCTTAAGGGTTGCTCCTCATCAGTTGTATCAGCATCCTTATGTCTCAAGACCACTGGCATGGCCTTTTTCATTAGTTGCTGCCTTTTCCACAGAAATACTAACATGTTCTTTGTAAAATTCTTTCGGACATCACCTTCACCACTGAAGTCACTTTCCAAGTCTTTGAGAATATCATTAAGCCAATCACCAAAATTAGGCCCATTATCCATTACAGTATTCCCTTAATTTGCCATAACAGTGTTTAACAGTTAACTGTAACATCAAATGAAATTTTCCATTGCTTATGAGGTGGGGTGTGTGCCACCGCAGTCAGTGAGAAACACGAAATCGCGTTTGAAACTATGACACTGGATAGCACATCTATTTGTTCCTGAGCTGCTAGGAAAGCTACTGAAAGGTAAACCGCATTCTAGGATTATCAGGAATCCAGTTTAAGAGTATGTTCACTTCAAAAATTTAGTGAGGTAGCTCCAACCCCACCTCCTAGTTACGGGTTAAAAATATTTCGCAGTCTTTTCTCATGCCTTTCTATATAAATATTAGCTAACACAAATAACAAATATTTACGTATGTAAGAACCGTGACGGAGCACTCCGTTTGTTAGGAGTTTCATACGAGTGATCACTATATCCGTTATTATCGTGAGGACTGTCCGGTCTGCTTTACTCAGCACAGCAAAGTGGGGGAAATGGACATCTTTCGCTTGAGTATACCACTTCTACTTGAAGCTGCTAACCAATCTGAAATCATATCTTATTAGCGAAAATTATTATTAGTCTGCAAGTTAAGAAAACATTCATATAATGTTGTCTATTACAATATCATGAATTACGAATACAAGTATCTGCAGTCATATTTCGAAATATATGGGGAACACAAGTATAGACATACTACTATGCTGTGTATAGAATCTCCCTATATAATCCAAGTGATTAGCCAGCTCTCCTTAATGTGTATTATTTTCTGTAATGGTCCAGGGTGTGTATGTAAATGTATTTAACTCAGAGCAATTTGTTGAACCCTCTGGGCAGACAAAAGAATTCAAACAGTGAGAGTGTAAAATATGTGTAAATTCAAATCTGAGCACCACTTATTTGAGAGTAACAAGGAAAGTGAACCAGAGCAATCAAATATGAAGCTGGCAACAACATGGGTAAAAAGTTTAAAGAAGCAACTCCTGCGGGAAGACAAATAATAAATGGTAACCGCATATAAATGTCGTTGTATGGTGTGCAACGTAGTTAACATTATAGAAGGTCAAATACATTGATAAAATAATAAGCACAGTCTTGGAAGAGCTACAAAGTTCAGAAGGAGATTTTCAGAGTAGTTCAGAAAATACCTAAATTATATTCATCAGGTGTAGCTGTAAAAATATAAGTGCTTTATAGGAAGCAAGTTCCCCAACGACATTTCTAGTATTTTACGAAACATAGTGATTGTGGTGTCATTGTCTTGGGGTGAATGGCTGCTTCAGCTGTTGGCCAATTGGTGTTCAAGGATACTGTTTTGACTCAGTATCTGATTTAGAAATTTTAAAAAGTAATTGAAAATCAGTGTGTCGAAAAACTGGGTTTAAATAATAACTACTCTGTTCTACAGGACAACAATCCAAAACAACAGCATAAAATGTATGTTGCTGAATTCTGTATGACACTTTCCACATCCCGTTAGAACCCCACTCACTAACCGACATTTATCCAATTGAGCATTTGTGCGATGAAGTGAAGGGAAAAATATCATGCTTCCAGTAAAACCCAACTTAAGGAGGCGATTTCTAAGAAATAGGAGAATAATGAAAAGAGCAGTAAAGTAAATACTTGTGAGCTCAATGCACAACACACTAAAAGGTATTTTTAGACACAAAAGCATGGACACCTTTATTAAGGCAACGTTTGTAAATACAAATATCAACAGACTATGGCTTGTGGCAATACTTTGTCCTTCATGTAACACAGCATAACACATCATTATATATTTTTGAGAAATATTCCCTATTATTTAGTGTGCATCAGTACACAGAAATACACACAGAAGGACTTTTAAAAAGTAATTTATCGTAATTCACAGAAAATGGCTTTATAAGAAACTTCGCAATAAATGATGTGCTGTACGGGTACTGTGCCTTTGTGAGTTCGTAAAATTAAAAGTCCAGGTTGCTAAAATTCAAAAGTGCTCTTTATTTCCGTAGAAAGACAGTTTGTACATGCTTGGCGCCAGAATGACGCAACATATATCCACACAACCTCTCGTGACTCCTGCACAAGTAAAATAAACAAACGAGTTCACTTTCAAATCACAGCTGCACGCACACAATTATCGAGTCCAGTTACGACTGTCCGCTGAAAGCTAAGAGCGGCTTTCTTTTATGTCTCCACTCATTATCCAAAAATTAGTGGAATGTTCTCTAACAATCAAGACGGCAGCAGAAGAAAGACAAATCTTCCAATCATCCGCTTCCTTCTTTCTCTGTTTCGCCAAGCTTTTACCTCCGCGCTACACTATCTGCCTCTTTGCTCTCTCTGTTAATGCTGGACATCCCAAACAAGGCCATTGTAGCCGGCCAGACGATCCGGATGTAGCACCAACATTTTTCCTCGGGTACCCTCTGGATGCGGTAGATCACGTCGTTAATCCTCTTTACCACCCGGTATAGTTGTTGCCATGTTTTTATTATACAACTAAATAAACTTTAACATTTTTATATTTTTTAAACTTTAGTGTTGGTTTTTTGAGTATTTTATTTATATTTATGTATTACGTCATATATAGGGAGATAGGGGTTGATGACATTTAACTTAAGTTTTTACTGTATATGTGATTTTTTAAATCTATAGTTTTGCTAAATTTTGGGTTTTAATGTATAATGTTTACCAATATAGTTATATATATTTTAATAGATAAGATAAGGGTTATTTATATTTTTCATTGAGTTTCTGAGGATCTGTATTTGTTTAGAATGAATTTTGAGTTGTATGGATGGTATGCATTATTTGCAAATTTAGATTTGCATTGTATAACATGTTATTTATTATTTGCAGTATTTTAATATTAACCCTCGGAGGTCACTAATAGTTCCAAACTCAAATATCCGTCTCACTACAGGAGCTGCCGGTGTGTACGTCTCTGACGTTTCGTCGCGTAGAGGATCGCTCGTTCGAGTCCCTTCTTAGACATGGGCCGAACGGCCCTATAATATCCTGAGGGAATAGTGTTTTCATGCAGCATGCTCCCGCATTGCCATACACCACGATATCGAGAGACTTAACAAGGAAATGGAGTGGACGGAAACTGGTGTCGGAGTAGGTGAGAAACCGCACAAACATTCGCTTGCTGACCACGGAAAATTAAGTATTACCCAAGATCAGATACGGCGGTCGACTGGAATCGAACCTGAGACTTGTCAAATACGAGCTCCTCACTTTACCGCGGAGTACTATTACTCGCGAATTTTCAGTAGGTATGAAATATTGCTTGATATGCGGATGAAGTCATTTTCATCAAAGTACCATCAGAACAGTTATTCAATTTACTTCTGGGCGGCTTTGTGAATAATAAGAATAACTCAGTACTTAAATATTATAACCATCTTTATTAGCACTATTATTAGTTAATGGGCGTTGAATAATATGGCGACAAGAATATTGAACTAAACCGAAACAGAAGAACGAAGATAAAATCTAGGCAATAGAAACAGAAATACAGTGAAGGAGAGTCAGAGAACATACAGCGAGAAACACCACTTACACTACCACTACCACTTATATCCCGCCTTTAACAGCTATGATCGTATCGGCGGCCGTTCTCTTTTGGTACTTATCGAAGGTGTTAGCTGGTATTCGTTGAGTTTTAGTCAGTAGATCACGCTCACATTCACACTCTCATTCACACTTCCAGACTATGTTGAAGTGGGGAATTATCTTGGAGAAAAATCCCCACCTATACCGCCGGGAATCAAACTCGGGAGCCCTAGCACAGCAGGCAAAAGCTCTACCGACTGAGCTACGGGGCCAGGCATTACTGGAGGTGTTATCAGTTCACCCAAAATTAGAGTTAGAATAATATCAGTACACTAAGAGAACCACAACCCCAGTATGGGTTATACACAGGCAAAAGAGGACATGGATTAGAAATAAACACTTAATCAGTGTAGCCAAGTGCAAAACATCACAGTAACCGTCATATAGCTGTGCAAAGAGACAATTAACGCCATCTAGCGAACAACAAAATGACGAAAACCGATAGAGAAAGCCAAACTTAGTAGCTAGCGCCACGGCTGCCCGGACGCACAGAAAGGTAACCACATACGGAAACCACAAGAATAGTTTATGTCCCAGATTAGACAGTTGGAAAGCGAAACTTCGTTCTGCTAGGGGCGCTAGTGTCGCATTAAACCATTGTAAGCCATGGATCAAGGTGGATTAATGCGACACCTGCACTCTATCGTTAGGAATATCGTCATCCATTTGCATAATCTGGGACACGCTTTTTCTATTTATTAAAAACAAATTACAGAAGATACATATTTTATTCCAACTGAGTAAAATATATGAATTGCTGGACACTATAAGGTTAAATACTTAGACACTATTATGTTGAATATGTATGTTGAATACATGTGAGCATCAAATATTTTATGGTGAATCTCCATGCCCGAGAATAATGTTGAACATGGTGAAGCACTGGGTTTCTGAACGTTTCACACTGGTGTGTTCGTTGTCGCTGCTGCTTGCGAAGCATACTGCTGGTGTATAAGGAAGAGGCACGGAAACATAGGTGAGTTCCAGTTGGGAAAAGTTGTCACTGAGGTGTTGGTCTGGAGCGAGGATGAACATTGGGATGACGAACAGGTTTTGCAAGTTGGTGCCGTGGCAGCCTTTAGCGGTGACCTTGTTGCAGATTGCGGGTGTTTTGTTTCTGGCTAGGTAGATGGTGCAGAGAGCATCTTGTAGGTGTAGAAGTACCTTGGTGGGAATGCAGGATACATGGAGGGCATCGGTGCTCATTGTGTTTAGCTTGATGGTGACATTTTTATGTTGCCGAAGAAAGTAGAGTAGGAGGAGACGGTGCGACCGTCGGAGGAGAATTTTCATATGCTGGAGATTTGTGGACTGAATACAAATGTTAGGGAGAGCTTATTCCCGATCTTTACAGGTTCAGTTTGGCAGGCCATTATGCGTTGGTGAACTTGACCACGAAACGTTTCAATCCGCTTCCAAGTTTCTTGCCGCACTTGGAGATGATGCAGAAAGGAGTAGAATTTAGCTTTTGGTTGATTTCAGGTGTGGCTTTGCAGAATCTGTTGTCGTCTAGTTTGACGAGGGTTTCGGTTCCGTGAATAGTATCGATGGAACGGAGCCCACCACTAGGTACGGTACGTTTTGCTGGAGCGAGGAGATGCTGAGTGCGTCGCAGCTGTTGGAAGATCTGAAAGCTGGCGTAGGGCGTCCATAATCACTTTGTGCAGAAAATGCCTTTTTTAACGAAAGACGGAAATCCGTCGATGTGGTTTGAATGGGAAGGTAGGTTCCAGTGGTACTTGCACCTTCTGTATGGAGCACACATTTGCTGTGCGTCTATGGGTATCTGCTGCCAAACGACGTCGACGTCAGCTGGAGGGTAACAATGGAAAACAGCGTCTTCATTTTGTAAGGGCACTTGTTCTGTGACTAGGAGCAGCTGAAGGCGTGTGCCGTTATCGATGAACTTTAACAAGACGGCGAAGCACTCATAAGGCATGCGCTGTTTTTGCGGGCGTTTATTTGTGGACAAATTGTTGAATCTGACGGCTGAGTCAGTGAGTTCTTCGTAGAATCCTTGGTAGAAACACTTGCAGAGGGTGTGAGATGCCCACGGAGTTGGCAGCTGCACGTTTGATGGAAATAAAAGGAGCAGTGTAAAACTGCAGAGGGTTCTACCGACATGCCACGACAATTGCTGGCCACAGACTGAGTGGTCAACGTGAGGGGGAGCACTAATATGAAGGCTACATCCACAGGAAGTTAGGGAAAAAGAGAGGTAGGGACAGTTGGAAAGTACGTACGAAGTGATTTAAATGGTGGTGAACAACGTGAGAAAGCTCACAACAGGAGATCTGGCTTCACAACGTTGGGAGAATTCCACTTCCCCCCAAAAAACTTGGGGAAAAGGAAATGCGATATCCTCAGGAAGTGCTTAATTATCAGGAAGAAAGGACGGTTGGAAAGCACGCAGGAAGTGATTTAAATGGGTAGGAAGGCCATGGGAAAATTCACAACAGGTGATCTGGCGTCACAACCGTGAGAAATTCTACGTCCCCCTCCAAAATAGGGGAAAAAGAAAATGTGATATTCTCAGGAAAGAAGAAAGCTGTAATATAAAGCTATTTCAGATGTTCCATTTTTATAAGTTAATAAAATAATACACTATTATTTTTCCTACGGCGGGAACACATTCTAACACTTTCCCCTCCTCATATTTACCTAAACTTTAAGAATCTAAGAAGAATTTTAGTAAATTAATTGTAAAAAAGAGTCCGGCTAATCAAGTAACTCAGTAGATAGAGCACCTTATGGGCAAAGCCTCCCGGGTTTAATTCCCAGCTGGGGGTTGGGGGTTTTTCTCCAGCCAAAATGATTTCTCATCTTTCCCAGAGTCTGGAAATATGAATGAGAGTGAGAATGTGTGTGTGATCTAATGATCAAAAAGGAAACCAAAGTACCAGCAACCCCATGTCTATGAGTTGACATGACCGCCAATAGGTGTGATCCAAAGGAGATCGACCGCCGATCGGACCATGCGGTGAAAGGTGCGGTATAAATGGAACAGAAAAGATCCCGATCCTAGCCTAGCAAAATAAAAGCGTATACTTTATAAACCCGAGTAAAAATGAGAGGAGAGTTTTCGTGAATGTCATGTTGGAATTCTTTAATGTGTTGATAAGAAGGCCAAATACAGTTCATTCTCATAAAAAGTTGACATATATTCACAAAGTAGTTAAAATAGTTAGTGTCACTAAACGCATAAACCGCTTGTAGAGCCATGGTCCGCAGATCACTATAGCGGTTGTCCCAAGCCGCTGATAACTTGATTACTCCAGGGAAAACAGGATATTGATTTCATACTAACAGTTGACTACTGCTGTGTTAACATATACGAGTATATTATACTTTAAATAAAACGCTAGGGAATGTTCAATTAAACTTCAGGAATGTTAAATGAGTAGATTGGTAGCGGGTACTCATTATTTAATTTTTGACAGAAATTAAAACACAAATGTTAATTGAGGTATCTACATACCTCATGCAATCTACAGGTAGTGAGTATTTGCGAACGTAATATCCATTTACCTCTATTTTCCCAGGCTTTTGCCCCTTGAAAGCTCGTGATGTAATATTTGTTCAATTTCTTTCAAATATTAAAATATTTTTTTAAAGTGTAATTTTGAATTTTGTGAATTCGTAATATTATGCGTGTTTATTATACATTGAAAGATTTACATTGAGGCAACACTTGCTGAAGGTTTCATTAAGATCAAATCAGAAATGAAACCATCAGAGTGGTACAAAAAGTGTTTAACTGGAAACAAAAGAGCACCATAAATAAGATAGTATAGCCAAATAGTAGAGTATGACCCAAAAAAGCAAAGGCCTGGAAGGCCCAACTACAGGTGTTGATGATGAAAACAGTTACATATTTTATGCCTTTGCGGTAATGTGCAAGGGTCGCATTCTGAATGGATCCTCGATTGGATTGCTGGGGTCGACCTTGGAATATTTATGGCTTCACCTGGTTGGCTAGACGAATGACGGGCTGGTTTCTCTTGTATTACGAATTCCTTTTATAATTCCTGTTTCCCTTTCATGCTTCAGACAGGCTTTGGGGTTGTGGATAGTCCGACAGTTGGTACGGATGCTAGCTTGCTGGAGAGTTCTCGCCTAGTAAATGGTAGCTCACTCTGGGCCGCTATAGGTGGGTCGAGTATCCCTCCCCGTTTTCACAGAAGGAAAGCTTCGGAACAGACCGCCAGAACAGCTGCACATTTAAACATAAAAGTGTATGGGCTCTCTATGCATATGTGTCTGCTTAGATATCAGCAAAGGGATATAGTTTATATGTAATTAGTAATGAAATAGGTGATAATTTTGGATAAAGTAATAATGTTTTTATCCCCAATTTTAAGATGTGTAGCAGTCATATCAATTGAGAGAAAATTATTAGTTTTAAAGTGCACAAAGAAAAAAAAAGCTTTATTACAATTGATGTGTTTCAGTAGAGCACCTGCCTGCTGTGAGAGAGGTGTAGACCTGAGAGAGCTTTAACTCCTGGCGTGAGGGCAAGAATTTTCTTTTGGCCCAGATCATCCCCTCCACATCCTGGATGCACAAATGGCACTGTAAATGTGAATGACACCTAATGTATGAAATCCAATGTAGCTACGGACAGTACAAGGAGAACTTTTCTACGCCACCGATGATGCTTGCCGCAACAGCAAGCGGCAGAGAGAGATGAAAAGGCCCGGTGGACCACGGCCTTACAGTCCGGAATCTTCTACTGTACAAGACACCGGCCGTGAAAGCCTACGTTTATAATAATGCATGAAAGCTAAAGAAATTCAGAGCGAAGTATACACGTTGCTTATATGCAATGTGTTCCGAAAGGAAAGGCCGCCATCACTTATTGAGCTGAATTATCCGTTTTGTATAATGTGAATCTTACCGCTGGGGTCAGTAATGTCTTCTCTAATCCGCGGATTCAGGACGATGGCGGTAAATTTGAAAAACTAACGCTGGAAGCAGTAGAAATACCGCTAAAACCTTGCTACTCTGGGGCTATTTGTTTGTTATTACTTTTTGTGAGAACACAGTGATATATACAATATGCCTTTTATTAAAAAGATCTTAGAAGGCTCTCTCTCTCTCTCTCTCTCTCTCTCTCTCTCTCTCTCTCTCTCTCTCTCTCTCTCTCTCTCTCTCTCTCTCTCTCTCTCTCTCTCTCTCTCTCTCTCTCTGTGTGTGTGTGTGTGTGTGTGTGTGTGTGTGTGTGTGTGTGTGTGTGTGAGTAGGGCTTTCAAAATTCTTTCACCCTAAATATTATAATTTTATTTTTAAACGTATTCTGCTGTTGTCTATGTATCGAAAGGAAAATTAAAAAAGAGAAACATTTTATTTTACCTAGCCTGCACTACATGTGAATTGATTCAGTTATAAACTTCTTTTTGCACAAGAGATTACCTGCAGAGGTATGATCAAAGATTATTACGAACTATATAAAGACTTACAAGGGGCTCACTGGCTGGTATGCTACGCAGGATAGGACTTTATATAGCATTCAAATTATTTTCATAGATTCACTTTTGAACAATAATTCAACCTGTTCTCGCTGTGCCTCTTATATACTCCATAATGAGTTGTTGAAATGTCCTCTCTGTGTTTGCGCATTTTTCTCTCCCTTGGATCATTAAGCAAAACAAGGTTTGCAATATATCAATTTTCATTTTATTTAAATATGGTGTTTATAAAAGTACTTTTCATCAATATAAGCGTTTATTTGCATACATGCTGAATAACAGTTTTGTGTCAATTTTTGCATAAATGTATATTATTAATGTTTTCCTTGATATAAAACTTTGTAGACATACACAGTTAAAAAACACTACCTTCTAATATATTCACAATGTTTTAAATTACACTTAAACGGTTCTACACTATACATATATTAATTTCAATATGTTGTTTTTTAAAACAGTTTTTCGCATAAGTAAATATTTTGTGCTTCCATAGTATTTTGTACTTCTTTAACTTTTGGCCTTCAAAATGTATTCCAAATAGTTTGCTTAGTATAAGTTTCTAACACTCTAAACGAAGTTCTAGTACATTCATAAACTTCAAATGTTTACAAATCTTCTGCATTATAAATGATATTCATTTCAAAACAATACTTATACATTGTATACGTGTATTTCATTTAAGCTTATTCATATTTTACCTGTTTACGGTTCTTTTCGGGATCCTTATGTTTTCGTGGCAGTGTTGAATCAAGATTTGCAACAAATAAATTAAAATAAAGTAAAAGTAAATAAGATTATTTGTAACCAGATGTCAACTACTGTTCCGAACACCACTACTGCTGCATCAACATAATAAGAAAAACAATAACAAAAGTATTCTATTTGGAAATAACATATTCCACATGGCATTAAAGCGTTCTATTTCAGCTCATTTATTCCATTTCGTATTCCAACTCCTTTTCTTGTCGCTGAACCACACCATCCCCTCCATTTAGTTGCTCTCCTCCCTCCGCTTAAAACGCGTCTTCATCATAAGTTGCTTCAAAATTAACAGTTGTTCCATTGTGCGGACACATATGGTTTCCAAATTTCGAATCACCTGCTTTAATGTTTCAAATTCATCATTTCTGTTTTAGCCAAATGTTTTTATTCTATTCACGAATTCCTGCTGCTTCGTCATATTTCACATATCCGCCTCCAATTATTTTTTCATTACTTCCATCTCCTGTATTTGTCTAACTCTTCCTCCAAATTCTTGTTTTTCCTTCTTCACTGAGTCTACCTCCCGTTTTACTTCGCTAACCTGGCGTTGCATTTTTTCCTCATCTTTTGTTTCACTCCTTACAACTCCCCGAAGCCCCTTTTCTTATGCTCTTCACCGACGCCATTCCAATGTTTCCCCCCCACCCATTTCTTTCACATTCCGAATTTATTTTGAGTTTCGTTTCTCCTCCGTAGACTACTCTGACGCTTCCACTTACCTTCCTCCCTCTTCTGAAGTTTAACTGCCATTCCCCACCACATAGTCGCCAAATATAAGTACAAATTTTTTTGAAATGTGGAAATTCATCTCATTTACTACTGTATATCGTGTACAAGCTCCTTTTACTCCTGAGCAAATTTCATTCCAGTTACAAGACCACCGGAAAGTTCACCGTATCCATTTAGAAACTACAATTCACCATTCCCACAAGAATCGAACTGTTGTCGCCAGCATATGTTCTCACCGTTTTTAATGGAACCTTCGTCCCTCTTCTTCCCTTTCTTATACCCACAACTTCCATTTACAACATAACCCTCCCAACACATCTTCACGCTAAGGTAAAACATTCCTTCACATCTCTTTTGACATCCCTTTATCAGCTGTAAAAACTATACACATTGTTGGGAGTAACCAAGATAATAAAGTGTAAAACAAGCTTACACTTAATACCCTCTCGGTACATGTATGTACAATTAGGCATCAAATCTTAATCCTTTTCACATCTTGTCACATTTTCCAAGTAACACGTTTCGACATTCAACAAGAACCCGCAGCTGCAAAACTAACACAGCTATTTTCCTTGGTAATTAACTCTAACGTCAGTAAACATATTGCCACATTTTTCCCTTTTATACATTTTCCACACTTTCCATGGCCACTCTAAACTATTGCTACATTTTCCAAAATTTTCACGGCCACTCACACCACACTCCTACTTCCAATCACAACGCCTTTTATTTCCACAATCGTCACCATTTATCTAATTTTTAACTGCCAATCCCTTTCGTTTTATTTTTCCAATGCAATCTTGACATTTCGCTTTTGCATCCGATATCTACCCACTCCATCCAAATCATTACCTCTTTCCTTCCCCGAATCCGGACAACCACAAATTGCTACTCCTCTCTCCAATAAATGTGATTTTTTTGACCTCCTTATCTTCTCCGTTAATCGACCCAGGATTATAAAGATAACCCTATCGGTACTTTTTAAAATCCGTGGATTAACGGCGACACCATTGGATTATGATGAATCCAATTGAATAATCTGAAGTTATACTTACTGCCACATATGTGACCATTCTGTTAAAGGCAACAAAATCTCAGAATCGGCAGCACATATTAATTTATTATTATTCCCTGATGGAAGATTTTGTCACAAGAATGAATAATTAGCGATTACCTTTCATGAGCATTTTAACTTTTGTAAAGCTTTACATTTTAGCGTTTTAGAACACAAAATCTCTTTAATTATTCTGTCAGTAAATTCAGAAATAATTTCGTGTATTTTGGAATCCAAGTTTCTAAGAAATTAGCTCAGTGCTTAGGACAGTATGAAATACTAATTTTACTCTTTTAAATA
>CM060948.1:134180859-134583359 GCA_030765055.1 Mantis religiosa | reverse complement strand
AAGATCATATTTCCTATTCGTAATCTGCAAAATCGCCAGCATTTTAAAGTGGCGTTTGGGTCTACAGTTTAATCTAAAGAAAATTTTGCGATGCATTACATTAAAATAAAGATTACTGTTTTACAGATCTTAATAATCTGAAGAGAAAACTCCGAAGGCAATACCTAGCAGCAAGTACGCAGATAACGAAGATATGATATAGGCTGCTGGAAAACAATGTGTATAAAAGTATAGATTAGAAATACAGTACCAAACAAAGCATTTTGAAATAAGGATCATGGAATCGCAGACGCATTATAAAACGGGATTACTGCACGAATATTGTGACACAGCGGTTATGGTTCAAGCTTATCGGAGAGACCAACCAACCGACTCATAGGGAAGAGAAAAGGGATAGCGCTCCATCCCGGCGTAGCAGTATCGAGACATAATTAGTATAATCTGGGCTCCAGAGCATTCCAAAGGTCACTGGAAATTACCAACACCTGCGTAAATAGTACGTTATTGGGTGCTGCTAACTCAGCGTGTTCTGCGAGGGATAATGCAAACGTTATGTACCGTGGGTACTGCTACTGTGAGATATTAAGGGAGCTTATGTGTTCAACCCCAAGTGAGTGAACCATGCGAAGAAGAGGCTGCGTCGTGTGTATATCATTACACCGCTGAGGATGAAACGAAATGACCGCGAAAAGTTTGTACATTTATTAGTGAACTGATAATGACTGTATAGTGAAATAATAGGGACTGTACAAAGGTATAATATATATATATATATAATTTTATGAAACGTCTTTATTTTCTAGTCAACATGAAATGTAACTCACATACGCACACCCTCAGCTAATGTGTGCTGTGTAATTTTTAAATTCGCGTAATGCCCTGTGCTTCTTGTATTAAACGAGACAACCGTTCGTTATTATCTTCTCTGCTATCCAGGAGGCACCACATGCAATAGGTATACCTGGCGACAGCGATTAACGCTGCGCAAGAATAAGTTTTGTTTACGTATGGGGCGTAGAATCAGCCTTAACGTTCAGAGACTTTAATATGACAGATTTATTGCAGATGCATGCAGCGCATTAAAACGAGCTCTGGAACTCTAAGTTGCTTAGATTGATACTGCCTGTCCAATTTTCTGTTTTCCGTCGCCGAGTATTATGGAGAGAGAAATATACATGACAAACGACGAAAAATTGGAGAAACGTGCAAAGTGTGTTAAGCCTAAGAACTTGTTAGGGTCTAATATAGTGAACCCGGCTAAAAAAAAACTTCTGAGATCCTCTTAGCTCTGAAAACAAGGATATTCTCATAGTTTTATGATATATTTCTTCAAATATTCTTTGGCTTGGCATTTTTAGAATTATAATTCTGAACTTCCTGTTTTTCTCTATCATAAATGCTAAAGTTTTCGCAACAAGTTTAAGAAAATAAACATTTATGTCCATAAACCTATTCTTACGAAGAGATTTTGCGCAAACTTTACATATTCTGAACCTCGATATGTATACCAATAATTTGTAATCAAATCTGAAAAAACTGAAGTCACAGACCTACATAAATAAGCCTTTTAATTTTATGGGAATTCTGATATCTCGCACAGAATGATCGTAAAACTTCGTTTCCTTTGGTCATTGCGAGTTTTTTTAGTTTAACGACTCCTTGTAAGGCGAAGAAAATTAAACTGTTTCCGATATCGGTTGTAGTTACTTTGGCCCAGTCAAGTGAGCGGGGTAGTGAATAAACTCGTCGGCAGCCGGTCCTATGTTCACGATCCTACAACTGATACGCGACAAGCCCATTATAATTACTCTGTTTGTTTTACTTGTCTTCCTAAGGTACAGCCAAGTAAACAGCCACACACCAAAAACTGTTACACTTAGGGAGGGCTGGAAAAACATCAGTAGCCATCTATTTCCCCTCCCCCTGCCGTCTGGAACCTTCAGGGTGATTCACTGAACCGCGAGACTTCCAGAAACAGCAATCCTCCTATAAAAAGGGGCTGCAGTTGGCGAGTCAGTTCAGTTCTTGGCGAGCAGCCGGTGGAGCGCCGTGCTAGGGAACGGACTGGAACACTGTGTACGTACATTGGAGGAGTTGTACGTAATTGCGAGTGCAGAGTGGACCTGTGACAGACGAACTGGTGAATTGCAATTGTGTGCGCTACGTAATTCTATGTCATCAGAAAGTGTTCCAACTGTAACTCACTGGAAATTAAGAACATTTTGAGTTTGTGCAATTGGACTTTTAATTTCACGAACCCACAAAGTCACAGTATTATTAACCCTGGCAATACCCTTATGCCAAATTCCTGTAATTTTTAAAATTCTCTGTTCACTTTGAGATTAAAGGCCTGCAGTAAATATTTATTTTCAATCACTGTTTCGAGTATTTGAGTGCGTAGTTATGTCAAAGTTGCCATTCTTAGTCTTCTTCAGAAAAAAGAAATTTCGCTGTGGTCATCGAAAGTACTCGAAAGTACTCCCTCTCGTTAGTTGAAATGATGAATACAAGTGTAGTATTTCTATTCTTAAATTGCTATTGGCTTCTACAACAACAGTGCCATGTCCGTGAATTCGTTTATATGAGCAATGGAGTTAGTTTTTATAATTGTTCTTCTCATTCCTGTTTGGTCTGGCAGTTTTTCGTAATTTATTTTCTTCACTTATTCAGTATTGAGTCCGCCTGTTATTTAGCCTACAACACGTGGTTCTTCAACTTACTTAAAGTGTCTTAATATCATTTTTACTGACAAATAAATTATGTTTATATGTATTTGAAAACTGTCAAAGAATAGTTTGAAAAATTATTTACTTCAGAACTTACAAACACTATCGTAAAATATACCACTGAAGATGCACTAAGAATAAATGTACCACAAATAAATATGTACGAGTTTATGGTCTATAGAGGACTTCTTATATATAAAGGGCGTGGAAGGTAACAGTCACATGTATTTCAGAACTATTGTCCAATATTTGTGGAAGATTCATATACACTGCAAGTATAAGCATAACCAGATTTCTGCAACTAACTAAAAAAGTTATAGTTCATGACCGAGAGACCCGCAATATACGCAGGGGACAAGAAGTTATTTCATACTAAACATACTGTTATTCATGCAAAAAAGGAAAAAAGAAATGCTTATACAATGCCAAATATTATACTTACTATATACATTACCCAATTTTAAAACATACTTGTTTTTAATACTTCCCTTTTATTTTGTTACGAGTGGTGGATATAAAGTATCCCCCCACCATTTGTAGTGTTTGCTCTGTAATAAGGCTTCGCATTGCTAGTTTAAAATCTAGTTTGCTTCTCTCTATTACATATTAATTAAGCGGCAAACTCTTTATGGAAATGATTGTATTATCTATGTATATCGTTACAGAACTCACTGGAATAGGAGAATGCAACTCATCGAAACGCAGCTCAACAAACGACCACTTGACAACTTAGACGCCAGACTTGACCAACTCCCTCCTCAACTCACTAACATGACCTCACTTCTCAACAAAATCATCTCCGCCCAGACTGAACTATCCTCACGACTGGCCGTACTCCAACCACCAACAGAAACCTCAACTGACCACAAACAAAGAATCAGACATGGACTTGACACTTACTTAACGAGAGCATGGAAACCACCCCCTAGACCTGAAAACTAACCTCCCATCTGACTTAGTAAACAAACACCCCGCCTCCAGCAGCCGCTAAATTGCCGCTACTTTCCACGTGCCAAGTTCAGGGACTCCGGGTCATGACCGTCGCCTGGCATACCTCCCTTCACCCGCAGCAGCAATAGGCAGCTCGCACCGCAATGGCACCTAAACTAAGCGGAACCCCGCCAGATTGCAATAAAGGCAGTAAACTAAGTACCCTATCAAGACCATAAGAAATTAAATAAACAAAAGAAAAAAAGAAGGAAAAAAGAAAAGAGCCTAGTGAGGTTCAGTTGTTAATTGACTGTGCACTTCGTAGACATTTGAAGTGCACGGCAGTGAATTCTTTTGTTTGTTTAACGTGTGCCAGTGGAACGAGACCATCTTGAGGATAACGTTGGTGTATGTTACGCCATTTCGCTGCTGTAAGGGGCGTCATTTTACTGAAATAAAGAGCATTTTAAATTTCCGCTTTTAATTCTACGAGCCCACAAAGTCACAATACTGTCCATTTCAATCCTAATTTATTATTTGTTATAAGCGGTATTGCAGTATGGTACTTACTATGAAAATGGGGAAGAGGTGCAGGAGTAAGTTTTAAAATTGTTCTTTCTCAGATTATTGTTTAGAGATTAATATTACAATATAGCAACATTAGGCAAAATTGTCAATGCTTTTTCGTGTATAAAACAATTACTTTTATTTATGTTATTCTAATATCTTTGCTTAAATATAATGTCACAATAATTTATGACACCTGTCGGAGTATGAAAATATCAGATTATACCAACAATTGGAAACACAATTCACAATGTTAGACCTTCTTAACTCCTGTATCACTTGTGATGCCGAACACAGAAAGTCCTTTTTCCTTATCATGCACGCAACTACGTTTTTTGAGCAAGTTGTTATGGAGAATCCATTTGAACAATTATCGCACAGTCCACGTTTTCAATAATTCTAGCCAATAACCATATGTATTGAAATTAACGTACTGACATGTGCCACAATGACTTTACTTGCCCCCTTTTCTACCTCATATTCTCGGCCAATTTGCATTCCTCGCTTCCCTTCCCTTTCTCTTCATCATGATTCATTCCTGTTTGAAAATTACTAAAATTTTCTTCGGTTTGCTTAAGATTTTGTGTCATATGCCATTTCCAGTGAAATCAGGAGTTAACAGCAGATACACCAAAAGGTTATTAGCAAATAGAACTGTATTGCGCCCTTCTCTCAATCGAAAATTAATTTTGTATATGTCTATTACAATATCTACAAGGTATGAACTACCCATTCGCTGGTTATAGTCGCATTGCCTCAAAATATTAGGTCAATACCTAGGCCATTTTGAGTTGTATCTATCTGACACCCGCACGAAAAATATTAATGGAATCCATAGGCATATAAAAAGACGTAAATTTTATGAATTTGCTGTCAAACCATCTAACTAAATGTAACGTTGCGTTCTTTTTCTACTCTATAATAAAAGGATTTCTTTTGCCTTTCTTAAATTCTTCATCAATCTTTAGTGATCATTTTCATATGCAATCGGACCTAACTCTCGCTGTGCCCACTTGTGTCATTCGTTTCTCCTTCAGGTGTCTCACAATATATAAACATAAGAACTAGTTATCGAAATAAATTTTAGAATTTTGATTTTATTAAAGATTTTACACATGTATCGTCATCACATTGCCTGAGAAATGTGTATTACCCTCCCGATACCTTCCCTTGCGACGTAAATTTCAAAATCGGTATTACTATAGAGGTGCCTGCTGTGGTAAACGCCGTAGAAACGAAATACTCGATCAAATTGCTTCTTCCCTTGAAGAGTATGGAGTTAATTTCTCTAACGAGGAATAATGTAACTGCAACTTTGCAGTTCCGGATCTTGAGTATCTTTGTTGAGTCTTGTACACCATCTTCCCATCCGTTACGTGGCCTTCTCACTGGGCTTCCTCCTACAAAGTCTCCTAGGAACATCTTCTTTGGGATTCGATGTTCTTCCATCCTAATTAGATGACCTGTCCATTTAAGTCTGTTAATTCGAATAGCATATGACAGGGCTGCCTCCGCATATAGAGAATATACTTCATTATTATATCTAATTATCCATTCTCCTTGTACACATATGAAACCATAAATTCTTCTCAGGATTTTGCTTTCGAAGGAGTTGATCATCTCCAGGCTTTCTTAGGTAATGAGAGCTGTTAACTTTATATATTGTAATCCGATAGTTAAGCTAAAAATCGCTCTTCAGAAGTAGTTTCAGGTTATATAGCCGAGCAATATACAGCAAAGCTCCTGTTGCTGCCATTTCTCAAATATATGTTTGCTATTGTTTTAATTACCTACAGTAACTTGTTATCTGTAAGTTAAAAGCACACTTGGAGCATTGGCTGTTATTAATCCATTAAAGTCTAACACTTCCTGGAGCATATGCTATGATTATCCTGCCAAACATATTTCCCAATCAAAGCATAACTATGGAATTTCATGAAATGACCGTCTATGTACTGGATTTGTCTGCATCTGTACGCGCGTTTACCAACTAAATGTATTACAGCCACATGACAAGGAGAGGAACATAATCGGAGATGCATTTTGACCGAAAAAGTCTTGTTTAATATTATATTTCCAAACAACTATCATTGGATTGACCCGAGTCACCTAATAGTCAAATAGAGGATAGAAACAAGAGAAGGTTTCATCTGAAAAGATGGAATTTTACTACGGATTGTAGCATTGTGTAGTTTGAAAACTTTCACATTGCTATGAAATGAGCAAAAGAGAATCCTTAGATATGTGCCATGTGTGTATAAGCTGAATCACTGAGACACAAAATAAATAAGTGTGCTATAATCTTTGTTCTACCGAGTGCGCTGATTCTGTGGTAACGAGGTGGTTCCGAGGCTAGGATCGTTCTGGTTTCGATTTCTTAGGCCAGCATTCTGACTCTGGGTTTTACATGGTTTTCACTTGCTAGCAAGCAGAATTTGAGTTGAACTCCTTTCCATCATGAATGTCATTTCACTCACTTTCTATTCTGTACCTGCCTCTCTCATTTCAGTGAAACATAGGACTGTGCACATCGGCCAGATGGCCCGAATGCTTGCTCCTTGGAAAATATCTGTCGGCCTCACCAGATAGCGACTTTCATCGAGCGGCCTCAGATGGGTCTAGTTCTTCACAATTTCACCAGAGAAAAGCCTTCTGTGAGTAGTCTATCCATCTGACAGTATCCTCCAAGTTGGAATCGTTAGACATCTCTGCGCATCTCTATGGGTGTCCTGTTTCAGAACCTGTAGCTTCTTGTTATTTTTTCACATATTGTTCCTTCCGGAGTAGTAAGCACAAAAGAACGCGTTGAATTGAGTTACGATTGCACGTCATATCGCATTCCATATGGGGTATTCGTGAATCCCTTGCTCATTTTTGCTGGACATACTTGATATTCTTCAATATCTTTATGCTGTTTTACGACTCTTAGATTCACAACTACTATTGTCACATGGGCAAACCCTTCTCCGCCTGTTTTATGACACAACTCTACGCATCTGTTTACTCTTTTAGCCCACCACACATTGTTTAAGCTTCAACCAAGAAAACTAAAAGAAAAAACTGTTCTGTCTCATTTTAAGAAGCATCCCTTGTCATTCGATATCGTCATAGTTAAAGTACTTCTGTCCAGAAAAAACTGATAACGTTTAGTCTGTTAACGTTTACTGTAGTTTAGTTTATTTCCAATTGTATATAATATTCTTGTTTATTGGAGGCCTTCTGAATTCGGAACTTTAAAATATCGTGATCCTATACCATTCCATTTCTCTTGAATGGAAACACCATTTAAAAACAGATTCCCTTTTCAAGATTTAGATCTCTATAAACATTCCAGAACTCCTTTAAGAAGTTTACCTTTCTTTGAATATGCACTTAGTTTCAGTTGTACTGCCACATTTCTTTATTGTTCATAAACCTAAAACTATTAAGAAAAACATATACAATTTTCTTAAATAGCAAGAAAATTTTGGAGCAAACCACCTTGCTTTGATCTGAAATTAAGTTTTCCGAGATATGTTTAGTAATTTATCATACATTGCATGGCCTCCTTTAGAAAACATTTGTAATGCTAATGTGGATATAAACAACCACAGAACATATACTTATTAGAAGTGAACCTCCCATGTTAATCGTTGGTGGCAGTAGGTGATCGCAGCGCCCCCACTTTCGGGTAGCAAACTAAATTATGGAAAATCGCACGCCCAAATTTTTACGTTGCCGGCATGCTATATCTGTATTTTTCATACCTGCTTAGCTGTGAGCTGGTGACATGTTCCATTACCTCATTGTTACAGATGCACAAAGATAATTACGTGAGGTTTGAGAGTTTTGACAGCAGTTGCCGCATATTCTAAAAGCTCACATAATTATCTTCTATATTCTGTAGCAATACCGTATTAGAACATATAATCAGCTGAGTCTTGCAGTGACTATTTTGAAAGACGCCTTTACTGTATTTTATCCTTGAATTACTTCAAAATGTTGTATAAACTTTCAAGGAATTAACAACAGGATATAGTATTTGACAAGGAATTTTTAATAATAACAACTTTTTGACAGTTACTGCTTCCTTTTATTATTTTGGCTCATTAGCATAACAAATTAATTTGACATTTACTTAAATAACATGAGTAGTTCATCTAAATCAATTACAAAGACTCTATAGCACAGCACTAGTTACAACACTGTAGTTATAGCTCAAAACACTTAAAAGTGATGCAACATGGCTAATTCATTTAATTACAAAGAAACTTTAGCAAAACATTCTGTGTAATATTACATACATTTGTAAATCCTTTGTACGACATGAATAACAAGAGTAACGTTTTTCATTTAAAACAAAGACACTAGCATAAAACTGCAGCTGTTGCACAAACTGATATAAATAACAGAAATGACAAACTTCAATATTTAAGAATAAGCTTTAACGTAACTTTCTATAATAATACTGCAAGAATTGCTGAAATGTTTAAAGTGATGAATAACATAAGTACTTCATTATATTACATGGACAGTTTAGCATAACATTATAGCAGTTAGCTATGTATTAAGCATAATACATGTTTCAATATTAATGAGGTTAGTCGCTTCAGGCATTACCGAAGGTTAAGGAAAAACCTTTGAGAAAGAACCTCAAAAAACGTAATGAAATACACAAATAAAAGTACAAAAACAATTAAATCAACGTAATCACAGATTTGCACTATACCATATCTTTAAGCAGTTTGAGAAGAATGACTGCTATTATTCAAAAGATTATTTAGTAATATTAACTACTAGTCATCCAGAAACTGTAAACATTATATAGGTACATTAAAAAGGTGATTGTTAATTGCAGCATTTGAAGAAATAACTTTAATTAGGCAATTTGCTGCTTCGGCAACTACCTAAATAGATCTCAAAACTTATGTGTTTAAAAATTTAAAACTTATATAAAAACAACTACTACTGAATAATCAACAAAAACAAATACAAAAAAGGACTGAATATTTTCATCTATTTTTCATGGTCTGTGGTAACCGTCTTTTATTCACAAATGCTATTTTTTCTTATCCTTAATGTATTTATAAATTAGAAATAGGACACATGTATTAATTATATACATATGCATTCCAAGTTTTGCACATATTCTTATGCTATCTGGCACTTTGAAATTTCAGATAAAACGTTCCTCCAGAGAACTAGTATGGCCAAATGATACAGAAATTCATATAACTGATTGTAGAGGTTTTGTAATAGTAACATCAGGTTCTCACTGGCGTATGGTAACTTGTAGTTTAAGTTAGCAAGTGATTGAAATCTCCAACGACGTTCAATGAAGTTAAGCTTCAATAGTGGAACATTCACTTTTTGGTTTTTGTATCTGAAAATAAAATCAAAGAAATGTAATGCCAATAGGCTTTTATTTTTCCGTGAATGGTTTTCACAGCAATCCACTGAATAACGTGTTATAGCATCTTAAAGTAAAAAAGGTATTCATAGTATACCTCCAATAATAATTACAATTTTAAATCTGATTATTCTCATTTCTCTGCATCTGAAATAAGTAGCCAAGATCACGCGATAATGTATCAAATGCTGTTTCTTCCGCAGGAAAATAATACAATTCTTCTTCCACTCTGAAATTTTCAAGATGGCCAAGCCACAGAATATCAAACCACTACAAACTTAAAAGTTGTAGCATAACTTGAATCAGCCAATCGCCTTCATAATTCACTACGTCAGCGCCTCTATTTTCGGGAGGCGAACTAAAATATCTTGTTGCCATTTTACCTATCTCGGTTTCAACTCTGTGTAAACAACTTCCTATATTACGAAGTGATGTACACTGCAGTCAATTTCATTTGGACTGCTCACGTGCTAGCTACATATTTGCCCTCTAATCATTCCATTATTGCACAATATGACAATGAGAAACCATATTGTAACTAAGGAGTCGGGAAGCTAAGTAGGACATTAAAGCCGCCACCCAAATCATGGTTGCATGATGTTTGAAACAGGCGTAGCAGCTATTTAGACAACTCCCAGGTGTCGACAATCTAGAAAACGGCCTCCTTTGTTCGTTACAGAAATGGATCGGCGTGATTAAAGCCCGACTCAACCACGTCTCTACATAGGAACCCTGAATACATTGAATCCCAGTTAACGCAGTCCATGTCCTACGGCAAATTTTGTGTTTTATACTAATTGGTAGAACGGGAAAACACTGCTCTGAGGAGTTAAAATCTGTATAATCGATCTTGTGCCTGCAGAATTTCATTTGAACGTGACTGCACAGTTACTATCTCAATACTTCGTTAACGTGTCCATAAAGTATTCATATCTTTCATCGAAAATATTCGCTAACAGATTGAAATGTTGACGCAAATTGGAAGAGATACACAAAGGCTATAGAGCAGTAAGAAACGACATGATAAATAATTCAAAACAGCAAATTTATTTGAGTCTCTAGCCTTGTAGCTATGTGGAGTTTCACTCTTGAGTTAGTAGCATAGAGCTAAAAGGAAATGGCGTTTATATATTAAATGTATTTCCAAAATGCCAGAAGGCATCGTCAGACATTCTCGCAATCTTTAACTACCTCTTTAATTGCAAAACTCTTTTAGTATATCTGGGTAATAATAATTGATATAAAGATATTAACTCAAATATTGTTTAAGGTCATCATTAAAAAAATCAAGTACTAAAATTTCTATAATAAAGCTCTTAATAAATACTGGAACCAGATTTAAAGAATGTGCATGTTTTAAAAATATTTCCAAATGTAATTATCGTGACACGTGTATGAATAGTGCACAAATTTGAAACAAACAATACCTAGTATTTCACAGAAAATAACTAATTTTTAAGTTCTAATACCAAAATTTATGCATAATTTCAACAGTTTTATATCTACAACTATGAATTTCAGTGCAAAAAAATAGTATTATGGTATACGGATAGATTATAAACAGAAAGTGAGGTGGAGGGAGACAACTCTCACACTACAACCTACGTGAAGTATATTTCTGCTAATCTCCAGGAGGAAGGGATGAAGTGAAGAAACTATAGAAGTCTAGAGGCCGCAGCCACACAGAATACGGAGATGGTAGAGGTCTTGATGAGCTTCCCTGTCGAAAGCGCGTCCCACAATCGGAGTTGCCCAGGTAGGAAGATGAACGAAGCGTCAATAACTTCTAATATGCTTTGTTTAAGCAACCAAGCTTTCTGTACTGCACCGCCGTACGCCAGGAAAATAAGCAGCCCACTTAATACATGAGAAAAATACAGAATGAAAGGGAAGTAATGGAAAGTAAATCGTGGTAAATGCGTACGACACCAGTCATCAGCCGTCTTGGGAAGACCAAGAACAGTTGGTCAGTCTACCAGAATTTAACCTGGGACCATCTGAATGCCAACCTAATACAATGGTGCAGAGTAAACTTGCTGGGTGAAGCACAGAGAGTCGTCATGAACTGGTTACTCTGGACATAAACAGGGATGCGCGCGCGCGTGTTTGTGTGTGTGTGTGTTTGTGTGTGTGTGTGTGTGTGTGTGTGTGTGTGTGTGTGTGTGTTAAATTATTTAAACTACTCTGCTACTTCACAGGTGGTATATTGTTGACTATGTGAAATTTTTTACAAAGGTTGATGAATAAATTGTGCATGAAAATTTATGAACCTATTCGAGTAATGCTATGTAAGATAGGTACTTTTCGTATTTTATTGTTATGTTTATTTTTCAAAATATTATTTTAAATAGATCTGAGATTCATCGTTAATCCATCATTTGTTTATAACCAGTCAGCAATAAAGATGTTGGAACTATTTAAACCATGTTGTTCGTTTGTGCCTATCTAATCCAATAATTAGAAAATGGAAGCTCGTTGTTACTACAACCTAGCTATACTCAACCTTATTCCCAGTTGCACTGTTTTTAGCCTAGCTTTGAGCTTAGATTAACTTTTGTTTAAGTGCAATGTTGTTTCGAAAATCGTTGTTTTATGGAGTATTGTTTATAACAGTATTTTGCCTTTTTGGTGTGTGGAACTTCAAATTACTGGTACTAACATCTGAATGTATGTTACACTTTGGAACTCTAGGAACAAAGGATGCCCAAAATTATGAAATGCAAACAAAATCACAGAAACTTAATGACACTAGAAAATCAAGGATAAACACAACACATGAATGTTATGTTTAAGTTTAGAGGAATGGCTACAATATTTCCGTAATAGTTTATTTATATAATAACTATTGGTTCCTGTTTAATCCTTATTAATGTTGGAGATAAAATAATAGAAGTATTGCATATAAATTAAAGCTGTAACAGTTGCACGTTGGTATGTAAGCTGTTATGCGCTTGGTATCATACCCTTTCAAGTGTAATATAGCATCTTCTCTAAAATTCTACGTGAATGTGTGAACTATTTTAAACTTGGTTTTCAGGATTAGCTTTTTTCTGTCAAAATATATAAGCTATTGATTCCTCTAAAATCCTTTAGTGTGCGATATGTAAAGATTTGACTGGTATATCGGTAACAACAACTAAATCCATAGGGGGACAGCGACAGAGAATGGTTCATATGAAAAGGAAATGATAGTTGGACAGAAATAAGAAGTAAATAAAGCATCATATCCTTACCGTAAACTGCTGAGCAGCATCATGCGTAACACATGGATTGCGCCGATCCTTGTCAGAGGGAAAGGTGCAAACTTAAACTATTGCACAGGGAAACAGGTGGATAACAATATACCGATGGAGAAAATTAGGAAGATGTGCAGCAACACCAAACACTAGCTGAAGGAGTGTCCCTTTCAGAAATGCCTAACTAAATATTTGTGGATCTGTTCTAAGAATTATTTATTTTACAGCATCATGACATACATATCTCTTAATCCCTTCCTTAACCAGGAGTTTATTCTCTCGGATATTACAGTTGTGAATTTATGAGCAGAGGTCCTAGGCCTGAAACAAGAAGCACATTTATACAAAATTATACCATGATAGAAGAGGACTAGTCAACACTTACCGCCGGAATGAATGACCAGTTCAATAGTCGTTTATCACAACTTGCTGACACAAATCTCTGGTTTCTAATATTTTAACAACATAGTCATAACTAGAGTAACTAATTGTAATTGGCCATTTCTGTTTGCAAACGTACATTCCATTATGAGTGCATCAGCTGCATTTTTAACACAAAAATGTTTAATTTGATGCTCCTGTGGTATTTGTCCTCGTCTTCCCAAATAAAGCTTACCTCTTTGCTTAGAGACTTTAAATTCCATAATCTCACCAGATATCAAACATGCTGCCACCTTTAACCTTGTTTTCATAGCGTCGGTCGCACACCTCCCTCAGAAACGCTCTGTTCTAAATAGTTAACTTCGTTTCTCAAAAACTCACACTTGGCATGTTGTAACTTAAGACTTTACCCTAAATTTCTCAAAACCTTCCCTAAGCTTCCTATCGTGTTCTTGAAATGGTTCTGCTGGATCACTTATGCTGTTTCCAAAAAGACAGAACACCCAGCAGCTGTTACACCTGCTAACTCTGCTTTCATAATTTTTAAAAGCATCAGAAGCACTGCTTAAATCGAATGGCATTCTGTGGTACTGCAAATAACAACTATTGTTGTTGAACAGGATGGCTTTGTTTTATGTTGAGGGTACATTCGCATGTCTATATGTGAAAACACTTAGTTTCCCAACTGATGTCAAGGAGTAGGTAAAGCATTTTCTGCCGCTTTCTCATTTATTTTTCTGAAGAACTATCAGATGATATTTTTGGACACGGCTCATAGCTCCGATTCACATCATGTTTTGGCCAACCAGGCACATCGAAGTGTCTTCTTCCAGTGAAATAAGTTAAGGGGATTTCATTACACTTTACTGCCCTGAACACAAGTAATTTTTAGTGTCAAACCAGTTTCAAAATGTACTATAGGACGTAGACACTGAAAAACTTCCTCCTCAGCAAGTACTTTAATGCTTAGTAAAGGCCAAATTCTGTCAAAGTTTTGTAAAAATCTTAAAGCTTTTTTAAAATACTTTTAACTATCGTGAAATTCCGCCACGGAATGTTATTCATTAATCTGTCATGTATGAGTCGCGTCAATGCCAAATTGGGTTACCATAACAAAGCAACTTATCCTTACAGACGAAAGTCGGGTAGCTCTAAACTCCATGGACCCTGGACACATTTGAGCATCAGTTCACCCATTTCATTCACGGTCCGACATGACTTAACGTTGGAGGACGTAAACTTTAAAAAAAAAACAAAAAAAAAAACAAAAAACAAAGCAACTGCTTCTCAAATCCTCAGAAATGACCATCAGATTGTTGCAGCCCTAATAAGCTGTCTTGGAAAATGCTGCCTAACCATAACATATGTTGATTATAATGCTCAAATGGGTTATAACAAGGCTAGTGACATCTTAGAAATGCAACTACTAATTCTTATCGCAACCATTAATTGTTACTCATTTAAATGCAGTGTGTAAATGCCGTTAATCCCGGTGTTACTATAATAGCAACGCAAATGCTTTCGCATGTGCCAATCAAATGTGCTATAATTACACTTGCGATAAAATGGCTACATCAAAATACTGTTGATTCATAATTCACCTACTTTAATTATAATTGCCAACCCAGCTATAACAACGCTTTCTGAAATCTCAATAAAATAACAAGTGAAAGCTCTCCTATCCAGAAATGATAGGAAACGATAACAAAACAGGTTTCTTAAATTCCCAACAACCTGCCATATAATTGCACTCATCACACAGTGAGACTAGAAAATATCTGTTTACGAAATATTCTACCTCCAATAACTAGCCACACATAAATTATTACCGATATTTCTGAAATTCCAAACAACGTGTAAATATGTACTTCAAGTTATCTTAGCATATCAACGGAAACTGTTACCCATTAGCCGTAATGTATAAGTGTTTTTGCTGATCGACTTTAAATAAAATAGCGAAGTCAAATCTTTCTCAAATCTGCAAGTACCTCTCATATAACTGCACTCACAGTACAGTAACGCTGGACAAAAAAAAACTTAATTTCTTAACTTGCTAAATGCCCTTTCATCACGTTCGGTCGACTAAGTTAGTGTAGTTACTGTGTTAACTTTAAGAATGCCCCATTCTATCGTGTTTACTTCAGCCAGCAGACACTGTTCCACATTATGCAAGAAGGTGATAACACAAGCGATCCTGAGCATTTGAACAAATAGCACGGTTGCCAGTTCAAAAACTCGAACCATTATGTAAATATACAGAGACTGCTGTACATGAGGGCAATGGACATATACTATGTAATCTCGGAATATGTGCTCATATGCTGAAAATGACACAGACGCAACAAAATAATCTTTAAAGCACCCGAGGATCAGCAAAGGCCATCTTTTGTTCGCTAACAAGGCAATTAGGAAACTACTGAAGGAAGCACAAAACACATAATCACATAATCCCAAAGCGAGGCAGAGTCCTCCTTTAGCGAGAGGTCGCCAGCCAAGAAAACAAAGAATCAACAACTCCTCTATCAATGAGCGACAAACAAACACCAAACGAATTTCATTTTCTCCGCAGTCAAAATCCTGTTCAGAAATGTTATATTTGTTTGTGCGTATCTTTATGAATGACCTAATACCTGATGTGAAGAAAAGATCTTTAAAGTCTAACAGTTTGCTTGCATAAATTTTGCTTGGAAAACAGAAACTTTGGCAAGTTTTTATTAAGTACGATTTGCATTTATTAAAGGTCTTTGCTCTATCCTTTCTAACAGTGAGCATTTTATTAATGAACAAGATATTTCAGAGTATAAGGAATCATTCAAATTTACTTTTAATATTGAAATATAGTATTAATATATAACCACTTATTATACATTTCTGTGGAATTGCTCAAATACGTTTCAGAACATCTTGAGTTTCCTCTGAAAATAAAGCAAGAATTATGAAGCAATTTAAGTATTTTTAAAATAATGCGGAATCGTATGTGCACCATTCTTTAAAAATATTCAATAATATAAAACCGTTCTTTAACACTAAAGACGTGGTGGAAAATTTTTAGGAAATGCAAGGAAATGCTTAGCTTCCCTTCCTCCTATTCTTAGCAAGCTTTGTTTTCAAAGGTTCAAACGATTGACCCGAAATTTCAAATATACCTCCACTTGATTTTTAAACTGTACTTAACGTTTTGTTAATAAACCACTTTTTCATGTCCCCTGTCTATTTGAAGTTTTCAATAGAAGCATAAGATCTTCGACATTGTACTTTCGTGAATTTAGTAACATTCCAGCTTAATAATTCGCAATATTTTAAACACTGCACGCATTCTCCTGGTCTGTGATACCCATACTACTGTTTAAAGTTAATATTTGTTTTGCATAAAGACCATCAGATTCAACGTCATTTTATAATCAGCTTAGGCCGGTCATCTTCCTGGAAACCGCTTTGTCTTGAATTTGTAGATAGTGATATACGCCATTGTATCTTTTCTATGTTAAATATTTTCCGGGAACCTAATCTTTAAAAGTTGCCTGTGAAGGCTATAACATCCTACCTTCCTCTTTTACTTTGAAAAATAAGGAAAAAACTGTTTAAATCAGAATCATTGAGCAAAACTTCAGAAAATTTCAGTACGTACATTGACTTGCGCAGAAAGTTACCTAAATCTCTATATAGCAGTAATGCTTTTCACTCCTTTTATGAGTTTCCGGTAACCAAACCTTGAATGCACCAACCCGTTATTGGTATTCTATGTAATTGGCCTCTAAGACATGTCTAGAAAACATACACACAAACATACACCTACACACGTACATACATGCATACACACACACACACACACACACACACACACACACACACACACACACACATATATATATATATATATATATATATATATATATATATATATATATATATATATATATATATATACAATATAGCTATAATTAAAGTGTGACATTTGTTGGGTAATAAGTAATGAATGGTGAGGTTAAAACAAGTTAAAATTGGTGTATAAGTTTCAGGTACGAAAATTCTATTCTGAAAAGAACGTAAAGAAAGTACCAATACTTGTCCGCAAATGATGAAATGAAGTTAATATACCCATTGGAAGTTCCATCCGCATTCTGAAAAAGTAGCTTGTGTCTTTGGACAGATTCCTTAGGATATACTTCTGAAATTAATGCTCTGATTATTACTTTCTCATTAGCTTATTACCAAGGTGACAGAAATGGTTCCCTTACAATTCCGTCATTCAGGGCAGCGAAGAACGACGGAAAGCTCACATTACTAATATGCGGAATTTGATCTCGGGCTTTAAAAGTACTAACTCTTTAGAACTGCAACCAAAGCTCAAATCGAAGCGAAATAAAAGTTGGAAACTATTTAATTTCCGTAGCGGAAGGAATATCTTACTATGATACAGCGGTTCACGGGCAATATTCCAGACAGAAAATCAGGAATATCCAACTGTTTGCAAAAGTTAAATGTACTTAAATATCCCCCCTATAACAATAGCCAAGTCCAACAACTGCGTGCTCAGAATGCAGATGCATATTCGGCTGCAGTTGGAGGAGGCATATCCCTTTGAGTGACAAAACTTGAAGGGCACTGTCAATATACGCAGTTGTGCCTGAGCTTCTTCTGATCTGGAGTTATTATTAAGAGCATGGTATGCTACGAAAATCTGGATAGTTTACAGACATTAAAGGAGCAGTAACGTTTCAAGTGACTGAGATGGGGTACGCTATGCAATGCAGCGGATAATGTGATTCAGAGACACCAATTTGTGAATCCTGTTCATCAGCGGTATATTGGGTTTAATTTGTACTAACTGTATTGGATTAAAGTCACCTCTAAAGGTTTACTTCCATTCACTCCCTACGCAGGGTCATTGCATTCTCTAAATGTTGATTTTTCTAAGTACACTTTTTTCTTCTTAACATTGTAATAGCGTGCATATATACATATACATGCTTTTTGGAAACTCAGAATATCCCTTCATAGCAATGTTAGAAAAAAGTTTATACCTCGTTTTATTCCTCTCAGGGACTCAGAGAAGTAAAATATTCAGAAAACTGTAGTTGGTGTATTTGGTTCTTCCTATTATTATAACATAGTATTTCTGAAAGTATAATCACTTCCTTTATCAAAAGTATTTTTGCAAATAGGAACATTCTTCGGCTTCCTTTTCAATAAATATATGTTAGAACGTAACTTTCCCAACTACGAGATGTCGAGCTATCCTCTCCAAAAATGTATATAGAAAAAGAACAATATTCGGGACGCTTCCATCTAAACCATGCAATTAATACTGCAGCGCCTCTGTAAATTCTAGTATAAACAAATGAGAAACAAATTTCCAACAAATAGTGTGTTGTCATTTGTTTAGTGTTATCGTAAGGACAAGATCTGGGAATTTTGAAACAAAAGAAAACCTAACATGTAGGCTTTAACGAATTAAACCCCTCTCATTATACGTATAACCACTTTTCTTCTATGTTAAACGTCTATTGGATGATTAAGCTTTAGAAATAATCCTTGCGTTATGCAGGGTAACACCCGTCTGTAACCTTTTCCCCTATAATTTCTGGTTCTAACTCCGTCTGATTATCCTTTAATACTTTCAAACGCAGTGGTTTAAAGTATACTGTTGGATGTCGGTCATATAGATATACCGTCCATAAGGGATTTTTTGAAAAGCCACTTCCTTCTAAATTTATGCTGAAGTTGCCCAACATATCAATTAATCCGTCTTTTCCGCAGTGCACGTTTTATACCTCTTTCATTTATTTGTGCCCATATTTGCTCAATATCATTCGTATCACAATGGCACGGAGGTAAGGTATGTTTATTTAAGTCAACTATGGAGTCGATTTTATACAGTTTGAACTTCTATTTATTGCTCTTAATTATTTCGTGCAAAACCTGTTTTGATAACATATTTTCATTATTACCATATTTCACTGTCAATATAAAGCACTGTTTGTAAATAAGCAAGCCCTTCACTGGCTGCAGAACCTGTCGCTATCTGACGGAGGCTGGGTAGTCGCAGATAGCAATGGCAATGTGTTTACTCAACTTTTCACCCCTCCCTTGTCACAGGGAGCGGTAGCGCTAAGTATGTCATGTTTCAAGTTACACCAGACGAACACTAATCACATTTATGCTAAAGAAACGCCCGGTTCCAGATTGAAGAAAAACATGCAACCATAGTAATTATTTTTGTTTGAGTTGCCTGGATGAGGCACTGCAAGAAATTTATCATTAACTTATTGGGTAAGATATTTTAGAATTGCAGGACAAAAATTTAATGGGTTGACTAATTCATCACGGCGCTATTTTTAATGCAGACTCTGTGCCGTTTATAACTCCACTAAATGCAAAGAGCAGGTGGGGAAAGTGCACAGTTAATCGATATTGAATAAAATAAAACGCAGTGCCAAAATATTTCATTCTGCACATACAACTGAAAAGTAACGCTGGAACCAAATCTCCATCCCATTATCACATAGAATATGGGCACCGAAATTAGAGATATTACGGAATTTAAAGCAATCCTGTTTGTACTGATCAGGGTTGGTGTCTCAGTTTTCTTTTCTTTCCGAGGGAATGATAAGAAAAGCACGAGTGTGCTTAATGCGACCATGATAACCAATCCCAACTTCATTGTATCTGAAAAAGAAAGTTAGACTTAATGTCAAACAGTTCCTTCATTTACACTCAGAATATTCTTTCATAGCCCAAAATGTTCGCTGACACCGCCTTAAGCTGTGATAGGACATTTCGTTTAAATTATTTTTAACAAGGTTTAGATACTCTAAGAATGAATCATTATGTGTTACCCCATTAATAGAGCTGCCTTAATAGAATATTAGTACTTCAGCTGAAATGTGTTTATCCTTTAATGTTACTTGTGTATCTTCACTGAAATGAGGGATTTTGTAGCAAAAATGTCTTGGAATTTTTATAGGATTTAGGATGACCATAAAGGTGTTGGAAAAGGGAAGCCCTATGTATCACGTTCTACTTCACTTTGGCTCTCAGAAAGGCGGCCCGGTTTCGATCCCAGGCTACCGCAAAGTGAGATTTTCTGTAGATAACACGGCCTCGGGGCGGCCTTTCTCCGGGATTTCCAGTTTCCCTCACCGTTTCATTCAACTGGTGCTCCATCTACATCTCATGTATTATTAGTGTCACCGCCTGCGGTGCCGTATGTAGTAAAAGCGGGCGTTAAATACTACACACTTTTTTACCTCACTGTAACCTGTGAGGACCGATTTCGGAGGTCCCAGTATCGAATTCTATCGGACGCCCACTCTCAAACGGCGCTTATTTTTTATCCATGGGTTTCACTAATCAAGAGGCAAATGTTGGAGTGGTTTCTAATCTATCACAATTCTCTTTTCATCATTTCCCTGACATTTTGCATCCTGATCATCATTCAGGCTTGCTTCTAAATTTCGTGGTGTCCAGGGGTAGCATGCTAACTTGTGGTCTCCGAAGTCATGGCTTAAAACACGGCAGAGGTCAATGGGCTTTACTTCCGCCATAATCGTTCTTAGCACAGCTTTCTTCCAAAGGGAGGTAAGACCGATAGTCTTGTATCGTGGATTTAAGGCACTTAAAGAACCTCAAACCTGATAGGGACTTTGAGCAAAATTAAGTGATCTTTCACGTGCAAAATAGACCGGGATGCTGAGAACCTCAACAATTCCAGGCGATTCATTGATACAGCTAAATCTTATATTTTTGGACAGATTCTTGGGAAAAGAATACTTCCTGTGTTCACGAGAAGGTTGCTTTGTCATCTCCGTTTCTGGACAGCTTCACCAGTGAAACGAGGCTTCTAGTCAGGAAATGTTAGGCATATCCTTGAGTTTGATTACAGTCTCTTGTATAGCTGTTTACCTCATTTCTTCTGTTTGGTGGTAGCACCAATGAATCCATGAAAGTGTTAAGTGTTCGTGGTTTTCCCTCAATTCTATAATGGTAACCTAATATTTAGTATTGCCTATTACATGGTTGTCCCTGAACGCCCCGGTTGATAACCTGTCGTTGGCAGAAGAATATTATGCATTATCGTTTGTACACTAGCGGCGTACCGGCCCAACATTTATCTTCTAGAGAATGCTACCATTCCTCATGAATATAAGTATTTAAGTTTATCTTTCGTTATAAAGGTAGTTCGAAATTTTGTTCTGTCCATTTATGCTAATGTGTGACCTGTAGTACACATCGCTAGTGGCCCGAAGAGTTTCTCTGCCGACATTTTGGGGAAAGCGCACCGCTTATACACTCCCTGAAGATAATAATGCCAGGAACTTAAATATGGACAATTATGATGGTACTTTTATATTTTATCCACCAAATCTTCTTTTAATGCCTCCATAGAACTGAGTAGTTCTATGTGTAGTTCCATTCAGTGCATAAAGTAGCGATGGGTTGCTTCTGCAATATTGACTTCTTGATGAAAGGAGTAAACAAATTCTCTATATTCCTTTATAAGCACCTATAATTTCAGGAAATAAAATACGTTTGCTAATGTTTCATGTTACAATAGCACTAAAAATTCCGTCTTTAGTTTAAGGAGTGGCTTATGAAGTAATTGGGACATATTTCGTTAACTCCAATTCACATTGTTCTACCATTTTACTTGACCAGACATATACAGCAAGGTTTCATCAGAAAAACAGCTAAGACCAGAAACAAGATAACAATATGGATGCTTTATTGGCGACCGTGGGTGCCCGCAATGTGAGTAGTATAATTTCACCACCTTTTTTGATTGTCGAGTAGAGAAACAAAACGAAAGGCAACATTCAAGGACAGGCATAGCTGACGTCACGAAGCAAGAAGCTCGAGCCGCAGTGTTTCCGTGGGAGGGATTTGTTCTAGATGTTCCGAACTTCCAAGATCGAGAGTATTTAACTTTCAGAACCTTCCCACCACGACCGGCAGGATATAAAAGGCAGTGTGAAAGCCAGCCGCTGGCATATCATGGTCCAGTTTACAGCAGAATAGCCTTGAGTCTGTCTGCAATGAATGCAGTACGTTCAAACCACTTTATGAGTCTGTAAGGCAATGTGCAGCGCAAAGGAGTAGTTTCTAGTTGTGAGTTGACCACTGAATATTGGAGCTGTTGTGTCAGAAAAATGGAAACTTTCGTCGTGCGTCGGAGAAACCACAAGAAGCACAAATTGGTGAGATATAAAGGAGCATTCAACAGAGGTGTTTACGCCATGTATTTGTTAAAAAGGAGAAAGTGATTGTGACGTATCATTGAACTAACGATTTGGTGTCAAATGCGGTGAATTAAGATAAATTTCACTTGTTTCTGGAACAAAATTAATCATCAGGCGCAAATTGTGGAATCTGTTGCAGCAAGGAAATCTTGGAATGTTATACACATTAAAGATTCCTGGAGTTAATTCCTATTGATGTATCCTTAATATTTGTTTATGGGCAGCCTACGGGAAAATAACATTGAAACTTTAGTCTTAAAACCTAAGTAAAATATTTTATTTCAGTTTATTCTACGTTTGCCCCTAGATATATCGCTCTCATGTTTTCTTCGCTCACTCTTTCACTCATTCTTCACTCATTCGTTCTATCTACAGCAGACTTACTTTGCTAACATTTTTATAAGGGCCTGTAAATTATTAATTTGGTAAAAAAATTACACAATGGAGTTTTCCGCATAAATTCAAGTTCACAGTCTACATGCGACTTTGGTTTCAACAAATCTTAAGAAGGTGAATACATCCTGTTCCTTAGTATGCCCATTTGGTAGACACACAGAAACAAAGTTAACTGGCGGCTTCACCTAGGCTAAAATCATCATATAAGAATTCCAAATGCTGTTATCCCCTCTAGCACGTGAGTTTAGCTAGCAATACGGGAGATCAAACCGATTCATGTTACGAATGTAAGTACACGGCTTCCACTAGTCACTCCAATCAGACAAACCCCATATTCGCTTCATTGTGAATGTAACAATTCTTTCTCCATCGATGAGAAATTTGTTTCACGGATTTTGTTTACCATTTTGTTTATCCGCCATTACTTAGCTGTGTGCAGACGCAGCAGACGAAAATGAAGACAAAAGCTAATCACACAACTTTTAAATTCTACCTGTAAATAAAGTGCGTAGATGTATTGAACATACATTTGTATTTCATTTATTTCTCATCTTTCTTCTACATACAATTTCATTGATACATTGACATTTATAACATTTCTTTCACACAATAACAAAATAGCTTATTCACATTTAACATACCCTTTCTACCTGCTTGCCTCGAATCTCGGTCTCAATACACATAACCCCTGGTTTTCCGTGTATTAATGACCTTCCTCTCCCTTGTATCCCTCGTTCTAGTTTTTCAGCCCTTAATTGTAATTTACTCTTCATCAATGTTAACCATTTCTCTCTAACTTTCCCCAGATATTCACCTATATTTCTTATATCCTTTTCTCCTTTTACCAATAAATTTTTTTATTTTTAATTCCTCCGCATATCCCTAAAACTGTCCCACTTTTGTTGCCAAATTTGTTCTACCTATATCTTTGTTCGTTCGCAATAAAGTATACTAAGCCAATCTGTATCCTCTTCTCCACAAATTGGGCATTTCCCTGTATCCTTTTCATATCTAATACCTTTCAAATTTCTAACTCCTGTCCTTGCCCTGGCAAATCCTTCTCGCCCTAACTTATTTCACACATCTATGTATTTCTCCTTCCTCCACAGTGTCTTTATTTCTCTATATATCCTCAATGATTTTTCTCCCTTACACTGGTAAATATAACTTGGCTATCTGAATCTTCCAGGCTTAATTCTACCTCTTTCCATAAGCCCCTATAATAATGCTCCTCGTTTCTCCAAATATGCCCCATACCTATCTGTTCCATCAGTTCGTTTACTTTTTGCACCCAAGGCTCTCCCCATTTGCTTCTCATCTGCAAAAGAAAACATTCCTTGATAATATTGTTTGCCTCCAAATTAGCAACCCTGTATAGTTATTTCAATGCCCTTGAGACAATTTTAACCCTTGTTGAATGTCTTCCCAACTCTAATTGTGCTGCCCCATTGGGTGAAGCTACCGGTAAGCCCAAAATATATTTACAGAAAGATCTGTTAATAACATCCACCTCTTCCCATGCTTCATCCACTCCCTATATCTCTGTCCCATGCGACATCTTATTTTCCACTATGGCAGTATAGATCCTTTCCGGCCATTTGACATTAATGTCAGGTAATTTCCTTAAACATGCTCTTACAATACTCATGGCCATTTTACCTTTTGCTAGAGCCAATTTTTTCTGTTCAGTCCATTTACCATCACAGCTCAATCCTATCGCCAAATAATCAAATCCCTGTACGACCTCTATTTCTCTTCCATTTATCTCCCATTTCTCATCTTAACGCAATCTATAACCTTTCTTAAAAACCATGATCTTCGTTTTCTTTTCGTTAACTCTCAACACCCATATTTGGCAATAACTACTTATTGCTTCAATTGCCCTTCTCAGCCCTCCAACAGATATAGAACCAACTACTAAGTCATCTGCAAATAACAACCCTGGGATTTCTTTGTTGTGAATAACTGGTGAGTGAACCCTATTTTTAGCAATCTCCTCTAGAATATCATCTTGAACATACATAACAATTACAATATTTTACCACGAGTAAAATTTGGAGACCATATGCAAAATTCTAAATATGGATACCTTCTAGAAATAACATAATTTATAATTTAAAACCCCATTTTCGTAGTTTCATTATAAATATATACATTAGATGTAGCAATATAGGAATTTATATTATAAACATATTTTAAATTTTAAATCATTAAAAAATCTCAGTAATTTCGGCTCTTAAACATTTACGTATAAACTACACTTCCTTTTCATTTACCCGAGGTGAAACACATGTTTATTTCCGTTGTAAATAAGAAGTCCTGAGTTCGAATCTCGCTCAGAATGTTACCCGTATAAGGTGTTATCCGGGGTATTCAAATATTCTAAAAGACGAGTGTTGGTTAACTCTAAGACCATAGACCCTGCGCTCATTTGAGCATCATTGCACCCATTTCGTTCTTCGTCCGATATTACTGAACGTTAGAGGACGTATATCAAGGTAACTAAATAAAAAGGAGTACAGCATTGACGAGAAGATGACGGAACATGACGGGTGTCTTTCCATTGGGAACTGCTACTGGAGTGCACCTTGGATCTCAAATGAACGGATCACAAGTAGTATTCGCGAGGAAGATGTCGAAGGATCGGCACACGCATTCAAAATACATATAGTTTTTTCGGGGGTATTCTCCTGGTCGCCTAGAGCGTTCAAGAAAACTTCTGTCCTGGCTGCCCCGAACAGGTGTAACTTCTGTGTCACCCAGGTGGCTCGTGTCCAATGGTTGTATGAGTAAATAATCGCGTAGAACAACCTCACTTAGTAGGTCGACTCTGCTCCAAAAATTGCCTTTAAACACTTAACTGCAGCTGCAGTCCAAAATGTGCATTGCAGAGTTATAATTAAATCTGCTACCCTTAAGCTAAGCTATGACAATATGACTAGACATAGTTTCTGAAATAAGGACAATGTTAGCTAACTTAGTCCATCACTCATTTGGAAAAGAAGATCTAAAGCATCTAATGAATACACTGAAGTATATTTCTTAGTTCACGTTGCGCTTTTGCTTATAGTTTTAAAGACGGTCCATTTTTGTGAAATACTTCCAAATAGCTAATCACTTTCCACACAGTTGTCAGGGCAGTAACGTTGCGTCTAGACTGGCTCTAAGCATGTAGTGGGACACGACGGGAAAATAATACACTGCTACATTTTATCTAAGTTGTGCACGGAGGGATTATATATTTAGCAGTTAAAGTGAAAAAAAATCAGTTGTAAGCCACAGAGTTTTCAATATAAAATTTTCTGTGTATATACTCAGAGAAAGGGATGGAATTACATCTGACAGATACAAATGAAATATTGTTATTTGTTAACTTTTTGAGGCAGACAGATTTTAAGATTACAAATCCAAAAATTGTGTCTTGATTTCAATTCAAGTTTCCCAAGAAATAAAACAGAATCAGCGCAAAATAAACAAAATTAAACGAAAAATCACCAACTTCATGCTCACATTCTATATATCTGGTTTCTGGAGCTCTAGAATTTAAATGATGTGTATATTTTTCTTTGTGAGTGTAACATTCTATTTTATACGTGATGAGGATATAGGTGAAAAGTGCATTGTAAAATTCAGTAAGCGCCCAAGTACTTACGACAACTGATTCGTTATTATCATTTAATCAATGAATATCAATAACTGTAGTTAGTTAAAAATAAAATGAATACGAGTTGTTTATTAAACAGGTGATTAAAGTGGATGTAAACAGTCGTTACAGCTTAGAAATAAACTTCCTTTCAAGGTATTACATCTACTATTAGGTTATATTTACATAAGTAATATATTCTTCTTTCTAATTAAGTAAACAAAATGCAATTATATTCTTCAGTATTCAGTAACTTCCTAAATTATTGCTTTATATTTCATGAAATACTGCAACTGAAGGTTAGTTCGTAACAACAAAGTGATAACATGTTCTCAATTTCTTTTCAATGAACATAAAAGCGTCATTGTTTCACTTTTAATCCTCTCCGTTCTTGTGTTATATTTTTTGATATAAAATCTATGCTGCAGCATAATAGAGTTTCTTGTAAGTATATCATTCACATTAAAGCCTGTAAATGAAAATTTCAAATCAATTGTTTAGACCTCCTTTGTTGAAACACAATAAAATTTAAATTACATGTATCACTATACTTTTACATTTTTAGCTTATGCTCTCCAGGCCTCTAACTGAAAGACCAATATACATGTTTAATATTCTTGAAAAAAATTATTTGATTATATAATTGGAAATAATAGGTCTTTCTGAAGGAAAAGCCAACTTATAGTGGTAATTCTACTCAAAACTAAGGGTTAACCAATGTTCATTATTAAATTATTGAAGCTGACTTCGATATCCAGTGTGAATGTCCAAAATCCACGTGTAGTAGAAGTAGTGTGCATTGCCGTTGGGTAAGGGGGTTGATGAACAGTGTAAATGGAAGAGAAGAGGGCAAATCTCAGATATGACAGTCAGCGGAGCGAGGATTGAAATTGAAATTGCACTACGGCGATTACAGAGTGAAACAAGTGTTGGAATCGGGATTTAAAAGAACAATGTGAAACAGTTTGTGGGGAAGCAAGGGATTAGAAAAGGAGGTGAGAATTACGAATTGGATATTGAGATGCAGGGGCATATCAATAAGACAAATATATGGCTATTATGGGTAAACTGCAGAAAGGTAAGAATACAATTGGGGCATGTGAGTTAGAGGAAAATATATGAGCAAATTTGACGCGGTTGTACAATTTGCAGAAAGGAAGGTAGATTACAAAGAGTTTGTGGGAAAGTAAGGAGATTTGAGAACGTGTGAAGAAGTTGGAAGAATATTGAAAAATGAGGATTATGAAATTATATTATTTGTTACAGGGAAAATGTATGCCAGAAATGTGGCAATGTACAAGTGAGAAATATTGCAACGTGAGGTTAATGGAATACAGAGCCACTGAAACAATTCTAATATGAAGTTGATACAAGAGACAGCAATTTACAGGGATAGACAAAAATTTGGTAAACAGGAGAAACCATGTAGGGTAAAAAAATAAATGGAGAGCAATGACTAAACATATCTTCTTCTTCTTCTTCTTCTTCTTCTTCTTCTTCTTCTTCTTCTTCTTCTTCTTCTTCTTCTTCTTCTTCTTCTTCTTCTTCTTCTTCTTCTTCTTCTTCTTCTTCTTCTTCTTCTTCTTCTTCTTCTTCTTCTTCTTCTTCTTCTTCTTCTTCTTCTTCTTCTTCTTCTTCTTCTTCTTCTTCTTCTTCTTCTTCTTCTTCTTCTTCTTCTTCTTCTTCTTCTTCTTCTTCTTCTTCTTCTTCTTCTTCTTCTTCTTCTTCTTCTTCTTCTTCTTCTTCTTCTTCTTCTTCTTCTTCTTCTTCTTCTTCTTCTTCTTCTTCTTCTTCTTCTTCTTCTTCTTCTTCTTCTTCTTCTTCTTCTTCTTCTTCTTCTTCTTCTTCTTCTTCTTCTTCTTCTTCTTCTTCTTCTTCTTCTTCTTCTTCTTCTTCTTCTTCTTCATCTTCTTCTTCTTCTTCTTGTTCTTCTTCTTCTTCTTCTTCCTAAATATATGGAAGGGCTACCGCCATCAAAGTTCTGAGCACAGTCAACTTGTCCAGTAGCAATGAATACCATTTGGTACTCACGACGAAGGACTAATTGGAATATTGGAAAATATTGGAATATTGGAAAAATCGGATTATGAAATTATATAATTTGTAACAGGGAAAATGTATGCCAGAAATGTGGCAATGTGCAAGTGAGAAATATTGAAACGCGAGGTTAATGGAATCCAGAGCCAATGAAACAATTACAATATGAAGTTGATACAAGAGATAGCAATTTACAGGGATAGCCAAAAATTTGGTAAACAGGAGAAACCACGTAGGATAAAAAAGTAAATGGAGAGCAATGACTCAAAAAAGGGGAAAGCACATATAAAGTGTGAAATATATGGAAGGGCTACCGCCATTAAAGTTCTGAGCACAGCCAACTTGTCCAGTAGCAATGAATACCATTTGGTACTCACGACGAAGGACTAATTGCTCCTTCTAATGGCAAAACAATACTCCATTACTTATTACCGAAGAAAAAAAATGTAATAAACCTGTAAAGAAAGTGGGTAGATTTGTACACCTAACTTCTGATTCGTCATTCTTGCAGCTACAATAATAAAAGCAAACATTTGACGCAGCAGCAATCATTCGAGTAAAGTGTAATGATTGACGTCCTAGTCAGACAATTACCTAGGTGCGTTCGTTCGTAAAATACAACGTCTATATAAAGCTAGGGGCCTCCCAGACCCCACGCGACTAACCGAGTTAATGTTCTGATGATTACGATGATCTTAATGTTAATATATGTACTGGTTTATCATGAACATAACCATGTCAGTCACTATTCTTTCCAGCTAGCGCAGAGTATATATTTTTTAATTTTCTTTCATCAAAAGTATTTAATATAGATAATACAAAGAAATTGTAAGGTAAGCATAATATTTTCCGGATTTTTTTACATGTAACAACACAGCACAGTGGTGTCGTTGAAGGTGAACCTCCTCCGCAGAGGAGGGGCCTTCGACGTTTTGCCATTTCGGGACATCGTCCCTTACTGGCATGATGGTGGTTATTTAATGATATGACGGTGAGTGGATGGTGGCGGATATTATTTAAGGGTTGATTGGTTTGTTTGTTGGAGGTGAAATGTAATGAACATCTGGAGGGGATTGTATGGGCCTATGGTGGTGCAAGCACTAGTCTGGGTCGCTTGTAGGTTTCACCGGGGTCTAGGTCATATTCGCCCAGACCGCGGATTAGGCTGTTGAAGCTTGAAGGGAGCTTGTTATAAAAATTTTGAGATAGGTTAAGGATGTATTCTGAGATTTTTGGGAAGGAGAGATCTGCATGGATATTGTCGTTTGGAATGTACCGGTCGGAAGCGGTTGCTATCCGAAGGTAGCGGTTCTGCAGGACTTGTAGCTTGTAGAGATGTGATTTTGCTGCAACTCCCCAGACTGTGCAAGCATAAGTTAGTGCAGGGCGGAGTATTTGTAAATGAGCAATTTGTTCTGCAGGCTCATTGTAGATTTCCTATTTATCATGGGATATAGCATGGCCATCCTTCTGGACACTTTGTTTGCCACAGTGGTGATGTGTTGTTTCCACGTCAGACGCCAATCCAGGGTTACTCCAAGGTATGTAGCCTCCGAGGACCATTGTACTTCCTCTCCAGCCAGGCGGAGATTGGGTACGTCTTGTAGAGCACTAGAGTAAACATAGAGTAAACTATGACACAAATTATACTTAATGGGTTTCAAAAACGTATAACATGGAAATTTCAAAAGAGAAAACTTTGTTCGTACCTAAGATAATTATAGAAAATAGAATAAATTTAAACTTTAACTTCCTTGGATGTGAAAAATAAATCTATAAAATGCACGAAACTAATGATGTAAGCAGGTTAAAGAAGAATTATTATAACCAATCCATCCAAGAGCTGTCCTCTCTCAAAGCAATGGATCATCTGCTACTCTCACTCTGCATGAATAGCTGAGTCAATAAATGCTTGGGTAATGGCGAATTTTATCTCACTGATTTATTACTCTTACAGAAGGCTTTTTACAAAATTCCCCCAAAGAGCCATTTTGAAATTTTAAAATATTTAGGGAGTGGCCATTATCTCTGTTACTAATAATTACGGGAAGTTTAACATATTTATGATTTCTTTGTTATTAAAGGTGCTACAATATTTCTTTTTCTCATTGGCGTCTAACAAAACCCTCCCTGATTAATTTAAGAATATATGTGAGAAAAGAAACTCTTTAGAACCTCTGATGTTTGGTTATATGTTATGACATATCGTTTTATAGCATAAGCTTTACAAGGCATAGTTTATGAAATAATCCTTTCCATAAAACTTATAACCTACAGGTTTTGGAATCTAACATATGTCATGTAATTGTTTATATGCAATGATAAAGCTTGGAAGGAGGGAGAAAGTAATAAGGTTCATCATATGAGGCAACTGCTCGCAACTCGTCGCCACTTAAGGGATGTACCTGAACTGCGATTATCTGCATCAGAAGTATCATGGAACACAGAAGTACAATATCTTGGAGTGCTTCTTGATATGCGACTTACCTGGAAGGCACATATTACATCACTAACTTCCAGAGTATCCAAGCGTATGACGAGGCTCTATTCACTGTACAACAAAAATCACCTATAGCTCTGAGGAATAAGACCCTTCTATACAAACAAGTAATAAGGCCCACCTTCACCTACGCCTTTCAGGTTTGGGGCGCAGCTGCAACTAATTTCATATACTTCAGAACCGATAGTTTCGAATAACAACAGCTGCCGAATGGTACATTCCTTATGACAACATCCATTCAGACCTACCGTTTCCCAAATTAAATGATTATATCCTCAGCCTATCTCACAAATTCTATTCCTGTCTTCCCTACAGCTTCAATCAACTTATCCGAGGCCTCGGAGGGTATAACGTTCCCCCTAGGAAACGAGCGTCCCAAGCTTACCTTAGGCCCATCATAAGTTCAATAGTCATCCACAATTAACATATCTGCTCGATCATCCTACCACTCGTGATACTTAATAGAAAATAAACCACCATCTACCCAACGTATATTATTATAAATCCATCATAATATCAGTAAGGGAAAGAGTCCCAGAATGGTAAAACGTCAAAGGCTTGTTGTCCTAGAAGAAGGATTACTCTTCAACGACACCTCTATGCTGTGCGATTTCCTTCCTCCGTCATTTAACAAAATACAGACAGTCCGAAACGAGCTTCAAACCATGGAGTTTCAGAGCACTGCAGATAAGCTTGTCAGATGCTCCGATTTTCACACAATCCTCCACTTTTTCTCCCAAATTTTGTTTAGCCGTCTATTATTTACCGGGATTACATAATTCTCCGTTTTTATATGCCTACTGCGAATTACTGATATATAATTACTGATATATAATGACTTAAATATTCCCATAAAGTTTATGAAATCTATGGAAAATGGCACTGTGTCTTGTTTCATTTCGCGAATGTTGGCAACAGAAGTGCCCTCTAAATCAACGTAGGTGCATGTGTGTGCCGGCATGTAGCAGCAGAGCAGCACGTGTCTGCCAGCGATAAGCAAATTTAATGTCTCTTTGAGTTTGTCTTTCAGTGGCTTCCAGTTCCACCTCCGTTACCGTTCTGCTCTACGTTATCAATGTGTTACAAGCATGGTTGTTGGAAGCTAAGGTCTAAATTGTTGTGATCGTGGACAAAAGTAGTTGGAAAATGTTTGAGGATGAAGACGATCCATCAAAGACTCCTCCACCACAGAAATTACAGGAAAAACATAATCAAATATATCTCAATAAATGGGAAGACATATTTCCATGGGTAAAGCCAGCATCGGATGAAAATCGGGCATTTTGTATCACTTGCACTTCAGCATTTCACATGGTGGACAAAGTGATTTGAGGCAACTTAAGCGTTTTATGGGGCATCTCATCAAGGAGAATTGTAATGCTGGAGTTGGAAAGAGCTTTCGATATATTTTGTTAATTTGCACAATAAACTAGAATATGACAATATCACAGCGTGTGAACTTGGTTTGGTGTATCATGCAATGAAACACAATTTAAGGTAGACTAGTATGGACTGTGAAAACAAACTTTGGTTCAATATTTTCAGTGATTCTGTGATTCCTTCCAAATTTTCATGTGGCTGCACTAAAGCTGAAATGATAGTGAAGAATGTTCTTGCTTCTAAAACTGTTAATGACAGTATCAATTTTAAGTTGTCCACAAAAACCTTCTAACTTTTTTTCATTGGGTACCGATGCATCAAACAGAAGCAATCGAAAAATGTCCCCAATTTGCATCCGCTACTTTGAAACTTAAAGATATTGCAAAATAACCTACTAATTCTTGTGTAAAGTGCTGAGGAAAGCATCTATAGCAACTACTGGTTTGGTGCAGCTGAGCCTCTAGAATCACAACTTAGATGTTAATTATGTGTCTTCTTATCGTGCAGACAATGGCAATGTGAACTATGGAAACAAACATTCTGTGTTTCATTTATTAAGAAATAAAAAACCTATTTAGTAAAAGCTAATTGCTCTAATCATGTCTTACATAACACAATCAAGTAAGGCATTAACAGAATAGATATTGATGTAGAAAATATAATTTCAAAGATTTCTAATGACTTCTCTGCCTCTGCCAACAGAAGAGAAGGGTTAAGGTCATTCTTCGAATTTTTGAATTTGAAGCGGACTGAGATTTTGAGGCATGTTCCCACTAGCTGGCTCTCATTAACACCAGCCATTACATGACTGCTTCAGAATAGGGAAGCAATTAAAGGTTATTTCAGTATCATTCCAGACTGTCCAAAATGATAATCTAAACTTTTTATGAACGATGACTCAGGGGAAGCCTTAAATACACTTTAATGTTCTAAATGATGTTAGAATTCAGCTGCAAATTGTAACTAAAATTCTGGAACGTCAGACTCAAATGCGCTAGAGTCATATAAACATATGAAACTTCTCAGCTGCAAAGTTCAGCAGAGAATGAAACACAACATTTTACGTAGTAAGGCAAAAGAATTAATTAAGGTATTATCTAAGCCACTACAGAAAAATGTTATTGCAGACCTAAAGAGCTTTTATAGTAATATGCTTCAGTACCTACAGGAAAGATATGCCGTGACAAATGACTATACCTATGCATCGCTTACAGCATTGTCTTTACAGGAAAGATTGAGTTCGAATATTTTGAAAAAGTCGTAGAGCTGTTCCAACCCAGAGAACATATTTCCATTGATGACCTGTACTAGTAGTTATCTTGATTATCTCTGCAGCAGTGTGAATAAAGATGGTGATTATGCAGCAATCTGCCTTACATTCTTTTTGTCATTACCCGGGCACGACAATTCTTTGACAAATATTTGCACATTGGTATGATTGTATTTAGCATCCCTGGGTCAAATGCTTTTGTAGAGCGAATATTTATTCATGAAAAGTAAGTGTACTTACTTAAAAGCAGCTGATCAATATATATATAATCAAGGTAGAGCTCCAGGTGACAGTGAACTATGAGAATAAATCTTGTTCAGAATTTTCTAATTCAGCAAAATGTGATGTAGATTTATTAAAAGATGCCAAGAGTTCAGTGAAATACAAGTAAATGTGGCCTTTCAGATTGCGGAGCACTTGGGACTTTAATAGCGTGCATAACTTAATGTTTATGTATAAGCATAATTTGTGTTTGCTAATTTATCTTTCTTAGCTAAAAATATGTTAAAGTCAATGAGAGACTCCTTTTTCCGTTCTTACTCTAGCAACCCTAACTTGCAACGATAAACCGTAGGTATATAAATTTTACGAGGAAATTTGAATAAGAAAGTACAAATTTATAGAAAGGTTATTTTTAAATTTTTGTAAATTTCTGTCACTTGATACTATCGAACAGAAAACCTTATGTTGCCATCGCTAATTTATGCAAAAGTAGCATTACAGATTATATGCTGCAAGAATGTACAAGAATAAATTTAACACTTTGAGGACCACATTCCAACATACCTCATATAATTGGATCACATAAATTGATCATATATAATAGTCATAATAATGCATCATATATAATATCATAGAAATGGACTGAACATTTGTGTACATTTTCCAAGAGCGCCTTGTATGTGCAAACAGCGAGTTTCTGCCAGAACTGGAAGTTGTCTTGATTTGTTCCGGAAGTCTACAGAGTGCACATAGAAAGATGAAGAGCTTGAAGCGTCGTAGGTCTACTAGCAGCTTCCGGACCCCTTGGGTAACAGCTTTTACTCCCTTACTACTAACCCGGTTTCACTTAAGCTCACACTGTGCCATACGTCAATAAGTTGTTTGGAGACATTGGCAAGACAATGGGTATCAGTTTAAAGCTTCCCTCATCGTAATCACCAAGCCGTTTAATGAGTAGGGCAGTGCAGTTGTTTTTTTATCCAGACAAAATAAGTTCAAGTTTTTCTTCTCTTTCTCTGATAGTATATGATTATCCTTGTATGTATGCTCATTTATACCCATGTTCTCATATTTCCTGTCTCCATAAAAACATGTCTTCTTGGACCTGCCTCCTTTGTTTCTGCCTGCAGGATTCCATCTGATGACCTTCATTGGTATTCTCCCCTATGAAATATTTCTCATGTGACCTTACCATACGCGTTACATTTCTTCAATCTAATTTATTATATTTAAAGTAGCTACAAAGTAAGAATGAACGTGGGTTGAGCCAATACAGTTATCCTACAGTCTTCGTGTTGCCAGTTCCACGGCAAGTGGGCGACAGAAATGGAAGATACAATATCTGTCTTTGTCTCAACCTAGCAAGTATCATTCAGATGCTGAGATGTACAGTGATACAATGCTGACAGAGAAGTTCGCTTAATATCTCAGCATGTGTGTGACAACATATACAATGATTATCGCACAATCTGAACCTTGAAACTCTGAAGTGGAGAACAGTTTGCTTACATAGCTATCGTTCATATGCACACAAAACAAAGCGATTCAAACTAGATGCCTTCTACGAAATAAGTGTTTGCTACGGTGAAACAAAATAGTGAAATTTCAACGACTTGTGAACATAGTTTCTATTTTAATTATGTCATATTTGTATACTGACTGTAATGGACTTTCAACCAATTTTAAGTCCATTAAAATACTTAATAAATATGAAAGATATGAAGGGGTATTTGTGAAACATTTTTACACCATGAATATCATGTACCTACCAATGTTATGCATTTTGCGCAGAAATTTTAGTCCTGCAGCAACAATATCGCCTCTTTCAAACAGAAATTTGCGATCATCGTTGGTTCTTCTATATTTGAACCCAAGAGATTTCAGAATATTATGCATAGAAGATACAGGATCCGTATATTCTATTTCCCCCCTGATTATATTGGTCAACCTTTTGGCAGTTGGATATTCACCCTTCTCATGTAAACCATAAGTTGTTCTACGTAAAACACGCTTCTGAAAACTAAGTTGCTAGCACGCTTTGTAGCTGCCCGATGTTTCCCTGGAGACCAAAATATGTAAACATCTCATAATTTGGTACACTGTTTGCCTTCTTTAACAATGTTCGTCACAGAATGATGACTCACGTGACAAGCTTGTAACATCAGTTCTCCACTCTGAGCGAAATTTGTACTTTAGAAAATATATTTATTTGATATCTGTTTGAGAAAAGAATACACATTAACAAGAATATTTGTAGCCAATTTATGTAAAATCTTATCAGTTGTTTCACAGTTACTACTAGGCGCACTAGTACTAGGCTTGCTACGCGGTATATTTACTAACTTTGAAAACGCACGTGTGCACTCTTAAATGATCACCACTTTACTGAATGCAAGGTACAAAATGCAACTGTATTATGGGCATGTGTGTGGTTTTCTTCACTGACAGTTAATAATTATTTTCTTTTTTAGTCAGGCACCTTATCGTTCCATATCTCCGAAGCCAGATGTGCTACAAAATGGGGTTTGGACAGTAATCTTCAGAAAAAAGTAGCTCTGTAACATGGGAAAAACAAAGTAATTCTGTAATTGGTATCTTTAAAGCGCGCAAAGAAATTAGCCGCATGCTTCGACAAAGCGAGCCAGTGTGTGTGTTTAACTGTACAACGTTGTATGCCCCGTATTGGCTAGTAGCCATAGAACAGCCACGCCTAGTCCTGACCTATGTTCATTCCTATTTTGTAGCTACCTTAGTAATTTACCCTCTATATTTTCCCCAACTTATTTTATATTCTCTCTCTAGAATTTCTGTTAGTTCTTCTGCAAAAATATGCTGTGCTGTTAATAATCCCCTGTCTTCTCTATTTAATTAACGACCAAATTTCTAAAGGATATTATATTTTTTCTTCACAATTTATAAATAAATATCTTTCATTTTTCTTTTCCTGATATCACAATACCATAGTATCTTTCCGAATAAGGATAAAACTTTCCTGCCCTGAGTTTTGTATTTTAAAATACTGGATAACTATATCAATATCATTAATTTACCTCTAGGCACATTTAATAGGAAACTTACTTCCGGTTAACCTTTATGATCAAATGTTTAATACAGGAGACGCCGCATTTATCGTTTTAAGGGAAATATTCAAAATATGCTATTTATAAACCGCTATTTAATATAGAATTGCAGGGATACGCTCTAAGCAAGACGTTAATCTAAGGCTGCTGGTGGCTTTAAACGGTAAGTAGCTTATAAATTTCATTCGTACCTAAGTGTTCAAAGCTTTTTCCTGATAGGAAAGTGCTGCGCAACTGTGAATAAGACATTAAACGTATGAGCAGGAATAGGTTCATATACGGTATCGCAAAATGAAATTATCTGCTTGAGGTGCAGTTTTCCTACCAGGTTTTTTCGTTTTAGAGTCAACATTGTAAGTTGTGTGCGAGGTACATCGCTTTTACGAATTTATAATAAGCTTTATGGTTTTTGCTTTTTTTAATTATTAGAAGCGATTTATAAACTGACTTCGTACTTTTACCTTCTTGAACACTTCAAAGGCCCCGCCGAGGCTGAGTGGTTGGCTCTCACCAAAGCGGCCCGGGTTCGATCCTATGCGGCCACAAAGTGATATTTTTGATAGACAACATGGCGCTGGGGTGGGTTTTCTCCGAGAACTACGGTTTTCCCCGCCATCATCATATTTTATCCCATTTATCTCGCCCTCATACTATCATCCACTTCTCTCGGACTCAAACCAGGCACTGGACTGATCACCCATCCTTGTTCTCTGTCAAATCGTGGGCTTTGGTTCCCAGGCCTGACCTTAAGGGATAGAGGAACAAGAGTCCCCTAACACCATGAGAAGTGGTATACTAGGGATAAGGTAAACAAGAGGAGACAATCTTAAAAAAATACCTTATGTAAGATTCCCTGGTGACATCGAATATTAGAGGACAACACCACAAGCAAATCTGAATGGCGCTTCTTATCCTATCGTGGTCCCTGGAAGAGAAAGATGAAGGGAAGACTCGAAGGGTGACTAGATCCAGGGAACGATGAGCGCTAGGATTAGAGGTTTCTGATGGAACATATCCTGGCAGCTGTTATAATATTTAATCCTCATGCCCTTGGAGGTACCTCTGGAACAATTTACTCTCCAGTTGCAACCAGGTAGCTGGTTCTTCAATCCTAAAAAAACATGAAACATAATGATGAAAATTTGAAGAAGGTAAACCATTTCTAGCATTCGCTTATTAACTTTGGGAGGCCACGAGGAAACCCGAGTTCAGAATGACCAGCCCGACAGGAATCGCACCTGGGAATTCGAGATGCGATTCGCATTCACGTTACTGCGGAGCCATCTTGCTTTGTATAAACCTCCAGATGTTTGCGTTCTGAAGAACCAGTGCCAGTTCTCTCATGTGGGTATCATTAAGTGCATATGTATAACAAAGAAATAATAAAATTATTTTCCACCAAAGAAGCAACAGACTTCCAGGAATCTCAATAAACGTTGTCATCGCGAACATCTATATAATCCTCTGAGTGAACGAGAGCCTCTCCCAAAACGCACGAAGTCATTTTAGCCTTTGTAAACCAAACTTCAACTCATCAATGTGGTGACCCACTCATTAGAAGTAATTATTAGTTGTTAATGAATGGGTACGATGTGGCGAAGCCGCCAAGCTGTGCTAACGAATGGAGTATCCTATGGCTCTAAACAAGCAAATTTATAAAGCGTAACGACAACTTGAAACTCTTACTTTGCACTAGAAATTTGTTTTTCCACTTCTTGTTAGTACATAATGTATTTTGTGTCCTTCTCGGAAACTTTAGAAATACACGAAGTCGCAACTGAAAACGGGGAGTGTTCCAAAGATTTAGACAAAATTGAATTTTATTATAGGGGAATATGACTGCACTGTGAAAAGGCCATAATAAGAATCGTCAGAGGTGTATACGATGTTATATTTATTATATACAATAATTATATAATTGTTTAATTATAATTGAAATAAATAGTTATGAGTGCACTACAATGGGTGTATACGTGGAAAATATGTTCGATCTCCTAGATTGCAATACGGATACTATATTTCATGGAGCTCCGGTGTTTATTCCTAACAGTCCTCTTCGCATTTCTATTACTGTCTTCAGAAAAAAAAAAAGCCTGAACCAACGGGCGATCTTATGTCAAGTTTGAAAGAGAGGAGGGGTAAAGAAAATCTGCTTAAATGATCTGTAATCCGATTATGGTGAAAAAAGTGTATACATGGCTAAACCCATTGTAACATGATTGGTAACTCGATATGTTAGAGGGTAAAGTGAATGAAAATTAGGCTTCCTACAGCTACGAAATGCAAAACAGCCATGAAGTTTGTCCTACGAAAACAAAGAACTAAATTACGGCAACTAAGTTATGGGGAGACGTTGGTGAAATTTCGTCAAAAGTGACAAAAAAGACATTTTCCGTTTTATTGCCTGAAAATTAGATTTAAACATTTTAGTTTCAGAATCTGTAGTCAGTTACGCCCTAGCGCAATTTAAGGAGCTGGTATATCATTATTTAAATGCTCGTGTGCGGCTGGGCATGGCCATCTATATTAGCTTTGCTAGCGTGTCACAAAGAAATTGATGGAATTCTCACATTTAAACTACGCGGTTTGATTCCATAGACTGTGGTAATGTGCAGAGATATCTTCTGGGTGTTTGTAGAAGCTACTGAACAGTTCTGCTGAGCTTCTGCTTTCGGTTTCCTATATTGGTTCCTACTTTTGAAAGTAAAGAAACATTTCCACATGTAGTGTTTGTGATATATGGTTTACATGCAAGTGAAACCTGTGGACAGCAGTTTACATTATATTACTATTGTTTAAAGTAGGAATAAATCCTGATTTAACATCGTACTCGGGAATGGAACCGATGACCTTCGAATGCGGTCTACAGACGCTATCGTCTAAACCATGCCACTCGGTTAATTTCATGTTTACTTAAAAATTTTGCCATTTTGACCTACCGTGGCGTTTCGTCGCCATGTTTGTTTGATAGTGGGTGGGATAAGAGAGACCCAAATTTCCTGGGGGTCAGTTGACTCACGAAAGAGAAAGCGGGTTTGCCGTGAGGAATTAACTAGCTTTCAAAGACGGCTTCGAGCTGATGTCAATAAGCAGGAACGGACTATGCTCTTACTACGCAGATACTCAGTCAACTCAAAGCTAATTCGAGAAGGATCTATCAGCAGAAGTTTCTGGTTGTGCCCGACAAGAATGTAAAGCCGATACGTGGTCTAGAGTACAGAGAAGAGAGCCGTTTTGTGCCTCGAGCATCAGTCACTGGGTGTGGTTCCGTGGAGAGAAGTCGGCGCAGTGGAACAGTTAACCAATTAGTTGGTTAGTCGAATTGTGTGAGTCACTGAGCAGTGTATAGAAGTGTGGTATGTTCTAATTTCCGTGGTGAGGAATCAGTAGGCCGTGGAACGGTGAATGAAGCAGTTCACGAGTCAGGAAATGCAGCTCCGTGGTGAGGAATTGACTAGCTGTATAACAGGAACCGAAGCAGTTAACGTGGAAATATCGGAGTGCGTTCAGAATCGACGTGTAGCTCCGTGTAAGGGGTGAACCTGTGTGTACGTCAAAGGTATTACTAGTAATACAAGCTGGCACGTTCTAGAGTCATAAAGAAACATGAAAGAGGCTGTCGAAGTCACGTATTTCAGTAGTAGAGAAGTTTATTACTATTTTTGTAACATACCCCAACGTTTAGTTATATCGCACGATGATGAGCCCAGAGTCCATTCAGTTTAGACTAACCATTCATCTTTTAGGATAAGGAAAAAACCTGGGAAGAGCCATTTCAGATAACTCAATCTGACCGAGCTTCGAAATCTGTACCTGCTGAACGTGAGGCAACAAGCGCTACAGAGTTGGAAACCAAAAGTACGTATTTGTTAAGCAGAAATATAAAGGCAAATGTTAACAAGCTCCTGCAATTTAAAGACAGTTTAGCATGGTGCTAACAATTTTGGTGACAAAAATATTTGAGGCGAATTTCGTCTCTTGTCATAATAACTAGGGACAAAGTGATTTCCTTAAGCAGAACTTGCATCATAACACCCTTAAAAAGTTGTTCGTACCAGGGTAAGCACTGACTGTAATAAGCACAACCTATAGTCCGGCCGTTGTATCTCCGGCTCTGACGTTTTGCGATTGCAAGAGGTGGAGGGGTGAGGTTAATAGTACCAACATACAGTAATGAGCAATTGAAAACATATCCTCAAAATTATCTTTAGAATGCAAATATAGGACTATATTAGCTTTAAAACACTGAAATACAACTTACAATTTCATTATCATGCAAGATATTTATTACAACACCACTCTATTCAAATATTTCGTTCACACATTTCACACACACTAACAGCATCTGTTGGTAGTACTGGGAATCTCTACATCCGGTGTTGTGCTCAGGAAGTTAAAACTGTCTGCTAGCGCCAATCAGCATTGTCGCTGCTATGCGTGACTCCCGAACCCAACACTGTGTTGCCAGGTTAAATTTGTTTGAGCCACGTGGTTTTAGCTGCTTGCGCTGGTAAACTTTCTTTGCTTATATTTTGCGTGCGCGAATTCCGATTTTTAATGTTCGTAAGTCCTATTATTATCGCTATTATAATAATATGGCTCCTGGTTCGTGTAATATGCAAGTACTGAAATATTTAAAATACGCATTATTCCTCTGCTTGAAATACCCGCTAAAGAACTGGCAACCGCCTGCTTCCCCCTCTCGAGAAATGTCAGAGCCGGAGATAGAGCGGCCGAACAGTAATTTACACCTAGGAAATATTATAGGACAGTAGCCTTTGAATATTAAATAAACTGTTATAGTTACTTCCAGGAAGTCGTAATACATCTAAAAAGATTTGACTTTGCGCAATCTTATAACCGCTTTTAATCATTAATAAAGCACTTACTTGTATTCAACACGGTCCACAATAAGACTTATAGGAAAAGCTGTGAGCTTATTGTTATTACCATAGGAGATTCAATATTTTACAAGTAATCAGTTTAGAGCGCAGTAGAAAGAATAATATTTGCTATATATTTCAAGACTTTATGTTGAACAAGGAATGGTCGTTAAAATTTACTAAAACTCGAAATGCAGACATTTATTATGAGGCATCGGTTAAAGCATGTCAGTAGTATAGAATTGAGAGAATCAGCACAGTGTAGATAAGATGTTGAACTCTCCTCTGTGTTAATATATGAGTGATGTAGAATGCTCATTGATTTAGAACTCTCCTATATGAAAATCGAGTTGTAAAAGAAGGGGAGTGTTGGCGTAGTGCCGTTCTCCCCTGTGCAGTGAGATGTTTTTGAGGGTTGGGATGATGATGATGATGATTGTGTGTGTGTGTGTGTGATGTGTAATGTGTGATGGGTGGGATGGGTAACGGGGGGGGGGGGGGTTCCGGGGATGTTTGAATTAAATGTGAATTCTTTTCGATGTGTGTGTGCTTGAACTCTCATGTATGAATATCGAAGTCTAGGGTTCGATATTGTGATGGGGCGGGGTGGGTAACGGGGGTTCCGGGGATGTTTGAATTAAATGTATTGATAGTAATTCTTCGATGACTGTGCTTGAACTCTCATGTATGAATATCGAGTCTAGGGTTTGATATCTATTACGTTCAGTGCTTCGATGTCTGTGCTTGAACTCTCATGTATGAATATCGAGTGTAGGGTTTGATATCTATTACGTTTAGTGTATGATATATGATGTAGTATCGTTATTCTTTAGATAAAAGAATATCGAGAGAATGATTAGGTATGTTTACTGGGAGAGATTTATGAAAATAAATGTAATAAGACATTCTGGTAAGGGGTGTTCCCTATGCAGAATCTCTCCTTGAGCTATTGTATCCAAGAGCGATGTAAAGGTTAAGAAAAGGTTAAATTCCATTCCCACATCGAGGTACGAGAAAATATAAATCTATTCCACATTGAAGTATAAGGGTGATGACGTGTTGTCATTCCTCAAGATTTGTGCATATGTGAGTAAATTCGAATTAACAGGTCTCACCCTGTCCCGCCAGCTCGGGAACGAACGTGTCCTCACTTCACACAAACCCTCCGTCCGTTAAGTACAATCGACGATAGGATGGGGAGGGGGGAGACAGGTATGATCACGTTTCATCACCCATCTGCTCACTCGGGAACGAATGCATTCTCACTTCACATCGCAACGTCAAGATGAGTGGAACAACAACACCTATCATTGAAAGTGATTCCAGATTCTGGGAGAATCTACGCAATTTCGAAGATTTGCAAAAGCATTGGGTTGAGCACCACGATGAAACGTGTGATGGAAAGATGCATCAAGTGATTTGCAAGAATCCTTCCCATCATGATTCGATCACATCTTATGCTCAATGCGGAAAGAATTGTAAAGTGTACCTCGGGTAAGTAGAATTATAATTGTGTGTTAACGTGAAAGTGTTGTTATGTGTTAGATAACTAATGATAAATATGTTTATTTCAGTAAAGCCCAAAGTGAAGATGTGGCATGCCAGTCCGAACAGGATCAAGGTGAAGATGTGTGCGGTCCGTACAATGATCGTCCGTTTAAGGATATCGGTACATCGAAACCCGAGGAGGAAGTCATAGAAAAGTGAGTATAAAATAATAAGAGTTTTACGTTAACAAGTGTATTAAATATTCACGATGTTGAGACAGTTCGTGTATGTCCGCAGATCCAGTAAGAAAGGAGACAAGAAAAAGAAGAAGACGAACTGCAAACCGAGAATCGTCAAAGCCAAGAAGACGTTCGATCAAGACAGTTTCATCATAATGATGTTCGAACCCTTCACATCCTTCGCAGAAGAAGTAGAGGAGGAAGTTGCGAGTGATGGTAAATAGTGTGTGCATGAACGATAACGACATCTCAATCAGCATTGACTTTCGTGTGAACATAGGATTATACAATGAACTCCCATCACTTTACATTAAAGACACACATGACGATACGTTTGTGTATATTACAAAAGAGGATTGGGAGGTAATAATGTCAAATTTGTGTGTTTTGGATACGTATCTGAAAGATGGTAAGCATCCATGTGCACCGTACAGTGAAAATATAATATATGCATTTAATATAATGTTATGCATGAATAAGATGCAAGAAATAACGTTTGTGAATACATGTTTAAATGTGGGCAGTATAAATCTGAATAGTACTGCATTCAATGGACTTAAAAGACTAATTCCATATATTGAAAGAAATTTATATCAGTTGTATGATATTCATAAATCATTATGTTCATATGATGCAAAAAGCAGGAGTGCAAGGAAGAGGATATTGGAGATGTATGTTAAAGTCAATAAAAAGATAATTTGAATTTGTAATGTTTTATTTATTACACCTATATGATAGATTGTACAACATGAGTTAGTGGTTTATAAGTGAATAATTTATCATGAATAATTAAACAGAATAATGAAGTTTGTGCAGGAAAATTTGACGATGCTTGAACTTCCAATCTGACATTCACTGCCCCCGTCACAGTATCCTCAGGTTGATGAGAGCAATCGATGACAAATAGCGGTGCATATTTCAGAAAGTCGTTCCTTTTCAAAAGAGGGTAATTCTCCTTTCCATAGTAGGATGATTGAAATTTGGAATATTGATCATACAGAGATGCAAATTTCGAATTGGCGAAATCCAAATTCATATCGTGATAGGGGTAAGATTCACTGTTGAGATAAAGTTTCAGATTGGTGATATTACAATTATCAAATAGAGAAGCATCCTTAGCGAGATGATTCAATCTATCCACTTGTGCACCGACTATGACGAAACGTGGTTTTTCAAGTTTAGTCGTGGTTGCAATGTTCCATGTGAACGCTTTAGTTTGAGGTACAGCAGGTTGAGTGTGAAGGTCCAAGGTTCGAAATGCGACGTGTAGAGGTTTATCCGATTTGACGAGTTTAAGTTTATCAACTCGTTCAGAATCTGAAAGTCGAAGTACAGACATCCTCCATTCGAGTCTAGTTAGTTGTATGGTTGTAGGATCGTTTCCAATGATACAATTATTAGAATCCTTAGATCTAATGAGAATAAGTTCAAACTTGCTATTAAGTATGACCTCCTTGTGATCGTCGGCGAAACCCAGCAACATCGAAAGACGAACGATAGCATTGAAGATACCATTCGATGTATTCACGATGTCTACCACACCTCCAGGATAGATCCATCCAGCATTTAGTAAACGATTCGATTCCAGTTCATTCAGTGCAGCATAGTTACGCATCGTTGATGAAATGCCCGGATTCCTAGTTCTATCAATAGTCGTTCCATTCATATCCAGACGAATCTCATCGAATAGGAATGCCATAGCATTGTTACTCAATTTCGATGTGGCAACGGTGCCGTCGGGTTTAGTGAGAGTCCCCTCAATGTAGAGATAACTTCTACTAGGAAGCGTGTACAAATCTTCAGCTTGACATGGAATTCTAATTTCATCGTTCACATCGAGAGCTGACGTATTGTACGGTAGGAATACGTGTTCTTCCTCCTTACTGATCTTATCATCAAAGGTCGGAATCCCGGTCACGTCCAACACATCCATCATAGAACCTTGAAGCCTAAGTTAGCGAGAAATCTTCGATTAGACGATGTGATTAGCTTGCGGGTCGATGATCGAGTAGAGATCAATCTCGAGAGATGTTTTTTAATATAGCATCGTCTCTTAAAACTTATACCCATTACGACGTATGTGCAATCGTACAGTGATGGTTTCGTTCCTGAAATCTAACTTATCGCCGTTCTGGTCTACCACTCTAATGTCGAGATGATCAATGAGATTCGTATCGATGATTGGTAAATATATAGGACTTGATGGTTCCTGCGAAATATGATAACCTGGAGGTACCAATGGGAAAAATTCATACAGAGAATGACCACTTTTACCATTGATGAAAGATCCCGTTGCAAGACTACACTCGATACGTATGATGCTGACTTTGAATATGTTAACCAAATCATTAGACTCGGTCAGCACGTTTGCCGGTACCCTCTGTTTAGAGGTGAAACCGAGAAGTGAAGCAATAGATCTCTCACGACTAAAGTCGATAATATAGGGAGATTGAATTTCTGATTTCATGGTGTTATTATTAGCACGTAGAATAAAGTCGTCACCGATGTCGAGAGCATCCTTGATCAATCTGGCGATATCATCCAATTCATAAGTACCCGGTGGAATTACTATACGTTCGACTTTTCCATCGCGAACGTAATGGAATAGATTATTACTCTCGTCCACATTCGGAATTGAGTAAAAAGTCTCAAAATTCAATAGAGCTATCTCGTAATGTCCGTTAGGATCCAGATGTAATGGTGGATTTAGAAATGTAGAGAAGCTGGTATCACTACCACTCACGGTGATCGTGTAACTCATCGAGGAGAAACTGAAGGCACAAGTGACCGCAAATCACAGAATCGAATTCTTGAAATCTCGTCGTATTATATAGGAGCTTGACACCCGAAAGGTACGTTTCTATCTCTTCCGGAGGTCTCAGATCGCCGAAACTGTCAAAGTAGTAGGCAACGTCACCATCCTTACGTACAGCAACCCAATGTGTACCAGGGTTATTTGATGTATCCAGATTCACTACTATTCTCTCATAGTATCGAGGATGTGGAGGTAGTTTATCGATCATGTAGACACCTCTAAAATGTGGAATGCGTAGACGTCGTGCATACGAATCGATCTCGTTAGCACTCAGGGCTTTTTCCGGGATAAATATAGGCCTCGCCCCGAGTTTTTTGATCGAAGATATAATCCTCTACCCTTACGACGTCTCTTACGGCGAAGACCTTTGCCCTGAGCCAAAGATTCCATGCGCTCGTTGTGACGTGTTAATTCCGCAAGTTGTTTTGCATCCGAACGTTTCTTATTGACAGCCGTAGCAATCTGAGCAGCACCTCCAGCTAGACCACCTGCTGCACCTAGAGCTGCTAAAAGTGGTAGCAAAGGTAAGAAACCACCTCTCTTGTTGCGACGTTTACGCATGCTAGCGCCCGCTGCCAATTTACCCTTCATAAGTGTAGTCACAAGTCGAGCTGCAAGTCGTTCGCCCAAAGAAGCGTCGGCAGACTTTACACGTCTCCAAGCTTTCTCTACCAACACCTTATCGGCTAGACGACGAGATTCTGTATCAGTACTCTCTGCGTAAGCCCGATCGTGATCAAGACACGCTGAATCTAACCCGTTCACCGGTAAGTCACCTCTCTGCAAGCGTTTATGTAGTTTCGTTCCGGGACCGCAGAAACGATAACCCGGTAAATGTGCCTCAAATGGTAATGAATTAATCAAGGAATTAAGAATTCCCGAACCTTTGCGTGCACGTGTAGAGCGCATGTCTCACTATGAAATAAAAAAGGCAAAACGTGCGCTTTATAAGTATACGATTCCTATGACGATTGGCTAAATCCAGTAAAGACATAGATTGCCCTTATCACGAATGAAATAAAAGACAAAACTTATGCTTTATAAGTATTAGTCGCGATATGGAGATAGTAAAGCAAAAGTGTACGCTACCCATACAGGTGTTAGATTTCGAGGATGACATTCGCAAAGGACGACACGGTACGTTGTTTCCGAGTAACGTTAGAGCGCTCATACTTGGCAGTTCAAATGTTGGAAAAACGAACGTTTTACTCAACCTGCTTATTCACGAGAATGGTCTGAGATTCGAAAACCTCTACATATACTCGAAATCGTTGCAACAACCTAAATATCGATATTTACTCAGGTTACTGAAAACTATACCCGATATAGGTGTATTTACGTTCGATGATGGTGATAAAGTAATTCAAACGTCGGATGCTAGAGAAAATTCGATATTCGTATTTGATGATGTGATAAATGAAAAACAGGGTAAGATAGCTTCATATTACAGTATGGGTAGACATCGTAATGTCGATGCTATATATTTAGCACAATCATATGCTAAAGTACCTAAACATTTAATTAGAGATAATGCAAATATGATTATATTCTTTAGACAGGATAATCTCAATTTAAAACATATATACGAAGATTATGTAAATACCGATATGTCCTATGATGAATTTAAGAATATGTGTAAACATATATGGGAGAGTGATGAACGATCCTTTGTTGTTATAGTACCAGAATATCCACTGAACGAGGGACGCTACCGTCACGGTTTTGATCGCTTTATCAGAATGAATAAATAGAATAATCCATCACTTAAGCAATGAGTATCGACAGGTTCGGATGCCGAAGAATCATACCCTCTAGGGGTCTGTTCAATCGATATATCATAACTAGAGATGGATCGGGAAACTATCGATTCAAGGGAAAGCGATTGTGCAATATTCACGACCCTGAAGAAGGTGACGATGCATCGACTAAACGTTATGTGGATACGCATACGGCTGACGTCGAGAATCGAATGCAGATCTTCAGCGAGCAGACCTCGTATCAGCGTATGGGCGAGTTTGAAGCTATGCTTAGGGATCACATACAAAAATCGCTCGACATCCAATACAACAATTTAATGGAGTACTTAAGTAAATATGCATTTAAACGTGATTCCGAAAATAATGTCATTATAGATGGTATAAGAATGAAAACGCTGTTGGACCCCCTTCACGAACACGACGTTCCTAATAAAAAATATGTAGATGATAGGATTCCAATTCACGACTCTAATGAAACTCTATCATTTCGAATGAAGAGATTGAAGGATTTAGCCGACCCGATAGATGATAGTGATGCAGTCACCATGAGTTATGTTAATCATTTCTTTATACAGAAACATAATGAATTGCAAACGGGTTTAACTGAGACTATAACAAACATTGTCGATACTATTACACGGAAACAGAATGAATTACAAAGTCAGTTAACTAGAACAATCACCTCCGCTAGCGAGACTATTACTACAGCTGTAGAAAAAGAAGTGAAAGAACTAACCGCACGACAAACGGAACTTGATAATAAACTAATCACTATAAATAATGATATTCATACTATGAAAACACGAATGAGAAATGTTGTAAACACTATGTTACAACAATTGAAAGCACAACTCATAATTTCATTGCAAACACGTCCGTTTCGAGGTCCCTCTTTAAGGTATACGTTAACATCGGGACTCGAATACTATAAAGTTCCTGGAAATGGAAGTGTACTCTCGTGTTCCATCGTATCATCGGTACATCCGCATGCTGTAAATGATACATTGTTTGCAATAAACGGAAGATTAGTTGAAAGATATCCTGTAAGAGTTGAAACTGGCGATATTCTATCGTTTACAGCGCCAGTCGGGCGTGCTAAAGATGGTCATATATTAAGTATAGAACTGATAGTTTCATATAAATTAGCAGTAGCTGATTAATTATACATTCATTTCGATATGGATGCTGAAGCTATAAGACTTAAGGAATCCATTGCCCGTCACAGTAGGGCAATAAGAGAAAAGTTACGTTCTCTCAAAGGAATGAAATTCGAAACGCAACGAGTCATGTCTGAAGTTCTTCAACCTGTAACCGAACCATTGAAAGTAATAGCGAAAGCACACCAAGACAACAACGACGACGAAACTACAGATGATGCTAACGGATCTGATCTCGTGTCAAAGTATCTACACAAGGTTCGAACTGCTAGTTCGAGTGACATGGACAATACTTACGGCATACGTTACGAGGATAATGAGTATAAATTGGGTAACAAGACAGTTGTGTTTAAATCTGATGGTGTTCAGATAGGAACAGAAACGTATGAACCCACAGCAGGCTTATATGAATTATTATTTAAACGTTTACCTCGCAAGACATCGTACACAGATGATGATTTAGACGTGTATTCGCAAATCTTACAGAATACTCAAGTTTACAGACACGGTTATTCAAGAGATGGACGTTTAAGAGCAAATCGAGGGTTCAAGTATCGTCATATCATTCGTGACCTTGTTAGTAATCGAACTGGATTTGGTTTACGTTGGAAAGAACATGTACCGCAGAGAAAATTAGATTACGTCTACTGGAACGATCCGAATGAAATAATAAACAGATTAAGATTATTAGTTGCGTCGAGGGATGCAGGTAATTTGAATCACTCACCCGAGATAGAAGAAATTATTACAGAACTTAAAACATCAAAAATTATAGCATGATAAAACGTCGCATTGCAACCGAGTTACATGCACCAGCTAGAAGACGATTTTTACGTCGTAAGATCATAAGCAAAGGAATGAACGATTTAGTACAAATAGATCTTATGGACATGTCTAATTATGCAAGAGACAATAGGAATTATAAGTATATTCTTCTTGCATGCAATTTTTATTCCAAGATGGCTTATGCACGACCATTACGTGATAAAAGTGGTATTAACGTTTCGACTGCTATGGAGGAGATATTGAATGAAATGGAATCGTTTCCGAAGAATGTTCAATCTGATAAAGGAAGGGAGTTTTACAATAAACATTTCCGCGAACTAATGAATCGTAATAATATTAATCATTACAGTACATTCACACACGTTAAGGCTGCTGCAGTGGAACGTTTAATAAGAACGATCAAACTGATTTTGCATAAGGAATTTATTGTTCAAGGCTCATATCAATGGATAAACATACTACCTAGAATTATTCATACCTACAATAATACTTACCATCGAACGATTCGTATGAAGCCTGTAGAAGTTCGTGATAATTCTCTCCTGCTCAGCGTCTACAAATATGATAGAAGTCTGCGTGAGAAGCGAAGATCTAGGCTTCATCGTGTTGGTGACTACGTGAGGATTTCTAAGCATAAAGGTGTTATGGAGAAAGGTTATCTACCAAATTGGAGTGTTGAAGTCTTTAGGATACGTACAGTGCAAAGGACACATCCATTGACATATCTCATCGAGGATCTGGAGGGTAAACTGATTGAAGGAGCATTCTACGGTTATGAATTACAGAAAACTCAATATCCAGACACGTATTTAGTTGAAAGGATCATCAGACGTCGTGGTGATAGGATTCTGGTGAAATGGTTAGGATTTCCTACCCGTGAATGGATTAATGAGGTGGACATTGTATAAATAAAAAAACACACAACTCAATAAAGAAATATAATTTTAATGATATATTGTGTTTGATTTTTTTTTTTTGTTCACATTGATTCCTGACATCTTCTGTAACTGCTAATTCACATCTCCTTAACTTAAACATGATAATAACATTTTTATACTTTTTTAAAAATCTTCTGTAACTGCTAATTCACATCTCCTTAACTTAAACATGATAATAACATTTTTATACTTTAAAAAAAAATCATACATGATTATAGTTGAATTAACATTTAATTGTAGAGATTTTAACATAACGTACATGCTAGTTCACATTGAGTATATATAAATTCACCTACCCTTAACGTAAACATGATAATTACAATTTGAAGTAATTAGTAATATACGTTAAACAAACATCATACATGATTATAGCTGAAATAAGAGCCTTTGTACATGCTAGTTCACATTGATATATATAAATCTCCCCTCGCCCCTTAACGGAGACATGATAATAACATTTTGATATAATTAGTAAATATATTTTAATAAAAAATCATACATGATTATAGTTGAATTAACATTTCATTGATTTCTGCTATCTAACATTTCAAAACGACATGAATAGGAAAAAATATTCCTTCACCCCTAACATAAACATAAAAAAAGCAACACGTTATCTTTCAAATGAAGTAAATACGTTATTATCATGTAATTAGTAACACACTTTACAAATATACTTGAAACTCAATTATTTCGTTTTTTGAAATACAGTAATATGTTATTATCATGTGCCTAGTAATACCTTTTAACTCAGTTGTAACACACTTTACAATTATACTTGAAACTCAATTATTTTATTTTTTGAAATACAGTAATATGTTATTATCGTGGCCTAGTAATACCTTTTAACTCAGTTGAATCTATGCTTTATTGAGAAAAGAAAAAGAAATTTACACTTGACAATTTTCTATAGCATAATGTCCCCATGCTAATGTTCAAAATGAATTATTGGGAATGTATCGTTTTGTATCGATACCACTTAAAGCTATCTTATTAGATTCAATAGTATGAACATCATGTTTATAACTTCTGAAACATGTCTGCATGCTTCGATGTATAGTGTCAGGATGTGTAATACATGAGAGATATTGTTCAAAGGTTATGAATCTCATCGAATCTTTTGTTACACCTTTTGATTTTTTAATCACTTCAGTATCATATCGATAACTATATAATTTCGATTTCAGCCCTACATATTCAGTCATCACTCTACCGGCTAGCTCATCCTTGAATAATCCTGAAATTTTCTTATTTGCTAACGGAATACCATACACATTATCCATTGGATAATTCGATGTATCGAATAAATGTATATTGGTTTTAATAAATTCATATATATCGCAGCTAGATTCAAAGAGAAAAGCATCCGTGTCCGTATAGATTAAAGTTACATCTTTCAATTTTTTCTTCAGAATTTCATAATAAAAATCATACATTTTATGTTTGGATAGATCCAGGATTGCTTGTCCTATGTATATTGGCTTATTCATCAATATTTCATCTCTGACCAATTCTATACCTATTAAATTTTCATCAAAAATCACGTACCTTATACATGTCTGTCGAGCTAACAATTTACGCGCTCGTTTCCAGCTGGTAGCTAAATGAAATGAATTATAACGTTTTACATTCTCTATAAATTTTCCATAAACACAATTATTCATTAACTTCCATAGATTTTGAGCAAATTTCGTCTTATCTTCAATACGTTTACGAACGTTGAGTTCAATGTAAGGATTTATCCAGTTAGATTGTTTGTAACCTATTACTCTATGTATACGCGATGGAATCAAACCAAGTTTAACACATTGTTGAAAATTGAGATAATGTAATACGTATTTATTTTTATCATTCAATGTTGTTAGCAATTTTGTATACTTATCACCTGGCGCGATTTCATTCAAAGGGCATAATGGCAAATCATTTTGTATATCATGAAGTTCCTGTGGATATTTAAAGTCTACTTCCAACACATATCCCACGTCAGAATCACTTGTAATAGACATAAAATCTATTGATTTAATTTCAGCATCAGTTAGCCACCTTATATCAGTGTATGGTATGCTATTATTTTCCATTGTATAACTATATAGAGAATTGCAGTCAACGTACATTAAATAATTAGTTGGTTGAGTGTTATCATAGCTAGTCATGTATCTGTTATTCGCCTTTGCATACCGTTTGGACACAGTGCAAATTCCACCTCGTATTCCTTTTTCGAAGAAATCTAGCATAGTCTTATCTGTTAATAATGAAATCTGTACACCAGTCGTTCTTAACATTGCATCATAGGCTAACCCGGGAAGTGTGTAATACTGACACGGGTCGAGTCCGTACAAACCGATACTTAATTCACGGAAGCGTTCAAACACGTCCGTTAGTATTAATGTATCGCACTTAAGATATATATTTAAATATTCACCCAGATTTTTAACATTGAATTCATTCCATACCGTTCTAGCATGACTATAATCCTCATCGCTTACATGATCAAACTGATGTTTGGATGGTAGACTATTCTCGTATAATTTTTCTATAGAATCCACATACGTGTACGGGAAGACACCTTTACGTTTCATCAGTTGTCTATGCAAAGGATTCGTGTACATATTATTGGTATAATGAAAATCATCTGCTTCTAACATATCCGAAAGGTTACTAAGTTTTGAATCCAAAAAACGATAGCTATCCAGAAATCTTAGATATATACTCATTCCATTCGAATTTGTATATCTTTTGCTAAAGGATAAGTAATTTTCAGAAGTTTGTGCAATACAGTTGATAGGTTCCGTATCGTAACCTAGTTTCTTTACTATGAAATGAGCATCGTATTTTGACAAGCAATGAAAGAATATTGGTATGAATCCTGGCATTTTCCTATTTAAATTGCAGTGCTTATGAGCTGGGCCAACGTAACTTCCAGTCAAATGACAATGATCACGAACCTTTATACACGAGTTAAGAAATTCACGTTTGCATATGTGACATCGTGTTGCATTTTGATATTCTAGCTCATCCACATCTCTCATACTTATTTCAATTTTATTAGCATATATATTAATGACCTGATTTGCAATTAACGTTAATTCTTTAATAAAATTTTCAATTGCATATGGACCTTCAAATGATTTGAAACGTGTTAAATTTTTATCATAACTACAGACCAAATGTAATGCAATTGCATACGCTTCATGTTTATGAATGCTACGTGTCCAGCTTTTACTCGATACATCTTGACACGAATCTACCTTACGTAAGATACATTCTATGTCTGCATAAACCACGAATGGAACTTTTAGACATTTCGAATATGCGTTAAATTCAACGAGATCAGTTTTACCAACCTCGGGCATTCTGATAATTTGATTCATCATACACCTCTTTTTATGGCTATTTAAACGTGATTCTGATGTGAAATACAAGTTACAATTGTTACATAACCATTTTCGCCCATTATGTTTAGTTAGCTGCTTTCCTAGCAAACGTGACAAGTCTGTTATCAGACAATAATGTCTTTTATACATTAAAAGATTAACATGATGTGATTTTATCTCTCTTGGTTGATATAAGAGAATAATCGATTTATTTTCAACACCGTATATCGTTATTGAAATATTTGAATTTTGATTCTCGAATTTTTCTACATCTTTCAATGATACGGGGAATGTTATATTCTCAAAGTTAAATTCGTTACGAAAATCATATCTTTTATAGGAGGTGGGTCGATTCTTGTTACGTTCTACTGGGTATTTGGATGCTAACAGACAGTATGCAAAGCAATATTTATCAGTATTACGAATGTTAATAACAGCTCTCTTCGATTTTATAAAGTCGGGTAATTCAGTATACATCCCTGCATTCAATGAATCGTATTGTGTCACATATATTGTTAATTTCTCAATACTGTATAAAGCTTTTGAACTGGTACGCGATTCAAAATTATCCATATGATCTAGTATAGGTTGTACAATCTTCTCTTCATACCATATAGATTTATCTGTAGATTGCAATATCACCTCAAGTTTACTGTTAAAGTTAAATGTATGAATATTATCGCTCTCTTGTGATATTATGACATATTGACAGGATAAACAGGATCCTATCTTAAGACCTGATTTATACATGTTTAAGCCCTTATCAATTTCATTCAAAATTAAAGGTTTGCATTCTGCTAAGAATATAACGGGGTCAAGTATATTAACACAGTTGTGAATTTCGTAGGTGGTTAATCGTTTTTTGAAAGCGGACTCACTGTGAATACATCGTAATCGTTCAGCCTGGGTCACGTTCGAACAGGTTTCCTCTTGCTGAATCGAGGGTTGTCCAGTGGCAGTATCGGAGCATCTTGTCGTCGTTTCTGAAAAAAGCAATTACAACATTCGATTAACTTTACATACGGGAACATTGATTTACATGTATGTAAGGTGGTAACAGAAATAACATACATGTTAATAACTTTTACATGTATGAATCTCAATTTTACGTAAACTCTATACTTTACGTAGAACGTAACATTCATGTAACTTTTACATATGAAAATAGTTACATAATGATTATGTATTTTACAATTATTGCTATCATCACGTAACTACAATATTCAGATAGTATGTAACTGTTTTACGTAATGCTCTCTCCCTTACATAAATGATAAAAACACACAACGTAAACCATATAGATGTAAAATACCGTAACTGAACTACGATATTCACATGTACGTTTTACACATATAAATTAACGTTCTTTTTTCACCTACAACGTTACTTTTACGTGTAACAAACAAACGTAACTAACATGCATGTGAAATAACGTAACTGAACTACGATATTCACATGTACGTAATTATTACACATGAAAATTAACCCTACAACGTTCACTCTCAATTACTAATACTACATGACGTGCGATAATTAACACTTTAAGTTCTAATACAACATGTACGTACATGCAAGTAACTACATTCAATTACTAATACTACATGACGTGCGATAATTAACACTTTAAGTTCTAATACAACATGTACGATTTCACATTTACATGCAAGTAACTACATTATCACTTTTTTTTTATGAAATTTTATTCAATAATTGTACTCACCTTTTGACGACATTACGGGCTGCTTAAAAAAGACAATTTATGTCGTTTGAAACCACTTTCTAGTGTTTCCTCGCCATGGTATTGGAGTATGCAGTCACCACGATTTAGTAGATCTTTCTGCGCTGCGGTCATATGTTTGAATCTCTCCGGGAGGAAGACTTGGAAATCTGATGTTTCGACGACGACCCGTTCACCATATCTGGTCTTCACGGTTTTGACGGATCGAATGATGTGTTGAACGGACTGATCTAATTCACGTAGTTTCTTTGTGGGAAGATGTGTTCCACCTTCAGCTAGTTGATTTAGCTGTAGCATCTCATGATCTGAAACATACATATAAGCACACACGAATCAGTATTACTTCAACATTCTTCGTAAACAGAGATAAAAAATGACTTACAATATACAACTTTTCTATCTTACCTGTAGGATCCATATTTCCAGAGAATCGACTGCCTCCTCACTCATCCGTGCCGCGGTATTTATTAACAGATGCTCCGCCCCCCCCCTCCGTCCGGGAGAGGTGTTACTGTCTACATATTACGCTATGTGTTTAAAGTAGTTGTGACTACGTTATAAGTTCGAAGGTAATACTAGTAGCTTTATTATCATAGTTTAAACTTTATATAGATTCATCATTTTTTACACCCCCTCCAACCGTATCTCTCCTTCCCAAACACCATGTTGCGTGCGCACACTAACTGTGATTCGTTCCCTACATCTTGGAGGGGGGGATATAATTACACATTTCTTTACACACACATACTTGTACAAAATATATTTTTCTGAACATTTGATTTTTTTACATTTGGTATACTAACACATTCATAGTATTGTTTCATCATTCATACAAATATATAGATTCATTCGTTTAATTTTAAAGTATATTCTTTTTTTTTCCTAACGTTATTTGACAAAGTTAGACTTCGCTACAGCAATAAGAATGTTTTGACCACCCCTGTCACCAGTCTGGAGAGATTAACTCTTTTTTTCTCTGACCCACATACCAAAAGGGATGACGTTCAGTGGAGTATTCGTAATACTGAGGGGAGATTTTCTAGACAATTTTTTATATGGAGGGTGATATCTTACCATGGATAGTTAGGATATCTACACTATAGATCCCTAGTTGCGTATATATATATTATCATATTGATTGATCAGTTTTGTATTACTCATATATACTTAAAGATGAGATACTATTCTCTCGTTATCTTAATCATTTTTAAATAGATGGTTAGTGCTTTTATTTTATTTTCGATGTTATGTTCCACTTTTATCATGCTTAGAGGGAATATTCTTTTTAAGTTATCGTGCTTAGAGGGTGCGTTCCTTTATCATGAAACCCCTTTCAAACAGCTTTACATTTGCATTCTTATACTTTTCTCTCAATATTTTTTTATCATTCTTAAAGAGATGGGTAGTGCTTTTATTTTTATTTGCATTTGCTATGTACCACTTTTATCATGCTTAGAGGGGACATTTCTTTGTCATGCGACCCTCTCACATAGATTTACATTTCCATTCTTATACTTCATCAATGTGGAATAGATTTATATTTTCTCGTACCTCGATGTGGGAATGGAATTTAACCTTTTCTTAACCTTTACATCGCTCTTGGACACAATAGCTCAAGGAGAGATTCTGCATAGGGAACACCCCTTACCAGAATGTCTTATTACATTTATTTTCATAAATCTCTCCCAGTAAACATACCTAATCATTCTCTCGATATTCTTTTATCTAAAGAATAACGATACTACATCATATATCATACACTAAACGTAATAGATATCAAACCCTACACTCGATATTCATACATGAGAGTTCAAGCACAGACATCGAAGCACTGAACGTAATAGATATCAAACCCTAGACTCGATATTCATACATGAGAGTTCAAGCACAGTCATCGAAGAATTACTATCAATACATTTAATTCAAACATCCCCGGAACCCCCGTTACCCACCCCGCCCCATCACAATATCGAACCCTAGACTTCGATATTCATACATGAGAGTTCAAGCACACACACACATCGAAAAGAATTCACATTTAATTCAAACATCCCCGGAACCCCCCCCCCCCGTTACCCATCCCACCCATCACACATTACACATCACACACACACACACACACACACACACACACACACAATCATCATCATCATCATCATCCCAACCCTCAAAAACATCTCACTGCACAGGGGAGAACGGCACTACGCCAACACTCCCCTTCTTTTACAACTCGATTTTCGTATAGGAGAGTTCTAAATCAATGAGCATTCTACATCACTCATATATTAACACAGAGGAGAGTTCAACATCTTATCTACACTGTGCTGATTCTCTCAATTCTATACTACTCATGTCCTTACTTAAACATTGAAAATCTGATGTTCTTAGGTGATAAAACGTGAAATATTTTTATCTAATACCTCTATTCATCAAGCAACACAGTAGGTATTAACAACTGTGAACAATTTTAAACATTACACTTAGGATACCATATGCATTTCCACTCTTATACTCTTATCTTCTCTATTAGTATGTAATGGCAACGAAGGTTCAAATACACAAACTAGACTAAATATCGAACCTAGTACTTTAATTCACTGTGCTCCAAAGTAGTGACTCAAGACTTTCAAGAGAATTCCCTACTCCAAGACACATTACACTGGAAAACATTTTGGATGTTTTTATTTCCCAGAAAGCACACCGAACATCTTTAAAGCACCATTAATTTAAGCTGTTTACTTTAAGAATACAGTGCATGTTCTTAACGTTATGGCATTAGCCTGCGATGTGCTCCTAATTTGGAAGAAACTTCGTATAACTGGTAAATGCTGAGATAGACAAAAGTGTATTACACTAGCTCGATCTCTATACACAAACAATTTATTTTAAAGGGATATTTTGTCGCATCAAACTCTTGTGAGACTTTCGTTTGTTATATGTATAAATGTTTCAATGTTTTTCAATTTTTCAAAGGACACGCCATTTTTCATTTGTTTCTGGCTATTTAATGTAAACAATGTGATGTGCGAAATTTTAAGCTCAGCAAATTTACTAACGTATACAATTCTGCTACAATTTGGTTCTCTGTGTTCCCTTTGTGCCTGGAACAAAACGTGTTGATAATGGAACTATTTGTAGTAATTTATCTCGATTAATTACATTATATAGAAAAATATTCTTCTTATATGAGCAGTTTGTGGAAACTGTGTCAAAATGAAAGGTGTTGCGTAGAGAGCCTGTTCTAAAGACAAGCTTATATACTCGCTAGTTTAGCTCTGGGAAGTGTTTCTCGTCGCAACGCTTCGCTGAAAATCAAGAGAAGTACAGGGAATTTCGCTACGCCACTGCCATGCGTTCAGTTGAAACTTTCCCGTCGCATTCGGCAACTGTTTTATCGTACGAAGAAAAATATGCTTATTCGAAGGTTGAGCCACCTGGTTCGTATCATGTCTGTTTGTACTTGTTCTATAGCGTATTACAAAATATATGCATATAGGTTTGTGTTAAATAATGCTCTAGAACCTGCAAGAGGGTATATGTAGTTGCCTTCCCTTAGGTGACCATGGTTTGCGATCATGTTTAGATCGCTAACGTCATAAACACGATGGCGCTAAAGGCATCGTCACCTCGAACCTTCTAGTTCTCTGGGACGCTCTCACTTGCTGACATTGGTAATCGCCTCCGTCATCCTCTGCGATGATGGTGTGAATGAAGATGCCCGCGCCGCTCTATATTTTCTTCCAAATTTTATGGTTTTATGACTGAATTACAAACAATGATCTCCTGAACTTCAGGGCTGTGTGGGTGGATCATTTGGGCGTAGAAGAAAACATAGTTTTCTTGTCTAACGCCAATCACTTATATCCTATTTTAGTCGCAAAGTTACTCACGACAAACTTTAAGCCGACCTCTTATCACCGAAAGTGTTCTCCTTTGTTGAGTATGCTTTTGTGAACGTATGCTACAAAGCTCCGCAATTATCACCCGCACTATAGTAATAAACGTATTACATCCACGATATCCGCGCGACTTCAGTGTAACTTGTAACACCTTCAAATTACACGCCCACAAACATTTTGCGCTAGGAGGCGTAGCTTCTCTACCACGTATGCGACTCTTGATAAATTCGCGCAATGTTTTCGCGCTAACAGACGTAGTTTCTTCTTCACGTATGCTGCATCGACTGGCTAAAATTCAGCTTTCATTAACTTTTCATTTTAACTGGCTCCAAAAGCACCCATTCCACTGCTTACATAGGAGAGTGATGTAGCTCTTCTCTTATTGGTCCACCATAACCACCGAAATCACTTTTTATATTTTTGCGGGAAGTATTTTTAAATTTATTTGCTGAGGGTATGCATATGGGTTCTTTTTAAAGGAAATAACCTATATCTTATATTTTTTAGGATTCACGCCATTTCTTCTGTCAAAACCTTGCCAGAATGCACCACTTGGGACCCCGAAGATTTTAGGCTCTTACGGCCTTTGTTACCAGAACAAAACACTTCTCCTGACCCAAGGTTCGTTTCAAGTCTCTCTGACATTCATACATAAAAGTTTTAACAAGGGAAATACATTTTTAGCATGTAAAAACATATAAGATCTCGTTTATCATAACATATATTTAACAAATTCTTTAATTAACTTTTAACATATGACTGATTATTAGAAGCAGAAAGTACAGCTTCAAACCTTGTAAGAGTATTTTTATTTTAAAATTGCTCGGGAAGCAATTTAAGAACCTAATATTACGCAGTAAAAGCTTCACTTTATTAAATTGGCTAGAATGGCAGTTGGATCACCTATAGATAAAGCAAATTTTAGACGTCCTAGATTTAAATCGTTCGACGTTTTGATTACGGGTAACGGGATGTCTGTTAGGAGCAGGTGGTTTGTGTTACGTGGAAAACTTTTATTCCGAATTCCAATAATCCGGAGTGTGGAAATGTGTCATAAATGCCACATGAAGAGAGCTCACTCTACAGATGGTGCACCTGTCACAATGTGTGTAAAAAGTCAGCCAGACCACCGCTTTTGTTATGGAACCTACGTGCAAAAATGCATTTCTTAAATTTTGGCGTATTAACCTCCGGCGCTTCTTTTAGATGATAGTTGCGCTATTTTACAATGTAAATTTATAAGAAACGGTAAATTAAGGAGGTTTTTCTTTCAAAACTGAGCATGTCCATAACTTGAAAATAATCAGGAAATGAAAAAAGGGCATATATCCATGCTATACGTTTTTCTTTTGCTTTGGTGTAAGACTGTACATGGAGCTTAGAAATTTCCTAATCATATATTTAAAACCACATATATGGTAATTTTAATTTTCAAATTAATGGCTAAAATTATTTGAATATGTTAGGTTTTGATATAAAATGACAGAAACGTCCAGTTTTGTTAAAAATATGTCTTGCTGGTGAAAACTTAAATGCTCTTTTCTTTATTATTCATTGATGCTTTACTGTTCTATACATTAAAGCAAAGGGAGCAATGACTGGTAATAGTGTTATACTTTAGGAATTTCTCAAGAATGCAACACAAGTAGTGTTCTGAGATCACGACTCATGCAAACAGCTCAACTGGAATATTCTAGGGTCCGGATCAGCATATTTTGTCTTTCGACGAATTTGGTCTCGGTTTTCAGTGTTCCTCTCTACCTGGTACCGCAATTAATTTAAGCGATTGTTACTTCCATTACACTGTTATAAGTTCATTTTATTTCACCTCAATGAGCACCTGATGCATAAAGAACATCTGCACTGTTACTAAAAGTTAATGCCTACGCGTGAACTAGCTGCCGTAAACTGATTGGGTAAGAACACATTAAACCGTCATTAGTTAAGGGGTAGAATCTCATTATGTAAGTTTCAAAAACTTCCGGGAAAGGAAGCATATGACAAAGAGAAAAAGACACGCTCAGTTATGAAAACAATATGTATGGCAAATTATACTGGACACGTTCACTTTCGATAAAAAAAAAGAACATCGGGCTACAATGTAATGGATATGGTAAGTTTTGATGTAAAAATAGAACTTTAAATACTCATTTATATATGACATATTTAGTTTCATATTACAGCCAAGTGTCTTAACAGAATGCCATTCCTAACTCATTTTCGGTTTTCGGTGGACATGCTCAGTTTTGAAAAAGAAGCTCCTGAAGTATAAAACCTAATTCTTTTTTTTTTAATTTGACCTAAATGTGAGATTTAAAACTACTTGGATTTTGTCCGCTCTTTGTTATTTGCATACTGAAAACTAATATTACGTGCGAACGACATTAGATATACAATATTGCGATTCACAACTGGAACTGAAACTGTAGTAACCTTTGGCATTAAAAAAACCCGCTTTACTTTCTGAGTGAAGGGGGATATGACAACATTTAAATGTTTAACCTATTTTAAACATATTTTATGGGAAAGCAACAATAAAATATAATTAATTTTGGCACTCGAATTTTACAATTTAAGACAAAAGGTATACGGTTGGCATTTTAGTCACCTTTACTTATATAGAAAAAGGAATATATTTGCCCTTGCGCAAAACTCAATCTTTATTTCACATTATATATTCTATGCTGATTATCCATGTCGAACTTTTCTCGAACGCTACTGATCCATAGTAAAATGGAATAAAGCGTGAAGCTTTCATTTCTGGCTACGAAATGTGGCCATATTCGATCGCACCCATTTGAATGTGAATTTGAAGTACTAAGTATTGCAGCGATGCCCCTTCAGCATTCTGAGGAAATTGAGGAACTTAGATTAGCAGCGGACCTTGTCCCGTAAGCATATATTTTGCCCGAAGGATGCTTTGAGGGGCCACAGAACCTCTCGGAATGAAATCGGATGATGGTCCACTACTGCCATTTAGTCTTGAGGCTGGCATTTAGGTAGATAATTATAGGCCTTTCGGAGGCTGTAGCATTGCACTCTTTATTTACTGATTGGTACCCTTCACAGATGCGACTGATAACGCATCACTCCCAAGTAAACTAAACGAGTCCGTTCGTAGCACCGAACAGGTCCGCTGTTTCATCACAAGACAATGCTGACCAAGTGAAACAGCTAACGCTTATCTTTCGTTATAAAAGGTGTTCGAAGTAATGCACTCCGCATTTAGGTATGTAAGCCTAGCACTCGATGAACATATTTATGAACATTTCACTAATCTCTTTAAAATTTTACTAAATACGTCTCCTATGTCGAGCGTATAGGAGTTTGTTGCATACAATTAACATTAAGCATTCGGCACGGTAATAATGAAATGGACCTAGTTCTAGAAAGGTAATGGGCTAGTATATTATTCTGTAAACATAATTAAACATACGAGGACCCTTTATTACCTAATTTTTCCTGGATTATAAGTGTTGGCTCTCTTACATTTCTTTTTCTCTAAATAGGATACAACATGATTAATATTTTTTGAAGGCCTATACGTTTGAAATTTTATAAACGTGTCACTAGAAAATGCCTTGCATATATTCAAGTATGAATGTTGTATGGCACTGTTTATGCAAATATTAACGTAATAAACACATGTGATTCTCTCTTATACACAATGATAAAAGCAGAGTAAACACAGATCTATGCGCAGTGTTATTCGCATTATATACTAAGCAACATTTTCCTAAAGTGCAAACACCACCACACGTGGATGGTACCACAGAACGAGGTCATTGAACCCGATATGCCTGTTTCCAATCAGACTCGGTAACCCCAGTCGCGTCATTCCAGATAAACCTAGTATTTGACCATGTCCACTGCTGCGTTTGGTAAGTATAGCATGTTTGTGATCATTTACAGATTTCTCTCTGTTTTCTCTAAGTCTCTTTGTTTTCTTTACGAACTTGACCAATAGAATGTTCTTATTTAATGAATGTTCTCTCTGATGTTTGAAGATACAGAAAACATCATCAAATATGACAACCGCAGCAATTTTTGAAATGGAGTCCTTCTCGGCAATCACAGTCTCTCCTACTCAATTTTTCAGGGCTGATACGGTTTGATAGACGTTTAGGAATTGAAACTGATCCACATAAAGAGATAACTCTTCGTGATACGTGAACTAAAATGCTCAATTGCCATGATTATGGCCATGTCTTTTAGCACAAATGATTTGTAATACAACTGTTACCTCCATAAAATAAATGATATTGTGCAGCAATTTCGACATTCTGTATAAGAATGTCATTGGCAACATTTTCACTGGCGGTATGAAATTCAGTGCTTGAAACAGCCAGACCGCACCGAGGGTGAAGCCTCTGCGAAAACGTGTGAGGCTGTCATTCCGGATGTCTCAAATTCGAATACCCTCGACCGCCTATTCTGATATTGGTTTTTACGTAGCTTTCCGGGTTCATATGCGAATGCTGGGGGAGTTTTTAAACTATTTTGATTTCTTTGCCCATAGTTCAGTTTCATTCCGTTTTATTCCAATGTTTCAGGTATGCCTCTGAGTTTCATGTTGTACGGCGGTGACGAACAGGTGGAACGCGGAAGTTTGGTTAAAAGAATGAGAATTCCCAGGGGTCGTTAGGCTTAAAGGCTTCTTTCTTTCTCTCTCTGAGCAACACCAGCAGTAGGGTGGGTTCTGCGTCCAGGAAGTGGTAGGAGACTCCGCACAGTCAAAATCTGTAGCCCTTTCTTTCACTGTGTGTGTGTGTGTGTGTGTGTGTGTGTGTGTGTGTGTGTGTGTGTGTGTGTGTGTGTGTGTGTGTGTGTAATTTATGTCTTCCAACGTTAAGTCATATCCGACGATGAATGAAATGGGTGAAATCCTGCTCAAATGAGTCCGGGCCAGTCTCATTAGCGTAGATGTTAGCGAGTCTGCCTCACGTTCAAGAGGTCCCGAGTTCGAATCTCGGTCAGGGTGAGTTACCTAGCTAAGGTTTTTTCCGGGATTTTCCCTTATTCTGTAAGACGAATGTCGGGTAACTTTAAGCTCTATGGACCCTCGTCTCACTTGAGCATCATTTCACCCATTCCATTTATCGTCAGATATGACTTAACGTTGGAGGACGTAAAAAAAAGAAAGAATGAGTCCGGGGTCCATGGAGCTTAGAGCTACCCGACATTTTTCTTTCAGGATAACGGAAAACCCTAGAAAAACCTTACCCAGGTGGCTCACTCTAACCGAGATTCCAACTCTGGACCTCTTGAACGTGAGGCAGACACGCTACCATCTACGTTACCGAGGCGGGCTTAGTAGTGCTTGAGATCTCCCCCTACTCTATAAGTAGACTTTCATATACGAAGGTCAGTGATTCTATTTTAATACAGCAAATGGTATAAACAATCTCAGATTATGAATTATACAAAATTTGTACTATGCGCTAACGTAAATAGGTTCATACGGGGAGAGCACACTAACCGTTTGTATTATTTATTATCTTTAGCGTTGAACATACGAAACTAAACAGCTGGCATTTGTTACTCAAGAGCTCTTATGAAGTAAGGGAAATGGTGGAGTTATTAGCAAATTGCATCGCTAATTGATACCTACATCAGGCAAGAATTTTAAAAGGAGATTTGAACCTGGTTGCGTCGGAGAACATTTCGATTACTATGGCTTTGTACCAAATCGATTGCATTCCTATAGTAGATATTCAATATCTATATGGGATGCACTATCGACCATGCAACAACTTGGGAGGCGTGTATGGGAAATAAAAAGTTTGGTTTTAATATTTGAAAGAGCATAATGCAAATAAACGTATGTTGATTTGGGAAACCTATACCTATGAAGATGGAATCAGAGTGTAAGTTTCAAAGTCACTACCCGAAACTGAACCAGGGATCCTTGAAGTTCATTATCATTTCTCTAAACAAGTAAGCTACCATGGCAACATAGCAGCTATAAATGAAAGACTACCAACTGATTCCCATTTTTCTTGACTGATCACGAAGTCATCATGTTTACAAGGTAGCTTAGTAACCGAAGATTTGAGGTTCAGTTCCCGTGGTGACATTTCGATTTAATTCAGATTTCAAACTTTCAAATTAAATTACACACCAATTAGTGGAGCCATAATTAATTATTTCTCCAAAAAAATTAACGACATCAGAAATGGAGCACAGGGAAATGACGATGGCTGACACCACGGGGAGTTAGCCGTTCATATTAAGTTTGATCTTTCATTCAATCCTGAAGCAGTACTAAATGATGGATTTGTATTTTAAGAGGGAACCTTCATCATGACCTGACTACATAGGTGAAATTTTATAGTACCTAATGGCATTGCAAACAGATACCAGTGATTTGCAGGGTCACCACATTGCTTGACAATTCGTCTTTTGGATGTTTATAAAATTATTCTTGGTCATGTTCTGAAAATATTATTGTAATCATAGAATTTTGGGTAATAATGTTTAGACTGCGCGTTATTTTCACTGAACTTGAATTACCTGATGCTTCAGTAACTAGGTCAGAAAAAGCTAATTACTAGCGATGAACCAAGAATTATGCCGTCAAGGTCGACCAACGCTTTGCAATACCACAAATGATGTGTGAAAACAGCTGACGTGCTGGGAGACTGGAAGCTATTTATCGCTGGTTTTCTACTTTAAATTCTACTTAATCTTTATTATTGCAAAGCACTTATAACAATGAAAAATTCTTCACTTGGTTTCGCTGATTTTCACGCTGGTCTGCGTTCAGCATTTTGACCCACAGCTATGAAATCTGAGGAATCACATTTGAGCGTAATAATTGATGCTACAAGTTAGTGGGTTTACAGTGGGAAAATTTACAATTTAGGAACAAATTTATATTTAAATATAATTGTTTCCTTAAACAAAAAGTCTTCCTTCATTTTATAATTATGTACCGCTGTGCAGCTTTAACATTCCATAGACACTAGCTTTTGTTTCAGATAAGGCATTCTCGTATTAAAATACTGTCACCGCAAACATAAAAATTGTATAATATTTACTAGTATATAGCTTTTATATTAGATAAATTTGACCTATATATTATCCATAATATATTAATTTTGTGCTTGGTATAATGTTATAATGTTTACAATATAAATATGAACTTAAAGGGTAGGAGAGTATGGAATTGAATCTTGAGGAGCGGATTCGATACGTAGACCAGACTTGACCTATTGCGCCTATGCCCCATATGGGGCATCCCCGGGAGGAAGCATGAGGAGAGAAGAGATAGAGGTTGACCAGCCCAAGTGGTCACGACAGTATAGGGGGCAGGTTTCCTACTGTTGACCAGTTGGAAACTCTTCGGTGGTCAAGTACAACCTACATTCCACTCACCGTGGTACAGAAACGGCCCGCTAGGCCAGCACGGAGTCCATCCTGCTAGAGGAGCAGATGTTTACAAGGAGCATATAATCCTGCCATGCACCACCATTACTCCCGCTGACACTTCTACCTTGAGGGAAACCACCACATGTGAGACGATATAAGATGCTAATGGAGTTGAAATGGGTGGGACAGGAAATTTTGGTATGCAATTACATTATATTATTATTATTATTATTATTATTATTATTATTATTATTATTATTATTATTATTATTATTATTATTATTATTATTATTATTATTATTATTATTATTATTATTATTATTATTATTATTATTATTATTATTATTATTATTATTATTATTATTATTATTATTATTATTATTATTATTATTATTATTATTATTATTATTATTATTATTATTATTATTATTATTATTATTATTATTATTATTATTATTATTATTATTATTATTATTATTATTATTATTATTATTATTATTATTATTATTATTATTATTATTATTATTATTATTATTATTATTATTATTATTATTATTATTATTATTATTATTATTATTATTATTATTATTATTATTATTATTATTATTATTATTATTATTATTATTATTATTATTATTATTATTATTATTATTATTATTATTATTATTATTATTATTATTATTATTATTATTATTATTATTATTATTATTATTATTATTATTATTATTATTATTATTATTATTATTATTATTATTATTATTATTATTATTATTATTATTATTATTATTATTATTATTATTATTATTATTATTATTATTATTATTATTATTATTATTATTATTATTATTATTATTATTATTATTATTATTATTATTATTATTATTATTATTATTATTATTATTATTATTATTATTATTATTATTATTATTATTATTATTATTATTATTATTATTATTATTATTATTATTATTATTATTATTATTATTATTATTATTATTATTATTATTATTATTATTATTATTATTATTATTATTATTATTATTATTATTATTATTATTATTATTATTATTATTATTATTATTATTATTATTATTAATATTATTATTATTATTATTATTATTATTATTATTATTATTATTATTATTATTATTATTATTATTATTATTATTATTATTATTATTATTATTATTATTATTATTATTATTATTATTATTATTATTATTATTATTATTATTATTATTATTATTATTATTATTATTATTATTATTATTATTATTATTATTATTATTATTATTATTATTATTATTATTATTATTATTATTATTATTATTATTATTATTATTATTATTATTATTATTATTATTATTATTATTATTATTATTATTATTATTATTATTATTATTATTATTATTATTATTATTATTATTATTATTATTATTATTATTATTATTATTATTATTATTATTATTATTATTATTATTATTATTATTATTATTATTATTATTATTATTATTATTATTATTGTTGTTGTTATTGTTGTTATTATTGTTGTTATTATTGTTATTATTATTGTTGTTATTGTTATTATTGTTATTATTGTTATTGTTATTATTGTTATTATTGTTATTATTATTATTGTTATTATTATTATTGTTATTGTTATTATTATTATTATTATTATTATTATTATTATTATTATTATTATTATTATTATTATTATTATTATTATTATTATTATTATTATTATTATTATTATTATTATTATTATTATTATTATTATTATTATTATTATTATTATTATTATTATTATTATTATTATTATTATTATTATCATCATCATCATTATTATTATTGATGTTGTTATCACACGTACCTAGGATAATGGATGATGCATCTGAAGATGACGTCTCTTTGCAGCAGCTTTGATCTTCATATCTCCAATAATGCTGCATATACGAACACTTTTGGCAAATTGTTCATTATGAAGAGTTTGGGCTTTGAAATCCCCGTCTCATCTGTGGAGTTTCACATCTGGAACATATACTGTAATTTACGTATAGATGTAAAGAGCCGCAGCCTGAAATTGATAAAAATTTGAACGACTTCTACACCACCACTGAAATCCCTGCAACATACAACCAAAATTACAGGCACATCGTATACATCTCATATTCAGGTCGTATGCTACAAAATTTGACCGGCCCATCTACGTCTCCCGATCATGTAATGTACGACTTGGCTGCCGGTTGTACTGCCCGCGTGCCGGTCACACACTTGCTGGACGCCAATACAAGTCTCAAACACTATTAATAATACACAGATTAAACACGAAACTTACCTTAACAGAGGAGAAGTTGGATATGCCATTCATCTGCAACAATATAACTATGGCATCTTCTGAGAAAATTTCCATTTTCCAGTATCAGTTCCGCTTTCAAAAAAGTATTAATTTCTCAGTTGGTATTTTGCTTTAATTCTCCTGATGTATGGGAATTAGTTTTTGTACCTCATTTTTCAAGCTGTCCTGTAAATACAAATGGCATGCCGTAAGCTCAGGAGCCTGAGCGCGCCAGAAATATTTGCCAATGATTCTAATCCCAAGAATTTTCGCAGGAAACTGTTCTGACCAATCACCTTTATGTGCCTTGGTTTAGTCTACCTGGAAATATCCAAAATGGCACTTTAATGTCCGCCAGCCGTTCGAAACATGGCTCCAGGTTATCACTTCTGTATCTTTTCTGCATTTATGGTGTATTCATAAAGTACACATATTATTTTGCATACATTTATTGCACACCATACCCGAGCTTTTTCTTTAATTTATGGGAGTTTCATGAACGAAATTGAATTTATCTGTAGCATAATGTGGGCTGCGCTCGATGGTACAATGTATTTCAACTGTGCTTTGGAACACAATTGTGGATCGATTGTTCTGTTACTAACACTTTCTTAAAATTTACTTAAAGAAATTTACCCTGCTCTGGTAATCACATGATAGCAGTTCCCGGGCAGAGTAAGCTGGTATAGTTTTGAGCTTTATATTTTTTTCCATGCTGAAGCTTTCAAAATGTTAGTTTCTTGTACAGGGTGCCTTGTAGAAGTTGACCGTTCTAAACTTCCCCAGATTTCATCTAATTTCTGCTCCGTAATTACACGTCTTTTTACTTTTATTTTCCTATCACAAACATATTTACGTCTCTCTTTATTTGTTTCAGTAAACAATGGCCTCCGATACTGGTGTTTTGACACTTAAAAAAAACTGAACACTTCTAAACGTTTCTGATGCTATTAATGTTTGAACTGGACCAGGAGAAAGACAAATATGTTGATGACTATAATGGATCTCTGAGCCTGCCGGGCAAGTTTTGTAGCATTCACACTGAAATTTAAATGTGCACAATGTGGAGAAGTGTGTTTGAGAAGCGGAAGGAGTTTCAAGAACACTGCTTTCAAGGATGTTAGTAATGGAGTGGAAACAGTTTGTGACTTTGTATGATATTTTAAAGGAATAAGGATATTTGTCTTAAATTAAAAAGAATGGTATAACACTCTTCTATCTTGCTTGTTATTGTGATAAAGATGAGATTTTCCTTTCTGGGATAGCGCAGGGCATCCTTCGGCGCTGGCCGGCACATAACTGGTTAAAAGGAGGGGGAGGCATTCAGAGTTCTGGAAGAAGCTGGAGAACTGATGGAGATGAATAGGGAAAACACAATCCCTTGTGTGTTGCTTAGTGGTAGGTATATTGATATTCCTGAAGAGTGGTATCCTCCTAAGAATGAAGTATCTATAGCGTTAGCAGGTATTTATTGAACTGTACTATATATCCAGAAAGTAAGTAAATGTACACTTTCCGCGTGTCAGTATAATTTAGGCGTTTCAATCTTGATAGTGATCGTCGTTTTAGGCTTTCACTCACTTTGAATGTTCCTTTAGTTATATTAACCCTGAATCACGAAAGATGGACTGAGTATTAAACAGAAAGTAGCAATTTTCTTGAAGTATCAACAGATCTAAGAACGTGGGTTATATACCATATAGATACTGGTTCTACAAAAATAATTATTTAATCTCTTCTTCGTCATCTTACATATTCTATTATGTGATATAGGAATAACTTAGGCGTAATAGATCATACTATAACTTGCATTCCAATTAATCCACAGGCATATGAAGTCTGGCAAGCATAACAAGACTGTAGTACACATCGTGCCATGATGCAGCGAGTATGTTGCGTTACATAGCGCTTTAACTTCTACGAAAACGTGAATTATTAAAATATCATAAATCTTCAGAAATCACAACCTGTTAATTTCGATTCTAAAATAAATTTGTCAATTTCCACTTTTATTATTTCAGATATAATGCAGTATGTACCTATGCAAACACATTATTGCATCAAAATCATAGAGATGCATTTTTGAAACCATTACTTCTGTTTTAACTAAGAACCAAATTAATGCAATATATTTTAATATTTGTAACATTCAGATATATATTTGCAAGAAAAGCAGCAATAAATGAGAGCCTGAACTTGGATGGAAATAGACTGTATAAAACCAAGTTTTCATTATTTTGTTCTTGTATTGTCAATGATAAACCACCAAATATTTTGAGTAATATGAGCACTACAATAACCACAGTTTATAGTAATGTCTCTTTATAGACAGATCTCTTAAGTGCAAGAGAAATGTTGAGGGGATTTTATTGTTAAAACAACGTTACCTGAAAGTAACATTATAAAAGATCAGGATAGAAAATCTTGCGACAGTTTTGTTTTCCTTTTTACCTTAGTTTTCATTTCTGTTACGTATCAGTGTAGTAAATAACATACGAATGGTACTCTTTCTCTCATTCTTTGTTCACTTTACTATACGTCGTCGATTCGCGAGTACGCTCACTTGTATGAGGTGTAGCTGCAAGAGCGTTCTGGGTAGAGAAAGAAACCTTACAAATCTTCATTCACAGCTACAGCGTCTAATGTCATTAATTATTGCTTTAAATTCAAATAAGTATATTGATTTGGGTTGGAAAGAATATTCTGGACCTCAAAATTTATCTCTCCAGCTTTACTGAGGTCTGCGTATATCTCTTCTCCCTGCTGGTTTAACATTTGGTGCTATTTTCGAAAGTTTATGATAGTCCATCCTTTCCAAATTTAACATCCATTTATTTATGTGGTGCTTTATTTCTTCGTTTACAGATTTCACTTTCAGCTGTTTTATTATTACATCATTATTTGTATGGTCTAATTTTGTACATACTTAATTTTTCTCAAGAATTTCATTTCAGATCCTTGTATCTTACCTTCCATTTTCTTCGCTATTACCCTGGCTTCACCTCCACATAAAAGCACTAACTTTGCCATTGTTATATTAAACTTAATGCTTGTATTCCTTTCTGTTTTATTTCGTAAAACCTTGTGTAATATTCCGCACATAGATAGAAATCTTGACCGTTTCAGGTTAATTCATATATTGTCACAAGTGACTGTTTAATTCAAATATGTTTGATCATTTTTTGACTACTTTGTGTGACGTCATGTCACGTGACCTCCTTTCTGGTGAAGCATGGACAAGGCTTGCTCTGCCTCTTATGTAGCAAATCTCGACTAGGACGGTCGTGGGTCCGCAGAATATAAAGGCAGGTAAAGGCCATAAGACCACTTGTGAATTTTCCATTATTGTAATAAACCTCTTTTTTGTCTAAATTGTAGCTTTGATATTTTGTAATGTGATTGAGCCTTTATACAGAAAATCCCAACTTCTCCGCAAAGCAAGTGAAATATCCTTCAGTTATCCCCCTCGTTCAAGGTCTGGCCATGTGATAGTTATCCATTATCGTCCTTGTTTAGTCCTTTACAATATATTACATAGGAAGTCATATCCACTTTTCTGTATTAATACCAAACCTTCTGCATACGACAAAGCGTTTATTTCTGTTTAGTTATTTCATCTAATTGCTTTATTTAACATAAATTCTATCATATCAGATATCATATTTCGGGCTCTAGGAGTCGGCTCTGGTTGATAATGCGAAGTAAACTGCCCTACATTGAAAGGCCGCTTGTCGGGTCATACCTCAACGTAAGAATCTTCTGGCGTATGTCGGTTTGCCTGTGTACACCAAATAGTGCGCTAAAATACGTGTTTGAAAGTACTAAAGTAGTCTGACAGTCAACTACTATTCTTGCCCATTTTTAACTATAGGCATCCATAACATTTCCGGTGTTTGTTTTAGTAGAAAATATTCGTCCAACACGCGAATGAATGAAAAAGGACAGTCGTCCTTCGTCCTTCACTAGGATTGCTAATAGAACTACGTTGAGAGTTGCTGCATGCAACATTCTTGTCTGACTCCTTTAATTATTGCTATGGATTGTGTTTTCTTTCATCTGTGTTAAAATTATATTTGGATCATCATATAGGCTTCTCACTACTTAGTTAGGTGTTTGGAACATAGTTATTCTTCCATTATGTTCCACAGATTTTCTCTATTCACATCAAAAGCCTTTTGGTACTCTATAAAAGTTATAGGAGTTGCCAAGTTATATCCTCTTCTTTTCCAATATCTGCTCTATTATGAATATATTATGTATGGTAGATCATCCTATACGAACGCCATTTTGTTCTACTTATATATTGCTTCCGAGATGTACCGTAATTTTTGCTTATTAATTTAGCATATATTTTTATATCGCATTAGTCCTCTGTAATTCTCACAGATTTTAAATCTACCTTTTATAAATATTGACATAATTCCTGTGGTTTTCCAGGATTCTGGATTCATTTTGCCCTTACAAAATTGATTTACTAAATGTAAGAATCCTAGGTGTGAAAAGTCTCTCCATAGTTTAGTAATTCCATGTTAAGGTCATCAGGTCCTGCATCTCTTCTGGTTTTTCTTTCTTTCAAAATTCTTTGTAAGTCTTCCACTATTATGGAGTCTATTTCTATTTCATTATTTTTATTTTCTTTAGTTGTCAATTAATTTCCTTCCTTAAGCCATATTGTTTTATAATATTTAATCCAAATTTATTTATTAACTGAATTCACTTTTAACGTATCCCGTTCTTTTTGTTTAATATATTTTCAAATTTTTTGAGCGAGAAACCATCTGCCATGGACATAATTTTTAATCTCACTTATAAGTTTGTCGCATGAGTTTGGTATACTTCCCTTATTATAGTTTTTGATTTATTCCATTTTACTTTGTATTTTTCATACGAATCATCATCCTTTTGTGCGAACCATTTCTCAAAAGTTTCTGTTTTTTAATTGCCTAATTTAGTTCATATTTTCAAATTCTAGGACCTTGTCTTCTACTGAAATTGTTCTTCGTGCCCAAGACTTTATATGCTGATTTCTCAATACAGGTTTTAATAGTTTTCAATTCCTCATTCAGATCATGATTTGTTTACTTTGAAAACAAGTATTGTTGTCATCCAGCTTGATATAATAATTTCATACTGTCTTCTTTTAGGAGATATACTTTGTACACTCCTTCCTGTTATCTTTTGGATTTCATAATCCTCCGTTTCTCAAAATGAGTACATTCACCTGGAACTAGAAAGTGATCTGAATTTGTATGACACCTCAATAAGCCTGAACATCTTTAGTTTGTGGCCTGAATTTGTCATTTATTATAAAATAGTCAATAATATATCTACCATTTCTTGGTTATCCATGAATATTTATGTATAATTTGTTTTCTAAAAGAAAGTGTTCGTAACCTTCAGTCTATTTGTATTTGCGAATTCTCATATTTTATTTCCATTGCTATTTATAAGTGATTCTCCAAATTTCGCAACTACTCCAGGGATAGGGATGTTATTACCTCTTGCATGAAAATCCCCACACATAACTAAGTGGTCAATTTTTTTTTTTTTTTTTTTTTTTTTGTACTTTGAATGTCTTTTCGTAATAAGTTATAGATTCTGTGGCTTCTTCTTTCTTCCCCTACTCTGGAGTGTAATCGCCTGTTATAGTTATATGTCCTCTATTTATTTTAGTTCTTACAGTCGTTAATATTTCTTTTATATATTTATAATTGTCTATCCCGTTTTGCATTATTTTTCCTGTAGCAAAACAGCTACCCCCCATTTAACTCTAACTTCTGTTGGACTCCACTATAGACCTCGTTTTTATCTAATTCTTTACTTGCTTTCAGTTTTTCTTTGTTTCCGTTATCACTGCTAATCCTATGTTCCTTTTATGTAACATGTCTACCAGTTCTAATTCCTTATTGCCTAGTCCACTTAGATTCCATGTAGCAATTTTCAATCTTTCTGCTGTTCCATTTCGTTTATCCTTGACATGCTTAAGTCAAAATGTGATTTGGCTGGCTTACTAAGAAGATGAGGAGTAATTTAATATTTTCCTTGATACAGATTACCATTCTGTAGCTAAGTAAGTCAAATTCTTTGGATGCTAGCTTAAAGCCCTCTGACTTGCTTGGCTTCTGTCTGGATGAACTTCCATAGCCTTTGTGGTTCTTTCGCTACGTAAGGCAACGGCTTCTCTTATTTTTCGCTAAGAGACAGGCTGCCTCTTCCGCTGATATTGCAGTTCCGATGAACTCCATCTCCACAATTGTTTTCGTTGAGGTGTTCGACTTATCTCCGGCCAGGGGCCCTTCAGGCTAGGCCAGGAGCAACCTAGAGCTGGCAAGGGCAGGGTTGCTGATTTCCCTGGGTGAGACTGTTTCCCTTATAAAAATTCTCACCTACTACCAGAATTTAGTATTTATATATAATAAATGCGCACCACCTTTGATGCATGATGTACTCGTAGCGGGAATAGGCTCTAAAAATACAAAGAAGATGTAGCAAAATTTGAAATTATGAAATATTTCATAAAATGTAACCATAAGGTCTCCCTATAAAGTCTTAATCACCATTTGGTTTTTGACAATCACTTAATCCAGGAGTTCCGTGAGAAACCAAACTTTTGCATTGAAATTGTTTATCATCTAAATTAAGGACAGAGACACTAAACCATTCCTTCAGATTTTAGCCGAATGTTTGGCACAGGATGCGCTTCACTAGATATAGTATGTTGAGAAAGTTTTAAATTGTAAAACTGTTGAATATGCGCAATAAATAATCTAATCCAATCTAATCTGAGCTTTTTTTACTAAATTGCGCAAGAATAAGTCTTATGTAAGTAGAAATATTCTGTGTGTGTGTGTGTGTCAATGCATCATTACGAAGAGTAATCATCCATAAATGTGATATCATTGCATGCAAAACTTAAACCATTGGCGAAAGCGATGGATATGGACTTTTTTATAATCATGGTCTTGAGATTTATAGTTCCTTTATCCTCACTATACAGTCATCACCGTCTAATAATAAAATATAATAATGTGTTTAAAGGGTAAGTTCATAACGAAAAATTAATTGCCAAGTAGTATTTGAGTAATGATTCTTCGGCTTTCCGTACAGTTCTTTTAACCAGCTAACTTATAGCAATAACCAGCCGTTACATTATATTCCACAAATAAATCGTTTATTTGACAGTTAACCACAAAGCAATTCGACTGAAGATGACATCACGGCCTTGATGAGATACCAAGATTTCCACATTTCTTAGTTAACCAAAATTGTATCATTCAATACGTAATAGTTATTCCCAGAAACGCCAAGTGGGGGAATTAAGAGATTGCTATAATAGAATGTAATTAAGAAAAAATTATTAAAATCTGTAGCTAATCTCGGACAAATGGAAGGATGTATTAAATGTACACATACGCCATACATTCAGTAATATTTTATTGTTAATTGATACACTGTCGGCAAATATAGTGCCATAGTTTTACACACAATTAATGTTAACCAACTGTAGTGGCACCTTGATTGGTATCCAGTGAATAAATTGTGGTCAAAAGAGGAATAGCGATCAAAGTGTTGTCATAGGGGGTGGTTTTATGCCCATTATTTAACTAATCCCCAGAAGTCTTAAAGCGCATATCATTAGTGATCGAAATTGTATATTGAAGAATATCTCCAACCATTGCTGCAAAAGATCTTGTAATGGACATCAACGGTTTCGGGACCGAAAGCAGTCCTCCATCTTTGAAATTCTGGAGAATGCCCATCAATCTTTTGGGCATTGCTGTCAATTCAGCGCTGTGCTTCTGAAGACCTTCAATTATCTCTTCTAGGTCATTTATTAGTTTATCCAAACAGAAGTCATGTTTCAGAAAGCGGTTGACCATGCTTTTCATAGCTTTCAGTGATTTATTGAAAGGAAAATTACCCAACCGTAACATTAGCACAATAATTCTGTTCAAATGTTCGAGTTGTTTAGTCACTGGGAAGTCATTGCTTCGAATGTGTACAAAATACTCATTCATCTCCTCCAGCAAACCATCCCCGAAACATTCCTCCTTCTGGAGAAGTTCAAGTATGTCTTCCAGAGTCAATGCATTCACTTTTCGTAGCTGCGGCAGTGGGAAAGCCATCTGAAAGAAATAAGAATTTTATTATACAAAATCAGCGATATGAGAACGTGGCAGCTATTTGACTTACACAACATTTGGTTGCGAACATCTTTAAAGCTAAGAATTTGTAAAGTAGGTAAATTGTACCATATTTTGATAGGTTCAAGCAAGTATGTAGAAACCCGCAGATAACTCTGTATTAAACAGTTTTAAACTCGGCTATCTCTGCGTGTAATAAACCGATTATGTAGTATGATCCTTTTTAAATGTTGAAGGTATATTAAAATATACTAATTAATGTACGAAATATATGGAAAAAGGTTGAGATTTATTTCAGGTATACATCTTGGACGAAAATAAAATAGTAAACCACCTAAGGGTATCGTAAGGCAAACAGGCTTATATTTTCCTGAACAAGTACAACGAAATGACTAACATAAAGTCGAGTAAATGTAAATGTGTCAATGATTTTTGTTTTTAGTGTGTTTTATTTTAAATGCTGGCAGCAGGTTCTTTATCTATGTTCATGGCAGTCATGAGAAAGGATCTCTCCTTAGTTAGAATATTCACGTCCTACAGTTGTGCAAGCCGCGCCGTGGCTCAGTGGTTGGACCAAGGTGGCCCGGGTTCGTTCCCAGGCGACCGCAAAGTGAGATTTTTGGTGGATAACACGACGCTGGGGTGGGTTTTCTCCGGGATCTCCGGTTTCCCCCGCCATCTCATTCCACCGGTGCTCCACCTTCATCTCATGTATCATCAGTGTCATCGCCTGTGGTGCCGTATGTAGTAAAAGCGGGCGTTAAACATTACACATACAGTTGTGCATTATACGGAGAAGAAGTTTCAGCCTTAGATTTGCGGCCAAAGAAGAACACTAAAGCAATATTTATCCAGAGTGCCTGGGAAGCATATCTCGTAACGGCGGTCCACACTACACCCTGAATCAGTACGTCTCATGCAGGTTTGAAGTCCACTGTCTGATACATTAACCTACCATTACAAAGCGGTAGGTTCAGGAGTGAGGTAGCAGGGAGTAGGACAAACATTAAGAGTGTAAGAGGAGTGTATCGGTCATTCAATAATTTATACATACATACGCACACACTCACACACACAAGTACATACATGACTATATGGCTATATGGCTATAATTAAAGGTGTGACATTTGTTGGGTCATAAGTAATGAATGGCGAGGTTTAATCAACTTAAAATTCGTTTAGAGGTTTCAGGTACGAAAATTCCGTTTGGAAAGAAAGTAAAGAAGGCACCAATACTTGTCCGCGAAGTTAAATATCTTCATTGCAAGTTCCATCTGTAATCTGAATAAGTAACATCTGTCTTTGGACAAATTCCTTTGGATATGCTTGTGAAATCAATACTCTTATTATTACTTGCTCATTAGCTTATTACCAAGATGACAGTAATGGTTCCGTTACGTTTCCCTTATTCCGGGCAGCAAAGAACGATGGAAAAGTCTCATTACTAATATGCGAAGTTTGATGTCGGGCTTTAAAAGTACTAACTCTTTAGAACTGCAACCAAAGCTCAAATCGGCACGAAATACAAGTTGGAAGCTATCCCAATTTCTGAAGTGGAAGCAATATCTTGCTGAGATATAGCGTTTCATGGGCAAAATTCCAGACAGAGAATCAGCGTCACTCAACTGTTTGAAAGTGTAAGATGTCTTTAAATTTCCCCCTACAACAATAGCCACGTCCAGCAACTGCGTGCTCAGAATGCAGATGCATATTCGGCTGCAGTTGGAGGAGACATATCCCTTTGAGTGACAAAACTTAAAGGGCATTGTCAATATACACAGTTGTGTCTGAGCTACTACTGATCACATTACATTTGGACTCAGTCACAGCGTTGTGGGGCTCTAATGCGTCGAGCACCTACTAACATTAAATTGGGGGTGTAGCGAAGCCTCCGACGTCATTTCATCAGTGATAGTAAACCTGGTAGGGCAATTCTTTACGAAATGGTCCCTCCCTTCGCTTTATCTCTTTACATGAGATTTTCAATACTGGAGCTATTATTAAGAGCATGGTATATGACGAAATTCTGGATAGTTTACAAACATTTTTCAAGTGAGTCAGATGGGATACGCTACGTAATGCAGCGGATAATGTAATTCAGAAACACCAGTTTGTGAAACCTGTTTATCAGCTGCATATTGTCACATATGCCATCAGAGTTGCATACGATTACCCGAAATTCGGAATATTTAGTGGATTATAAACAGTTCTAAATTCTCGGGTAAATCTAAATTATAGCTGAAAGTCCCATTTCTTGTTTCTTGCACAACATAGTCCCAAGCTGAGAAAAATAGCCAAGCTTATGGAAAAGTCACCCTATTTGACGTCACGTTCCGTGGGTAACGCGTGGCTTTTCTCGAAGTCGCTCCTCACAACCTGATATTCTAGAACATTCTATGACAGGCTGAGTCTCGAACTGGATGTTCTAGAACCTTCCATGATGGCCAAAGTCCCCCATATTTGGAAGAATTGACGTCATTCGGAATGCATATATAAGCAGGTTAGTTCAAGCCTCGCCCTCTCTCTCGTGGACTCTCTTACTTAGACTCTATACTCTTGGACTCTACTCTTGTCCCGTTCTCTCCCGGCCGGTGGACGACAACCCTGCGATCGCAACCCTAGTCATACATCATACATCTCCAAAAGTAAAGTCCATTTCTCAGTAATAATGACAAACTAAGTGAAGGACCCCTTACTTGAAAGGGTTTCACGGTAGCCTTTCTGGGTTACGCTCTTAAATTCAACTGTTGATTTGTTCACGAGCCCCTTCTGGGCAAATCTTAACATTGTAAATAAGGAGTTTTTACTAGCCTCTATTGGCAACTTAAATAAAAAAGTTGCTCTACTACGTTTATAGCTACGCTCCCCTAGTTCGCGCTGGCTAGCCCCAAAGCCTACGTGGCAATATTGGGTTTCATTTGTACTAACTGTATTGGATTAAATCACCTCTAAAAGTTTGCTTCCATTCACTTCACACACAGGTCCATTGCATTCTCAGAATATTGATTTTTCTAAGTACAAATTTTTTCTTCTTCACATTGTCATTGTCATATTCGGTGTTTCAAAACACGGAACGAACATAAAGAATTAGTTGCTCAGCTTCTGCATGATACGTACAGATAGTTTTTACCGACAATAGAGTTGCATAAACATGCTCCAGAATGAGTGTGGATTAAGCAGTGACAGGAACAACGACGCGTGCCTCACGCTGTCGGAGTTCGCAGGTATAAGTCACACGCCGTCACGTGCTGTAACTGTTTATAAACATGCCGGCATACTCCGCAGTAGCTTGCTTACTTGCTACTATTAATAATTCCTTTGGCTTATGAAACCGCAATAAAGAAGCTATTGCTTAATTATTCCTTATGAGTGTTTAACATGTTCCAAACTTTTGTTACAGCAGTCCATGATGGCAAACAAGCTGGAGTACATATTGCAACTTAAACCTTCTAGAGGCACGTTAATGTTAGTAAAATTGATGATGGAAGCATTAAATGATAAAACGAACAGAAAACAATATCAAAGGATTGTAGATTAAATTAACCAAATCTAAATGCCTTATGCAATGAGACAAGCATTTTATTTCACTGCGCTTAAGAGTACTAAATAAAGCATTTTTAACTTAAAATGAAGCTGCTGATTTCATAGTGACTGGTTGAAAGCACTGTACAATTAAGATCACAGTCTATACTTCGTTTGTTCCTCTCATGGACTCATAGAGAAAAATTTTTCAGAATTTTGTATTTAGCGTATTCGTTCTTCCTATTATTTTAGCATGGTATTTCTGAAGATATTAATCACTTCCTTTATCAAAAGTATTTTTGCAAACAGATATATTTTGCGGTTTCCTTTTCAATAAATACATGTTAGAACGAGATGTCGAAATATCCTCTCCAAAAAGGTATATAACAACAGAACAATATTCGGGAAGCTTCCATCTAAACCATGCAATTAATACTGCAGCGCCTCTGTAGATTCTAGTATAAACAAATGAGAAACAATTTTCCAACAATTAGTGTGTTGTCATTTGTTTAGTGTTATCGGAAAGACACGATATGGGAATTTTGAAACAGAAGAAAGCCTAACATGTAGATTTTAACGAATTAAATCCATCCCGTTAAATTATACGTATAACCACTTTCCTTCTACGTAAAACGTCTATTGGATGATTGAGCTTTAGAAATAATCCTTGCGTTATGTAGTGTAACACCCGTCTGTAATCTTTTTTCCTATAATTTCTGGTTACGATACAAATACGAACGTTGATCTACAGTTCGCTTGGTTTATCTTGAAACACAGGGAATAGCGCGAGAGTGCACTATTTCCCACGATATTGTTAGTAACCCAAGACTGCCTAATCCCATAAAGCATCACTTCTATGTAACGTTACAATTGACTCCGGCTGATTATGTTGTAGCTGTCCCTTTAATGCTTTCAAACGCAGTGCTTTAAAGTCTACAGTTAGTTGTCGGTAGTATAGATATACTATTCGTTAGGGATTTTTTTGAACAGTCACTTTCCTTTAAATTTATGATAAAATTGTCCAACATATCAATTAATCCGGCTTTTTCCCAGTACACGTTTTCTGCCTCTTACATTGATCTGTGCCCATATTAGCTCGATAGCATTCGTAACACAATGACACGGAGGTAAGGTATATTTATTTAATTCAGCTATTGAGTCGATTGTATACAGTTTGAACTTCTATTTATTGCTCTTAATTATTTCGTGCAAAACCTGTTTTGATAACATATTTTCATTATTACCATATTTCACTGTCAATATAAAGCACTTTTTGTAAGTAAGCGAGCCCTGCCCTGGCTGCAGCACCTGTCGCTGTCTGACGGAGGCTGGGTAGTCGCGGATAGCAATGACAATGTGTTTACACAACTTTTCACCCCTCCCTTGTCTCAGGGAGTGGTAGCGCTAAGTATGTCATGTTTCAAGTTACACCAGACGAACCTTAATCACATTTATGCTAATGAAACGCCTGGTTCCAGATTGGGTTAAAACATGCAATAATAGTAGTTAATTTTGTTTGAGTTGCCTGGTTGAGGCACTACAAGAAATGTATTATTAATTTATTGGGTAGGAGATTTTAGAATTGTAGGACAGAAATTTAATGAGTTGACTCATTCGTCACGGCGTTATTTTTTAATGTAGCTTCTGTGCCGTTTATAACTCCACTAAATGCAAAGAGCAGGTGGGGAAAGTGCACAGTAAATCGATATTGAATAAAATAAAACGCAGTGCCAAAATATTTCATTCTGCACATACAACTGGAAAGAAATGCCAGAACCAATGATCCATCCCATTAACACATAGAATATGGGCACCGAAGTTAGAGTTATTACAGAATTTAAAGCAAACCCCTCTGTACTTACCAGGACTGGTGTCTCAGTTTCCTTTACTTTCCGAGGGAATGATACGAAAAGCACGAGTACACTTAATGCCACCATGATAACCAATCCCAACTTCATTGTATCTGAAAAAGAAAGTTAGACTTAATGTCAAACAGTTCCTTCATTTACACACAGAATATTCTTTCAACACCCAAAATGTTCGCTGACACCGCCTTAAGCTGTGATAGGACATTTCGTTTAAATTATTTGTAACAAGGTTTAGATACTCTAAGAATGAATCATTATGTGTTACCCCATTAATGGAGCTGCCTTAATAGAATATTAGTACTTCAGCTGAATTATGCTTATCCTTTAATATTACTTGTGTACGTTCACTGAAATGAGGGATTTTATAGTAAAACGTCTTGGAATTTTTATAGGATTTAGGAAAGTAACCATAAAAATGTTGGAAAAGGGAAGCCCTATGTATCACCTTCTACTTCACTTTGGATCTCACAAAGGCGGCCCGGGTTGGATCCCAGACTACCGCAAAGTGAGATTTGTTGTGGATAACACGGCCTCGGGGCGGCCTTTCTCCTGGATTTCCGGTTTCCCTCGTCGTTTCATTCAACCGGTACTCCATCTTCATATCATGCATTATCAGTGTCACCACCTGCGGTGCCGTATGTAGTAAAAGCGGGCGTTAAATACTACACATATTTCTACCTCACTGTAACCTGTGAGGACCGATTTCGGAGGTCTCAGTATCGACTTCTGTCGGACGCCCCCTCTCATGCTGCTCTCCTTTTTTATTCATGGGTTTCGGGTTTCGCTAATCAAGAGGCAAATGTTGGAGTGATTTCTAATCCATCACAAATCTCTTTCCATTATTTCCCTCGTTCTGTATCCTAAACATCATTTAGGTTTGCCTCTAAATTTCATGGTGTGCAGGGGTAGCATTCTAACTTGTGGCTTCCGGAGTCATGGCTTAAAACACGGCAGAGGTCAATGGGCTTTACTTCCGACATAATCATTTTTAGAACAGCTTCCTTTGTATGGGGGGGGGGTAAAATCAATGGTCATGTAACGTGAATTTATGGCACTTATAAAAACTTCAAGCCTGCTAGGGACTTTGAGCAAAACGAAGACATGTTTCACTTGCAATATAGATTAGAATGCTGAGAATCTCAGGAGTTACAGCGGCGGATTCATGGATGCAAATAAATGTTAGTTTTTTTTACAGATTCTTCGGAAAACAATACATGCTGGGTTCACCAGAAGGCTGCTCTGTGATCTCCGTTTCTAAACAGTTCCCAGCAGTTAGACGATACCGCTAATCAGGAACGGTTAAGGTTTTCCTTAGGTTTGACTGCAGCCTCACGTATCGTTGTTTCACTTCCTTTCTTCCGTGTGGGGGTAGCACCAAATGGATCTATGAAACTGTTAAATGTTCGTGGTTGCCCCTCAATTCTATAATCGTAACTTTATGTAATCCTAAGTATTGCCTATTACATGGTTGTTCCTGATCGACGCGGTTCACAACCCGTCGCTGCCACAAGAATATTATGCATTATCGTTTGTACAGTAGCGGCGTATCGGCTCAACATTTATCCTCTAGAGAATGCTACTATTCCTAATGAATATAAGTATTTAAGTTTATCCTTCGTTGTAAAGGTTGTCCGAAATTGTGGTCTGTGCATTTATGTAAATGTGTGACCTGTAGAACATATCACTATTGGCCCGAAGAGTTTCTGATGCCACTTTTTGGGGAAAGCACACCGCTTATAGTTTGACATTGTTGAGTAAAGGAAGTCTTTATACACTCTCTGAAGATAAGAATGGCAGGAGCTCAAATATGGATAATGAGGAGAGTAGTTTTACATTTTACCCACAGAACCTGCTTTTAATGTCTCCATAGAACTGAATAGTTCTATGTGTAGTTTCATTCAGTGCTTAAAGTGACCATGGGATGGTTCTGCAATATTGACTTCTTGATGAATAAAGTAAACAAATTCTCTGTATGCCTTTATAAGCACTTATTTCAGGAAATAAAATTTTTTGCTAATTTTTCATGTTCTAATATCACTAAAACTCCCGTCTTTACATTAAAAAGTGACTTATGAAGTAATTTGGACATACTTTATTACCCCCAATTAACATTGTTCTGCCTTTCTACGTAACCACACATACATATGCAGTTGAGTTTCATCAGATAAACAGCTAAGACAGAATCAACATAACAATATGGATGTTACCATGTCGACCGTGGGTACCTGCAATGTGAATAGTATCATTTCACCACCTTTGTTGATTACCGACTAGAGAAACAAAGAAACGTAATATTCAAGGACAGGCATAGCTGACGTCGCGAAGCCAGAAGCGCGAGCCGCAGTGTTTCCGTGAGAAGGATTTGTTCTAGATGTTCCGAACTTCCTAGATCGAGGGTATTTAACTTTTAGAACTTCACACCATGACCGGTAGGATATAAAAGGCAGTGTTAAAGCCAGCCGCTAGTATGTCATGGTCCAGTTTACAGCAGAATAGCCTTGCGTCGGTTTGCAAAGAATGCAGTACGTTCCAGCACCTTAATGAGTCTATAAGGCAATGTGGAGCGCCGAGGGGTAGTTTCTAGTTGTGAGTTGACAAGTGAATATTAGAGCTGTTGTGTCAGGAAAATGGAAACTTTCCTTGTGCGTCAGAGAAACTGCAAGCAGAACAACTGTTGAGTCCTACGGAAATATAAAGGAGCATTCTACAAAGCTGTTTACGCTATATAATTGTTTAAAACAGAAAGTTATTTTAAGTTATCACTGAGCTAACGATTTAGTGTCAAATGCGTTGAATTAAGATAAATATCATTTGTTTTAGTCACAAATTCAATCACCAGTCGCAAATTGTGGAATCTGTAGCAGTAAGCATATCTTGGAGTATTGTACCATTATTGCCAATTCATATATACTTCATATTATTTTATGAGCAGCCTACTGAATAGTAACATTGAAACCTAAGTCTCAAAACCTAAGAAAAATATTTTCTTTTGATTCATTCTACGTCTGTCCCTAGATATACCCATCACCTTAATATTTCCTTCGTAAGAAAGACTCGCTTATTCTTTCTATCAACAGCAGACTTACTCTGCTAACATTCTTATTAGGGCCTATAAATGATTAATTTTGTTAAACAAATTACAAAATTGAATTTGCCGCATAAATTCAATTCACAATCTACCTGCGGCTACGTTTCAGCAAATCTTAAAGAGGTGAATACACACTGTTCCTTAGTGTGCCCCTATTGTAGACACACACAGTAAACAAAATTAACTGGCAGCTTCAACTCGGCTAATGCCATCATATAAGAATTTAAAATGCTGTAGCTCGTGAGTTTAGCTAACAATACGGGAGATCATTCAAACCGATTCATGCTACAGGTATATGTAGACGGCTGCCACTAGTCACGCCAATCAGACAAACCCTATATCCGCTTCAATGTGAATGTAATTCTCACAACTATTAAGTTATTCCTATAAATAAACGCGTATATTTATGAACATACACAACAATTATAATGTTTTATCACGAGAAAATTTTGGAGACAATATGCAAAATGCTAAATATGGATACCCTCCAGATATAATATAATTTATAATTTGAAAACTATTTTCAAAGTTTCATTATGGATATATACACTAGATAAAGGTATATAAGAATGTGTATTCTAGACACCTATTCAATTTAAAATTATTAAAGAAATCTCAGTGTTTTCGGTTCTTAAACATTCTCCAGCGTTGGAATTTATTTATAGTTCTTCTGAAGATTATCGATATCATTCTGTAAGATAAATCAATTAAGGTCAACATACCTTTTTCTTTAATCTTGATTATAAAGCTACAAGAAATATATAGTTGTGGAATTTATAAAGCCTGACGACTCTGGTGAACAAAATTGAAGTTATTTAATGCTTGAAGAAATACTGTGGGTGATAATGAGCTTTTGTAATAACTGCTAATACTTTTGTAGAATGTTGCCATCTACTGGAGTTTTAATGGATTGCATCATTAATATTTCTGGTAATTGCACATTTTGGTAAATATAACACTTAAATAAGAATATACTTTACGCACTTAAATTGTTTGTGACGTACATTTCTGTGTCCACTTTGCTTGAGAAACAACTCTCTTGATTCCGCAACAACAGTGTGCCGACATATTTGGAATTCGTTTTGCATAGTAGTGTCTTTCCAATTTGGCCATGTTCTGATGGAAACCTTCTCCTTATTCGGCGCTGACAAGACTAAGGTTCTCAGGACAGAAATCATAACGGGAGTAGAATATGGATATTTCCAAAACATATTATATTTTATGACCATTTAGGGCCAAATAAGTTCAATGAAAAGATCCCTGTAATAGTTCACAGGAGGCCATCAAATGTTTAAAAATTTCTACGAGTTTTCTCCCACATTTTGATCTTTGAGTGGTTAAAATCAGCAATAATACTGCACCACAAGATATAGTAGTGCAAATTGGTGATTTCCTTTTATTAAGAAATAATAATTAGGTGAGGAACTGTCTGAGATATATAAGTATTGAAAATATTTACAATAATCAAACCTCCATAGGAGGATTATCAATATGGCTGCATGTGCAAGCAGCAGTCTTTTAATGCCAGAGAACTCAACGACAAGTAATAAGTATGCTTCCCCAAAGAATCTAAGCTACCCAAAAGTAATTCAAACTACACCAACTAGGAAACAAGCCATACTGATAGAATCGAAGGATGGTATAATCAATAAAGAACATGTTCTAACAGTAAGCCGCCTCAGAGATGCAAACAATATTCGCTTTGTGTCACGGATTTCAAATGGCAGAATATGCATGTACATGTCGCAAACGTGTCGCTGAAGAGCTAACCAGTAAACACTAAAGGATAGGAATTAATAATGAAACACTCCAACTGAGACCCCTGTTATCCAAAACCAAGAGTGCAATACTATCAAACGCTTGTCCTGTTATTCTCAATGCTGTGTTAGAACAAATCTTCTCCGTACTAGGAATTAAAATGACCTCATCTATTGACTACATTAAAGCTGGTATTACAAGCCCAGGATTTTTACATGTTCTTAGTTTGCGACGCCAAATGTATGTGCAAACAGAGGATTACGAAAAGCTACCAGAAAGCATCTGTATTCCATACGAGGGAACCAACTACTGGGTATACATAACCTCTGATACACCAACTTGTTTTTTGTGTAAGAAAGAAGGACACCTCGCCAGGCAATTCTCGGAAAAAAAAAAAAAAAAAAAAAAAAAGGAAATCAGTCGAGCGGTGGCACAGAGAGCCAGCATAATGAATGTGTAAATAGTAACTGGCCACGCGATGAAACAGCTGAAAGTCAACAATACAAATTTAAAGAAGTCAAACCTAATGAATACAAGGATATCAGCATGGATTTTAATTTTCCTAAATTGCCGGATAAAAGCAAACCTACCCTAAAAGGCAAAGAAACAGAGCTTAACTCTGCTCCTAAACAACCAAATAACACAATCATGACTTTACCAATACATGTAATAGTATCGGAGAGTGCGCCAGTATTAGTGAAGGCTAATTCGCTTCTTACTTCGAAGACAATCAAACACATAAACATTCAAACTAAGAGACCCATGTCTGAGTCAAGTGCCACTGGCGATGATGTCATTTCGGACATAGAGTCAAATAGCGCTTCACTAGCAGAAACTGAAACTAAAGCTACAGATTTTAATCCAAGCCTTAAACCATCAAATATGAAAGTGAAAACTTCTGAAACTAGCATTTGTGAAATGCTTCCTCCTTTGAAACAAAAGATGGAAAATGCATACCAGGACTATCCACTCAGCTTTCTACAGCTGCATAGCTTATTTGAAAACTACAATAAATCAACAGATCGCCTCTGAATATACTAATGATATTAAGGGGCTGCTTGAAATGCTTACAATACTACACCCACAGTACAAAGAGAAAAAAATTAAAATCAAGAGCATACAAATTCAAAAAATGCTCCGTAACTTTCTAAATTGTAATAAAACACCAGTTTTTCTCCAGAAAATGCAAACAATAACTGAAGAACTCAGTAAGATAATGAACACAAATGTATACATATATGCTATATCGAGCTATTGGTTATTTTTGTGTTTACTCATAATCTTAATGGCTGACAGCATCTTGCAGTGCAATTAGAACAGCTGTAGATCTTAATTAAACAGCAAACCTCTAGCATTATTTGTTTACAAGTAACAAACTTTAAGAACGATTATGTAATACAGCTATGAAACTGCCCAGCATGTAACAAAGTCCGCAAAAATGCAACTCATGTCAGTGGAAGAGTTGTAACATACGTTAAAAATAATTTACTACACAAAGAAATTAAACTTAATACTATCTTGGAAGCAGTAGATCTAAGGACACTTTGCACACCAGAAATTTGCAACTGCAACGTTTGTCTACCAAACAGCACAGAACTAGATTTTAGCATTCTATTGCAGCTAGTAGCACAGCTCCCTAAACCGTTTATATTAGTGGGTGATTTTAATAGTCACAGTTTTTTATGTACAAACCAGCGTGATAAGACAGTTGAACGATTTCTAGACGTAACAAACCTGGCAGTCTTAAACCATCTAAATCCAACACACTTCGACTTAGCTAACAACAGTTTCAGCAGCATTGATTTATCTATGTGTACGCCTGACATCACGCACTTATTTAATTGGTCAGTCTACAGCACCATTTATGATAGTGATCACTTTCCAATTAGCATTCAAATTGAAAAAAAAAACTCGCCAGTATATACCACAATCCCTAGGTGGAACCTAGAGGAAGCAGGCTGGCAGAAGTACAAGGCCTCATTCATTAACTATATTACCGAACTGCCTTCTCCAGACAGTTGCAAGGAATTAGAAATTGATGACATTGTTGAAATTTACAGCAAGAACATTTCAAGATCAGTATCCCTAAAATCAGAATAAAGCCTTTTAAAACACCTGTACCTTGGTGGAATGAGTTGCGTAAAACTTCTGTTAAAAACAAAAATAAAGCGTTCTACTAATTCAAACGGCAACCTACATTGAAGAACAGAATACATTTTCTGAAAATGAGAGCAATTGCACGAATAACAGCCAAAGAAAATAAAAGGAATATTGGCTCCATTATGTATCAACTCTAAATGGAAAAACTCCCCAGAGAGAAGTATGGAAGAAAATTAAACGAATTAACGTTCTGAACTCACATTCTCAGATCACACTTATTCAGGATTCTAATACAGGAGCCTGCATAACTGAAGCACAAGATATAGAGGACACATTAGCTGAGGATTTCGCTGAAGTTTCTAGTGATGCTAACTGAAAAATTGTTACTGAAACTGACTACTCTGAATTAGTAAAATCATAAGATATTTTCACTGACACAAACGGAAAATTTAACGACAAACTACAGTTCCAAGAGTTAGTAGAAATCTTGGGTAATTATAAGAACTCCAGCCCCGGATCCGACGATATCCCATATGAACTGATAAAACAACTGCTAGTAGAACGATTACTGTATCTCCTTGACATTTACAATCATATATGGACAACTAAAATTTTCCTAATACCAATGCCGCAATGCCTTTGTGCTCCATATTCTGAAACCGAATAAAGCCAGATCACTCTCTCAGAGTTACGGGCCTATAGTTTTAACGTGTACTTTATGCAAGTTAATGGAAAAAATAGTAAACAGTTGATTGAGATGGCACCTGGGGAAATGCAAATTCTTTAGTGATAATCTAAGAGGATTCACACAGCACTGTTCTACTATGGATAATTTTGTAACTCTTGAAAGTCACATTTGGCAAGCTTTTCAAGTTTCCTCACCTAACGTATTTGAAGAATTATTGCCAGAGGAGAGTAAACATCTTAAAAGCTCTAGCAGCCAAAAATTAGGATACAGATTACACTGTACTTAATAACACATACAAAGCTGTCATAAGAACCAAAATGGATTATGGTTCCATAGTGTATAATTCTGCAAGACCTTCGCCACTTAAAGTTCTCGATGTAATCCAATCCACGGTGCTCGAATAATTCTGTGAGCATACACTACCAGCCCAATCTCAAGCCTAAAAATAGAAGCAGAAGACAGTTTACAATGCGAAGTAAACTGTTAACTTTAGTAAAGGTCATGGTTTCACCTCACCCGGGAATGCGCACTTATGTTACTATAAAAGAATCAAACTTGCCTCTAATGCACACTCATTCGATCCCTTTTGTCAAAAGCTAGTACATACCTCAAAGAGTATAACTTCATCCTTCTACCTGTTCATATGATAGACACAAAGAAGGCAGGACTCCATTGGAACATCTATACCACAACAATCATGCTAGATTTGCATAAAGAAGGAAAAGCTCATACAAATTCTCTTATATACTTACAAATGTTCCAGGAACTCTGCCAAAAATTAAGTTATCACAAACAAACATTCACTGACGGATGTAAATCTGAAAATGGAAAAAACGGATGTGCTGTTGTAACACCTGATAGTATGACGTCTTATGCATTACCACACTTATATTCTGCGTTTTCCTGTGAGCAGTATGCAGTGAGAAAGGCACCAGAGTACATTTTAGAATCAAATGACAAAAACATTCGTCCTGTTTTCTGACTAGATTAGTACGCTGGTGGCTCTGAAAAGTAAATCTTCGTCTGCCCCTCTTATTGAAGACATACACCCCCTATGTAACGAAACACGTAAAAGAAATATAAAAGTAGTAATAGCATGAATACCATCCCATATGGGTATTAAAGGGAATGATGTAGCAGATGAAGCAGCGAAAGAAGCTACGAGAGAGCTGTATCAGATAAAACTACTGCTACTCTTCACCACGACCTCATAAGGACCATAAGAATTAACTATATGAACACTGATGTCATAAACGGTTATTAGAAGATACCAAATAAAATATTTGAAATAGTGGAGAAATCAGGAGCTCGATATCCCATTACACTCCTCAAGAGAACGGAGCAAATTGCAACTTCCCATCTGAGGATAGGACACTCTAGACTCACACATTCATATCTACTCACCAAGACTGAAGCACTACAATTCACAGAATGTAGAACAAGACGATCCATCAGACACATAATAACAGAATGCCCACTTTCTTCCAAACACAGGGAGCTGCAGAACCTTCCACCAGAATTCCACGCGGTTATGTTAGAAGCGAGCACCATAGGGAACCTCATGCGCTTCATCAAATCCATCAATCTGTCAACCAAATTGTAATTAAAGTAATGCAATACATATGTTTTATTCATTGCTATATGTATCATGACTTAAAATAAAGAATTAAAAAATATTACTGTAACGTTAATACCTGAAATTTAGTAGAACGTTTATGACAATATTTTTGGAAAAAGATAGAGCTTGTTCTTGAATATTTAGCGGACCCTCAAATCGTGAATCTTTCACATTTTCCGTATGAAGTATCCCCTCTGGCTACCTTATACATAGTTTTTGGTAACTGATATTTGCAACAAAATATTAATGAAACAAAATGTTCTCCCGTTTCATAAAAGGTATGAAATAAAACTAATTTGATGCTTAAGGGAGTCAATTAACTTATAAGTGATAAACATTTGCCAGTCTTGTCCTGAATAATTTCGGCGAGCTCTTTAAATACAGGTTACATGCAAGTTATAAGTTATAATCAAATAAATATAGTTATTGTTTTAAAATTTTTACATTGATCGTATGTCTTCAACAGTTATTATCCTTTTGCTGCATAGAAAGATATAAATAGCTATTCACTTATTTTTCCTCTACACACACAGTGTGCAATGGATGGAAATTTGTTTCTGTTAGAGAGTAAGATTCCTCTAAAACTTGTTTTCGATGTATCTATGAACAAACCTCGAACTTCAAGTGTGTGTTAAATACCCAGAAACTTTAGAGATGGAACATTAATACCAATTACTGCGTCCCCCTGTTTGGAAAATAGAGGTTCCAGTTCTTTCCAGCCTTGACAGAAAGAAAGCATGTTCCTTGGTGTCATCCTGCAAGAGGTGCCCGCCCTTCAAATTTGAAACAAGTGACTGTGCTTTACTTGAAGATAACCTAACATCATATACGACATTATAATATCCTACTGTTTTAGATTAAGAGTTTCCCTTATAGCAATTCCTTGAAAATTAGGCATCACAAATGGCAGGTTCGTCACCCTAACCAGAGAAAGTTATGAATGGGAAAGTTTATGCAACAATCTCCCAGGCTTCAAATACTCTAATATAATCAGGGTCAAGGAAAACAAGAGTTGAGTCCAAGGATGACTGGATTGGAATGGTAAAGGGGCGGGTATGATATATGGAAATGAAGAAATATCATCTAGGTCAATAACTAACCAAGCTGGCCAGTGCTTATTGGTGAGCAGCCCTTCCGTTTAATTCATCACAAAAATTCTTATATTTGTTCTTTAAATCTTCAGATTCTAGAAGCAATTAGAGGGTCACCTGTCTTCTGTAACAAAATTGATGAGTCGCTAATAACAGTCTTACTTTAAGCCTTCAATTAATCATTAAAGGAATTTGAGGGTCTCGTTCCTGTTAGTAACATATTCCATTAATTAAAAGAAATGTTACAAACAAGTACCAACCTTTGGAACAGTTTGATACTGAAGATAATCTACAATATATCTATAAGTTACATAATCTAATACCTCTTCATGTTTCCTCAAATAAATGACACAAGAAACAATAAATTTGAAATATGCTGCCAAAGAATGCCTACGTGTTTACGCTGACGGTTCCAGCTTATCAACAAATGGTGGTACCGCCACTGGTACAATACTCCCACATTTCTCTTTATACAGAAGATTGAGTTTTAATGCTACAGATTTTGGTGGAGACATTTTGGCAATCCATCAGAACTTACAAAATATTCTGAATCATAGTAATACATTTAAGAAAGTCTATCTGACCCTGAAGCAGCTATAATGTTCAGTAAGTCTGATATTACACCCAACAGCTTAAATATTGCAGAATCCTGTAAAATCACAAAATAATTAATTGAAATAAAGGTATGACACTTCAACGGATAGCAGCACATTTCAGTATACAGGGAAATGAAACAGTTGACTTCATTAACAAAAAAGGCAGTAAAAGTAAGTCAGATTCATTTGGGTCACCAAGTTATCACTGTGTCAAAGGAGTAATTGAATCAACATGGAATAGAAAGAATAAGATAAGGTAATAAATTAATAAAAAGGAAAGCTACGGAATAATTTATGTAATAACACGAATAAAATAAGTACACTACCAAGAGAATCCTCTATAGCAAATCTTAGACTTTTAACAGGATATGACTGTCTCAATAAATATTTATTCAAGACTGGTATAGTGAGAATTTCTCTGTGTCCTTTCTGTACACTTAAAGGAAGATGTGGATGGAAACCTCATACTCCACTACCCAACTTTTGGTCAACTTAGCAATATATTGGAACTATACTGTCGGTAGATGTGTCCGGGACAAGTTGAGAATTTTAAGTTAACCATTTTTAATTCATTCATTTTTGAGGTAACTGCGTGTTCTTTGCACGCATCCCTAGAACGGCCATTTATTGTGTTATACCAATTATGACATATTTTTATTTTAATATTATCAATATTATTTTAACCTTTTAATTTGGTGTGTAAATATGTCTTCTTACCCCGATACCGGGCAAGGTCAGGATCATGGGACAAGGTGACCATTTTGATACCCCTTTTTCTGAAATTCGAGTCTCTCGTTTATGTTGCTTTAATTGCTCTTGTACCACATTTAGTCTTCTTTCTGAGCCAACATGTCTTTCATAGTTAAGCTTGTTAAGACGCTTGCATATCGCCTGTGACTCTTGAGCTTTTTCACTGATGCCCTTTAAGCAATTGTTTGGGAATCATGTAGTATGAAAATCACAAAACGAAATAAAAAACACATTAAAGAATAAAAATAAAACACTAAAAAGCACTAGGGGCAACATGACGAGGTTGTTAACTTGCCACTGTTAACTTGCTCCGATAAGAACTTTAGAATTTTTTTATTATTATGAAAGGTTTAGAAGGAAATAAGTATTAAAAATAGCGACTGCGAAAATTATGCTATAAAGATATTAATAATTAGGAAAGAATAACCAGATATCTAACCTGTAAAACCACGAGATCATATGGCAAAGTTCTTAAAAATTACAACACTCAGAGTAAAAACACGAACTACATTTAACAAACCACAAAATGGCAGCAGCGGTCTCACTGTACAGGTTATTAGTGCCTAGCAATATGGAGCACTAGTATCCCTAAGGTGGTGTTATCTTTTAACACAACTTGTAACTATCCCTTTCGTCATCGTTCCCGGCTCGTCAACTTGCCCCGGCCTTCCCTACGTAGTGGAGAACTTAAAAATAGTAATGGGTAATCACGACAAGTCAATTAAAGATTACTCAGTAAATTGCCAACCTAAAAGTGAGTTTATTATCACGAAAATAAAGACTCTTTAGCATAAACGGAAAGCATTCTACATCTTTTTTGGTTGTTTACGCTGTTTTCGTCCATTATCATGAACAACACACGCCAGTTTAAGGCTGGGTGATGCCTAGCGAATCACGCGGTAGAACAAAATACGGTCATGCCACTGCCGTCCTTTTAACTGGATTTACCTCGTCATGTCCTGCAACTGTTTTAACGCAAGAAGGAATACCTGCTTACCTCGTATTGGGGAGACATGTTCTTCCTTCTCATATACCTATATTGATTAAGAAAACACCTATTGCCTGGCAATTTGATTGTAAATTCAAAGCTAAAGAACACACAGGATTAGGTTCCTTCATAAAATATAGATAGTGCCCCTCTGACAACTAGGCAGTGTTCTTTCTGTGTATGAAAAATTTTTGTTTTGGCAGATGCAAATACACAAGAATCAACTGAAATTATATATTAAACATTTTATTGCGGCTTTGTTTATTTAAAAAGCATTTTGACTTGCAACAAAAATGGTATAAAATAAAGACTTGTGAATTTTGTGCATCATATATTCACCAACTTGAATTCTAAGCACAAAAAATTAAATTTTACTATTGGATCATTTGGAAAACGTTCATTAATCGATGTTTATGTTATAATTATTTTCAAACTAAATTCAATATTTTGACGAAACTGAGCCTTCGTGGATAGCAACTGTGCTCAGTAAGGTTAGCTGACTGGTTCGTTGGAGTCGCTCTCTGCCGACGTAAATTCCAAGGAGATATTTCTGGATATTTTCTTCCTTCCTGCAAACAATCTACAGCTGCAATATATCAGCTAGTACTCTTACGGCACCAAGTTTGTGGGAGAGCTAGTTTTTGATGCAACGTATTGTACGAGTACGTTGAGTGGTTATTCTGCGAGCTATTGAGCGAGAGGAGTTCTATCTTGGATACTGACTGAGAGAGGAGTCATATCTTACTCATTACATTAACATATCTGAAAAGAAATACGGCTGCTTTGCTCATATTTCAGCACATCATTACGCTGAAGGAGAAAATTCAGAATGACTGGAGATAAACTGTACATAGCTATAATGTTTAAATAGAGTTTAAAGGCAGTTGCATATGTGAGGAAACTTATGAATACACTCTAGCAAGAATATCTTTATTTTGAAAATAAGCTTTTAATTGTGGATTCAAATATCTTTCACAATATTCAGTTTTCAAGAAGGTTCATAGAGCTTATATTATCGAATTTCAACATGACATTCCCATTCTCGAAGACAGGAGGTACCTACTATGTGCACTTAAGTCAGTTAACAAAAATGTGAACTTAAATTATGATTCACACTCATTGAATGAAATTCTTCCAAAGTTAATGATTTTCGAATATTACACGAATGCCATAGGAACAAATTGATTCCACACTAATGTAATCATTAAACACGTTTAAAGTAGCAGAAAATAAGCGATATTATCAGTCAATTCAGGAGAACAAACATCGTATAACGAAATAATTAGATGAATTTGACTCCCTCTCTATATAATTTTTATGAAGGTATTATATAATGACCTAAGAGCTTCTAATGACCAATTACCCTTACTCCTTACGGAGTGACTGAATGGGTGTGTAGGTTTAAGAGTCCGTCGACAACTGGGTCATTTATGCCAAACGCTTAACTAGGTCATTTCAAAAAACACCATCAATTCGTAAATGAGGACTAAGGTGACATCTACACAAAATGGTACCAAATATTGGTGGTTACTGTATATATTATTTGCTTATCTTATTGCCCTGACAGGCTTATAAGTTCCTGCCAAATTGTGACGTAGCGGTTATAGCCTATGCAGTTTGGCACTAATGAACCGGACCTTTGTACATAAGTGGCATAAGTAGTGGCTGAGCTGCGCTCTCGTCCTACCTAATCAGCAGACGCACTATCGACAGAAAACCAGAATATCCTGGAAATGTTCGTTTACACCGCTCCAGAATATCTATCATGTTCTATGAGGTATTTCCGCAGCTATATGAGCTAGGTATTACATGAGTACCCCGGGAAGTAAATGGAAATGTTGAATGCTTATCCGATAGGACATTCGAGGTAAGACTCCACAGCTGTGCTGTGACAACAGTTAAAACGGATAGAAGAAGAGGCTGTTTTGCGCACACTGGACAAAAATACTCGACAGAGCAACAATCATGTATAGGCTGCAATTACGTTTCAGCGATAAAACATTTATTAGAATAATCGTGTAAATATAGACAATTTCAGATGTGCAACTTTAAATCTGTGTTTCTTACCTCTGCTCCCCCCAAAAATACACAATATATGAAATTATAAAATACAATTTATTATATAAAATATAATATAAAATCCTTATATCAATATAGAAAGAGAGAGGTGGAAACTACTGAAAATATCAGATTTCTCACTTCAAAATTAAACACCTAGGCAGAAAAGCTTTTACTGTATGAAAAAATAATTTATAATTAATATAATGTAATAAATAAATACAGTTAGAAAATAAACTTAAAAGTCAATAACGTCAGATACTAAATTGTACACAAATTCATGTGTAATTTTTTAGCACGGTATGGATTACAACATATAGGAGAATTACATAAATTATCACCATAGGTATTGCATCACTATAGGAAGATTGAAGCTCTAACTGAGCTGTGAAGCTGCTCCAAATTGAAGCTACGATGTCGCTTAACGAGATCTTGAAGTTCTCTTCCTTATGCCGTTGATACCATTACTAGCATCTAATCCGATATTGTCACCTCATTTCTACTTTTCTGACAAATTCCAAGAATCCCAAAGTAGACTGCCGTACTTAATCTGGCAACCTTAGATAGATGACGGCCACGCTTCCTATTACCGTAATCGTGCAGTCCACTTTCACGAATTTGCCTGAAAACCAGCCATCACTAATAACATCATAAGCATCATAAGCAAAAATGTATGCATATCTAATCTGTTGTCAAGTCAACAACCCCTTAAATTTTAATACAAATTCATATTAAATTTTTGTTATAAATTCTAATGTAATCAGTGGATTCTAATTTCTGTATCAGGATCCAAGTAGCTTTTGGTTGCCTGCGTTATATTTTTAACTGCTAATGCGCAAATATATTATATATATTGTCACCCGGACATCGGAATTCTCGAGAGAACCACCAGCTGGCAGGTAGGGACCAGACGGGAGGCATTCACCCGCGCCTACCCAGTTATCTGTGTAGCGCTAACTGAGGGGGATGGTTGGAAAAGCATCACTAGCCGCCTCTTTCCCCTCCCCCTGACGTCTGGAACATTCGGGATGATTTTCTGAGGCGCGAGGCTTCCAGAAACAGCGATCTTTCTATATAAGGACTGCAGTGGACAAGACAGTTCAGTTCTTGGCGATCAGCCGTGAGGAGCGCCGTGTTAGAGAACGGACTGGAAGACGGTGTACGTGTATCAGAGGAGTTGTGCGTAATTGTGAGCGTGGAATGGACCTGTGACAGACGAACTGGTGGATTGTGATTGTGTGCGCTAAGTAATTCTATATAACCGGCAAGTGTTGCAACTATAATTCGGTGGTAATAAAGAACATTTTGAGTTTGTACAATTGGACTTTTAATTTCAGGAACCCATAAAGTCACTATATATATAGTTAGTTAGGAATGAAACATTTGCGGATTCCGTATCACTTTTACATACTTTTTCCATGGAATAACAACTTATGTTCTAGTCCATGGCTTGAGCAACCGAGAGACAAGCCTTTCTGCATCATGATGCTTTATAACTTGGATATAATTAGTTTAGTGAAACAAAAATTTGAATTAGAAACTATATTGGAGTCTATGTCCGTTAGGACTTATCAGCGATGAAGGTATTGCCAAAGTCGGTTGAGTAGACTGCTAGATTATCATATTTATGAAGTCGTTACATAGTTATTGTCTGTATAGTATTAGTATGTGGACGATGATACATAATCAATACGCAGGAAGTTGTTCTTTTCTTTTCTTTATTAATGAAGCTGTATCTGTTTTAACATCGTTTTTCAAATGACATTCAACTACTTTTTCGATAATTCTCCCTATCCAGAGGCTGCATCTTTCCAGTGCTCAAACTAACAGAAAATTCGAAGGTATATTGCTGCCATACCAAAAACCATTTGCCGAAAATTACATTTTACTTTTTTCTGTTTTACTCTATTCTTATATGCCACGTTTATGATCTGTTCATGTGAAACCTTTTTGAATATATCGTTTTCACTGTTTTGAGTGGAGTATCCACCATCCATGTCAACAGCGGCAGTACTCCATCAAGCTGCCCCTTCCTGTTTGAAATAAAGGTACTTCTGCGTTAGAAGCAAACGACTGTACCTTCAAAACGTCGGATACGCTATCCCTTCTTCAAGCTCTAGAGCAGGCCTTTTGTCAATCTTCTAGTGTTTTGGGAGGTCGGAATTCATGGCTACACATTCTTAATGTAATCTAAGCTTCTGTGGTCGTAGGCAAATCGAGGAATAATAGAGGGAGATGGGTTAGATGCAGTGCCCATTACAGTAACAAATATGCACCATAACAGGACAGGGGAGAAATGGATTCGTAAGCTGGTATAGAGCGAACAAAGGTAAAATCTAGCTTCAGGTTTGCACGTCGACATCTCACCTCCATCATTAGAATGCGACTTGGACATGGATGTTACCCTGCGCATCTACACCGACTACGTCTCATCGATTCCCCTGTATGTCCTGATGACCCAGGCGAAACCGCTGACCTCAATCATCTCCTGTTCAGTTGCTCTCGCTACCGAACCCACCGCTCTTCCTTCCACCGCCGCCTACTTCAGCAGTCTGTTCCTTTTCCCGCTAGCGTCAACACCATATTACAGTTATGCCACAAACCTGTATACCAAGTTCTTCTGCAATTTCTTAAAGAAAGTGATCTACAGACGTAGTCTCCTCCCATCCTCTTAATTTTCCTTACATTAGTTTTCTTATTTTCCCTACGATGGCCATATGGGATTTTACCGAAGGCCAAAAAAAAAAAGAAAAAAAAAGAAGGTAAAATCTATGCCAGTAGATTGCAGCGAGAGCTTACGATGTAGTAGCCGGTGTTCGTTACTTACCAGGTACACGAATAGGCAGCTACCCGTTGTTTACATGAAGGCTCTTGAAACCAATTGATTGTCGTTCCTCGATCCACTACGGAGGCAGGCTCAACAGAAGTGTGGTGAAACCTTTATGCATGGAAGATCATTCATGACGGATCGGTGCGGATAAATACGCCGCCGGCCACTGCAGAGCTGGTTTGGGTGTTAAGTGTCGTTCTTTTAGGAAGACCAATGGGCACTTAGGAATAAATAGCAGATGGCATCACCTACCATAATCTTGAACTACAAAACCAAATTATATCATCTCCGCGGAAATTACTGCAAAAACACGCTAGTAGAGTTTGTCAGTGGCACCGGTCATCAGCTTCTCTAAAAGAAAAATACTTTAGAAATAATTTATTATGATTTTTCGGTCACTGGTAGTTAATGTAGTTTCAGTTCCCAAATGACTGAAATGAGACTTTAGAAGACCCGGACCCGGACCCGGACCCGGACCCGCAGAAAGCAGAAATGGGCAATTCATGCAATGAAATGCTATTTGTGAAGAAAGGGATACAGGCCTAAATGTTAGGCCACCTACGCAACATTTGCCACTTATGAAGACAGGGGAAACGGGCCTCGGAACACCAGCCTTCCATATTATGGCAGAGCGTTTTCGGTTAAGGACACCTAGGACTGAAAATTTGAAATCCTGAACTAATAACGCTAGCTTTTTAATATTTATACCATAGATGTTACTTAGTGCAAATATGATACAGAGAAAACTTTATCAGTTCACCTTGATATTTTGGAGGATATGGTCAAATTTATTTATTTTTGGTTACGTCACCTAAAAGGTTCCTTGCGAGAAAATAACTTAAACTGTGCTCTAATATTTTAACCCCAGATTCCCAATACATCCATGTTTTGAATTTACCCTAGGTGTCTCAGTAACTTTAGGCTCCAGAATATTTTAAAGCTGTGAATATGACTTTTAGTCCAAAATTTGAATTTTTTTTTTTTTTTTTTTTTTGAAGTAAAGAAAGCATGCTGAAATGCATCTCACAGTAAAATTCACTGCGTCTCTATGAACGTGTGTAGCAGGTTTAATTAGTCTAACAACATAACTGCGACGCAAGGAGCATCTTAAATGATGAAAAGTGCTGAAAAGTGCGTTATAGCGACAATATAGGATAAAGAATTATAATTCATATCTAATATTAGCATTCGTGTAACTTTCAAATTTGTTTAGATCATTTAAAAACGGCTTGCGTTGGTTATCTAAGCATTCTTTGGATTCAGGAAGCCTTATACTATTTTATAGATTAAAACTTTGCGGCTGTTGGTGAAGAGATGAGAGGGAGGTTTCACCAAGATAACAAGCAGGCAGAAAGAAGAAACTACAAGTGTGATGTACGAATGATGGCCGACTGCTGTTTCTCTTTGAAAAGGGATGGCAAACATGCAGCAGGTAGATACGGGTCAGCCAAACCATCATTGAAAGGAGACATCTATTACTGTTCGCATAAAGGTGACTGCAATTGTTTCCTTAACATCTTTTGGTGCTGCTTCACGAATACATTTCCTTTTTGATTTCTTTGGTCACATTTAATTGCCAGAGCACTGAAATCACGAATTTGTGCGTTTCAGCAATTCGTAAAGAAAGAGATTTGGTTCTACACTACGTATTGACTCTTATATACATGAAACTGTGGTTTATTTGGCTCCCTCTCACAAAATATAGTGGAATAGACATGTCATGAACTGTTTAAAAGGTCACTATAATGTTAATATGATATTTCCAAACCTATCTTAGCTCAGTACTCTTTATTCCTATATCTCTTATTTTGGAGTACCAATTGGTAGAAAACTTGACGTGGTACGTAGAAACGAATAACGGATTTGTCTTCAGCGGCCCAAAATTAGTTACGACCACATGCTACATCCCTTATTGCAAGAAAAATGTTTCATGATGCTGGATAGCGTAATTAGGGGTTATATGAAATGTCTGAGGTTATAGCTGTTTCAATTTTTTAATATTGGAGCATTTCGGAGAAATGAATTTGCACAACAAAATCTATATTTTAAGAAACATACTTGAAGTAATTTTGGAGGATTGCAAAATTTTAGTTTAACTGTGTGTACTTAGAGTCGTAAATTTCAAAAAGTTCTGTTACGTGTTGTGTGGATTTATAAATTTCGGAGGTAAATTATATTAAGATTAATTTTCACATATTTTAAGGCATAACATTTTTGGGTCTTGCAGGTGAGGAGTTACACCTTCACGCTCGTTGAAGTATGCTAATGATCAATAAGTATCTCGTTGACGAGACTCGATTTTAAAAGTTTAGAATTACCGTAATTCTTATTTTATTGTTTTTGTGCTTCTATTCTGCCTTTAAACGTATTAGATCATGTAGTTATCTTCAGAATAAATTGCTAAGTGCCTTTTTGATAATAGTTGCATTTTACTCTTCTGATATCGCTCCCTCACTCCCCGCCCCTCTCTCTCATACACTAAAGAGTATGATTTAGTTAATGAATGAAGAATAGTGTAGTTAGTGAAAAATTATCCTACCCGAAGGAAATCCAATTAGAGTCCTATAGAATCGAGGTCAGAATGAAAGCCACAAATCCGCAGAGACTGCCTAGTGCAGCGTCAGCCAGCTGAATGCTCTGTGAGGTCAGATTTTGCTCTTGCCTTCGAGTTTCAGGGATTCAGAAGTGTTGAGCAGGTGGGGAAGGGAATACTACTATTGGGGAAGCCAACAGGAACAATTTAGGATGCTACAGACATCGCACGATGGAATGAGTACCATTGGGATGTTCATTTGATATGCAATATTTGCGATGCTCACACTGCGACAGTTGCTAATCATTTCATCAGTATTCTGGATACTGTGTGTGGTCGATATTAATGGCCTCCTTCCCCGATCAATGTCAGCCACTTCTATGCGACCTTACTTAAATTACTCTTATAGCTGAACGCCAGACTTCAAGGTGAGTTTGGACTGTATAGAGCGTTTGACCGTCGAGAATTGTACCCATGAATCTGTCTGGCATTAAGATGCACGTCAGACGACTACCCTATGAGAAGTGTCTCCATAGGACACCCTGAACGTGAACTCTATTCTGGCAATCCAACATTCTTGCTGCCTAACAATCTTACACCGAACGACATGGACACCCTATTTTAAGTGCGCTGATTTATATTTATGCAATAGGTTTGCTTTCATTAAATAACGTAGGATAGTTCACTTAATTACTGCATGCATTAATTAAAATCCACCAGGAAACATTTTTCTGCAAAATACAGCCAATTGCCTTATTACATCTCTAAGAATCACCATGAGGTTCTTATGTCACTAAATATTTCTTATATAAGTTAATTGATGGTAATTATTCATTTCTTCACACTAGCCGTATACAGGCCAAGGTACTAGATTGATAGAGTCGACTTGAACAATTTCAATGCCACTGCCGGGATTTGAACCAAGGATCTACCGGTTTTCGTCCAGTCGCTCTTACCCATCGAACTACAATGGCCATTTTGCCGTCAGTGTATGAGTCATTTGGAGAATTTAATGTAGCGTCCTTAGTAGAGCTCCAAATGTGAGCCATTTATATAAGAAAGAGTCATTCACGAAAAGATATTAAACACAAAACTGGAAGAAACGAGTTCGAATACGTTTGAAAACAAATAAGGCCCCGTTATTTGAATACATAAATGGCCCTGGCTAACTCCAGTACAATTTGACTTCCCTATTTGATCTCATTCTCTCTCTTCTGTTACCTTACCCTTGCTTCCGCCCCCCCCCCCCAACAAAGAGCCAGAGAAATACGATACTAATTCAAAGAGTGAGGAGTTTCTGTTTTTTCTTTGATGCGGCACAGAATTCACATGATTGATCTGGTACAATTTTAAATAGGTATTGGGGTACAATAAAAACAATTTTTATATATTAAATTAAAGGCAAGTTTCGATTAATAAGGCAACCAAAAACGGTAAAAGGCAACCAAAAACGGTAAAAGGCAACCTTTTGACAAGTTTTGATCTTAGTCTTTCTTTTGAACTTCAGCAAAGCATTAACTGTTTCAAAATTGCTCTTTGGCGTGCTTTGTACATGGCAGTGGACTTGTTCGCATGTTGTATTGTAGGTATTGTGGCAGTGAGTGAACCAAAGGAACTGAGAAAACATTTGCTCCAAATGTGTTCTGTAGGCGTTTATGTAAAGGAAACGATAAGTGCTGTCATTTTTTTTTTGGATCACAGAGCCTTTCTACTCCTGTTTGCAAAATATGTAATACTCAGTGATTTCCCATGTTTCCCAATGTGGTTTGTGAATAGCATATATGTAAGTACACAGCAGGATTAATCATACTTTTAATAAAGTAACAAAATTGAAACCTGAGAATAAGTGGAAAGGTATGTAAAATAAATTCAAGGATAAGTGCATCTCACAATAATATTTTATTTCTATTTATAGTCTTACATTTTTAAACAGAACCACATGAAATTTAATATCACTATATTTCAATTACGAATCTTCTACTAATTGTTTCATAATTACCTAGAGTATATTAATTTAGTTGCCATAATCCTAGTCTTATTAATCTAAATCTTGACTCAACATGGTAATATGAATGTTAGATTTGCAGCTGGTATTACTGACAGTGTTACTCCTGATCCCCTACTTTATTTATTTATTTATTTGCTATCCATTTTTTTATTCCTGTTTTACCCAAAGGTATATTAGGAATAAAGTTTACAAAGTTATGAACACAATACAATTTACAAGAACATAACAAATTCAATATCAAGCTGAAAAACAGTAAACGTCAAGATTAATCATTTAGCTTAAGAAATATTTTGTTTAAGAAAGCCATGAAATATTGATAAGTTTTGTAATTCATCAGAATATGTGTAAGTGGTTTTTAGAAAGTGTAACCTAAGGATTGAAGCAATAATTCAGGTTCGTATCCTTCAAAACAGAAAAACGGGCAATCAAATAAAATGTGAGGGACATCCTGTGATGATTTCCACAAATACAGTCACATGTGGATTTGATTTTGAATCGAAATAAGTAAGCTGAAAATTTTCCTTGTCCAGTTAAGAATAGAGTGAAAACACAGTTAGGATTAACCATGATCTCACTCAATTCGTAAATGGACATGAAAAATTTTCAGCTTACTTATTTTGATTTAAAATTAAATCCACATGTGATTGTGTCATATCGCCTACTTTTATCAATGTTTATTTCAGTATCTGACATTAAACCTGAATATAAGTGGAAGGGTACGTAAAATATATTCAAGGATAAGTGTATCTCACATCATTTTTTTAATTATAGTTATACTAGTATATATCTAAACAGAACCACATGCAATTTTACTATCTATTGCTATTCTTCAATAACGAATATCTATCGTCTACTGTTTGTTCCGCAGTTGCCTAGAGGATATTCATTTAGTTGCCATGGTCGTCATCTTATTAATCTACAGCACCTCGCATCAGTGTTTTAATTATATTTATACTAGTACATATCTAAACAGAACCACATAAAATTGTACTATCTATCGCTATTCTTCAATAAATACTATCTATCTTCTACTGTTTGTTCTGCAGTTGCCTAGAGGATATTCATTTAGTTGCCATGGTCGTCATCTTATTAATCTAGTGCACCTCGCATCAGTGTTTTAATTATATTTATACTAGTACATATCTAAACAGAACCACATAAAATTGTACTATCTATCGCTATTCTTCAATAAATACTATCTATCTTCTACTGTTTGTTCCGCAGTTGCCTAGAGGATATTCATTTAGTTGCCATGGTCGTCATCTTATTAATCTAGTGCACCTCGCATCAGTGTTTTAATTATATTTATACTAGTACATATCTAAACAGAACCACATAAAATTGTACTATCTATCGCTATTCTTCAATAAATACTATCTATCTTCTACTGTTTGTTCCGCAGTTGCCTAGAGGATATTCATTTAGTTGCCATGGTCGTCATCTTATTAATCTAGTGCACCTCGCATCAGTGTTTTAATTATATTTATACTAGTACATATCTAAACAGAACCACATAAAATTGTACTATCTATCGCTATTCTTCAATAAATACTATCTATCTTCTACTGTTTGTTCTGCAGTTGCCTAGAGGATATTCATTTAGTTGCCATGGTCGTCATCTTATTAATCTAGTGCACCTCGCATCAGTGTTTTAATTATATTTATACTAGTACATATCTAAACAGAACCACATAAAATTGTACTATCTATCGCTATTCTTCAATAAATACTATCTATCTTCTACTGTTTGTTCTGCAGTTGCCTAGAGGATATTCATTTAGTTGCCATGGTCGTCATCTTATTAATCTACAGCACCTCGCATCAGTGTTTTAATTATATTTATACTAGTACATATCTAAACAGAACCACATAAAATTGTACTATCTATCGCTATTCTTCAATAAATACTATCTATCTTCTACTGTTTGTTCCGTAGTTGCCTAGAGGATATTCATTTAGTTGCCATGGTCGTCATCTTTTTAATCTAGTGCACCTCGCATCAGTGTCTTAATTATATTTATACTAGCACATATCTAAACAGAACCACATGCAATTTTACTATCTATCGCTATTCTTAAATAAATAATATCTATCTTCTACTATATATTCCGTAGTTGCCTAAAATATATTAATTTAGTTGCCATGGCCGTCGTCTTATTGATCTAAAAGTTGACCTTACATGGTAATATAAATGGTGGATTTGCAGCTGGTGGTATTCTCAGTTTTATTCGTGATCTCCTTAATTGTCTGAATTTTTATTTCATTATCTGACGTTATGTTCTTCTCATTGTCAGTCTCAGGGTTCTTTAAATTAGTACTTCCCAGCTTGGTCTCCTTGCGGTCCCGATTCCTGGTCTCCCCGAAGATTTCAATCGTAGCCACATAATCTATCTCAAAGTTAATTCCATCAATTGGTAAATAGTAACTATGAAGTGATATGTCATTTAAGATCTGAACACTGGTCTGATTGGCGGTGAGAAATCAGGTTTCCGTGGTGGTCACATGGTTGGTGTTGCGCCTCCTTCTGGTTCTCCTTTTGGACTCTACGCTTACTGTTGTGGTGACTAAAACATCTGTCTCAACAGTGGTCCCTTTTGTTCTTCCACTTACACCATTCTGAATGGCTGCAAACACTTGTTTCAGAGTTTTCACAGTTTCGAGGACTCCATTGGCACACCATTCGCTTAATAGCGATGTTAATACCTACAACAATGAAACGTTCATTGTATTACATAAAGTAATTCTAATATTTTCATGTACACAGTATTTTGGAGACAATCTCCATCTTTAAAATCGTTTGTTTAAAAGATAAGAGTTACATAGGAGCATATCTGAATAATTTAACTATAACATACAGAGGCTGCTCTGCTGAAAAAGTACAGAGCTTGGTTACAACGCGTGGCCATATTACTAAAAATTGCTTGCCTCCATTGCACTACAATATTTCTAACAGTTGCTTGGTCTTCTCCGTGTGCAGATTATATGCCCACCACAAGAGGTTGATACGTTATGAAGTCACATGTTTCAGTGTTACAGTGTGTTAGTGCTGTTACAATGCCATAAAGTTCGTGTACTTTATAACACAGAATATTTATACACTATTCCTATGTGACAATAAACTATTGTGGAGATGAAATATGACAATTAATATACATTCTTTCTGTATTTGCTCCTCACAGAGAAACAATGCATAATCGTGTAAATAGTGAATCGAAACGGGATATACTCTTGACTGAAATTAAGCCACTGTGAAGAGAAGCAGGGATATATTGATAACTTCCGAGGAAACCTAGAACGATGCCCAAACAAAATTGAGAGAATAGTTTTTACAAGAATGAGAATAAGTTTAAACGTCTCTAAACTTTTATAACTGAAAGATAATTTGTAGTCAATAGTTGACACCACACGATAATGTAAATAGTGTTAATTTCTACTATTTGAAATTGGATAATGTTACTCGTTCTGTTGACACGCACAAATAAGCGCAGTCTTTCGGACTTAACATAGCTTTAATTACATATTCCGCCAGCAAGCATTTGGTTATTTTGGTTACACTGTTCCATGAGAAACCTAAATGTATGGACTGTGAAAACCGGAGTGCGACAGCAATAGTGTGTTCTTCTAATGTCAATAAAATATCCATTAGGCCAGACCACGCGTCCAAACGAACGCTCTGTTTGAATATTCAAGTTTATGCCCTGTTAAGCAGTACGTTCTATTATCAACTCAGAAAAATTAATGGTAATACAGAACGCTGTGTATATATGAACTTAAAAAGTATGTGAATAGTTAAAAGTCAGAATGCTAAGTAAAAGCTGTGCAATTCATCGGTGTTATTAGGCTACATCTCATACAGCTGTTATATGAAACAATTGCCACTTGCTACCACTAGCGCCGCTGCTGCTGCTCCTTCTGGAGATGGAAAAGAGTAGTACTGTATACTAAACACAAGAAGGCAAGAAACGAACGAAGGGGAGAGGAGCTTGAACGGTTTATGTGTTCTGGTAGTGGATCTGTTCACTAGGAAATGAGTGTACCAGAGTGTATATAAATCACCCATGCTACCAGATATAATGTTTTTTGCAGTAGCTGTAGTGATAGGTATTATGCATGGGTGTCTTATGTAACAACACTTGCGTATTTTAAACGAATTTAGCATCCTTGTCATACTGGGAAGGGGAGCATAAATGCCATGGAGACAGCAAAAGTGATTACGCTACACATTCCTCCAGCTCGCTGTCCTGTCCTGGGCAGATATTAGGAGTACCTATCGAGCAGAGGTAGAGTGAAGGTGTGTTGAGGTCACCTCTGCAAATGCTACAGATAATACTGATGATACGCTGAGAAGATTAATAGGTCTTTAAAATATTTTACAACAAAGTAATAGGATAACAAAAAGTAATAAAGGGGAAGTAAGAAACAGCGCAGAGGAAATTATGACAGAACTGCTATCAATAAAGAGAACATTAGAGAACTTAGAAGAAGGGTACCGATTATACAACCTGATGATTATGGGAATTGAAATTGAAGTTAATGCAGGAAGCGATGCGAGAGATGAACTCAAGATCTTTTAGATGGAAGACCACAAATGAAACTGGGAATGCATGAGATATGTGATTTGATGTCACCAACTACACATGGAGTGTTTTAGGCTATAAAGAAGGCAACGAATTTAAAAGGCAATCTCTATCAGCCGAGACTAAATCTATGAGAAAAGATAATTGCAAAGGGAAATTGAACATATACGAACTTTAAACTATGGATAAATGGTAAGCTGTCACAAGATGAAGACATTGACGGTTTAGTTTGCATGCACTGAACCACGAAAAAGTTAACTTGAGGAAGAGTGAACAAGCCGATGACTGACACAGGAATTGATGGATCTTCAAACGCAGAATAATGAAATTCAGATGCAATGGCATTAGCAGAACTCACGTCCAAAGACAGTGAAATAGAAGGAATCACAGTAAGAGAAGAGGAGAAGGAGGAGAACATTGACGTACGACAGAAGGAAAAAGAAGGGATGACGTTTACAGAAACTTAACACGTGTGACGATTAGGTGGGTAGAAAGAGGATATTTTATTTCAATCGCCGAAACAATGGGCGGTAAATGTGGCAGCGAAGTTGAGTTGATAGAAAGTTCCAATATGCAGGTGTGATAATAGGGGACAAATACACCTTTCGGGCCGGGATAAGAAATGGTCAAAATAAGGTAGGTATGGAGGGATGAAAAGGGTGAACGGTGAACAAAAGCGGGAAACAATATTAGTTTATACAAGACACAAAATATTGCAAATAAACCTGAAGCAATACATGATGTGAATAGACAAAGTTAGCGCAGAAAGAAAATGTGGTAAAGTGAAAACGGAAAATGGCAAAAGTGAGTCGAAAAATTTATGGCAAAGTGATGGTTGTATACTTAGATCGAGTAGCAAAGTGGTAATGAATGGCAATTGGTAAGATTTAAATAGAATTAAATATAATTAAGTAGAAATTAACTATAAATGTGACTTAAATGTCAGGTAATAACTTTTAGTCAGGAAATTTAAAAAATTTCGGTAACTAGAAAAAGAAGTGACGAGACAAAAGGAAAGAGAGACATGCAGGAGACCATATAATAAAGTAATAAAATCGTAGCAGGGAAGATAAGGTAACTAATATGAAAATTAAAAGCAAAGATAACGAGGTAAGCTGTGTAAGAAGGAAAGTGAATAAAGAGGAGATACAAAATAAAATGGAAATTAAAGGGGAAAGCTGAAAGAGGATAGTTTGAGGGAATCGTAAGAAATAATCATGTCAATGGTAGATTCAAAAGTGCCATCATGCTAAACATAACTACGGTGTGTAACTGCATGGGACCCTAAAGTAAATGATCGTGCTTCGAATCTAGGGAAAATTGTAATATCTCTAACCTGTAATTAGAATCAAATGCAGTCAGTAACATTAACTACTCATTTATTCATACTACTGCTACTATTCCCACTACAACAGGTAGCTCACAGTCTTTAAAGAGGTTGTTATTCATAAACAAGTGAAGTTCATACTAACTATAATGCTCTTGATACGAAAAGGCGTACATGCATATCTAATTGTATACATAAAAGACGAAAAGAGATGGAGATATAATACAGTCTTTATAAATTATGAACCTTGATATCAAATAACGAGAACATCTCAGCATTCTCACACGAATATATATATATATATATATATATATATATATATATATATATATATATATATATACTCGCCTTGGTAGCGTAGATGGTAGCGTGTCTGCCTCACGATCAAGAGATCCCGAGTTCGAATCTCGGTCAGGGTGAGTTACCTAGATAAGGTTTTTTTCCGTGGTTTTACCTTATCCTTCAAGGCGAATGTCGGGTAACTATAAGCTCCATGGACCCTGGACTCATTTGAGCATCATTTCACCATTCATTCACCGTCCAACATGACTTAACGTTGCAGGACGTAAATTACACAAAAAAACACGTAACATAACATAAAGCTTTAAAGGATTATAGAAGAAATAATTGGAAGAAATTTTTGAAGAAACAATTTGAGAATTTTTTGTTGTTGTAATTTACGTCCTCCAACGTTGAGTAATATCGGATGATGAATTAAATGGGGCAAATGATGCTCAATTAAGCCCAGGGTCCATAGAGCTTGGAGTTACCCGACATTCGTCTTTCAGGAAAAGGGAAAACCCCAGAAAAGCCTTATCCAGGTACCTCACCCTGCCGAGATTCAAACTCGGGACCTCTTAAACGTGAGGCAGACACGCTAACACCACGCTAGCAAGGCGGGCAAAAATTTGAGAAAGGACACCTATAGTCCGAAGTTGCATAATTTTGTACAATACAGTTGAGCTGTACGCCACCTCAATGTTAATATGCAAACTTTTGCTACTAAATGCACTGGTGTAGATCAGTGGAAAGTAAGCTCTCTAGCTAGAGACACCTAATTCCAAGTTCAAGAGCGCTTTACTCTTCATATATATAGTCGACAGACATTGTCTCCTGCCAGCCCGTGCCTATGCGAACGCCGAGACAGCGAGTTAGGGAGTGAAAGTGATAGATAGCGCCCAAGGTCACGTGTGCGCGGCATATCACGGAACCCGGACTAGTAACCGGGCTCGCATGCAGCAGTACGACGTTGGAGCGCCTTTCGAACGAATCACCCTCGAAATAGGAGGCCCATTCCTAGTGTCCGACCAAGGCAACGTGTACCTGGTGGTGGCTATGGACTACTTCACACAGTGGTTGGAGGCTTATGTCATCCCGAACCAGGAGGCGAAGACGATCACCGACAGCCTAGTGGAGCAACCGTTCTGGCATTTTCGGGTGCCGTTAGAGCTCCACAGTGATCAGGACACCAATTCTGACTGTCACCTAATGAAGGAGGCACTGAAAAACTTGGGGTGAACAAGACCAGCACAACACCTCTACACCCGCAGTTGGACGGCATGGTCGAGAGCTACATCAGGACCCCAGAAGAACATCTGAGGAAGGTCGTGGCCAGCCATCAGCGCGACTGCCACTATTCTTGCTGACCTACCCCTCGTCAAGACACGACACCGCCGGGATGACGACAGCATGCTTAATGTTCAGACGAGGGTTACGACTCCCTTGTGACCTAGCTTTTTGTATCCCTCGGGAGCAAACACCCAGACCGGTATGCGGAGAAACTCGTGGATCATCTCCAACACATGCATGAGATGGCTCGTCAGAACATACAGATAGCGAACGACCGCATGAAGACCCGTTACGAAAGGCAAGCCAACAGCCGAGGATTCCAGCAAGGTGAGCTGGTCTGGTTGGACAGCCTTATCCGGGCAAAGGGACGCTGTCCGAAACTACAACAGTGGCAAGGACCTATCGGGTGGTAAAGAGGATTAACGACGTTGTCTACCGCATTCAGAAGGTGCCCCGTGGAAACATGTTGGTGATACACCAGGGTCATCTGGCACGGTACGGTAGTGCTTCTCAGCCGACCAGCCTTGTGGAGGCAGTAGTGTTCCCAGGCATAGTTTGCTGCCGGGCCGTGCCTATGGGATCGGTGAGAGAGAGAGAAGCGGCGAGTGAAAGAGACAAATAGCGCCCAACCAACTTCCACGAGTGGTAGAGCGCTTGTTACTTGCCGAGAGGGAAAGAGCCACAGAGATTTCTGGACAGGTCCTTCCCATTCGCCTGGCGTCACGAAAGATCGTGTGGCTTCAGCAAATTTCTATAAACCATGGTTTGGTTATAAAAGCACCGTAGCTAATTGGAAAGCTCAGTGATCTACGATACCGGGCGTAGATTCCCGTCCCAAATCCTTCATACCTACTCCGGGGTCCCGTACATCGTGGACGTGGTGCGGAAGAGATCCCGCACCATCTACGATAAGCTGCACTCCCATCCAAACATACTGGTTAACACCCTTGGCCGTTACAACCACAGGGCTCCTCGCCGCCGACCGAGCTACTGGTTGCCCAAAGATGCTTTGGGTAACTAGAACTGAACAGGGCCACATTCTCCTGACTCCAACCCCCAAGCCCTGAAATGGGCTAAACACTGTTCCTTTCCCTCTAGCCTGTTAAGCGGACTGTGCTCAGATGCCTCCCAGGCAGGCGGAAGAGCGCAGCCAGCACTGGGCGTATCCCCCCCCCCCGCGGGGCAACAGCGCGCCCAAAGGCTAGATATTTCACTGCCGAAGATAACCGCCTGAGACAAAAGATGACTCTTTTATACTGCCCAGATAAAGACGCAATAAGCGGCTAGGTGCTGGGCAGCAAACACTCCATCCAGGTAAACCTGGACGACTCGACTCTTCTGCTGGTCTGCTGCAGGTCTGCTGGAAAGCACAGTGATGCAGCGCAGCTGCTAGTAAATGAAGTCAGTTTCAATTGCGAGCCAGGGAGCTGTTTATTGTGTGTGTGCGTGCCTGCGTGCATGTGTGTGTGTGTGTGTGGAGACATTTGAACTGTACGGCGTTGCAGGGTGAGCATAATCGTGTAAATATTTGAAAGTGAATTGTTTTGTTTGTCTACGTGTGGTAAAACCACGAGAGACTGTGTTTGTGCATATTACGTCATCCTGCAGCAAAGCGTTGTACAAACTGTCTTTCTACGGAAATAAAGGGCATTTTGAATTTCGGCCAATTGGACTTTCAATTTTACGAACCCACAAAGTCGAAAATTTGCTTGGAAACACTGGGGAGGGAATTGTGCGAGTGAGGCTACCAGTAATTCAGAAAGGAAGGGAAACCATGTAGTATTAAGCAAAAATTGTAAGGGATACAATATTTTGCGAATGAACTGGATAGACACCACAGTTCCATTGGGGTTACAATGTATTGCTTCATTATTTCTTCTATCTCGCTGTCTCACTCTCCTCACTATCCTCGCTATTTTATCTGGCGAAGAAAACATATTATCTTTATTTTTTCTATTCCACAACATGTCATCCTCAGAACCATCAGCGGCACAAGAAATTCCAGTTTTTTTAAACCCTTCTTAACTATATCGACACTGATTTCCTCCTACTCACGAATTATCCACTAGCACATCGTCGGTATTGATTGCTTCCCTAAGTTGCCTTCTGGAGTCAGCTGATGAGATCCATCCGCCATCAATTTTAGGATTTTTTTTTCTGTTTTGGGTCCACGTAAAGATTTGCAGCTCATCTTTGCAGCCCTGAGTTTATCTTTTTTGTCTTCCTGCAGCTTTCACCCTCTTTTGCATTGGCGTAACGTAGTCCATTTAATTTAACTTTTGCCGTGTGGTCTGAATATTTCGATATTATGACTTAGAAACACGTTTCAAATTCACATTTAAATTTTACGGTACGTTGTGACAATAGCAAAAGGAGTATTTTAGTGGTAAGCACTGTTTCCATTGTTGTCCGTGACAAGCAACGATGTGTCGATTGTTGCCCATTATCAAGACATTTGAAGGCAGCTCCAATATGAACGAACCAGGAGCGGAAATTAAGCAATATTCAATACATAAATAAATTTTAGTAACGTAAAATCTTAGGAGAGGAGAATTCGCGAGGGGGAAGCTTATGCGGTAAAATACATTATGTATGTATGTATGTTTTTTTCATTTTTTTAAATTGTTGACTGAGAAACTTGGAATACTGCACTGGCCCATTTGTTATTACGGCTACTGTTAAATCTAATTATGCAAATCAAACAGGCAGATTCTTAACAGAAACGTGCAAATGGCGAAGCCATCGCCTGAACTCCGGTTTTCTTAAATATTTTTCTTTAGAGAACCGCAGGTCAGCTATGATATAGGACTCCTATGCATTTGAAAAGGATTCAATATACCTGTGAAGGCATATGCTGTCACTCCCAAGGATAGCTTAGTGTGTAACATCCTTGATTATATTTAAACAGTACTGTTTTCAACCCCTTCTGTAAAGTAATTTTAGTACATCTAAACCTGTCCATACGGACTCTTTATATAACGGAAACCTGCAGAAACAGCAAATAAATTTCGGAGCTGAGGTATTTCCCACGTAAAGTATTTCCATTTCTTTACCGGAAAGGTGTCTAACGCGGAACGGAAATGATTTTCGTTGCTTCAGAAGCTTTAGAGACAGCAAGAAAATTAGGCAGAGACAATTTCAGAGCTTCCAGTTGATGCCTCCAGAGTTTCAAACATCGCCATAACATTGTTTTGAATGTCTTGTGTGTGGTGTAGCAAATGATGTTGATATGCAGACAGTTGCAAATTGGAAAAGAATAGTTGAGAACAGCAACAGACACTATGCGATAAACTACGATTATTCTATGTACGTTGAAAATATAGTACATAATACATATCATCCTGTTATTATTTACACCTCATTCTATATTATTCCTTAACTGTAAATCTGTGGGAGTAATTCGTGATTTATTTTTATGTAAACACATCCGTCTGTAAGGCGGACATCTCTGAAACGGAAAATAAATGCCGGGACGATCGCGTTCCAATTTAAAGAGGTTTTTCTGTATATATTTTTGGGTTTCAGATGAAAGGTGCATGCATATGTGAAGAACATTTGTAATTTAAATGTCTGAATGATCATAACGAAAGGACATATAGGTTTAGTATATGAAAATCCTCCCTACATATGGTTTTATCGAGCAATGTTTTAATGTGTTGCTCAAAAATTCGTGTATTTCTTTGCATTCTTGTTTACACAATTCGGTTGCAATGTTTCTACATCTCTTAGCTTCTAAAGGGTATTGCAGCTATCTTCACAGAGATTAATTAAGGAGAAAGAAGGTTGTACAAAAGAAGTACCAATAAATATTCCGCAGTGGATTTAAAAAATAATTACGGCAGGGTTTTAAACAATGCAATGACAACCTCCGCAAATCATTATAATTAGTATCATATGTAGTTTTAAAAGATTGCGGTATCTTGTGTTTGACATACCTGTTGAGAATTTATTCTTTTGATTTGTTTGATTACATTTGACAGCAGCGGTAATAACAAATGGCGCACGGCAGTATTCCTTATCCTTCATAATCTACAATTTAAACAAAGAAAATTAAAAAAAACTGGGCTTGAATTTAGAACGTGCAGCCTGGGGCTTGAGAAACCCTCACGTAACGCTTGAGCCACAATGTACCAAATTGGCAGTGCAGCAAATGCGCCTATAATAATTCAGGTGTTTTCAGTGCATTACTGGCTCAGCCTTAATGTACAAAATAATGCTCTCTGGAACCTTAGGTGTCCTATCTCAAATTCTTCAAATTAAACTACGAAAGACTTACAAACATTCACAAACTGTATAAGTGTTCCCTATCTGAAATATACCTAATACTGGTATTTGGTACTTTAGATTGTAAACGGATGGCAACACTGCCTACATTACTGGGCTATTGTAAATGACACAGTTCCTTTGAAAATCAACAATTTTTGCATTGTTAAAAGGCGCCTGAGTAATGAACTGTTATATTTAATATTATGGTTTGTATATTATTATTATTATTATTATTATTATTATTATTATTATTATTATTATTATTATTATTATTATTATTATTATTATTATTATTATTATTATTATTATTATTATTATTATTATTATTATTATTATTATTATTATTATTATTATTATTATTATTATTATTATTATTATTATTATTATTATTATTATTATTATTATTATTATTATTATTATTATTATTATTATTATTATTATTATTATTATTATTATTATTATTATTATCATCATCATCATCATCATTAATATCATCATTATCATTATCATTGTCATTATTATTATCATTATCATCATCATCATCATCATCATCATCATCATCATTATTATTATTATTATTATTATTGTTAATGGTTCCATTTATACCCCGCCTTTAACTCCAACACGTTGAAGGTGTTAACTCGGTTTTAATCATTAGATCACGCACACATTCACACTCTCATTCATGCTGCCAGACTGGGGAAGATGAGGAATTATCTTGGAGGGAGAAAAATCCCCACCCCCAACGCCGGGAATTGAACACGGGACTCCCAGCATGGCAGGCAATTGCTCTACCGACTGCGTTACGGGGCCAATATTATATAACTAAGTCTTTGTATTTTAAAGGAAATGTTTTGTAATATACGATACATAAATTGTGTAAGCAGCGCTAACTGTGTAAACTAATATAGTTATTCAGTGGTATCACACTGGGGCCCGTAAAGAGAGATTGGTTTGCCTCGAGTACACATTCAGTATTTGTTGGATTATTCTTCTAAAGATGCAACGTGGAATTTGGAGCACTGACTCGAGACTCATGTTACAAAATACGTATATACGTATATTCCCGTTTTGGACGTGTTTCACAAATAATGAACATGATCTCCAAGGCGCCTTATTTACCTATATATAAAGTTCGGTTATATAAATCCTGTGCATAGTAATTTTATTCCATTTAAATATCCAGAGAGTTACATTAGTGCAAACAGTATTTGTACATCACTACAATCACTACAAATTCTGTAGAGCTGCAGTTTTAAGTAGCCACAGACTAAATGAAATGCTGCCTTATATATTTGTAGCAGGGAGAAAAATATAGAAAAAATCAAACCCTTTTTGTAAACCTTGTCTTGAAATGTTTATTACAGCAGGAATTTATTACAGTAAGTTAGCATAACATTCGGCTAGCAAGACTTAGACCAACATATCAGTGACAACTCCAGGGAGCAGCATTTACATTACTCCTGGTACGCATGAAGAGTGAGTGATTCATGCTACAAATCTGTTGTTATTACTAGAGATGTACATTTGCACTGAAGAATATTGATAGGATTCAGGGCCTTTGTACGCTATGCGGTTAAACTATACCAACATTATAGGTTGGATTTCCTTATTTAGCATGTTTAAAGCTGAATTATCATTTACTTGTGCGTATGAATGAACGAAACGTTACCCAGCATAGCTTGCTTCTGTGCGTCAAGTACACGTACACACTATGCCGATGCCTCGCTATCCTGGCCAAAGCAAAGTCTGGCCACTGCATATAGTTATACAGAGTGATTTATATACAAGTGACACATTTATTTTATTAATTGGTTAAAAACAAATTGTGCTAGCGACAACGTATTATACCTTAAATGTAGAGGAATTTTAGGAGATTATTTTCCATTAGAGCAAATGTTGAAAATGTCCTCCATTCTGCATAAGGCACAACTAAACACGTCCTTTCATGTTACTGGTCACTCGTTGGAGGACTGTTGTAAATAGCTTGAATCTCCTTCATGATGTTGTGCTTCAGAGCGTCCAGTGTCTGGGGACGTGTGGCGTTAACCCTGTCTCTTAAGTAAACCTCTTAGAAAGAAGTTCGGCTATATCAAATCCGGAGATCTTGGTGCCCACAGGATTCTGGAAATTATTCAGTCGTCAAAGAAACTTGCAAATGGTTTGGATTCATTTGAAGTACGATATGTGGCGCCAATTTGCTAAAGATATCCTTCACTCAGCTCTACATCGTGCAGCTGCTCAACGAATTCCATGAAAATCGGTCGCTACTCTGCAGTGTTCACAGTCTGGTGAAAAACAAATTGGCCAAACTATTATTTGTGCAGATATTGTGCACCAAACTGCGATTTTATCCGGTGGCATAGGGGCTTCATGAATGACATGTGGATTTTCGATGGCCCAATGGCGTGAGTTCTGCTAGTTCATGTAACCGGATAAATGGAACCATGCTTCATCTGTGAACCATTTGATGGACAATATGGCAAGATTTTTCTCATTGAACGTTTGAAACCAACACAATAATTCAATCTTTTATCCTTATCTCGTTTCTGTAGCTGATGTAAAACCGTAAGCCTATATGGCTTCAGGCCTGCACTTTTCTCAGCTTTCTGACACATTGAGTGGTTGACCCTGTCTCCTGCGAAAAACGTCATAAGGATTTTTTTGGGTGACTGCTTCAGTCGTACTCTTACGTCAACTACAATCGTGGGAAAACTAGATGAACAATTCTTGCACTGCTTCACAACGAAGAGACCTTGACTTAATGTGTCCCACACGTTCACGAAGACCGCGTTCTTGGTCCTGTCCTCTTCCTCATCTACATTAATACCCTGGCATACTACGAAAGCTGCTCGCTTTTCCAGCTTGCAGATGACACCGTCATCGCTACCGCCTCCAAACGTCATCAACTTGCTGTGCGCATATTACAAACTTATGCGGACCAGCTAACTATCTCGTTCAACACCTGACAACTTAGTGTCAACCCTACTAAGTCGCAAGCCGTCACATTCACCAGTCGGAGAGAAGATGACGTCCTAGAGCTGCGCATTGCGGGTGGCTCAGTTCACTGGACTACCCAGGCCAACAACCTCGGTGTCACCCTAGACAGCAAACTCACCTGGAAACCACACACAGAAAATGTGTGCAACAAGACCTCCCGTAGGATGGCCCTCTTCTATCCCCTTATCATCGTAACTCCTTTATGCCAGTTCCAAACAAATTATAGCTATATAAGCAAATCCTCCGTCCTGCCATTACATACGTGTGCCAAGTATGGGGCAATGCTTCACGTTTCCACCTCTTTGGACTCCAAGTCCTCCAAAACCGGTTCCTCCGCATATCAGTAAATGCTGGTTGGTACATTCCTAATGCTGACATAGACTGAGACATCCATTAAACACTTCATGAATACATCATCTCCCTCTCCCGTTAATTTTTGACTCTCTCCCTCACAGTTTAAACACCGTTATCCGAGGTTTCGGGAAATATGATATAACCCTGGAGAAAGCTATGAAAAGCCCAGACTAATCCAAGGCAACCACTAAATAACACAGCGATCACGCAAACTTATCCTAATGCCACACCTTTTATTATATAGTTATATTAAAAATCACTAGAACAATCACATCGTTAAACCACAATCTCTCCTTTATCTCCATCATACTACCAGCGAAGGAGCTAGTCCTTGCACGGTAATTGTCAGGAAAGCGCCGCCTACAAGGTGGCAAAACTTTCCAGCGACACACCCACACACACTCGTGGCATTTTCACGTTGACTAGAACAAAATTTCAAAAAAAAGGTGCCAGCAATGGCAATTAGGAATAAAAGGAAAACATTAGCGCATTAAGGGATAAGGAATCTAAACTCCAGGACATTCTGCTTAACTTGGTGCTAAAATTGAGTCATTTGATGAATTTCCAAAAGAACATTTAAAGAAAGAAATGAGTCAGTTCTATATAAATCACTCTGTACATTAAACTAAGTATAGTTAGATACTAAACACGTAAACGTTTCTGATTACATCTATTTCTTCGATCGCAATAGTTATTTCGAAATTCATGATATTGAGCCATATGGACTCCATTGTACATAAGATGCGAGAGTATGATCACAGCACAAATGAATTTTGCCTTTTACGTTCAGCCAAAACGAATATAAAGTACTTGCCATATATTGTGATCCTATAGGTAACTTCTGTAATTTAACAGCTGAACAGTCATTACTGCGGCAACAGCTAATTGCAAGAGGTTGTAGAACATACAGTTAATACATTACATATGCCTAGAGCTTTCCACTCCCTCAGCTTAATAGCGGTGTATGGTTTTTCACATAATCGGAATTCCATTAGAATGGAAAGGCCTCTGAAGATATGCAATATTCATTCATTCATTCATTCATTAATAATTAATTAATTAATTAATTAATTCATTCATTCATTAGTTAGTTCATTCGTTCGTTAATTCATTCGTTCGTTCATTCGTTCGTTCGCTCATTCGTTCGTTCGTTCATTCGTTCGTTCATTCGGTCATTCGTTCACTCACTCACTCGTTCATTCATTCATTCGTTCGTTCATTCATTCATTCATTCAGTAGTTAGCTAGTTCATTCGTTCGTTCATTCGTTCGTTCGTTCATTCGTTCGTTCGGTCACTCGTTCGTTCGGTCAATCGTTCATTCATTCGTTCAGTCGTTCATTCGTTCGTTCGGTCATTCGTTCGTTTGTTCGTTCATTAGTTCATTCGGTCATTCGTTCACTCACTCATTCATTCATTCACTCATTGCATCATTTATTTATTTATTTATTTATTTATTTATTTATTTATTTATTTATTTATTTATTTGTTTGTTTGTTTGTTTGTTTGTTTGTTTGTTTGTTTGTTTGTTTGTTTGTTTGATTGTTTGTTTGTTTGTTTGTTTATTTATTTATTTATTTATTTATTTATTTATTTATTTATTTATTTATTTATTTATTTATTTATTTATTTATTTATTTATTTATTTATTTATTTATTTATTTATTTATTTATTTATTTATTTATTTATTTATTTATTTATTTATTTATTTATTTATTTATTTATTTATTTATTTATTTATTTATTTATTTATTTATTTATTTATTTATTTATTTATTTATTTATTTATTTATTTATTTATTTATTTATTTATTTATTTATTTATTTATTTATTTATTTATTTATTTATTTATTTATTTATTTATTTATTTATTTATTTATTTATTTATTTATTTATTTATTTATTTATTTATTTATTTATTTATTTATTTATTTATTTATTTATTTATTTATTTATTTATTTATTTATTTATTTATTTATTTATTTATTTATTTATTTATTTATTTATTTATTTATTTATTTATTTATTTATTTATTCATTTATTCATTCATTTATTCATTCATTCATCCATCCATTCATTCATTCATTCATTCATTCATTCATTCATTCATTCATTCATTCATTCATTCATTCATTCATTCATTCATTCATTCATTCATTCATTCATTCATTCATTCATTCATTCATTCATTCATTCATTCATTCATTTATTTATTTATTTATTTATCTTATAAGAATCGAAAGTACAACGATTTTTAAAATAAAATAGCAAATATGTTGCGGTAAAGGCTGGCCATATCAGGAGGTATCTCTTGAAAATTCTCGGTTTACAAACACACAGAGCAACCACTTGTTATCCTACTTTATGCATTCAAGAGACATCGAAATTTCCTGATGTAAATATACTAAGGAATAGGATAGTTTGAAGTGCTATTAGCTACGCGTAGTGTACCTCTATTTAATATGATTTAAAATAAATCAAGGTTTAGATGCTAATTTAACCTGCAGGCATGAACAAAAAATTCTAAGCTCCACCACCTAAATATGACAATCTAAATGTAACCTTACCATATAAAAATCAGAACCAATGTCAGATTTGCCCTTATCATCCATTTCGATAGGTGCGCCAGTTACAGATGAAGCCAGAAGTAGAAACAACGCTGCTTTCATCACTAGTATATCTATCTGAAAATGAAACAGTTATAATTATATTCTTATAAATACCATATAGATGTGATTCATTATTAATTTTCATATTTTTAAGAAGAATTTACTTATATAGTAGCTCTGTGGCTCTATTACACGTGTCGGAGTGGGGACCTAACACTTCAATCATTGTGTGTGAGGTTTCGTGTGCCTTATCGAACTGATGACCTGACTACAATTTGAGTAATTCCATTGTTTTGATACTTATTAGATTAATTTTTATTATACACTGTTTAATATGCGCGTTTTACTCAATTATAATGAAAACCTCAAACTAGTGATAACGAATCTTTTGTTGAAGATATGAGCCGTTATGGAAGTTTTTGCTACAAAAATTAATGAATTTCTCAATTTAGAATTCGACAGGGGGTGTAAAATTCGTATTTTATCACACACAAGATTCATTTTATTCTATGATGCCCAATTAAGAATGAATAAATGAAGACCCAGGTGACACCTTTCTGCGTGACCCAACGTGGAACCTCTGTGCTTACCATCTGTAAGAGGAATGAAAGTTATGAAGAATTTTACAGGCAGGATAACAGACACATACGTGCACAAATTTATAGCGATTTGAAGTTTGATACCCCGGTCACAAAGGCGAATTGCTTATTTGAGGCTTTTCTCTGACGGAGCCAAAGAGAACATGAACCATTTGAGGCGACTCACAGAAGACTGCCATCCGTCAGGCACGATTAAAAGTTTCCAATTAGCAAGCCACCTGCGGGTAATGACCGTCAATGCATAACCATAACCCTAGAGTGGCCGGCTCTAGGATCAAACCAATTATCTCCACAATGCAGGCTTACACGTTACCACATAGGCATCTGACTCTGCACAAATGTGCTGTATGCTTTTCATTGAGTTTTTAAATAAAACTTAGTGAATATGCGTACTCTATAAATAGAAAATAGTTGATTCCTAATTTGTGCTTGAGAACAGTAATGCCCCATTCGTTAGAAAAATACAATATAGAGTTATAAAGTGGATAGAAGGAGATAAATATTTTAAGCCTAAAAATGGTAATTAGTTTAATGGTAGCCTCTAAATGTTCTATTCCTGAGACTTAAGTTATACGCATTATGTAATAGAAGCTTCTGATAGTTGAATGAACGAATGAATTTATTAAGCGCTAAGATATCACATTATTGAACTCCTCACCGGTAATTGATCCCAGTCATTATTTGGTGAACACTCTATTACTACTAACAAACATGTTAAAAAGTATTATAATGACGTTACAAGTGCAGTAAAACCTCGTTAACCCGGACCTCTTTACCTCGGACTAGTTATGAAAACAAAATGTCTTGCGTAATAAATTATGACTTGTTTTACACGATAAACTACTATTCCTAGAAGGTAAAGTATTCGAATTCTCTTGCCAACGAGCGAATTCATTGCACTTATCGCACCTACTTGGGACCAGGTTGTAAGATAAAAATTAGATAGAGTCACGGAAAAATTTGTGGCTAGTGAAGATGAGCATTGAAATTCAGGCAGTATTGATGAACCAGCTACCGTTATGATCCACAAACAAGTAGTAGCAAAAATAGAGATATAAATACTTTATTGTGAGAGTCAAGCCGAAATATTGCCAAATCACCTTCTAATGTTAAAGTGGATGCGAGATCGCGCTGCTCGTAAGCGATACACTAAACTGAGAAACCTAGTTTGTAGATATTTTGTGTGAAGTGCCACTGCATAGGCTATTAAAGTACATACAATGTATATTTTTTAGGTGAAAGTGTACGAATAGTATTTTATAAACTCCATTAAAACTGTTTCGCTGATGTTATATATGTTTTTTTCCATTTCACGGCAAACAGGATTTTCGATAACTCGGATCGGCCCTGGTCCCAGCTGATCCGGGCAAGCGAGGTTCTACTGTACTACTTCTATCTCTACCACTTTTGCTCCTACTATTTATTAAATTCTTAAAATATGCTTACACACTATCTTTTACAATCCATTTCCCTTTTTTACATATTCTAATAACTGTAATACATTCTTGCAGTTTATATCTATAATTTTGCATATATACTTCTCTCCTTTATTTTTGTCAAAATATGTTCTTTCCCCCAAATCTCAGTTTCCTTGCTTTCAAAGGCCATATATTTCATATCCTCCTTTTCCCCATATAATAGGCACTCAACTTGAAACAAATCATTCCGCTGTCCTTTCAGCCTCTGTCGGTTTAAATAAATGCATAGTGGAGATACTAACAAATTAATGAAGAGATTATCATTTACTCAAAACAAAAGGTAAAAGACATAATCGACGTAGGAAGATTCTCTTTTGTTAATAGAACAATTGAGAAATGAAACGAATCGTCTAACTTTCAGGTAGAACATTTAGATCAAATCTAAATAGAATGATCGAAGATAATTTTTATCAAAGTTATTCGAAAGGTGACGTAAGTGTCCATTTGACAAATTGTAATTAATTGTTAGCTATAATAATTTGATTTGTAAAATTAACCACCTTATTCCTAATGATATTTCTTGTTCAATTTATTATTAAGTTTTTCCCTATTCCTTGAAGTCATAATTTCTGCATTTTATTCTGCCGCCTGTTAATACAGATTTGCAGTGAATAAATGGACACTAGAATCGAACATTTCGTACTCACCTTCGCCGTTCTTTGTGACACCGGTTCGCAAAAAACTCTAGAGAAAATTAGTTGACCTGAAATATGTACATAACTTTCTCCTATATCTCCTATGGTGTACTATAGATTTTTGGAGACAGATCGTCTCAGATTTCTATGAGAGTCTTCGTAAAACCTGAGATAACCAATGCTTCTTCATAGGAGCGGCTGCAGATTCATGCTTTTTAAATCTGTCGCAGAGACTTGTACCTGTTTGCCTGTCTCCGTCGAATGCACTGTTTGGAAACCTGTTCATTAGTGGAGGTGGTTGAGGATAGTTGCATGTCTAGCTATGGATTTTGTTACATTCAGCGAAGGGAAACGTTTCGCTAGGTGGGGATGTATCACAACCAGAAGTCGGTGATTTCAGATGTGCATGTTTTGGGAGGGGGGTCCTTATTGGCAGAAGAAATATTCCGAAGAATAAATATTGTCGCAAACTCGATCGCGATAGCGCGACTTGTGTTACACAAAGAGCCGGCAATTAAAGATAGCGCCGATAATTAACAGACGGATAGTGTATCAGGGAAATAAAGTACTTGCCGGCACAGATAGGTTTTCAAATCTGGAAGGTTCCAGTGATAGAACCTTCGACTTCTTATTTGTTCCAGAAATCTCTCATATTTATCAATCAGGTATTTAGGAAGGCGACGACTCGCCAAGAGTCAGTCGTAAGCAGTAAACAGCTGTGGAGTGTTGTTGTAACGAGAGCTGAAATAATCAGAACGCTGTTTGTTATTATCATCGACCTTGGTAGATTGTGTCGTGTATGTGACGTAATGCTGTTACGTGAGAATTGACCAGTGTATTTCTACGGAAATAAAGTACGTTTGGAATATCTGAAACTCGGAATTATAATTCTACGAACCCACTAGGTCACAATATGTAGATGGTTGTATTAATCGCACTTTTACGCACCTGTGCAAAAGCCTTTCCTGACAAATTTAGAAACGGAAGGTAATCGCGGTGTTTGTTTCTCCTCTATAATTCCGGAGTATCACCTTGGGGTACTGCGAGTTTTTCCTTCGACGGAACTGGCGAATATTCATACCACACAATAATTGCTGAAATTACGTCACGTTGTAAAGAGCGAAGCTTGCCCCGATTACAAATTTAGCAGAATCCATTGTGATAATTGCTTCCTTCGCAAAACAGATTGCCAGGAAATTCTGTCCTTTGGCAGCGCGGGTTTTGTGTCAGCCACAGAGTTAGCAGAGTGTATTTCCATATCAAAAATGCAGCTTATATGCACGTTCCCCCTACTTCAAAGCGTCCAGCGAATGTTTTTCTCATTGGAGGACCTTTGCGGTTCTCGTCGTGTTTTTCATACAGTCAAATGCTAGTAGATTTATTTTTCGATTCATGGTACCAAGTGTCGTCATTCGGGGTACTGTCCGTAAATATTTAACTTTAATGGACTGTTGGCTCACCAGTCATGTTCAACCTTGAGTAACAAAGGGAAAATGTACTTTTCCCCCTTTACGAGTTAACAAAGCATTGCAAGGTTTCTGGACTTAAATTCGGTGTAATTACGCCCTAATTTACCAACTTGAACTTTTAAAAATCACGGTAACTGGAATATCATAATTATTACCGAGATATTTAGGAAGATATCTGGCAGTGGAGGCGCTGCTAACTGTTTACACCGCACGGCTGACTATCAGAGGGGAGCAAAAGCAAATAACATGACACAAAAGTATATACATCATTGAAGGCAGAAAATGTGCTACGCCTAGGAGTAGAAAAAATTGGCTTATTTAATTGTGATGTGGAAATTCCAATTCCTGCACATCTGTTTCATTTCCTGTACTGTGGATCTTCTATCTATGACGATGCTGTGTTAAGCATGGATGTCAGCTGCTATATCTATAGAACTATGTTGTCATCTCAGGAATCCGTCAAATCAAAATATTTGCCTCCTCTTCTTCTGCTATTCAAACCCACATTTATTACCATTCCTTCTATTTCTTCTTCCATCAAGACCTCTCAAAGCCAGTATTCGTATTCTATGGACATTATTTTGATCCACGAATTTTTCCAATGCCCTTCAGTGATGTCGTTTAAACACTGACTGGTTAGTCCTTTAATTGCGTCTAAAGTCACACAATACATATTTAATATTATTTTTTTCTTCATGACATACCATATCAGTTCATTGGCGTTTAAATCACTGTGGTAAGGTGACACCCTGTATTCTGACATTAAATATAATTTTATGAGTTATGAAATAGTGTCCGAAGATTCAAACTTGCATCTTAGAAACAGCCTTTGAATTGGGCAATTTTTCTGTTGTAAAGTGAATATTTAATTATAATTTTTATATAAAGGCTTTATACTTAATAATCATATGAATGCAAATTAATACTACATGATAATACATTTGAAGGTTTTCACATTTAAAGAGTTTTAAGAAGTAGTTTCTACGTTTTATAAGCCTTATTCTGGAACAAAACCTTTTATAATTTTATGCTATTCAGTACATAATAAGTACAGTTTTAGCTGTAGCTTCAAGAATTTCTTACTGTCACTTCACTGATGCGAGCCAGTTCAAAATTTCACCGTCATTTCACTAATTTTTCACAGTTACACTCTCTTATCCGGGAAGTAGTAGCATAATGAAATACGTAAGATGTATGCTCTCCTTTTAGTGGCTCGGCAGTCGAACACAGCAATTCTGCAGCAGCCACACTCGCTACATTTCTTAGCAGTCGTCAAGACCTCATTCGGAGAACACATCATGTAGCACCGGAAAGGCCCTCAATTACCTTATGTTCATTAGTGAACTCACTGCCTTACAGCTGCTAGAGGTTTCCACAGAACGATCTGGAATGCTTTGGAGACACTTTTACGACGAGGGGAAGGGGTTTTCCGGAATTATCTGGTTTTATACGTACGCGTCATATCACTGTTTATCTCTCCAGCTGCCTGAAGTCATTTCCCGAAATTTTGGACCATAGTATGTCTACTCTAGACTACGTTCCCCAACTATATCTGATCCTAAATTAGATCATTATCAAATTAGGACCGTGATAATACGTAGCATTAAACTTAATTTGCTGTACAAATTGTTAATTTTGTTCATTAATCCATCTAAGGAAGTTGAGTCTTATTTCAAAATGTAGTAATTGCACTTATTTCAGACTGTTATCATAATTATTTAAATCGGCATACATGTTCCATTTCTTGCAATCACCAACTTAAACTTTACACACTGACAGATACATATGATAAGAAATATGACAAGCAACCGTAATTATAACAATTAATAAGAAACTAAGAAAATAAGAAACTCCATGTTTCCGCATATCTGAGAGAGAAAAGTCGATAAAATTCTGAAACATAAAATTTCAATAGCATTTAATTGACAGATGGTGTACTTCTTCGATCACCCATGAAGCTGGAGATAATGGTTTCTCCTTGTGGAGTCTACATGCATTAACACAAATAAATGCGAAGTCCACTCAGCAGCTCTATCTCTTGCAACTTTGGTGTAAAGCTTAGGAGCCTGACAATCAGAACGCACTATAATACCTCCATAGCAGATATGTAAACTACGTCGTACAGGCCTGAAATATTAAAAAGGAACTTTCACTCTCAGTATTCAACATGAATGCTGCTTATGCACCCGACGGTCTGAAACAGTTTATGCTATTAAACTAAGAACTATAACCCGAAAACTAGCATTTATTCTACTGTAGTTTCAGTGGCCACAGAATTGTGTATTCTGACAAAAGCGAGTATGTGCAGTTAGGGGCACCAAGCTCTGTAAAGGAATATTGGCAAAATGATGAAACTGACTCTAAGACCATACACGTGGTAGGTACACTTATGAACGGTAGAAGTTTACCAGAAGCTGAGGCTCCCGTCTTATTACTTGAAGGAAAGTGCCAAATGTGTAGTGGTTCCATTTGGCCAATAGCTGATTTTTCAATCCCCCCCCCCCGCCCAATTTCATGGGGACGGAAATGGATACACCACCTAGGTGCGTCAACCCTAAGTGAGAAGACTACCTAAGAAACTCAGGTGAGTGTACAAAAATATGCCGTCTCTCTGCTCTCCGTGCCTGACTATCACCGTTCAAAGCCAACCAATTCCCCATGGATAGAAGGGCTAAGATATTTCGTCCGACGTACTTCTGCATCCGAAATACCAAGAATGCCGCGAATACTCAACGCTCGCACCATGGCAACTAAACAGTTTCTGAATCATTCCTCTTAAAGAGGCTAGTTATGAGTAATTGGTTGTTGGTGACGTCACATTAGGACATCTAAAACTAGCGTTTTCTGACTTGCAACCGTAAAGTAGATGTAAAGTATTATTGTGCTGCTCGAATGGCTACCATGGCTTTATCTTTATATAATAGAACATTCTCAGATAACGTACTGATTACTCCACTTGGACTTAACATCTATCCGTCATTTGTTTGACCTGAAAATTCCATTGGCTGAAGTGATGCGTTCTTAGTGCTTGGTGCTTAGCTCAGGTCCGGGAAACGCCACAGATTCCTTCTCACTCCTTCGAGAGTAAGCAGTGCGTTATCTGATAGGTTTCTATTAACAAAGATAAAGCCAAGGTAACCGTATGAGCAGCACGACTATACGGAGAAAGCCTCCAAAATGCTTACATTATTCATAAAATTGACAATTAATGTTGGAATGTTGACAATGATGATATCGTCAAAGCGATTTTAACTACACATAAACCAAGGACTAGTAAAATCTTACGGCGCCACGGCTGCTTTAATGCTGCTCATCTGAAGTATAACGTTACATTAAGGACTACTCTATCCTGAAATAAACCAGTACTGTTATCGCAACAACGTTCAACTATCTCTTTACTTTCTACACTGTTTATAGCAGATAAGTAGAAAAAGGATAGTTTCCATCACAAAATGTTATTCCATAAGTTCCTAAGAATACATGTTTTGAGGCCCTTCGAATTCCCTACAAAATGTCATTTTGTGATTGTATTGCACTTGTGAGTGTATTTGTATTTGTAAACAGGAAAAACCCAAGAACTAAATCAAGCAAATGTTTTATGCATCAGAAGAGTGTTGAAATAGGCATAACACTAAATATTCTAAAAGATTTTCATAAAAAACTGCCAGTAAAAGCTTTGAATATAAGCTGGCTATGTAATCTCTTAAAAGCGCAACAGTACGCGTTTGGTTTATACATTTCCGGAGCATTTACTAAGGTAATATATGGTTATCTACTTTTGTCTTCAATATACACCGTGTTTGAAACTCATCAATTCAACTTTTCCTCAATAAGAAAGTATAGTGCAGATGTGCATATAGCAAAGGATTAAGGATAACCCCTTAACCACTGAGATAAAAACGTGGGTAGAGAGAGAGAGAGAGAGAGAGAGAGAGAGAGAGAGAGAGAGAGAGAGAGAGAGAGAGAGAGAGAGAGAGAGAGAGAGAACGAGTGCACTGCAAAATTCATTGCAACATAGTGGAAATTTAGAATAAATAAATGAAATAAAATCCAAAAATAATCTGAGAGGGAGATTTGGGAACCATGAACTACATTTTGGTGGAGAGTGAGAATTCCAGATAATGAGGTGAGCTACATTTGCCTCACAGTAAAACTGCAGTTAGTATCGAAATGCAACAAGGGCTTCTCTACAGGAATGAAGTAATGAAGTTTACTATATGGAAATTCAGTTGTTAATGATAATTCATTTTCAACTAATTTTCTTAACAAACCAATATCGAGGGCAGCATTAACATTCATTGAAAGCAAATCAGAAAACTGCGTACCTGATTTAGTAATTTATTACACTAGCATTTAAATAAATTACTTTACTTCATTCTATAATTATGTATACTTATTAAATAATTTATCATACGTTTGCTTGAAAATCAGAAGATATGACACCAGGTATACAGAATTTTACTTCAACTGTCCGGATATGAGTGAATGGTATCGCTGCCCGAGTGTTTGGCATGTGATACAAGTGCAAAAGTTACAACTGCCCGCAGAAAAACGGCAAAAAGTATTAAGTTAAATCCCTGAATAGAAAGTGCTTACAGGATATACACTAAGTGTTTTAATGATTTCATTTATCAATAATTAACAAAATGTTAGTAACAGCTGCTGTGTGACTTCTATGCCTCTTCTTTGACAACATGTTATTAAAAATTATTCGTTTGTGATGGATTTGCAGCGCAATTATCTGAATGTAGTTTAGTATGTAAAACCTAAACCAGTAAAGCAAACACAAAACATCCTCTCTTGCTTCGCCGCACTGGGAATCTGTGAATCTGTATGCATATTGGTTAAGTTTATTTTGGACCGATAAGTTTTAAGACGAAGAGTGCTCTAAGAATTTTTGAAAAAAAAAAAAAAAAAAAAACAATGTTATTAAAATAGACCAACATTTAATGCAGTGTAATTTAATGGAAATGCTTTCAATAATCATAGCATATACAAACAAACATTATGAGCCGGTCATACAACTCGATACCGCTGTTATTGTCCACGTGCAAAAATTACGTGCTATAGTTGTTATGATCGCTTCTGTTTCTAGTTTACGTATGTTATTTTATTGCAGCTACGTTATTAGTAATAAGATGACATCAACGACGGCAGAGAAGAAGTAAATAGGTTTGGTTACTCTTGAAATTTAAAATAGAAAATGAAACACTTATCCCCTTGGAAAAAAGAATAAAGGGCAGAGCGAATGAAAGGCTTAAAAGGAACACACTCTACTGAAGGAGAGATTAAAGAAGCAGGAGGCTGGGATGTCCACGAACAGTAAATGCAGAAACTAGTAGTGCTTAAAGCAAAAGATACGGCAGTGAAAATCACAGGTCATTTTTAGCAGCTTAGAAAACTAAACAGGAATATCTTTAACTGAGAAATGAAAATGTGTAATTAGGAATTGAAGGAAAAACTACGAAAGGGACCTGAGAAAGTGCAAAATATCCATAGAGAAGTTTGTAATTTCTAAGGAAGCAGGGTTAATGAACTACTTTTCTATGAGCAGAACAATATCAAGCAAGAATTTAAAAGGTAAAGAAATGAACATGGAGCTAACAAAGAAGTGTAAACCTTCACTAACCTTATATGATACTTTGATAAAGAAGAAGATATTATTTAATTCATTTTATCGACAGAAAATGGGGACTGAAATATCCAAAGAAGGAGATTGAACGGAAAAGAAGTTTAAATTTGGAACAGGACCAAGAAATTAGGGAGCACTACACTCTAATGACGCATAGGGTTTTTAGATGGTTTTTCAGGCAGTAATGTTTCGTAAGTATCCCACGAATAACAAAGCTCATGAAATTCTTATAGGCTTAACAAATTTTGCAGAGCAGAATACGCAGTATGCGGACAGAATTGTACCAAAACGGCAACAATCCATATTCTCATTACCATTCTGGTGAAAAATGAAACAGTGCAATAGAAAGACATGGGACAGGATTATTTCAAGATGGTTTGTGTAACAGTAATTAACCGGGGAATTTGTCAAGAAGGGGAGAAGCGGTCCAAGTGAGTTAGATGGAACTGAAGAAAGATTGCAAGTGTATTAATTGACCAGTTAGATGGAAAACATGTGATGAGTAGAACAAGCATTTTTGTCCCCAAAAAATGTAGCTGATCGAATAGTTTACAGTGGTATAGCAATGGCGTAATCGAGATGAGGTACTGCAGGTAGAACGATGTGCTCTCGCTTGTGACAGTTGTGCATTTACAACAATAAGTTTGAAATACTTTACGTTATTGTGACCTGAATATAGTACTATGTCAGTTACTCAATATACAATGTTATATTTTAGATATAGGTGTTCAAAACTTGCTTTGATTGCCTCTTTGTTTATTCAATTTGCACATATGTGCTTCTAACATACTTTTAAATAAAATATGTCAGTATTTTATTTAGTGCGTTTATATATTTAAAAACTCAGTGAACATTTACTTTGAATTTAATAGCAATTACGTTTACAGTCGTCATGCTCCATTAATGAAATACGCCTTCCATTACATTGCGAAACATGAATTTAACCTCCGCGTTCCAGACTGTACCAACCGATAAGCCTCCAAATCTGTTCCGGAACAAAAATACTCCATTTAGTGATGAGAAAATACAAACATAAACTGTAGTAATAGGAAACATTCAAAGAAAGGAACATTTTAGAAGATAAAATATTATTCAACAAATAAAAAGAATACCTATGAGAGAATAAGAAAGTATTGAAACTTTTTAAAAGCACAATAGAACTAAAATAAAACCATACCAGGAGAAAAACAACAAGATGGAGACATCGAAGTGACATCAGAAGGATAAGAAGTTATGAAGAAAGGAAAATTGGATATAATTGAATTAATATCTATAATGATTTTGAAGAACTACGGGCATAAAGTAGACTAGAAGAAGGAGAACAGACCACAGCAGCTTTGATACATATAGTGAAGCACTCTCTTCTAAAAGGCAATTTTGGAACATTTTTCTGTAACGAACGCAGTTATTCGTTTACTGTATGCGGTACCAGAATGCTAATTCCAATTTTAATTTTTTGAGTAAGTGTTCTTGGATACTGGTTACCTAGTTTACTTTTGTGTGCAGTGAAATTTGTTTACAGAACAGAGATATAGCATGGTGAGAAATGGGAATCAACCTATAGTGGCTAGTGTTATAACAAATATGAGTGGAAAGTAAGAGTTTCTTAATTTAGCGATGAGCATGTAATAATGATGGAAATTAGTATAAATACTACTGTGCAACACTACCCATAATGTATATATTCATTAAAGAAATATCAAAATGAAATAGCATCAGTTGCGAAGGAACTAACAGGCAACCTATTAAATATTTATATTTTGAGTATATGAAGTAGTTGCTGGACACCAGAAGATTTAGTTTTAAAATGTTCTATGCAATTACTAGAAGACTGTACTTCATTTAATGAACTTTTGATTTTAATTAACTCCATTGGAAATGTATAACATTTTTGGAAATGAATTTTTTAGGCAACTCTGTCCTTACCTAGCAACCCAGGTTACAGAACAAAAGTGTATATTGTAAATATTCATTCCTCACAAAAGAGGTGGATGTAGAGAAAGTAAGGAAAGAGAACGCGCGTAATTTCAGGGTAGAGCACGGAAATCAATTCGGAAAGCATAATTATGTAGAATTGCATATGACACCAACTCCCTCTGACTGTATTCGTATAAACATTAGCTGATGCAGTTTCCGAGAACTGATAATGAGCTGAAATTGTAGTTCTGCTGTTGAAATATTTCTCAATATGAGATACATCATATTATTAGGAGCACCTTGTTTGCTCGGACGAGTGAATCTTTCATTTTTGTTCGTAAAATTTGATAATCGCAGTATCCAAATGTGACTAAGCAAGGATCCTTCGTGATTTTCGAAACGCAAAGAAATTGTTTGAATTTGAATCTGGGGTATGTTGTGATTAGGTCATCAGTGAGTCATTTATTGTTCTTCAAGAGGCTACTATTACTGCAGCAAAATTGGTGGTGATGGTGTGTACAATTCAGCGACTTTCCCTCTCGCCTCACATTATACGATTACATTACTTTATATGGGGTAACACTAAGGGTAAAATGTACATAATTAGTGATAAAAGACCAAACATTCTAGACCCCAAGTTAAGCATCGGAGATGAAGTGCAGCACATCGTTTCAAATATCATATGAAGTAAACTGAGAGATCTAAACAACCGTCTGAAAATATTGCGAGTAACTTTAAGAGCCTCTTAAGTGAACAGAAACAGATGGAAAACTTGAGTTAAAAATATGCGATGAAGAAAGCGCAAGTTAAAATTTGCAATAATTTTTAATTGTTGATCAGATACATCGATCAGCGTATTATGTAGAAGCTGGATAGTCAAACATATACAACACTTGCTACATTAAACTATGTCTATGTTCAAAAAAAATTATCCTTAATATTTCGGTATTTGTTTTAAGGTGCCATTAATATTGTAAACTTGTTTGTATTTTAAAATAAGTATACGATTACTAATATAATATGCTTAATGCTATGCGTTTGTACACAGTGACTGAACTTCTAGTATCCTTTCACCTGGTGTAGTAATGAAAGGCTTGTGAACTGATTATAGTTTGGTTCACAAAAGTGAAAGATAATTGAAATATTATCAAATTTATTTCATACACGAAGGTAAAGAGAAATTAAATGGCATGTCAGATTTGAAGAATCATTTTGCATGTGAAGGGACGAGAAGGCAGCGTTTAATATGGTATGCATGCACATCAGCAGAGTGTTTCATTCAGGAGATGTCAAATGGTATGAGGTTATCCTTTTTCGAAAGGTAGGTGAGGAGGAACGCAGAAGACTGAAATGAGCTAAGGGAAGACTGGACGTATTGAAATGAAGTGGCATTGGAACCTTTAAACCTAATCGTCTACATCCATTTTAACGCTTCCAGGACCTAAGTTCGTAAAGAAAGCCTATCAGTTGCCTTAACTAAGGCTCGTTTCTGTAGTCGCTCTGTGTTTGCATTAAAGTTGCTCCTGAAATTGTATAACTTAGCTTTTCTCCTGAAGTAAGAGCTCCAATATTAACATTATTAAGTTTGAATTGATCGTTTTTCGTACAGTCACTTCCTTATGTGATATTTATATTACATTAGGAATAGTCAGTTGTTCAGATAATTCTAAAACACTTTGGGATATTCACCTCATACATCTTCGCAGTAAACTACAAAGCTTCCTTACATTTAATTTTCATACTCTTAATCGATATTTCTGAAGGATATTTATTCTCATGAGTTGTAAACTGTTTTGTAACAATAGCACATCGAAACAGTGATATCTGCAGTGAGTGGGACGTAAACATTTTAAATTACATTATGTAGAATACACCGGATCTTGGTGAAGTAAGTTGCATTTATTTATGTTGTTAAATAAATACTAAGTCTCCTCCGGCCTAGCCAGGTCCACATCCTTACTCACTCCTACCATCCGCTTAATTTTGTCCGAACCCTCCCCCCTTTTTTTCTTTGCTCTTGAGCCCGAAACAGACATATGCTCATAGGTTCATTTCTGAATGTGAGGCCTTATATCAAACCAACATGAGGCCCATGCACTCAGCTGCTAATGTAGACCGTCTTGGCTAAGCATGTCTTCCAACCGCTCAGATGAAACACCTTGTTTAGCCAGGCTCTTTAGTTAATATCATAGCGTGTCTGCTGACGTTCAACGACGCCCCGTAGCTGAGTGGTTAGACCTCTCGGCTCTCACCAAGACGGCGTGAGCTCGATCGCAGACGATTGCAAAGTAAGATATCTGATGGACAACACCGCGCTGGGGCGGGTTTTCTCCGGGAACACCGGTTTCCCCCACCATCTCATTCCATCGGTGCTAAATCTTCTTCTCATGTATCATCTGTCACCGCCTGCTGTGCGCATGTAGCAAAAGAGGGCGTTAAGCACTACACAATTGCCTCGCATTCAAGAGATCCTGAGTTTGAGTCTCAGTTAAGGTGAGTTATTAAAATAAGGTTTTTCCTGGAGTTTTCCCTTATCCTGAAAGATGCCTGTCTGGTAACCCCAATCTCTACGGACCCCTGGGCTCCTTTTAGCATAATTTCACCCATTTCATTATGATTTGACTTAACGTAAATTAAAACAAATCTCCGCTGAAGCCTCTCACCTTGATCTTATTTCATATACTAATTTGTGTGTATGTTGGTGGGGGGGTTGTTATGAATTCTAACCAATAAAAGATTGGTCCACTACGGCTTATTATGGAGCAAAGATGGCATATTTATTTTGTGATCATGAACACCAGAGCATTCTGCGATCACTCTAGCCGCTTTTTACCATTGTACTTCTATTAAACTACCTAAAACCATTGTAGAATTGTGACCCTTCCTAAGTACTGCATACACTATACACAAAATTATATTTAAATTAAATAGGTACTCTTATTTTTATCCTTATTTGTACCTAGAACCAAAAAACTGTGTTTTTTACCTTGTACATACCAACAAAAAGGTAATTTAAAAACCATCTAACTAGAACTAAAATCTAAAAGAAAAGAGTCAGGTGCGAGGACAGTCAATTAGGAATCTTTCTCCATGAAAACAGAAAAGTTTTATAATGCTCCTGGTATTGGAGATGTTGATTTATTTATTATTATGTATCCTAACGTGAGGCAACATAAATAACTACTTTGTTAGAGTGATCTAGGAAATATAATCATAGAATTAACTTGGCTATGGACAAATAATTAAAAACATTTTCTTTTCTTCTAATTTACGTCCTTTAACTTTTTAAGTCATATCGGACGATGAATGAAATGGGTGAAATGATGCTCCAATGGACCCAGGGTTCATGGAGCTTATAGTTATCCGACATTCATCTTTTAGGATAAGGGAAAACCCCGGGAAAAGCTTATCCAATTTATTCACCCTGGCCGAGATTCGAACTCGGGACATCTTGAAAACCTTTGATTGATGAACAGTACATGAAAGGAAATGTATAAATGCACAAATATACCAAAGTACCAGAAAAATTGCTGATTCTTAATATACACGTTTATTTTTAATAGTTACACTAAGGTTTATTGTGCAGTGCATTGTGTAGTGAAAACAGTGTTGTTGAGAGATTCACAGATTTTTGTTAACTATAGGGTATCAACAGTGGGCAAAATGTCACTTTTAAGTATATAACTATCTCTGGCGATTCCAACTCTAAGACAATGCATTGTCACGGCGACAACGAGTGCCTGCTATGTAGAAATGAAGAAGAAAAGGGTCAGTATTCAAGAAGCCCCAAACGTTGTTCAAGGTCGTCAGGGCGCCTGAAGCGAGTCGCATTTTGCCGTGCGCATTTGTTCTTCGTTGTTCGAACAACGAAACTCCAGAATACTCAACTTCCAGAACGTCCTTGGCGTATTTTGAACAGTGAGAAATACTGAAGAAAAAGAACTAGTTCACAATAATTGAGTGTAAGGTTCATAGTAGCGTTTTATAAATGGTTCAGGACAAATTATATAGCTATTTTTGGTTTTACGTAAATTGGTTCGTATTTAAAAATCACTTGTGTGGCTTAAAATGTTAGCCGTAAGTAGGAATGGAAATTCTTAATCAGTTTCCTTAACTTTTCAGTACTCGAAGCATTTGTATGAGAAAGATTGAAGACAACATGGTCAGGGTTCAGTGATCAATGAAGACCAGTTTAAGAATTGTCTACGAATAACATAGGACTGTAGGACTATGTGTTACCCCTCGTATCTCTATCCGTAAATTGTACATATTTGAACCTGATTTACTGCCGTATTGGCCTCAGTGCTTACAAATTCCTCTGCCTGTTTATAAGTAAATTATTATTTTTCTCCAAAAATGCCACAATATGAAACCAGAAGTATCGTCATAGTTCAATACACTCGACAGTGCATTAGAGAAGTACGAATATGGTCATTATAGCAAAGGCACTTTAGCCTTTTCATTTGCTTAATAATTTACTTACCTTTTAGGCATTCCTAAGCGCTTATTTCCTTTCTGAAAGTAGTTAAAACTAGAAGCGACTTGTGGTAGTCCTGAGAATGTAGAGCAGCGTAAAATCGATGAATCCCTGGAAATCAGTAACCATTACAGATGGATTGAGTATGACGAACTCTGGTGATTTATCACTTACGATGACAACACACCTGTTACTTTCACCCTCTTACCCTTGTGACACTTCGCCCACAGAGACTGAGGTGTAATTGAATGCTATATGGGATAGCTCATACGCATTAGATGTCAATATGCTTCTCGCTATATCACAGGACGCAGAAAAGCAATGTTCAGGTAATTTTATAGCAGACTGAGGGTACAACATATATCTTTTGGTGTTAAGGGCAGATGAAGTGTAATAACAGGAGCCCTACGACAGTGACAGTGACTAGTAGTGCACAAGTGTGCGTTTTAATTATTTCTAATATGCTATAAACAGGATTTACAACCGGAGACTTACAAATGACGTATTAATACTTATGCATGTGGACGCCTAAACACTTCCGGTGGCATGTTGCTCCGACTATCAAAATGTTTATCTCGGTACTAACTTTCTATCCGGCAATTTCGTCACACGCCATAATAATCTGCAGCTGTACAATGGCATTAACTGGGCTGACTGTGACTAAACCTATTTACAACGGTTCCATTGTTTGAATGTTTCGTTTCCTACATTTCGTTTCACTTCTTATTTGGAAGGATAGGCATGTACTATCGCTGCATTTTTGGCATATTTTATAAAATTGATGATTTCAAAATAACCTAAACTTATGTATGGAGGTTTTCCTTTATAAGTAGAAGCACCTCCACCATCATATCTACTTATTTTATCACTCCATATTAAAACTAGAATATATAGGTAAATGAGTACTTTCCTTTAAAACAGCCTACAAATGTTAAGATGCTTATACCAAAGATAGGAATGTCTAATTACAAGCAAGGAGCTCTTAACCGCATTCATATAGGCATTTATAGTGCCCGCTATTTTCTGCAGCTGCAATGTCTACAAAATAAATTTTTGCAAACTAAAATGACGAAGTGGTGGTTCATACCATTTATTATTGGTAATTTTGGATAAAGTTCAAAAGAAAACGCTAATTTACTTGCCGTTCCATTAAAGACCTCAATGTAAGTTGCAATAATCATCCCACTTTAGTTTTTAATATGGCGAAAAGTGTATTAAACTGTATTACCTTCAGCCGAAATAAGCGTTAAGGACGTTCCGTGTACATGTCACACATGATGTGGCAAAACCTGAAAGCTGTAGAGCAGATAATATACGCATTTGTATACAAAGTGAAGCTGTAATATTTAAGTTAAAGCAGTAAAATAATTTCATTTATCAATATCAACTGATATCAACCATATCAACTGATAACAGTAACATAATACATTTGATGTTTGTCACAGTAGTTGTGTGCCTTAATGGACTTCCGTACGCCGTGTGTGCACATAGTAGTCTCTCTGTGTTTAATGACCTATGACCAAGGCTAATGCTGAACATATTACCTGGTGCCTAGCGATTGTGCTATTGCGTAGGTTGATCATCTGCTCCATTGGAGCAAACACATGCCTATATCCAATGTCTTTACTGTTAAAAGGAACGATTCTATAAAATATTGAAATTAGTCACATCAATATACTATCCTAAAACATTGGTAACACATTAAACAATTCTGCAGATGAAATAAAACACAGGATACCCATAGAAGAATTCTGGCTTATTGAAGTTAATATTTCAGGAAACCACAAACGTTGCGCATATTAAATGGTGTTAGATTATAGAATGTACTTTAAAGTACTACTTTTCAAAGTGGTGTAAAATATCTTTAATTTTAATGTCATCACATATTATAATTTAACTTCAACAAATCGAAGTTTTTTTATGGATAGCCTGTATATGTTATACATTACACATAAGTGGATCAGGGGGCTACATAATCCTATATATACCTATATTTCCCACCCTCCGAGACAGCAATAATGACAATATAGTTGACTGGTGAGTCTATCTTGAAATCATAGTGTCTAGGGAGAAGACGCGTAATATTTGCAGAACAGCAAGCAAATTGCAGCGCCCTGATTGTGGTTGGGCCCATAACTAAAACAATCAGCCTCCCCTTTTACCTCTCTTGCCACAATCGTGATTAACATTCTAGTACATAAGTAGCACGTTTCTACTCTAAGGTTAGCAACATGGATATGAGGACAGCACCGCGTCTTCATAGTTGAATGCTCTTTTCGTGCCGGCATAAAAATTTGTGCGACATATAAATATAATTTAAACCACTACATAGAGGAGTTTATGCAACGCTATCCGGCAATCAGACAAGTCCCTTGGGGCGTAATGTTGTCAAAAGCGTCCGGGTACCATCAAATTGACATACTTTTGTTTGCAACATAAACATCTTACGTTTTATCAGTATTTAATATGAATTTTTGCCACTAAAATTAAAATGTCTTTATTAATCTTGGTATCGTTATGTCTTTTAAAACCAATAGGTGCATCAAACATTTCCAAGATACAGGATCAGTTACTCGCAAAACGAGAGACACTGGACGCTATAAAGTGACTGGTCCCAATCTAGAAGTAATAAATACATTAAATAACTATTATAAATATATAATATTGTGACTTTGTGGCTTCGTAGCATTAAAAGTCAAAGTTGCATAAGTTCAAAACGTTCTTTATTTCCGTTGAAATACACTCACAGTGACAGCATTACGTCACATACACAATACAACTTGCCAAGGTCGATGACCACACCGTTCTGATGACGTCCGCTCTCGTTACAGCAGCACTCTACAGCTGTTTACTACTGTTCACGACTCCTCTTGGCGATTCGTTGCTCCCTTAAATAATTAATCTGATAATTCCAGACTATTCCACAACAATAAAGAAACCGAATATGATCTATTTATCAAGATGTCATCAGAAATTTTCAGAAATTTTCAGTATGTTTCGGCAGACCTTTATCTCCGCGGCTATGTTTATCTGCTTATGCAAGCTCTTTATCTCCGTGAAACACTATCCGTCCGTTATCTACTTGCGCCGAAACTTTTTATGCCTGTTGCCGCGACAATATATAATCTCTTTCTTGCCCACTTCCCTGGAGTGAGGTACCATGTGTGCCTCACACTCAAGAGATCGCAAGTTTGAATCCCGCTAAAGTTGAGTTAACTAAATAAGCTTTTTCCAGGGGTTTTCCTACTAAGAAGATGAACGTCGTGTAACTCTGAGCTCTAGGGAGCCTGGACTCATTTGAATAACGTATCATCCGCTTCGTTCATTCAGTCATTCATTCGTTCATTTATTCATTCATCGTTCGATATGATGTGCACTGTTGAAAGGACGAACAAAATCTGTTTCCTTACTAAAATGCTTTGAAATTATTACTGTTATTAATTTGGCATTCCGTTATTAACTTATATTAAGTTATATACCTTCACCGAAAAGCACCAAGCTCCAAGATATTCTTTGTATTTATCCGTCATTTAATGGTGTTGACACTAATTAAAACAAACTACAACAGTTATCGTATCTACGCACCAGGCAAAGTTGCGCATCTTTATATTACGTGGGCACGACCCATCTCTCAAATGGTATATTTACCGTTCGGTAGAGGGATGTCTTAAAACCGCTGTCAGCATATCAAATACGATCTCAGACCACTAGGGAAACCGTACATAAATTCGCTCCGTTCGTGATGCCATTGATGACGGCAAATTTTGCGCGGTAAATCTACAGATAAAAATAAACACCGTGTACATATATATAGACTCCCACAGATAATCGGACAGATCACAGTACTAAGTTTTGAACGTGAAAATAAACATTTGATGTGCTATTTTATTGAAATTAATTATAATCGACAGTAAGATGGTTCGTTCTTGTAAGAAAATAAATGTTATTTCACATAAAAATTATATAATGCGTGCTTTTTTAAGAATTAAAAAGAAATATGATATTTTTGGCCCTCAAAAGCAATTGGACATAACTACTTGAGTGCGATACAAAATATGGCTTAGTACTTTGTGACTCTCCCTCTTCTTTTCACTTCTTCTCGCAACCTTTTCGGCATGCTTTGAACCAGGTTTTTCAGGTAGGGTGTAGAAAGTTGGCTCCATTTCTCTTGCAACCTCTCCTTCAAGAGCTGCTTGGAGGTGATGGGGCCTTACGCACGGCCTTCTCCAGTTTATCCCATACTGCTTCTATGGGATTAAGATCCGGGGACTGAGGGGATGGATGAAGTACATGAGGACAGTTGTAAAGTAACCATAGCTGCACAATTTGGGACATATACTTCGGATCATTATCGTTATAAAATGAGAAGCTGTCCAAAATATTCATCATTTCTGCACTTTGTTTTAAATTTTGCTGTAATAGTTGTTCATGGTTGTGTCTATGAGCACCACCTTTTCCACTCCCGTAGAGGAAATACAGTCCCATACCATTAAACTCCCTCCGCCGTGTTTGACTCTGCCTTGTAAATTGCGCTCTTCTAGCTCCGTGTTTTGTTTGCTCCACACAACCACCGTGCCTTCGGAATCAGCGAGGTTGTATTTGCCTTCGTTAAAGAAAATAACTTGGTTCCACCAATCGGTTGTCTTATTAACAAAGTCTTTGGCAAATTGTAATCGCTTCCGTTTACTCATGCCAGAAATGTATGCTTTTTCCTGACTAAGCGACTTTTAAAATCTTCTTTTCGAATGGCCCTTCTGACCGTTTCACGACTAATTCTCAGTCTCAGTTCCTCCTTAATTTCAGCACAAATCTCCGGAAACTTATACGTGGATTCCGTTTTACCTTCCGCAGGATACAAGACCCCTGCCTGTCGGTAAGATGTTGTGGTTGCCCTGGCTTTGCTCGAGATTAAATTTTGTCTTTATATTTAAACCGGTGAATTATGTCAGTAACTGTACTTTTGCTAAGTTTCACAAACTCTGCTATTTCCCGGTATGTTTTGGTTTTTCATAGTGATGGATCACTAACTGTCTCTGTTCACAGATACTCTGCTAACCTCTTGGCCCCGTACTGCGCTCTTGCCTTCTTCTTGGTGCAAAGTTGACGTACTTCTTCTACGATGTTGTTTTGTCTACTGACAGACTTCACCTACTCGTTTGTATTGCATTTAACGTGTGCTGCCCGATTCTTTTTGTGTCGTTTCTGGGTAAACGATTTCCTAATGTCACGCAACACATTCTTTTATAAAACCTTCTTTGAACAGAACTTGACGTCATTGGAGCGTAGACCATTGATGCCAGTGCAGCAGGTTCTAGGAATAGCTTTCCTGTATACTTTTCTCCCTGCAATACTGAGTTTATGATTTTCATATCTCCAAAACCAGGATTTCGTTGAATAATATTCTGCAGCTTCTCAGAACATGCACCACCCACTTGTCCATGTATTTGTTTTCTTGAAACATTGTCAATGATATCTGGAGCATCTATCAATGCAAAGTTGTGCTTTCCAACTAGAGAATAGCTTTTGGCATAAAACCAAAATGCGTGTTAATATAAGCAAGGTAAGCTGCAATAGTGGCGTACTCGAGTGATCTCTTAGCCTCGGCAATGTAGGAAGCTTCTGTTTAATCTGATTCATTGACGCCTTTTGGAAGACCTTTAAGTGCTCGGCATACTTGGCAGCAGACAGCCAAGTTCTCCAGCGCGCAAGTATCGCTCATGCGGAAGAGAGGTTGCTGGTACTTTCTCCTCGAAGAATTTTAACGAGTTGGGACTCTTAAGTAAACCTCCTTGACCGAGATACCAGACTGTTCACGTCACTGTAGTGACTTCTAATTTCCTCCACAAAGTGGTGCAGGCCGTGGGCCAAGCATGTAACATGTATCATGGTCAGGTAGAAGGACTGTAGAACGTCCCCGGTCTCAGCATGTAGGCCGCACTGTCAGTCACTAACAAAAGGAACTTAGTATCCTAATTCGTTGATGGCCAGAAAGTGCGTAAAGCCTCCCTTACTGTATAAGCTATTTTGCTGTTGTTGCTTTTTTCTATTTATTTACAAAGGATAAGATGCGGACTACCTGGTGCATTTGGGTCCAGCTTGCTACTAGCACATTCACAAGCGGCCGCAACTGTCAGATGTTTCATTGTCAGAACACCAGATATAGTGGTCGCCTGTGTCTTTTCTTATTTGATGGAGTGTCTTCTGGTAAAGGGGAACTAAGAAATTCTTCCTCAAAGTTGATTCAGTATAGTGTGGCCACTGACGTCTTCAAAATGTTTTCATCGTGAAGTCGGTTAGTGCGTTCCATGGGATATCAGCAGATACCAAAGCCTGGCACAGGCGAAAGTTAAAATTATCTACACGATTGACAATTCTGGCAGAAATAAGCGTATTCTTACTTTTGCTGCTGCACTTATTTCTCTAGCTACACTTACAATGTGCGCAGATGCTGATGTATGCTCCTCAAAATGAGATTTCTGCTCACATTTAACATAAGATGAGAAGCCACGTTTGAACTACAGTTAACTAAACGTAACTGCAAAACAAATGAACTTAAGGCTTGACTAGCGTGACTGCTCCATCTCTGACTAGTCAGAGAACTTGCGTTGAATGAGAAAGTTGAGCACATCGATCGTAGTGTGCGGACGGGAATTGTCGTGCTGGAAATTACACAGTCTACTCCGGTATAGTGGCTATGGCTACAACTGCTAAAATAGGCACTGATTTTGCAACATTGTGTGCTTGATTGTTGCATAGACCATCTGTCACAGAAGTCACGCAATATCCGAGTTTCCTATTTCATTTACGCACTTGTTGCAGTGATAGTCATGCATCACCATCCTGGACCTTTATTCGCCAATGAATTTCAATAGTTTTCCTAGCTGTACTGCTTCAAAAACCTATGACAGAACGCTATTCCTCCTTGGTGTATGTCAGAAACGAGACACTCGCTCTTAACCGGTATTGTGGCCGCTGTAAAATACAGTATTCTGTCACCTGTTAAGCATTTCCTTACTTAATTCTTAACAGTCTTAAAAGCCTACAGGACAATAGCCCAAAATGTTAATTTTGAAGTAGCCAATTAAAGTTATTAATTGACTACCCTTTATATCACAGAACTGAAGCAATGGTGACGACAGTGATGACACCTTAAGAAAATGAAAATAAGCTTTATTTTAAGTTTTCATAAAGCGGCTGAATCATTCAACATTATATTTTCTCAAAATGCTTTCATTTTGTATATTTTAAACAGGAGTATTCTGATCAGAACAATACTCTTATGCCACAGATAACTGATTATCTCTGTAATAATATATAATCGAATATGAAGAAAATGTCGCATGAACCTTAATCATTGTCATGTATGAAATTGCAGTGCTTGCACCTTCAGATATATTGATGATATTTTAGGTATATATTTATGTACACTATCAGTGTTTGAATTATTTATAAAGTAAAGGACTATTTAATAAAGAATGTCTGACAAACAGCTACCTAACAGAAATAAATATAACACCACATTAATGCACGTATATAAATTTCCTTTTGATAAACGTTGTTCAATTTAGGCTTATTTTAAGTAGAATGGTCCTAATTCTATCATCTTACTATTCTTAATTGACAGTAGAACGCCTGCTGCTTTAACTTCAGTTACCCCATTCCGCCATATCTTTTTGTAGCTTGACTTGCACTTTGATTAGGCAGTACGTGTAAGCCTTATTAAATCAATAAAACCAATATTGTTAGCTGATAGTAATAAATATCTAATGAACAAACGTTAGCTAATGTAATCGATACTGGCTTTAATAACTCCATCCCAGCTACAGGTTGCTTTACACCACATAATAATCCTGACTTATGTCCTATTTTATATTTGTGGCACAAGAGATTTATAGAAGTTTCTCTATAGTGTTGTGCAATAATAAATTAATTCCATTCACGGGGATTAAGAAAGGAACACCTCAGATAAATCTGCATTTCAAATACTTTAACGTATCATTTGTAAGGCAATCAAAAGCGGATTATATGCTGAAGCGGTCACAATACTGCGATTCTCAATACACAGCACATAACCTGAATACGAGCATTGAAGTTTGCGCGACTACCTAAAATGATCCGGAGAAAATAGTTTTCATGTGTTCTTATCTAAATTTATTTTTCTTCAATTACTACCTAGTCCTGCGTTGTTTTGAACGTACTATAAAAATGGTGAAAATAGTTTTTTTCTACGTGGCAGTAGAATGTACAATACGAATAATGACAATTAACGTTAGATAAGACACAAATTTCCAATATTGTTTCCTTGCCTTTGTTTTTGATTTATTCCTAACTTTTTGTCTCCAGAGATAGATGTGAAAATGGCTGAAAATAACAACAAATAACCCATTCATATGAAGTACAGCAGACATTTGTCTTGGAGCAAAGCCCTAAGAAACTACAATTTACGTTCACTTTCTTCTCGGGCAGCCAGCCAGGTGAAAAGATGATTAGATATCAACGTGTCGGGAGTGTGCATCTGTCCCATCTTCAGGATATTTATAAAATCTTATAACCACGAAATGAAATACTGGATATAACACAACTAAAACAAAGACAAAACACTAATAAAATTCACATTACTGAACAAATGACTGTTTTCAGTAAATTAAATGCCAGGTCAGGAGATGGCGCGAGTATAGAAAATTGTGTCAAAGAAACGTAACTACTTAAGTTGATTATCAAGCTGCATTGAACTTTGCTCCTTAATTCGATGGATTTCCATTTTTAAGGCCGGTTTCCAAGAGGAGCTGAACAGAAATGCAGCATTATGATTAAGCGTGCTCCTTTAAGAAGAAATCACCAAAGCCTCCTTAATTCTCCGCTCCCAGTAACTGCTGAATTTTGCCAAGATGGTTTTATTCCGAAAATTGGCCCTATGGCCGTTATAAAAACAATGCTCTGCCAGCCCAGACTTCTCAGGTTGCATTAAACGAATGCTCTGTTCATGTTCGATTATTCTAGGAGCGATGGTCCTTACGGTTTGTCCTATATACGGTTTCCCACATTCACAGGGGATGCGGTACACCGCCGCAACTTGGAAGTCCAGTTTGTCTTTCACTGTTCTCAACAGATGTTTAATCTTCAGAGGTGGCTTGTGGATGGTCCTGATGTTGCATTTGGCGAGGATTCTGCTGATTCTGCCGGTTAGATTGCTGGTAAACGGGATGCACGCTGTAGCAGTAGTCTTATCTGACGCTTGCTGTATTACATGTTTCCTTTTCCTAGCTTTGGTGATCGAGGCTTCAACGTCATATTTACTGAAAACAGTCTTTTGTTCAGTAATGCGAATTTTGATAGTGTTTTGTCTTTGTTTATAGTTGTGTTATATCCAGTATTTCATTTTGTGGCTATAACATTTTATAAATATCCTGATGATGGGAGAGATGTACACTCCCGAAACGTTGATATCTAATCATCATTTCAACTGGCTGGCTGCCCGAGAAAAAAGTGAGGGTATTCCTGTCCAAAAAAGCTTCAGGTCTTATTTTACAATTTACGTTGCTGATATTAACTGTCATTCAAAACTAGGGTTTTGTATTTCGACAAGCAGGCAGTACGTTAGACCTGCAGAGGAAATAGTTTGTAGTAATGAAGAACATACTGAAGTTTGAATGAAGCGTATATTATTTCATAATTGATCACCATATTCATACGTTGCATAAGCAATGCTTTGCGCCATAAGTGCGCAGCAGTTTCAGTGTTTACTGAACTATAAGCTAACCCGTACCCTCCTCTTGGAATGTTCAATCTCTCCCCCCCCCCTCTCTCTCTCGTTCTCTATCTTACCTTACAAGCTTCTCAGGTATGTATCATGCCTTTTCAACAGGCTACTGCAGTATACCACAGGAATGAAAATCTCCGGGACCTGAGACGCAGGGTTTTGGAGGAGGTTCCCACACCCTTCCTGGATAGATTTATGACCGCCCATGCCAGTTCAGTTAAGTTCATTCAGAAACATTCTGACGTCTTCTACTGTTTTGAATAAATATTCTCGGTTTTAATGTACACATTGAAAGGGGTGATGGTTTTTAACAGTTCTACTCCTTGTGTAGCATGCGTTCTCTGTCACCCACATTCGCTGTCCTACTGTGTAAGGGTGGCACTCGATGTATATTCCTTTCAGGGACTTACTTACCTTGCGTTGTTGGGCACTATTTAATGCAATCTACAAACCAATAGGATTTACCGCGTTGTGATTTTATCTTTGTTCGAATTCCCATATTCCATCACAGTTAAAGCAGGTATATCAGTTTATGACACTGGATGCTTTTCTCCTACCTTTCTCCCTTCAACTTCGTATATTGGGCAGGTCGGAGTTTCAGAAGACACAGTGCTAATAGAGCAGGTTCTGCATAGCAAATGCATAAAGAGCCATCCAAGAGCCATAGAGAGGAATGACCTAAAGCTCTTATCACCTCCTCTTTTGTCCAATCGTTGAGGGGGATGAAGTTATAAAACGATGATGATCTTGACATTTCTTAGAAATATGAGACAATGTCTTTCATATCGGAGGTAATGAGTTCGTATCCAGTTTGAGACGAGACAATATTTTCTAAGGTAAAAATTTTTCTTATAACAGATATTCATGCTAGCTTTCAGCTCAACAAAACCTCTACTCCTATTTCATTTACCACATCTTTTTCACACGATTTGTTAAATAGGACCTCAAAATCTCTTTAAAAGTAACATAAAAATAAAAATAACTCAAAAGAAGGAAATATATCACTTATACAAAAATTTGGTGAGACCATACTAATTTATTCATAAAATCGCAGAAAGTTTTATATTTCTTAATTATCTGAACAACATTTGCGCATATAATATATGTTTTCCGAATGCGTCTTAAGTTGGTATTCCATTAATGTACGCAGACGTAATTATTTGATCTATTTCCTATTTTTGGTCTACTGTAGCTAATTTGCGTGAAAGTTGGAAACATATATAGGTGCTTTGTGTCATTGCACTATACATAACTATATTTAAAGTATTGGTGGGTTATGTAAGACTTGAAGTTTTCACAGCGAGCATTACTAATAAAGGTTTCGTGGGTGATCAGCCGTGTCAAATTAATGATAATCAACAGATCTGAATATCTGAAGAAGACCATGGGGTTTACAATGGCCGAAGGCTCAAAGTTTATTAATTTGACAAGGCTGATCACCCGCGAAGCCTTGATTAGTATTGGTGGGTTAGCTAGAGAGGAGTTTGTAATTTATGAAGTGGTCAAAACATGGTACAGGTATAAGAGGGAAACATAAGCCTGATATGACACAATATGTGTCATCATTAGAACCATTTGAGAATCGAAATTTTAAACCAAACTTAGACAAAAATAAAGAAAATATTACTTTCCTATATGTTATTACAACCTTATTTAGTATTTCTTAATATAGTATGAAGTAAGTTACGGCCTAGTCCTTCACAGGCTTGAGAGGTACTGCTGATAGTCACTGTGAGTTTCATTTGACTGGTTCTTTAACCAAATTGCAGTTGGAAAATTACTGTTGCAATATAAGGTATCATGAAGTGTGAGAAACACTTTCGTAGGTATACGATTGCTTGGGGGCGGAATTAAAATAAGAAGTAGTGAACCGTCTTTCGAAGAGGACGTAGTTGCAAAAATAAATAATATGCTCAAATAGAAGCGCTGTTTCGCAATTCCGGAATTTCATGAACATTTGTCGCAAACCAGTAGAACTGTGTAAGAATATGTGACACAAAGACTAGCCTATCGAACGTTTTGCTCTCGGTGTGTGCTGAAAAATAATTTCCTAATCTCTACGAACTTTCTGGAAAATTATTACGGCAGGCAAGACGTCAGCTTCTCACATGAACAATGGAACAAAGCTGCAGTCAATGCAAGGAGTTGCTTCAAGTAAACGAGAAAGTTATAAAAAAGACTTAAAAATGTTAATTAAATAAGCTGAAAGAATTCTTTACTACAAGTAAGCTGTAATGTTACTAAGGGTCATACAATGGACAAATAAATAAATAAAATCTGAATATTGTAGGGTTCTGTTAGGTTATGTAGGGTTTTGTTAGGTTAATTATGTGGATTATCTTGAGTTTATTAGAGTAGTCGTTAGTACAAATGTCCTTCCGTCCGTCTGTTACGTAATAGGCTGTTCCAAGTACTGTTTGCTCCCTCGGCCCCACTCATGTAAATAACAAAAATAAATAAATTAATGGAACAGCCCTTGTGGAATTTGTAAATAAGGTATTGCGTTATTTGTACGTGAAGTATTGAGTTATTGGCACGTCGCCCAGCTTGTTATTTGTGTATGAAGAGTTGTATGTTGGGGTGTGTGAGCGGTTGTTGGAATAGCTTGGGAAGCTATGTTGTGTACGTGACTTAGCGAGTGTGGTGTGAGCAGGGCCGGAGAGATGGAAGTATTGTGTGATCGGAATAACTCCATGGGCGACGCTGGATACTGTAAAAGATTATTAAGGAAGTACAATAAATATAAATAGTGATTGTGAAAGTGTCTTTAATATTGTTCTGAATCGTATATTAAGCCTCTGAGTGAAACCCCCGAGTAATGTATTCTCGTTCGCCAGCTCAAAAATGGTACCAGTTTTTGATGTGAATGCAATACATTTTTCATCATTCAGTAAAAATTGAGATCCCGGATAGCGCCTGGCAGCGAGGAATATTACAATATTCTACCCCGGCACCTGGACAACTATACCGGGGCATATATCCAAATTTTCTCTTTATTTTTCCATAAAATCCTTACAAATGTTATAATTATACAAATCTCTCACTAATATTTGCTGTTAGACGGCCAAACTTGGTACATCATCTGCACTATTCCCGATTTCCACGACGTTCTAGGCTGTCCCCGTTTCTTTCTACCACCTAGAGGCCACTGTAGTATTATATTTGGCCACCTCTGTTCATCCATTCTTCTCACGTGACCATACCACTGTAGTGTTCGAATCCCAGTTATTTCTAATACCCTTATTCCTTCTCCTCTCCTACCTTGATTCTATGGTACTCCTCCTTATTCCATCAATTTTATCTGTTTGTAACTTTTTGACTCTCCAATAAACTCCAGCCCTCTGCGTTATGTGTCAATATGGCCTTTAAATAAATATTTGGATGTACAGCATAATAAGGTAATTTGGATACTATTTTCTTCGAACAGATTTCCTAATAGTTTAAACCTGCATCTCTGTTCTACTCCCAATAATATGTATTTACCAATGAAGTTAACATGTTAAACTAAGTATTGATACACGTTTTCTACTTCAGACCTACACTCTGTTTAAAGACTTGCTCTGCGTTTCCTATCCATAATTAGAAGGTAACCTGCAACTGTGGTAAAATGATTAGGAATTATATCGATTTGTAGGTAGCAAATATGTATCAAAAAGGAAGAAAAGAATTAAATAACATGTTAAGTGACACAAGCAGTGCGGTATCGAGAGAACTCATAAAACTGTTTCAAGAGAGCTTCGGCAGGCAAAGGTATAAAAGGAAATCGATATCAGAGCAATATAGCCGCCTAAAAGACTTTCTAAATCCACTTTAAAATTATCTTGTAAATTTTATGACTGAATTTATAGCTTACTTCAAATATGAGATCTGTGGTGCGCAAGTGGTGGACACAGAACCTGGATCTTTGTGAGTTTAGCTTCTATTTTTGTGCCAGCTCTACTGGCATAGCATCGTTTATCACACACAGTGACTCTCATAAAACAGATGACGTAAATGAGCTGTTAAATTTCTTGTCTCGCATCGGCAGTAACTGAAGCCATCGAATTAGTCTTTAACTCTATCACATCTAAACAGACACTATTAAATGGCTCTCGGCAAAGGCTACTGGCTATTTTAACGGCAAGGACCAGAGATTCAGAGCAGTAGCTTGTTTTATTTTGTCTGAGAGCTCTATGCTGCTGAGCTTAAAACGTTAATATGACTCAAATTTCTCCTAAGTAATTCTGAATAATGATACGTGTGGGATAGGTGTATGTTCGAAGATGTTTCCGTGCACTCTATGGTATTTGGAATAAAACGGATAATCTGAACAAAAATGACTAAGAAATGGCAGTATAAAACCACATTCTCTTGAAGGGGCCCAAGCCACAGTATTATTGAACGAAAAGTATTTCAAATACGATTAAAGTAACCATTGTCCATTTCAATGTCTTAGTATGTCTTAGTAGCATTATGTGCTAAGTCATAAAATGGAACAAGAATAGGATAAACAATTAGCCATTACTTTATTCTCCTCCATTGCTTTTACACTTTCATCTCTTCTCAGGATTGTTTCCTTTGCACAGAGGTGAAGCTGATGGTCTGCTGTCGTAGATTGCGGCACCCTAAACAATCCCAAGCCTAATAAAGAAACGTATGGGTAACCTTAACCGTTCCTTCACGCCCAATGTGGAATGAGACGAGAAGAACTATAGCAAATAAACGAAAGAAAACTGGCATCTGAAAAAATATTAAGGCTACTACCTATGAGAAGAAATAAATGAATTCAAGCAACCACAGAGGTCAATATGCTGGAGGTAGGATCAAGCCACAACGAGGCGCGGAAGTCTCTAACAGTTCCAGGCTTGAAGACCAGGGAAGACTATGACCAAAGAGCCCTGCTTAGTCCAAGGAGAATACACTTTTCTCTGATCAAAAAATTTCCTCATTTGTCCTTCATTCGCATACGACACGAAACATAGAAGCACACCCAAGTACAAAATGGAATGAAAGGGCAACGATGAAAAGGTGCACAAGGAATACCTCAGAACTCGCGCTACCTATCAGAGGAAACTACAAGCCGTTCAAAATTATACTGCGCAAGAGCAACACAATAAAGCAAAAGACAATAAACCTAATTAAGGGCGCCGGGGTAGCGCGGTGGTTTCGTTCGCGGCTCCCGTTCTAAGGGTCCCGAGTTCGATTCCCGGCTCTGGGGTTGGCGATTTTAAGTCGGCCCTATCCACGCCTTCACCTCTGTCTAGCACACGTGAAGTATCCCCTATGCCCAACGTGGTTCGGAGTCCACGGTAAAAACTGTAGGTCCTCTCACCTCACCGCCATCTTCACTATCACCCTATCATCGGAGGTAATGGACACCGCCCTCTGGGTGCCTCCACCTGAGAAATGGGTCCGGTCATCACTTGGTGGGGTGAGGTTACCCCGAAGGCCAAGGTTGCCATGTGGGGAGTGTTAGTAACTGACTATAAACCTAATTAAGATATGTATTTTTTAAAATGAAATAAACGGTATAAAGTAGTTTCTCCAAGCTCCATACAGATTTCTAGCCCTACACAGAGCCATAATTTCATGCAGACTGTTCTACACATTTGTGATTTTCGATATTTTATATCCATGGAAATACTAGTATGATTTAAAATGAAAAATGTGGCTTTTTTAAGAGAAACCAGCTTTTTCCTTCCCTTGTAATGTATTTATTTCCAGTACTGATTTTCAGAGCCCACAACTGCTGTTTTATCTGCTCATGTTTTAGTGAGAAAGTTTTACGGGAATGGCTATGGATTTAAAACAAAAAATGTGGCTTTGTTAAGCAAAAGCACCTTGTGCCTTCCCTTGTAACGTATTTACTTCCTGTACTGATTTCCAGAGCCCACAGCCGTTGTTTTACGCTGCTCATGTTTCGGTTAGAAAGTTTTACGGGTATGCAAAATTCTATTGACGGCATATTGGTATCATGATTTGGCCATACGAGTTATTATCTTCAATATAATTCACATGTGGATTTCAACACAGTTCAAAAGCAATTCTCCTATGATGTTGATTGGTTGTGTAAGTACTAATTGAAATACGAGGGAATTGCCTTCACAGACGTTCTGAATGCTAACTTCGCAAAAAGCGCCGTCATTATGTTGCTGCCTGTCATCTTGAGCTTTGAAATATTTCAGTATAATTTGTTCGTGCTAGTAGTAGGATAATCACAATATATATTTTCATGTTTCTGAAAGCATATTATGTCATAAAAACAGTATTATATATGAACTATTAATAATATGTAAATACAAGTAATACAAGTTAAATTAGCAGTTGTATCATTGTAAAGAACATGTAATATTTGTTTTTTAATGAAAATAATTAAGAAGCTTTGAATGTATAAATGAACGCTATCAGCGTATCTTGGTAACAAGAATATACATTCTCTTCTGGTGTCTTAAGTGTTAGTCTATCAATAACGCTGTTATGTTGCATTTATTGAACATCATTTTATATTAAACGTGATCTACTCATAGCTTCATCTGGTGCCCAGTAGATACTGGCGCCTCGTCAACCATAATTTTTTTTCTAGTTTCTAGGGAAGCGAATGGACAAATTATGTAGTGGAATCTATTAATAGGTACCTCCGTTACATTAGCTTTCCTTACCGGTTTTATTACATAATAATGAGTTCAACTTCCAAATTCTTAATACTCCTGGTTTGACATCCATAAGTAAAGATCGCAATATTTCTATGTTGAACACAACATATTTTAACTAAGAGGTAAATGTGCACTAGTAAACAAATCATCTCCTACTTGCTTACTGTCTTGAACGGATTGTACTATTTTATTAACTATTTGTTCTGTCCTCAAACTAGATACCAGCTTATTTATTTGCTAGTAAAATGCATATAGGTAATTATTATGGCAGTGAGTTATTAGAATCCTTTATCGCCAAATAGGGAGAATTCGTCACTGAATCAAATATCACTCTACTTCTACATTTATCTTCCCAACATTCGTTGGCCTTGAGCTGCCACAAAGTGAATGTCGAGCCTACCACGCGATACGGCGCCGGTGTTTGCCTGCTGTGCTGTGTGTGTGTCAGTGGACGAATTACAGCGTTTGTACTCAACGCTTCTCAGTTATTTTATTTCTTCTTATTCTTTCCTTTGTCCCTCAGCATGAAAATCTACGGCAGGATAAATACTCTGCGAGTGAAATTTGAGATCACTGCGCGAGGCCAACGGCATTACAAGTTCATGAGTTTGTAGTGGATACCTTGAAGCTTACCGCTGACCAGGTGGATACGCTGCAGTTAATTGCGTGCGATCGAGCGATCCGTATAAAGCTCATTTCGGTGGTGTTAATGGAGCGGCTGTTAGAGAAGTTTGCTGGTGCCACTGTGTTTACCTATGCAAACGGAGAACGCACAAAGTTACGGTCGAGACGGCCAATGACGGTACCACCACGGTGCGTGTGTTTGATCTACCCCGGAGATACCGAATGAGGTATCACGACAAAAATAGGAGCAGTATGGCAAAGTATATGCAATTTGGAGAACAAATGGGGCAATGCGTATAAACTACCAATGCATAGTGGTGTTCGTGCAAGGAAAATGCTCCGAAAAATGCGATTCCTAACACCAGTATAGTTGTGAGTTATCCTGTTACAGTGAGTTACGCTGGTGAGGTGGAAACCTGCAATGTATGTGGAGAACCCATGCACGTCAAAGAAAACTGTCCTAATAGGAAGACGGTCTTACCTGTACCACCACTTCCACCTAGGGAGCCAGCGAAACCACAGCCAGAAATCTTCATGCAGCAGAGTGTGAACAAGTCACATGAGCTGCCAGAAGCAACACAGATATCCCCGGTGTCCGCCAGCACAATAGATAGTCAACTACAAAGGGATCCTAACCAACGGAGTCTGAGGATTGTCGTGAGATGACGTCGCCCGTTTGTACGTAGGCGGGAGCCCTTGTGACGGAGAAGCGCAAAATTGGTTCAGCGACCGCCCTCCACCCTACCCATAGATCTGCAGGTACGAACTTACGAAAAAAGCAAAGAAGTCTAAAACCACCCAGTCTGCTGTAGAATGGAGTGCTTCAGTCCCGTAGGATACACATTCTGGGATGTCGAGTGTTGACGGGTCAACAATGGAAGATGATTATAAAACTGCAATGGAGGTGGTGTGCGGGAAGATTCCAGGAGATGCATTGCAATCAGTGCCTGTGACAGTAGACTCAACTGGTAGTCCGGGACAACCGCGAGTGGCGCTTTCTTCCAGAGACTCTCGTCTGAAATCACCGGACGCGCTAGCTCAAGTTTCAAGTACTGAGTTTGTCCGAAGCATCATCATATACCTGCACAGATTTCTCCTTTCCTTGTATTTCTGGAGTCTCATGACTACTTTACCTCACATTCAAATATTGGCTACTATCAATGTTAACGGCTTTAGAAATCTACCTAATCAAATATTGTTACACCAGTTCCTCAGGACGCATAACGTGGATGAGTGCTTCTTGCAGGAGGTTAACACTCATAATTCGAAAACCCTGTATAATTATGGCTATGTGGTTAACTTGAGCCCGGAAGGGAGAGGCACTGTCCTGCTCTATCACCGTGGTATACGGTGTTCTGATTTTCAATTACATCCCTCAGGGAGCGTCGTATCGGCTGTGCTGGATAACATTGCTCTGATTTACGTCTGTGGTCCCTCCGGTTCCAATCGATGACAGGAACCTGAGCTTTTCCTTCAGAAGGCGTTGAAAGCCCATTTAATAGCCGGTAAAGGGTGTATCATTGGAGGGGATTTCAATTGTATACTTCAGGTTAAGGATCAGAAAAGTACTGCCAATCTGAGCCCGATGCTTCTGCAATTAGTAACTCGATTATATCTACGTGATGCCTGGGAGCTGCAGCATGGTAATACTATGCAATTCACAAATTTCCGAGGCGCCGCAGCATCCCTACTGAATCGTTTTATTCTTCTGACACTTTGGTTCCCTGTTTTCAGCGTATTGGTGTTCATCCAGTTGCCTTTACTGACCACAACGCCATTACGTGTGGCCTGCAACGCACGGCTCCAAGTCTAGATATTGGAAGGCGTTACTGGAAAATCAATTCAACCCTGTTTATGGATGCGGTTTGCGGTTTGCTACAAGACGGGCAGCTTTAAAATACTCTGATCACCGTGCCCACCGCAAATCAGAATGGTAGTCCGTTACGGCAAAATCGGCCATCAAAGCATTCTTCAAAACAATTAATTTTGAGAAGGCCCGTGAAAGAAGTGAGGTGTTGCAAATTTATAATGAGGCGTTTTAGAATCTACATGAGCAGCAGAATCGAGGTGCCGAGGTCGCTCCTACTATCAGGGGGTAAAGGAAATAATTAAAGACAGACAATATCAAATGCTGCAGGTTTCGCCATTCGGTCCCCCTTGACGCATGCTCTCTCCAAAAAACAGGCCAATGACTAGCACAGTGATGAATGATAAGTACAATGTTTGACGTATATGGTTGAACATTGGTGCTGACAGGTATAAAATATGTAGTAAATTGCTTGACCAAAGTTTAAGTTAGCACTATCTCTTCTGCAGTATGGCCGTATTCGGTATTTTGCTTATTTAGGTCTATTTGACCTTTAATAAACTGAAATAATTAATCCCTATGTTTTATAAAATGCAGGTATAGTTATTACGCCACAATATTTATGGTACCTGAATGTCCGGGAATTCCATTATAACTCCTTCGTGATACAGGTCGGGTTGAGAAAATAGCGTATTAAATGGAAATTCCTAACCGGGAACGTAGGTAACATTCGTGTGCTTTAGGTATATTTTCAAATTCTGCACATCTACTAAATTCGGATCAGATTTGATTCATTTTGAACCATTAATTGCATTTATACATAAATGAGATTTCCTAAATAGATTTGGATGTAGACTTTTGAGGAATAAGGAAACATATTTACTTGTAAATATTAAAAGCTTATTTATGGACGCACAAACCAATAACCGCTGGTTTGATCAAACTGCTGCCATGAACAAAACACATACTTTCACCGCAATTGGGGTTTCTATATGACCGCAATGTTCTAGTATATTCATTCAGTGACAGTTCATGACGTATCTCTTCTACATGGACCAGTTCCACAACTCAAACAATTTTGAGCTCCATAGCTTTTATAGCAAAGTACAAGTACAATTTCTAAAAGCCACAGTAAGCTAACAACTCTTAATATTATGCTAACAATGCAGGTTCATATCTGGTAACCACTTCAGGGAAAGAAGAGAATATCATAAAGGACCAGGCAACATTCGAATCATGATTACCTTAATAAGGCACAGTGTCTCGGTTTGGCAATAGTCGAAGGCCGTTTTGGTCTTCAACGACCTCCGAGCTGATCGAGCTGAGATGACACTCTAAGTTTGTCACAAGCAAGACAAGCAGCAACAGAGGAACATCATGGGTAGAGTCAAGTACAGAAACACGGAAATCATGCAATTAATTCACGTGGACGCTTTTATCTGGAAAAGCAAGTCAAAGTAAAGTGTGTTGATACCAGGTTTCTAGAGGAATATTTCATGTTAACCATACCTATATAAACCTGTCCAAAATTAGTTTCAGCAAGATTCAGTGCGCACACCAGTTGTCTGGGAAGGAGGAACATCGGCATGTGGTTCAATGAAATGATTTCTTAGGATATTTTCCCATAGATTCACGTCAGAATTTATTGGAATTCATGAACATACGATGGAGGTTTTTATCACCCCGAATAAGACAATGCCAATCAAAGTCTTTAGGGTATTTATAATATTGGGATGATAACTTTAACATCCAGAACTCTTCCACCAAACTGCATAGAAATAATGCAAAAAGGATGCAAAATATTAAGTAAGATCAGCCGGTAAGTATGTCCCATTGAGTGTACCATTTTAGGTTGGTAACAATGCAGTTGTTGCTCTCGTAGGAACTCACACAGGATTGCAGAGAACCGCAACTCCTTTTGTGCTATGGCTCCAGTACATGGCGGAGTACATTCAACTTGAAAGGCTTCGGTGAGGTGTTTCGAAATATGTATGTAAGTAGGTGCTCCCGAGCAGTAATGTGAATGGCAGGGTATTCACCACGTGCCATCTTATCCACTTTGTACTCAGTCTCATGTACCTTGCAGTTTTACTGCACACGTAACACTGATTAACAGGGGTAAGGAGGCGGAAATTATGTAGAAACTCTTTGAATCTTCTCCCAGATTTAGTTTTAACTTTTACGGTTCCTTCACGTAGCCTAACCTAAAACATTAAAAACTCAATTGTGTCTTCCTATACTTTAAAGTATATGAAAAAACAATGACTTCCAAGGTATTGGCCTGCAGTAAATGTATTATCATTTCTGTTTCTTCTACAAGCTTTCAAAAGTTCGTAATACGATATTTTGAACTTTCTGTATAAACAAAACGACCTAGCTAGGTTATGCGAATTATTTGCCATATGATAATACAGCTGTCTGCAGCCCTTCACAGTTAAGCCTGTGACCACGCTCTGGAATCAGTACTGCATATTGAAACATTGGTAGCATAGTACAAGTTGTTACTTGTGACACTATGGCGAAAGTTCCTAATATTAGGCTGAATTTGTAATTTTTGTTATTTCTCCTGGAAAAGTGTCAGATTTTGAAGGTTAATAAACCTTAAATTAAAACTGGACTATTATCTTTCACTTTTATTGGAGGGCATATAACATAATGAACCGCCATATAGATCTTTTATGTCATAAAAATAGTTATACTACATAAAAAGCTTGAAGGCGTATCGGAAAAAAAATGTGAACGAGAATATGCCACCATGTTTAGGAGCAATGAGATCTTCTGGACTGCAATGTGTCATATATCGGCTGGCGCGAGAAATAATATATAACGTGACTGAATATTGTGACACAGAGAAGGAAGACTGAACCTTAATCTCTTGGTGTCAAACGACAAAACTGGTGGCTGAACTTGTAATTTGCAATTACGTATAATAATTGGCTAACCTTTCATATCACACAAGTTCCTAAGTGCTGAATTTGTGTTTTGTCACTCTATGCCGAGTTACTAATATTTCACGCTTCTAGTAAACAATATAACCAGCGAATGTAGCGCTCTGTCTGTGAAAGGCAGTATGCCTTCTTTCTTTGCCATGTTGTATAGTACAGAGGACAGTGAAACGCTGATTAAGATTAAGAAGGAAACAGACCACAACATAAACTTTAGGAAATTGTGTAACTAAGGGCCTTATGGTACACAAGGTGCCGACCAACAGACCAACCAACTGACCAACCGACCCGACCCGCCAAGCGATCGACCGAATGACTTTCCGGTGATGAGCTAATTGAACAAAATAACAATCTCAACAAACAAGAGGCGTTATTGAGAGATAACGGGATCAGAACGCTTAAGATTGAGAAGCTGTTGGTGGTTTACCTTCATAAGCAGGTTCCATATTGCGAAGCTGCTGGAAATCTTCAACTCTGAAGAGGAAGTAATGTAACCCAGCTGTGGACCACAGTAAGTGCATAATAGGCGCCGACCAACCAACTGGCTGCGTGAAAAGTAGTTGTTCTAGTCCATCGTAAACATCAGAACGTTAGAGGATGACAACGGGATTCTTCTGGATGACATATCTCCTTGCCTCCCAAGCAGTCCAGTTATCTCGAGAACTCCAGCGGCTTTGTAAATCCACGTACCTGCGGATAAGCTTATTAATTACGCTGCCAGGTGCAGACAGCATTCGACGTGGTCAAGACGTGAACAGGTTACCGACAAAGGCTTGAGAACCCCATGTCCCTCAACTAAAGCTTGTGACATTAGACAAAACTTTTAAGCCGCCCGGATAAACCTGCACTAAGCTGCTAGGTGCTGAGGCGTAAAATACTCCGCTCTGGTGAACCGGGGCGACACACACGCACTCTCTCTCTCTCTCTCTCCTTCTCTCTCTCTCTCTCTCTCTCTCTCTCTCTCTCTCTCTCTCTCTCTCTCTCTCTCTCTCTCTCTCTCTCTCTCTCTCTCTCTCTCTCTCTCTCTTGAATGCTGGAGTGCTGCATGAGCTAATTAGTATGAGAGATGAGTTCAGTTCTGATGCAACTAAAGGTGTGTTTCCGAAAGAGCTTGCAACGCTTGCTGTGATGTACAGTTGTGCTGCTAACGCAAAACGTTAGAGGGATGTTGTGGTTAACTCCTTGACGAGTGAAATGTACGGAAAGGCTGTTTCATGCGTATTTCATTACGCATAACTTCACAAAGAAATGTGAAGTCATAGGAATTGAACTACACCACATTAGAGACGTGAAAGGAAAACTTGGAGAAGGTCATAATTTAAGGATCCCTTTTACAATTCACAAATACATTAATTTCGTTTAAATAGCGTTAATAATTTTAAAATACTTATTAGAGTTTAACACCTTTCTTTGCAAAGTTTAAATGTAGAAGTTAATATGGGGTTTAAATTTAACACTATGACTTTCAAACAGTAATGCCGGGAGTTTTACATTTTCTGAGGTTTCCACCATATGGCACCACAGCGATGGTTTTACATTTTTCTTTTTTACCTATTCTTTTCTTACTTGAGTCATTTCACCTTCATACTGTCATCTGCTTCTCTCAATTTCATACCAGGCATCGGCCTGGTCACCCATCCTGGATTCCCTATCTGATTCTGAGTTTCTGCTCCTCAACCCGACGCCTAAAGGCATTATACATAGAGGAGGCTTATTAGGGCTAAACAACTAAAAGCGGCAAACAATGGTGCGTGTTCCTTGTCATCTTATTGAGAGCCATTTTGTCTTCAATTTGTTATATTTTTGTTACTGTAAATACAACTATAGTTAAACTATTTTTTAAAAATAGTACTACATATAAAACTTTGTAAGTTCTCATAGAAGTAGTGTGTGGTTAAACCATGGGGTTTCTTACCTGCAAGGATATGTTACTTTGTTTAACTTTTGTTTTTGAGTTATTCTTTCTGCACTTCACTTTTTGTATGTAAATGGCCCATTTTCTCAGAACCTATTCAAGACATTTCAATTAACACATATTTTAGTAGAATATAAAGTTACCTTAATTGCTACTGTCGAGATATTTAATAACATTGTTGCATCATGTTAAAATATCCTGAAAGTTTTGTATCAATAGGTGGTGTATCTGAATGTATCCTAAGTTCTTTAATAAACAAATTTAATATATTTGGGTAAACTGATGAACGCAGGCGGTGTGTATTTACGTACATCCGCCCGATATCTTAAATCGTTTCTAAGATAAGAGGTCATGAATTTGGCAGATTTAGTATTCGCAGGCCGAGAATTAAAATGTCCCATTTGTGTACGTATGTGTGTAAGTGTGAGTGTATTATGAGAGTAAACATTTTGTGCTACTAATGATATACAAACACAACTAATACTGGAACAAAAGTGGTACACTGTATACGATCTCAGTCTCAGTAATCAAAGGATTTGAGAACTGAAAAACCATAAATTTGGAAAACACAGTTAGTTTAACCTGTAAATAGTGCTGTTAACATGGACATCTTATGAGTAATACTCATGCCGCTTAAACTATCACCTGCACTCTATTTTCATATACATTTTACAGAGTATTTTCAAGAAATACTTCTTTCCACTTTATTGTTAATCGAGATAAACAAACTCTTGCAGAAGCACTTTATCTTAACATTTCCTTGTAAGGTACATACAATGGAGTAGACAAAATCGAATCGATTTTGCTGAAAGGCGGTTCCATGTTGTTTCAATGAAATTGACAGAAACAAACGAACAGCGTCTGATCTTCAAAGAGTAAAACTACTGAGAAATTGAAACCATATTAATGCATATCTCGGAAGCTTCTAATGTCAAAAAAATATTTTATCTTTAGAATTATGCATTTTTGTGTAAAAAGTTTTTCTAATATCCATTCTGATCTACTTGGATGCAAGATTATAAACAATTCCTTCTATGTATAATGCAGTTCTTACACAAAAGCCAAAAACTCAACACAAAACATTTTATTTGCGATGTAAGTATTTCACAGATGTAGCACTTTAATAAAAATCATTACTTCCATTTTAGAGAAATTAGAATTTAAAAAAATATAAAAGTTAAATAGGGTAACTTGAGGCTGGGACATTCTTGCCAAAACCTCACGCCGCATTTTAGGCACATACTGATACGTATTGTAGTCCATGTTTAGTATTCATACAACTTTTGATATTTGAGCTCTGCTTTTCACACTCACAGACATGTTCTTGCCCACCGACCTTTTTTGAATAATTATTTTTTTGTTTTGTTTTCGGAAGATCTCGTGACATTTTCAGTGAGATTTTGGCACTGAATCTTCAGGTGGAATTCAATATTTTCGCCACCTAATGTGTACATGATAAAGAAAGTAAACGATGCTAATTAAGCGGCGTGCACCATGACTAATCATACAGTTTTTGCGACACTATCCCCTCTACTGTGAAGGTAGGCTGCATGCATCTGCAATTTCTCCTCAAACTAGACAGCTCCGTAGAGCAATCGAAGCGGTGAAGTTACCGGTGCAATGAGGATTCTATTGGAAGTGAAATCAGGGTTTTCAACTTTACTACGCATTTGTGTCAAGCTCTACAATTTACGTCCTCAACTATAGGAAGCACGAAGTCTATTAGATAGGAATGGGATGTAATTTTATCCGGGGAGCCTGTACACTGTTCCAAGCTCATACCTAGACAGCTAAATAAATAATATACTTGGATGAGATAATAAGAAACACATGTTTGAAAACACATGTAAGCAAATAATTACTTGAAAATTAAACGAAAAATGAGCCGAAATATCAAAGAGGTTTACATATACTCAGAATTCGGTATACTTCCAAAGTTTGTTTCTCATTGGCCCCCTACACTCTCTTCATGTTACATTGGTGATTAGAGTGCAAATGTAATAAAGATTACTTTGTGAACTCCTGTACTTAGTTTATATTGTAACGGGGAGCGTTGAAACACCCTGTGAGCAGCTGGCAACGGAAGACAGGGGAGGCTCGGTTAGCCACGCCTTTCCCTCGTTTGTCTTATAGTGGTGACAGCCAGCGGTCGGAAAGAAACATAACTGTGCGTCTGCTTTTCTGTCCACCTGGTTCCAGAAATTACGTAATCTGGAACATTCTCCTGGTCACTAGAAACCGGCGATATTCCTATATAAAGAATGTGACAGACAGACGGAGTCAGTCAGTTGTTGAGTTGGTTTTGGTGTAGTCAGTCAGTCGTTGGTTTGAGTTGGTCAATCAGTTGGTTAGTGAATGAGGACAGTTCTTGGTGTAAGAAGAGTTAGTCAGTGACGTGTTAATGAACGAAAGGATTGTGAATGACAAGACTGTGCGTGCATCGGAGTTTATATAATCGCGAGTACTAGTGAAGTTGTAACGGACGAACTGGTAAATTGTAACTGTGTGCAGCAAGTAATTTTGTGTAATTGGCAAGTGTTAAACTGTAAGTCGGTAGAAATAAAGAACATTGTTGAGTGGTGTAATTGGACTTTTTATTCCACGAACCCACAAAGTCACACTGGCGTCAGAAGTGGGATAAACACAAAGTCACACTGGTGTCAGGAAGCGGGAAAAGAACATCACCGAACATTACAACGATGGAGGCAGCATTAGAAAAGATTTTAGCGGAACTGAAAGAAATGAAGACGGCTAAAGACAACATCATCAGGAAGATGGAAGAAATGCGGGCCGAATTAACAGAGACGCTGGAGACTAGAAATAACCTGGCCGCGGAACTGAAACTAATCAGGACGGCTAGGGAGAACATCGCCGCAGAGTTGAAACAAATGAAGACGGCAAACAACATCGCCGAGAAGATGGAACAAGTGAAGGCCGAGTTAACCACGGAAATGAGAGCAGCGAATGACGGTCCGGCTACCGAAATGAAGGTGGCGAACGAGGCTCTCGCCGCCAAGTTTGAAGAACAGTTGGCCGGCGTGAGGGATGACGTGACGGAACTGGGCGAGCGGAAGGGTCAAGTAGACGACCGCCTTAATGATTTAGAGGAAAAGGCCGACAACATCGCAAAACCCCTCACCCGCCTGACGGAGGAAAACCGGCCTTATGTGTGGACGGAGGACGCCGAAGACGCTTTCCAGCACCCGAAGGGGACCCTGTGCAGTGCTCCTATTTTGGGTTTCCCACAACCGGGTGGCGCCTTCATTGTGGACACCGACGCCAGCGACCATTGCATTGGAGGTGTCCTATCGCAGATCCAGGACGGCCACGAGCGCACAAGAGTGGAAGAGGAGGAGCGTGCCGCAGCAGTCCGAGTAGTTGTGGCAGTGCCTGCTGAAGGCTGGGATAGCGCAGGCCTGAGGAGGGAGCAGCTGGCGGACGCAGACTTGGGGCCACTCTTGAGGGAAGTGGACGCAGGGACGAGACCGACCTGGGAGGACATCGCACCGAGGAGCGCCACCTACAAGTCGCACTGGGCCCAATGGGACTCGTTGAAGACCGGAGTGGGCGTGCTGTTCCGGGTATGGGAGTCACCCGATGGGGGGGCGCAGAGGGGACGGTTGGTGCTTCCCCGGAGTGGGGTCCCGGAGGTCTTGGAGGGGGTGCGCGCCGGTGCTTCGGGAGGGCACCTGGGAGCGAGCCGAGTGATTCACAAACTGCGGCGGCGCTGCTTCTGGCTGAGACTCCGAGCAGATGCTGGTGGTACACCTGGACCGCCTCGCACGCTACGATGGAGCTGTTCGAGGGCGAACAGCTTTGAGAAGGGAGCAGTGTAACGGGGAGCGTTGAAACACCCTGTGAGCAGCTGGCAACGGAAGACAGGGGAGGCTCGGTTAGCCACGCCTTTCCCTCGTTTGTCTTATAGTGGTGACAGCCAGCGGTCGGAAAGAAACATAACTGTGCGTCTGCTTTTCTGTCCACCTGGTTCCAGAAATTACGTAATCTGGAACATTCTCCTGGTCACTAGAAACCGGCGATATTCCTATATAAAGAATGTGACAGACAGACGGAGTCAGTCAGTTGTTGAGTTGGTTTTGGTGTAGTCAGTCAGTCGTTGGTTTGAGTTGGTCAATCAGTTGGTTAGTGAATGAGGACAGTTCTTGGTGTAAGAAGAGTTAGTCAGTGACGTGTTAATGAACGAAAGGATTGTGAATGACAAGACTGTGCGTGCATCGGAGTTTATATAATCGCGAGTACTAGTGAAGTTGTAACGGACGAACTGGTAAATTGTAACTGTGTGCAGCAAGTAATTTTGTGTAATTGGCAAGTGTTAAACTGTAAGTCGGTAGAAATAAAGAACATTGTTGAGTGGTGTAATTGGACTTTTTATTCCACGAACCCACAAAGTCACACTGGCGTCAGAAGTGGGATAAACACAAAGTCACAATATATGGAATAGGTAAGTTTAGTTCGACAATACTCTAAGCATAACTTAGCAACCCGAATTTATGAGAGATTAAGCTGTCATAGAATTATTTATGGAAACTATATTATATTGAACCTTGTGGTGTCCGGGAACAAAATTGTATTTAAATTGCTGTGTTTCTAGGATCATTCGCGTATTTTTCAGTCCACATTGTGACATTTATAAATGTATTATAACTGAGCTATTAACTTAGTTAAAATAAGCCTTAGCTGAATATTAGAAACAGATTCGTTGGAACTTCTTGAACGTTTACGCATTAGTATCATCTACTTAAAGGCTAGATAGGAAGAGAACCGCTTTGAAGGGAAGATGGTGGAGCATTAGGGGTGTCAGCCCGTCAGGCCCCGCCACCTTTTTTGGTTTGAGGCACTGGAGTACGTCTTGTACTTCGCCAGGTCGGATGGTTGGGAGTCTTTTCGCGTCCTCAGGAGGGCGGTGCAGGAAACGACGCACCTCCCGACGGACACTTTCAGAAAAGTTGTCGTCCTAGGGATCGTCCCTTGGACTCAAAGTACGTTCAAGATATTCAGCGAAAGCGTTGGCTTTGGCTTGGGGTTCATAGGATGCCCTGGGTGCCATGGATGAGAGAGGTGTATCCTCCACACTTCGCCATCCTCGACGCGCAACCTGGCTATTTTTCAACCCACGCTTGCGCCTTCTACTCGTGCAGTCGAGCACTGACCTCTCGACGTAAACTTCTTAGCGGTGCTCGATTATGTGGCGTGCGGTGACATTGATATAGTCTACGTGATGCCCAGGTTCCTAGGATTAGAAGGGTGATATCCTAAGGGAGGATATCTGGGTGGAGAGGAGACGGGGCATGGGCTGTCAGGTTATTGGCAATCCGCTTCACGATGGAAGTAAAGGATAAGATTGCATTCTCCAGCGTAGATATATCTTTGGTTTTGGGGTTTGGCAGGATGGAAGTGCGGAGGCAATTCCTGACGCCATCCCAGTCAACCTCTTGCGTTTGAAGCGAGATGTCATGACTGGCAACCCTGGTGTTGATTTCAGTCAACACCGGATTGTAATCGGAATGTAATGCATTTAAAGATGTAAGGGTGAGATAAAATGGCAAATGTCTTTTGTTAGCGAAGTCTAAGACTGAAAACAGTCCTCATCCTCGCGGGTAATGAGTGGATTTCCAGGGACCCTGTACTTGAAGATGAGGGTCTGCGTCTATAAGGCGAATGATTTCAATGCCTCTTGCATCCGCCCGACGAACGCAATTCCAACGTTGATGTTTAGCATTGAAGTCGCCGGTCATGATAGCACTGTGATATAGGACTAGGATGGAAAGGTAGTCGTTAGGTACGAACTGCCCGTTTGGTGGATAGTAAACAGAGACTATCTAGACCTCTAATCCGCCAAGTTCCATACTAATGGCCGGACCTCAAGGGTTTGTAGAGGTGGGAGCTGGATATGTTGGTGCACCACATTCTACCTCAACAAAATTGCAGTTCCGCCTCCAGGACGACCCTGACGTTCCATGCGATGGCAGATGTAGTCCGGGAGTCTGGTAAGAGCGGAGTTTCGCCGACTAAGATGACGTCTAGTGCATGGGCTTGAGCAAAGTGAAGCAGTTCTCTCCCCTGACCAGCTAGGCCGCACGCATTACAAAATGCGAATCGAAACGAGGTACGAGACCTAGTTTGGTACGCCATCATGGAGTTGTTGAGAACCAGCTGTCAGGAGAGCCAATGCCTCCATTGCCACCAGAATTTTGAATGCCGGGTCTGTGGCAGTGAAGAAATTCACTACGAGCTCGCAGATCCTTTGTCCATTTGACAGCAGCAGCTGCTGCAGCCACTTGAACACATCGGAGAGATCGAGTGTAGCTTTTTGGGGGAGCGGAATGATGGGCATCTGGCTGGGTGGTTTGGTTGGATGGTGAGGATGATTGAATGGGTGCAAGTCTTCCTCCTGCCCTCTCATCCCTCAGCTGTCCAGGAGGCATGGGTTTGCCATGTTTCTCCTGTTCAGCAGCATTCCGCAGCTCACCAGGAAGCCTACCCCATTCTTGCTATGGTTGGTTTCGGTATTTTTAGGGGCTGGGTCCCGCGTTTGTTTGTGTGGCTGTGAGGGAGCAATGTGTGTCTCTCGCGCCATTTTAGGTCTATCAGAGGCATAGGTCGGTCTCTTACTTTCCTGCGGCTGTTTCTTATTGGACTCCCGTGGAATCTTGGGCCGCTCACTGGTGTTTGTTGAGGGGAGCGGTCTTTGCTCCGCCCTGGCTTATGTAGACTGCTGCTGTTGTCTGGCTGAAGGGTTTAGTCTGTTAGCCGCTATAACTGCCTTTCGGGCAGGACAGTCACCATAGCAGGTCACGTGCTCTCCCTTACAATTTTCAAATGTGGGCCCATGTGACCTAGGTGACCTGGGTTAGGCCTATTTAACCAGTGGCCCACTGCACCTCAAGCAGCGGGGATTCCTCTTACACAACTGACTGGAATGGTTGAATCCCAGACACCTGTGGCATGGGTGTGGACTTCCAGAACTTCTAACTGGCTCAATCTTTACTTGGAGGTAGCAGATGGTTGTGACAGCATCTAACTTCCCCTCCGGATTGTTGGCCCGCTCCACTATTACAAGGAATAGGGGGATGGGGACAGGGCCAGGTTTGAACTGTGGAACTGGCTTGGTCAGTTGCCTGACCAGACGGGTCTTGATGCCATGGCGGTTGAGCTCGTCAACAATGTCACCCACCAGTGTGCCCACTGATAGGTCTATGATGACCTTCTTAATGTCGTGGCCCTTATCTAGGCCGAAGGTGAAGTAAAGTATATAATTCTTGTCCATTGCCCTAAGGATCAGCTGGTAGTCTTCGGCGTTGCTCGCTTGGAAGACGAAGCGGCTCTTCCTCCTTGTGACTTTGCACGATACCGAACGGATCGGCATGACCTCCTGTAGGAAGCCTCCCAAGCGCCGGAAGTCGTCCACAGTCACTGGGGGAATATGCCTCCTGATTGACTCGGCATGACTGGGCTCAGCAGTGGTCTGCAAGTGAGCGGATTTTCTTACCGTACGCCGGTTGGTTACGGTTGGAAACTCAGCTTCTTCGACATCCGTAGTGTATCAGAGCAGTTGACTGAGAGCTCGCTCTCTGAAATTTTCCCTACCCGCTCTGCTGCCTCGCGGGAATGGTCCTTGTTGGTCTGCTGTCTGGCTACAGCTAAGCATTTAGCCTTGCATTTGCACTCTTTCCGAGCTTTCGGCGCGGCCGTTTGTTTCTTGTAGTCTGGGTTTGAGCCCTGACTGCAGGGTGGGTAACACCAGTGCTGGTGCTTGGTATTGCATCCGTTTCAGGAGGACTGGTTGAAGAGGATGGTGTGGTTGGGATGTTTGAATCGGGCATTTTTTGCCCTGCACCAAAAGACAGTGCGTGGCTAACCTTGGCTATGTACTTACCACTCAACACAGATTGCAAATAAGCGTGAAGCATAGAGGACCGAAATCGAAAGCACCTTGTAAGCCTCCTTTTAGGCGTTGGCTTTGTTTTTTTATTTCCCTTTTTTGTGAAAAAGGGGGCGGGAAAGGACCGCCAGAACTTCTAACTGGCTCTATCTTTACTCGGCGGTAGCAGATGGTTTTGACACCATCTAACGTCCCCTCCGTATCGTTGGCCCGCTCCACTATTACAAGAAATATGGGGATGGGGACAGGGCCAGTGTTTCACTTGGCTGATGTTGGTGAACAGACTGGTGTTTCCCTTAGGTTGGCCTCGTAGTTCTCTCGATGGCCAGTAGGCACGCTGCTGCTGCTGTAGGTAGCGAAATTGACGGGAGCTGCCCTAGGTCGCTCTCGATGGTGGCAATTCCCTGGTGCTGGCGCTCAGAAGCTATTGAAGCTCTAGAACAGCCGTCCGCTCAGGTCCACTCCTAGAATTGGAGTGAATCCCTCATATTGCGCGTACGAAAATATCTAATTTTGTAATTCCAGACACGGGCTTAATGCTGCCAGAGGTCAAATCATTTGTCTATTGTTTATGTAATGTGGGCGAATTTTCATATTTATACCTAATAGTAATTGAATAGTTAGCTTTAGCGCAACTCTGGTGACAAATTTACCCTGTCCTGCCGTAAATTTCAATAGTTCTTGTTTCTCGAAGCATAACATATGAAATGGTTACGGTGCTGTCGACGATCAACGAGCATTTTCAGATATAGAGCGCGAATGGCGCGGCCTCTGTTGAGGTGAAATTTAAAGCGAACACATCGCCCGCTCACAGTCTTGCACGAATAACTCGATGTTTGTCAAAGAAAACAAATGAAGGCGCACAAGATAAACATTTAGTTTTGTCGTCCAGTTTTCCACAGTGCACCGACTCAAGAAATAAAAACCTGGTATATACACTTACATGTCTTTCTGTACTCGGTTTTGTACAAAAGTTCTCTTAATACCATTTCTGTTCTACTTCAAATTAACCTAGATACACATTTACAGAAACGCCTTTGTCACATAATTTCTCAGAAAGGTGCAGTGGTAATAGGGTCGTGTTCTGGTTACCTGTAAAAAGGTAAATAAATGTGTTATTAAACTGAATTATGTTTAGAAGTATAAGCCTTGTTGACATAAAGTTAACAAAACCAAACAAAAGTCGTTAAATGTATAGATCATCGTACCTCCCACAGTCCGATAGAATTAGGAGTTAATGTGCATGGTAGTAGAAGAAATTCACAACATCAAATTTCTGGGTCTTCAAGCGGTCAGCCATTTGGACTGGAAAGCTTACCTAAACTGAACTCTGCCCTTTATTGCTATCCGGACACTGGCAAATGTGTAGATGCGATGGTAACAGTGTGACGAAAACACATACAAGAAGAGTTAGAATGGTGGAACGCCTGTCATTGCTAGCAGTCGAAAAAGAAGTTAATTCGTGCGAAACATAAATTATATTGATTTGAATGAATGGGTAGCTTTTAGACAAATTATGGAATGTCTTTTCTTTCCGAGATAAATGACAGAACTGCTCACGGGGTTTGGCTAGGCATGTTTTGAATCACTTAGAGGTTGCCTAAGTTAAATTCGCATTGAAATTTATCTGTCAAATTTATGATGGCTCATCTGTAAAGAAGGGACGAAAAGAAAATGTGGAGTGGTCACTACATCCGTTGTTACGCCAACCTAGAAAATGTAATCTTTCAACAAGCCACATCATCTTCCCACCTTTCTCCAGAGAAAATTTCTTTTTCAAGACATTCAAGATATTGATCCATTCTTTTCTAGATCACCGAAAAGAACGGACTGCATTACTGACTTTGTGCACCTTCACGATGGTATTCTCAACATAGAATTAGTAATACTGATTATGAACATAAAGAACCATTCGTTGAGAATTTTGAACATATTCGAGATACAGAGCTTGGTAACACACATGCAAGTAGTTTAAGCAGCAGGATTTGTGGGATCCGTATTTCTTATTTTTGCTAACACTCTACAACAATATTATGCCCCATGTAGCTACTTTCTACGACAGTGTTTGCCAAAATATCAGCAATGTTCGGTCACTGAAAGAAGTCTCACTGTCATTGTTGCTATTGTCGTATACAAATCAATCTTGAGCTTCTTGTTTCAGTATTACATTTGCCAATAATTATCAGTTATTTTAGTCTTCTTGTTAAAAAATAAAAAAACAAAAACAAAAAAAATGCCACTAAGCAGGTTTTTTCGTATTAAATAATTGCCGTAATAGCAGGTGGTATATGACAATACAACTATTCTTCTGAAGCGTGATTAGTCTGTCCAAAAAGATCGGTGCCGTAATGTTGTCGCGGTGAAGGGCATAAAAGTTTCAGCGCAAATAGATAGAGGACGGAGAGTATTTCACGGAGATAAAGAGCTTGCATAGACATATAAACATAGCGCCGGAGATAAATGACTTGCCGGCACAGATTAAGTTACGCTTCTGGAAGGTGATAAACATTTGATTTCTTGATCGTTACAGAACACTCTCGAGTTATCAATGAGGTATTTAAGGGAGGGACGACTTGCCAAAAGTCAGTCGTAAACAGTAGTAGTAAACAGCTGTAAAGATGTTGTAACAGGAGTGTTGTAAACAGATGTAATCAGAACGCTGTTTGTTGACATCGACCTTGGCAGATTGTGATTGTGTATGTAACGTAATTCTGCTGTAATCAACAAAGTGTATTTCTACGGAAATAAAGAATAATGAAATATGATCTGTTATTAGTTTAATAATGATGAATCTGAATGAAAAGTGTAAATAAAAGTAAAGTCGTATTCATAATTTTGGTTTAAATGATATTACATAGAATATATTCCCACCCCCATACCTGACATAGGAATGCAAAACATACCACAGAAATGTAAGATAAACAACAGTTCTACACACTTTAATTCAATGTACATGGAGGATTAAAGTGCTATGCATACAATCCAAGATAGTTGATCAGCAGTACTTACTGAGAAATCTCAAAGGGACTTTGATTCCATCTTTCACCGTGTTACAATATTCAGTCACGTTATATTAGATTTCTCGCACTCGCCGACGTATGACACGTTGCTTGACTATCTGAACAGTGTACATACACTGGACTCTCTGTGTATGTGGCTTAACTTCACGTAAGCATCTCTATGTTTGGAATTTTTTGCGATATGCCTGATCGCTTTGCCATGTAACAATAATCGCTATTATAAAGCCTAGGTGATAATGCGTCGTAATTATTTTATGGATGTTATCATGAAAACAATCTGAGATAAATTAATGTGTTACAAACATTGCTTCCTACCGCAAATATTCATTTCTTTTTGTTTTTTAACTAAACATTTTCTAGCGCTAAAATGCTTAATATAGACGTCATTCTCCAGGAGAATGCAGCGTAGCAGCACAGGTTTACCAGGTAGCGCTCAAGTACAAACAGCATTCCATTTATCATGGTACATATGTTTAATATATGTTTTTTCGAGTTTTCCAGTATAAGGGCATAAATGTTTGTCGTGCTTAGGTTTGAAAACAAGTGTAAGAAAAATTTAGAAACATATCACATACCACTTTGCAGGTTCAGCGGTATTCAATAATAATCAAATATTACATTTGGGGTAAAGCGGATCAACCATAGCCCACAACCTCATATTTTAAGAAATATTCTTGAAGGGATTTCTGAAACTGCAAACACATAGAGCCATTATTGCAATTAAAGCAATAATTTCCAGAAATGTTAAAACGCTTACCCTGGAAGCATAATAAATGGGTAAACTTCATTTTTCATAATTTTTTGTATACTATTTTATTTTTGGATCTTGCAAGAAAGAAAAGGAATCTCCACTTCAGATGTATTTATTTTAAGGTTTTCTGTGCTTTTTATCATGTTTTTGGAACCATCTTCTTACTCATGAACGCTTCTAAAATATGTCATGTTAAGTAATATCTCCTCATTCAATATCATATGCATGTCCAAGCTGGAGCACTGACTTGTGAATGGGAGGTCTGCGGTTCAAACTCCGCGAGGAATGTTCACCAAGACTGAGGCTCCCTTCCGCGGTTACGTTAGCTTTCATAACCAGCAAATGTGTGGTATGTACCATAAACTTTGTTCTGGAACATTTTCTTCACAATCTTCCTTTTCCAATATTCCTTTAATTTTGTATAATCATAATAGTCTACAGCCTGTGATACCGTATGTAGCAAGAACGACCATTAAGAATTACAAAATATCATTGCTTGTCGCCATTTCTTTTCCATTCCGAGGAATTTATGTACTGTTTGTCCATCTAAAGTGTCGCAGTTCTACATAACCATTTTTTGCTCTGCTCCCATTAATTTATCTCTTTGAGTACAATCTAAAAAATGCCAAATTCATAATATAGTATTTCTTTAATTAGCTGCACATTTTTATTTTCTTCGTTTCAACTTCCAACTGTAAATCTCGTACCCGGTTACATTTCTTTGTAGTTGGTACTCCCTTTTGGGGTAGATATATTCTGATTTTGTCCCTGCAAACAATTTTCCAGGTGTACTGATTTCCTAGTCAGTAATTTTCACTGTTCTTAAACTTCCAATTCTGATATAACTTCATTTCCAAAGTAATGGATTTCAGGACACGTATTTTTCCCCTACGACGATAGTTTGGAAGTCAATCTTCACGTCACGCTGAACGCTAAAGTAATTATGAAGGTAAGCTTGGACATCGCGTTTACCCTAAATGAAGCATAGATCACTGAACACTGGCGTAAATATTTAGGTCAGCCTTGAAGTCAGGTTATGAAAAAGTGTTATTTTGATATTTTTATCACGGTTCGAAGAAGGTAGTAACACTGCAATTTACAGTTACGTTACTTGAATATGTGACTGCTACAGAAGAGCAGAAAATACTGTTTTGAAAATTAAAAAATAATATAGTCTGGGTCCCTTAAGATCATAGTTTACGGATGTTTCAATTTATCCAAAAATTTCTATTTTCTGTAGATGTAAAGTATTCGGCTTTAAAGTTGCCAAAAAGCATCAACTGTTTTTATTTTAAGATATGTTACCTGTAGCACTGTCTGGTAAAGACAGGCAAAAAGGGTTATTGTAAAAATGTAAAAATAATACACTTCAGGTCCTGCACAGAAATTAACAAGCACACATAATTATGTAATACATTATACAGAAAATATAACTTTCCATGTTAGGGATAATCATGTACAAACTATGTATATTCCTGTATAACAATGATAAATATTTTAATGTAGATTGCAATGTTATATGTTAGACAAAGAATTATATTAAATTTAATATTTTAATGTTAGATGTAATTCCTCCGTTTAAATTAATTAAATTAAAGTAGTCAGAAAGATGAAGAAATCCGCTTCACCTGCTCTACTTATTTTAGGCGAGGGAATTATAAAGCAGTTAGCACGGAAACCCATTAAAAGACAGCGATCGGCAATGGACGCTGGATACTGAGGAAAAAACAGCTTTTAAATAATACAATAATTTAACACAACAGCATATTAAATAAACAATATGGAAATGACGAAGTACGTAACTTTACGTTTTATTGTGTGAAGTCTCGCCCTATTTGTCTCTATAACACGTATATAATACGTTGGTAATATATTGAATTCCACCCAAAAATTATGTATCCATATTGCACCGTAATTACATGGTCTGAAGTCACCTTAATCTGTGAAACATATTTAAGTGTCGGAACTTTGCTGATGATATGTTTGCTAGTTGAGTAAATCACCTTTTTAGAAATTATTCCCTTTGTACAGACTGATTACATTAGAAAATTAGCTGTATTACCGGACACTTCCTGTAATTTTTGTGGTCATTTAATAACAAAAGTGTAGTTGGTTTTCTCTTTCTTTTGCAGTTATGGAAATTGCAGAAGATAGAACTCTTAAGCTCATTTGCATTTCCTTCTGTAAATAGCGTTGCCAAACCAAAGAAACCCAATAAATTTCCCAAAACACCAAGATAAACAAACCTTAACCTTACTTATGAAACCACCTAATACAAATGTAGACAGCACACCGGAGATGTTTGAGTATTAATTCATGGATCAGTAGTATTTTTTTAAAAAATTGATCAAAAGGGAGGTCATGGCCACTACATGGGTTGGTGTCACTTTGTACACTGTGACCAGGTGTCGCATTTCGCGCCAAGTTTCGTTTTGACATGTCTCAGTAAGTGGAAGCAGCTCCTAAGAGCGACCCTGTAGTATCGGACCTCCCCGCTAAGTTGTCATGCCAGCCGACTTATATACTACATGAAATGCCCGTTTTGTGTCCGTGAGAGTTTATATATTCGTTTCCTATAAATTAATGCCTATATAGTTTTACGAGAATTTGACATTTTATAATAGCACTAATACTTCTAAAACGTTTTATAATATTTTCACATTCTAGAGCTAGTTGTATAGGGGTTCAGAGCCAAGTATTTTACAAATACAAACAAGTCTGTATTGAAAGTATATTAACAGAATTAACTCAGATTAATTTAACGTTTTACTGTGTGAAGTTTCGCCCTCTTTGTCTCTATACCACATATATAATACGTTGGTAATATATTGAATTCCACCCAAAAATTAGGTATCCATTATGCACCGTAATTACATGGTCTGAAGTCACCTTAATATGTGAGACATATTTAAGTGTCGGAACTTTGCTGATGATATGTTTGCTAGTTGAGTAAATCACCTTTTTAGAAATTATTCCCTTTGTACAGATTTATTACATTAGAAAATTAGCTTATTACCGTACACTTCCTGTAATTTTTGTGGTCATTTAATAACATAAGTGTAGTTGGTTTTCTCTTTCTTTTGCTGTTATGGAAATTACCGAAGATAGAGCTCTTAAGCTCATTGGTATTTCCTTCTGTAAATAGCGTTGCCAAACCAAAGAAACCCAATAAATTTCCCAAAACACCAAGATAAGCAAACCTTAACCTTACTTATGAAACCACCTAATACAAATGTAGACTGCACACCGGAGATGTTTGAGTAGTAATTCATGGATCAGTAGTATTTTTTTTAAAAAATTGATCAAAAGGGAGCTCGTGGCCACTACATGGGTTGGTGTCACTTTGTACACTGTGACCTGGTGTCGCATTTCGCGCCAAGTTTCGATTTGACGTGTATCAGTAGGTGTAAGCAGCTCCTAAGAGCGACCCTGTAGTATCGGACCTCCCCGCTAAGTTGTCATGCCAGAAGTCTTATATACTACATGAAATGCTCGTTTTGTGTCCGTGAGAGTTTATATATTCGTTTCCTATAAATTAATGCCTAGATAGTTTTACGAGAATTTGACATTTTATAATAACACTAATACTTCTAAAACGTTTTATAATATTTTCACATTCTAGAGCTAGTTGTATAGGGGGTTCAGAGCCAAGTATTTTACAAATACAAACAAGTATGGATTGAAAGTATATTAACAGAATTAACTCAGATTGAGCTACAGAGGAAAACAGCGTCCTTCCAAATTTAAATAATTAACTAAATCAGCTTGACTGTAAGAAAAAGAAGACCTGATCATCGGTCTTTAACATGACATTTTCTACCCATTTTTATTTGTTACGTAAGGTAAGTAGAGGAGGTGCTGTATTCAATTTCGATATTTCTGCAGAAATACACGTTTTAATGGACATTAAGTGTTCTTTAACACCAGCCATGTGTAGGTCAAAGTTTGGAAAGGTAGATTTTGAGTAACAAAATACTGTTAGTGTATATTTAGCATGCTCAAAAACCAAAAGTAGGATAATTGATAATTCAGGTTAAGCTTATGCATAGATATAACACAACGACCTCCAAGAAAATTGGAAATGTCCTAAATTGGAAAACATCAAATTACTCTTTACACGGGACTTTTTTTAAATTGATTATTTTCTGTGGCATGTCTCTATTGATGTTCATTAAAACCACTGGTATATTAAATATATTTGAATGAAAGCTATTGTCGCGAACGCATTGTTGAGGCGAGGTGGCGCGGCCGACGAGTTCAAAGAAACGGGCAGTGCACTGCAGAGACAAAAGCTTGCCGAAACGTTGGGGGAAGGAGACGGATTTCTAGAGAGTTTGTCTTCTAGCGCCGTCTTGATAGTTTCAGCACATTGCTGAATAGTGAGTAAGCTATCAAAGGAGCTGCCGCCCGACACTGGGAGACAGATGTTAATTGAACCCGTGTGCGCCAACAGCTCTGTGGAATTTGTTTGTGGTCGATGTCCTTGCAGGTTGTATGGTGTGTGACGTAATTCAGCTACCGTAAAGTTGACCAAAGTGTGTTTCTACAGAAATAAAGGGCAATTGTTAGTGTTTGTAGCCTGGACTTTTAATGTCACGAACCCACAAAGTCACAATTGGTGTCAGGAGTGGAAGATTACGACGATAGAGGCTGTATTGCACAGATTTTAGAGAAGTTGAAGATCACAAATAGAAACCTGACCACCGAGTTGAAAGAAAGAAAGACAGCAAATGATACCCTCGCTGCGAAGACGTAGGCGGCAAGTTACAACCTATCCTCGGAGATGAAGGTAAGGAAGACGGCTAAAGGCACCCTCACTCTGACGTTTACCATGAAAATGAGGGCAGTGAACAAGTCTGGCCATGGAAATGAAGATAGCGAACGTGGCCTTCGCCACCAATTTCAGGAACAGTTGGCCAGGTTGAGGGATGACGTCACGGAGCTGGCCAAGTGGATGGGCCAAGTGGATGAGCGCGTGATGTCGAAGACCTGGCGAACCGCGTTAATAACCTAGAGGGAAAGGCCGACAGCAACTCCAAGTCCCCGAACACCATGGTGAAGGGCATCGTCGGCAGAAGGATGAAAGATTTAAAGCCTGACGCACCGGGACGCGTCACAACACTTGCGCGCTTTAAGGCTGGATGCCCTCAGGAGACACGAGGCGACGGTCGACTTCGGCAGGAAGGTCCTGCGGCTCAATGGAGAAGAGGCGATACTCCGGCAACCCGATGAACACCTGGGAATTTTCAGGGTCCTCCTGAGGGAAGACGTGGCTGTGAGGCAGCTGAAACCAACGGACACCGATCACGACGTCCAAGCACGGACGCCGTTGGGGACGTGCGAGCCTGTGTTCAGCGTAACACTAATCGATAAGAACCAGCAGCCGGTGCCGAAGCAACAACTGGGGCCCATCTGGAAGGCGTACTGGAGAGGGCAACCAACCACCTGACCAGCTCGAGAATGTTCGGCAACCACTAAGACGATACCAGCGCGTCTTCAGCCAAGGTAACAGCGACTGCGGCCGCGTGGACTCAGTGCATCATTGCATCGACACCGGAGGCGTCCGGCCTATTCGGCAACCACCTAGACGCGTTCCGCTGGTGAAAATAACATGCTGGAGGACATGAGATCCCGGGTTTTGATTGTAGAGTCTGACAGCCACTGATCTTCCCCTGTAGTCTTGGTGACGAAGAAGAACGGTGAGCTACGCTTTTGCGTGGACTACAAGAAGTTGAACGCTGTCACAAGAAAGGGTTGCGTCCCCTTACCCCGGACTGATGACACCCTGGACACGCTTGTTGGTGCGCAGTGTTTCTCGACCATGGACCTGAAGTCTGTTTAAAGGCAGGTAGCTCTAGACCCGAGAGACACGGAGAAGACCGCATTGTCGACAAGCCAAGGGCTTTGGCAGTTCACATTTTTGCCCTTTGGTCTTAGCTATCTTCCAACGCCTCATGGAGTCAGTGATGATAAGATTGACTTATGACGCCTGCCTGCTATACCTAGAATACATCATTGTCGGCAACACTTTCGAAGACCATCTCGAAAACCTGGGCAAGCTGCTACAGAGACTGCAGCTAAACGCAATGAAGTGCCACCGCTTACGTAAGGAAGTCAACTACTTGAGCCATATAGTCTCACCAACCGGAGTGGCCACAGACCCGGAGAAGGCACACGTCGTGAGAGATAGCCAACGGCCAGAGGATAAGAGAGAATTGCGTAGATTCCTGGTGCTGTGCAGTTATTACTGCCGTTTCAAGAAGTGCTTCTTCAACCTCGCCAAGCCCCTGACCCGCTTGACGGAAGAACACCGGGCGTATATGTGGACGGAGGACGCCGAAGTCGCTTTCCAGGATATGAAGAAGACACTTTGCTGAGCTATTTTGGGATTCCCCATAACCAGTTGGCGCCTTCATTGTTGACACCGACGCCAGCGACCATTGTATTGGAGGCAACATATCCCAATTCCAGGCGGCCACGAGCGGATGATAGCTTACTACAGCAAAACGCTGTCCAGGGAGAGAAGAACTACTGCGTCACCCGGCGGGAGCTACTGACGGTTTTGAAGACCTTACAGCATTGCCACAAGTACCTGTACGGTTGGCCATTCCACCTGAGGATTGACCACCTGGCTAGTAAGCTTTAGGAACATGGAAAACCAAGCAGCCCGTTGGGTCCAGAGGCTTTAGGAGTAGACTTCACCTCTGAACATCGTAGAGGGAAGAGCTACGGCGGTATACTTTGAATCTTAATCTTCTTTTTTTTAGAATGGCCTCAGAAGCTTTATTTATTTGAAAGGAAATTTTTATAACAATGTAAAACCCCTAAACATTAAGGGAGAGACGAAAATGTACCAAGGAAGAAATTATAGATCTCTTTAAAGCACACAATTTATTTAAAGTTCATATTTCGACATATCCTACAAAATCTTCAATGTTTGTAACAATTTTGCCTTTTGTTAAGTCCTGTTGGCTTGCAGTTGTTTCTGGCCAGAGCATCAAAACAATGTGGTACTCCTAAACTATCAGTAGTATCCAATTTTAAATATTTGCCTACGGCTGTTCCTTTTGTGTCCTAAAGTAATGTAATTATTTCTGATAAATTTAATAGATCGGCTTTACCTGGCGCCGTTTGCGGTCAATCCTACAGTATTTTTGCAAAATAATTTTAATTCGTGTCCATGTTTTTGTTAATTCTGATCCTCCGCTTATTTTCACTATATATAGCATTCTTGATGTCACCATAACCGTGTATACTCCCTCGAATAATTTTGTGGTCATTGTTGGATTATATTTTCATATTCATACATTTGCCTCAACCGCTTTGTTCTACCGCTACATTTAGGCTGTAAGCCTCCCAGTTTCCATTACTGTTTGCTCTGCACCCTAAGCGATATACTTCACTGAAGATTTTCTGCTTTTACCGTCCTAATTTCACTGCTCACATTTCCTTAGTTTCGTATTTTTTTTTAAAACCATACTTTTGTGTTTATTTATGTATATATTGATTCGTTACTAGTTACATAATTTTTCTATTTTATTTACTGTTTTCTGTAGAACTTTCATTTTATGGCCCCTATTGTTATATCATTTGCATACAGTAGTTCCGGTATGTCTCTCTTTCCAATGATAGGTAGTTACGATTAATTTTACTATACGTCCAATTATACCATCTAAAATAAACGATTGAATAAAACCTGACTTGGTTTACACCCTTGCCTAATACATATTCTTTGTTCTGTTGTTTCGTTATCCTTAGCCTCACCCAATATACTCTTTGTATATGCTTTTACTTATATATTCCAGCAGGCCCAAGCAAACGCCCTTTATAGTTTTATGTTTGCCACAACCGTTAGTCCAAGAAGGGTTGCCTCGTCGCTGCTTTTCGAAGAGGAACAGCACACACAACCGAAGCTGCACTCACTTGCGCTGCCATTTGCCTGCGTTTTCTGCTCGTTTCGCTCTGTTAGGGTCGCGTTGTCATCTGTAGTTCGAGTGAGGTCTATATGATAATAATATATGGAGAGACGCATCGTAATGCAGCTGAGACCCAAAGACTGTATTCACAACGTTCTCCAACGAGACGTCTACATTCAGCACATGTTTTTAGATGTACTATCTTTCAAGAAAGAACATCTCCACTTTCCGCGAGTCAGTATCACTCAGGCGTTCCGTGACGAAATGGTATGAAAACTAAATCGGCCATGTTCGTAGATGTATAGTGTCGTGGTCGACATTTTAACCTGTTACTCACTTCGCAGATTTCTAAGGCTATATTAACCTAGTATATCAAAAGATTGAGTATATATCACAAAGTAATTAACAATTATCTTGCAGTTGAGCTATTAACTACATCACGTTGGAAAATGTACAAGAAAACGAAAAACACGTGAAATTGTGATTTTAACGGAACCAATATCTATGTTGTGTATAAAACAAGTTTGTTTAAGTGCTCACGTAGCTCAATGACTGAGAGCACGTGCTGTGATAAATATTACGAAGGTTCCTGGTTCGAGTACCATCCTGTGGATATTGTGACTTTGTGGGTTCGTGAAATGAAAAGTCCAATTGCACCACTGAAAAAAGTTCTTTATATCCACAGACTTACAGTTAAACACTTGCCAATTACACAGAATTACGTAATGCACACAATTACGATTCACCAGTTCATCCGTTACAATTCCACTTGCACTCGCGATTACGTAAACTCCTCCGACCCACGTACGCAGTCCGTCCACTTACTGGGCGCTCCTCACAGCTGTTCGCCAAACACTGACTCTCCTCCAGCCCGACGTGTTGCTTATATAGGGAATACTGGCCAATCTAGTAGGTTCTGGATTAGATGAAATATCCCGTAAGTTCGAGAACTCAGGTGAAGCGAAAAAAAAACGACACAGTGTTGTTTTTCCAGCCAACCCTCGTTACCGCTATAAGACAAATGACTGGGCGTGGCGAACTGCTGCTGCCGGTCGGTTCTATAGGGAGTTCCGACGTTCGGGTGACAATATGTTTTTTATTCCAGATGTTTAATTTGTTTGATTGAGTAACGAACCAATTTACTGCTGTTCTCTTGGGTTAAGCTGTTACTAATGGCATTGGAGAATTAGCATGAAAACGAATGCCAGGAAGAATGGCGGCTTAATAGGGCCAACATCTTATTGTATATAACCTACCTCAAACACATGTTAACGTAGCTCAGTGGCAAAATGCATGCTGTCACACGGAGTCGAGGATTCGTGGGTCGAAGCCTAGTATGTAGTCATAACTTTCATTCCAATGTTTTTACTTTGCAAAACACCGTAACGAATGAAATTATACTTTCTCTCTTGCCACTAAGTTAATAACATGTTTTCGCAAAAATACCACAAGTTTCCAGAAGATTGAATGATAATTTTAATGGAACCAACTGCTAAACGCTGTGTTCCATCCATCTGTTCTAACAAAAAGCTAATATATAAAATAACAAGAAATTGAATAATTATCATCTTCAAATGAACAAAACAAACTTAAAGCTGCAATATAACTGTATAATACAGTGGGATATAAGACATAAAAGTGAAAAGATATTCTGTATAACCGTAGTTACAAACAGCCTTTATTAGGAATTACAAAAAGAAGACGATATCCAAAGATAATGTTGCTTAGAAACAAAGTAAAAAGCTGCCATTTCTTCATGAAGCCAATGTCATACACAAACAAATGAATGAAATTATGACACATTTGAGATTTATAGAAAACGTATTTTTTCTAGAATAAACAATGATTTGTGGAAACAAAGAATGAATGACAAGAAGGAAAAAAAAGAAGAAATGAAACCTTGTGATTTAGAACCTGGTGTAATCGCCCCCAGCTCTGATTACATCATTTAATCTTTTGTGCATGTATGCAAACAATACAGAGCACCGGTTTGGATTCTGCTGATAATGTTGCCATAGCTCCATCACCAGCAACCAAATTTTCTTGAACCCTATCTGGTCGACGTTCTTCCTATCCTTTCACCATGAAGGCCCATATATTTTCAATGGGGTTTAGATCGGGAGACTTTGGTGGCCAGTCCATGCAGATTATTTCTGGATGCTTCGTTAGCCAATCCTGGGTGATATTTGCAGTATGCACACTACTGTTGTCGTGCCTTAATATATGCTCTTCCTGTTCTGGAAACCTAGTACGAAGGGATGGTAGCAAAGTTTTTTCGAGAATGTCTACATAGACTGCACTCGCCATTCTCTCTGGCACTTGAATTAACTCCCCTGGACCTGATGCTGTCATGTAGGCTCAGAACGGTGCTGAAATTCTTCCCGAATATGCTGCTCGAACGAAGTGTTGAGGTTCGTATCTAGTGCCTCGTGGTCTATACAAACATAGGATGCCTTGCTGGTCGCATCGAAATACCTTGTCGTTACTCCAGATTACCAGGTCCCAATAAGCCTGAGGAAGGTCGCAATTGCGCTGTGCCCATTGTAATCGACTTGCTTTGTGTGCCCCTGTAACAAAGAGCTTAGTGGCAGGACGATGTGATGCAATACCGACATCCTTTAATCGTTGGCGTATGGTTTCAAATGAGCAACCATACCCGACTGCTTTATCTAGAAAGATGGACCTGTGTCTTAAAGGCTGGTTCCTCACATCTGCTACCAGGGCTTCATCTTGAGCAAGCGTTGTTGCACGAGGCCTACCTGAACGCCTGAGTGATTTGGCCCATTCAACTTCTCCCTCATAACCGTCCAGCTACTGCTTCACTGTTCTTCGGTCGCAATTCAGTTCTCTGGAAATTTGTGAAGCATTTTCACTATGATAAGCACGGCCTATAATTTCACCCTTTTGAGCTGTAGTCAGCTCCATGCAACATCTCGGACGCGGCATGCTATTTCACTATGAAAAAGTTTTAGTAAAGGATATAAATGCAGTGCATTACTTCCAGCAATATTTTGCACATGCGAAAGAAATACAAGGCGGAAAAAGGTATTACACGTTGAATGTTCGAACCGCAAATCAACAGTTTACTTGACACAGCGTGCGTTTTACCACTGAGCTACGCCAACAGATGTGATATGGCTGTTTATATACAATATATACCTGTTGGTTGTATTAAAATCGCATTCCACGTGTTTTCCAATTTCTTTTGTATTCTGCAATGCCATTTAGTAACAACTTGGCTAGAGGAGAACAGTTGTAAATTATTTCGTTACTACGTCTAACAAAGTAAGAAGTTTGGAGTTAAATGTTATGTCCACGTGTTAGGGTTCGAACTTTGAAGCATGGTCTCGCTTATCTCAGCCCACGTTTTGCCCGTGAGCTACGAGAGCAGTTAAGATAGCTTTTCTTATACAACACATGTTCATTGGTTCTGTTAAAATAATAGTTCCACATGTTTTCCGTTTTCTTGCACATTTTCCAACGCCATGTAGTTGATTGTTCAGCTGCAATATAATTATTACTTTGTGACAAATACTCAATTCTTTGTTATACTGGGTTAATATAGCCTTAGAAATCTTCGAAGTGAGTAACAGGTTAAAATGGCGACCACGACACTATACATCTACGAACATGGCCGATTTAATTTTCATACCACCTAGTCACGGAGCGCCTGAGTGATACTTACCCGCGGAAAGTGTACATTTACTTTCTTAAAAGATAGTACGGAAATGCGTTTAACAACAAAGGAATCTTCCCCCACACACAGCTTGTCGCGGAAAGACCAAACTGCGATGCAACTGACGTTTCCTGAAACTTATTGACTGCAGTGTAGTAAAAACAATAATTTATCGTGCTATTTCATTTTAGTTCGTTATTATAAGTATGTGCCTATAATAATATAATTGTGATTATTATTTCTAATATTGTGAAAGACTTTAACTTTCATCCGTTAATAGCTGTCTGTTCCTCATTGTAAATAGGACAAAGAAGAACAGCGGTAGACTTACAGGAATCCAGGTTTCCTATTCAAGGATTTATGATGCAAAGTTAATAGCATCACTTTAAGCTGTACCTACATCAACAGCTATATCGAAGCGATTACCAAAATTGGGTATCGTTTGCAGTCTCTTAAATAAAAGTAAGTTAAATCAGGAAATTATGATGGAGATTTTATTGGAAGACGAATACTATTTCGCCAAATAATTCCAATGTAAATAGACATAATCTACATCACAGTGATCCACAAAATTCTCACTGGTTACGTCCACATCACGTTCAAACGTACTAGGGGGTTAACTTATAGCACCGCATTCTAGGAGACCACATCATTGGACCAGTTTTTATGGTTCCCAGACTAACTGATCCACTGCATTTGAAATTCCTACAGAATGAGCTGAATCTTGAGCATGTTATAGACTACACCCCACTTCAGTTTGCTGTTAGACACTGGTTTCAGCACGATGGTGCACCACCCAGTTATTGTAAAGGGGTTAGACAATATTTCAACAATGTGCACACCGAACGTTGGATAGGTCGTGGTGGTTGCATTCCATGGCCAGAGAAATCAACTGGTGTAACTCCCTTGACTTTTTATTATGGGGATACCTCAAAGCCTGGGTCTACGAAACGGAACCAGAAAATTCAGATGTGTTAAAAGAACGAATACGTCATACTTGCGCCTCAGCATATGCAGTAATGCATATGCTAAAACTGAGAGACGCTTACATCAGTGCATCCAACAAGGTGGGCATGCATTTGAACATCTGTATCATGAATAATGCTATAGTAAATATTTATCAGTCTATAACATATGTTTAAAGTAACATTAATTAAATTCATTATATTTATTATTATTTATTGCAGTAAAATATATAATGACATTTATTTAACACTGCTAATTTTGTAGCCAAATTGTTGCATTAAGTGCTGTTTATCAATTAGCTGTGAAATGTTGATATGCCTTAGAACAGATAATTAATATTCACTGCGTATTCTTTTGTTTTGGGACAATTATTCTCCTTCACAGAAACCTTTCCCGAGCCCAGGAATCAAACCCGCTACCTCACCGCAGGGAGCAAGCGCTCTAGCATTGAGATATGGGCCAGTTCCATTAGTTAGGTTTTGGTTTTCAAGCTCTGGTCTTATATTTAGCAAGGTCTCCTCTCTGTTAATATCGCGTCCCCTTTACTGACTTGCTTAGGCAAACCTGTCGGTGTTCGCGTTATCCGGTAGTAACTAACTTCAACGAAGGGATGGCTTGCGTGGGCAACTTTGTGTGTGTGTGTGTGTGTGTGTGTGTGTGTGTGTGTGTGTGTGTGTGTGTGTGTGTGTGTGTGTGTGTGTGTCAGGTGAGTCACCTGCCCCTATTTATTCGCATCTATTCAACCCGCAGTTTACAGTCTATGGTGTAAACATGGACCATTTTAGCACAAAAGCCATTATTGCAGCTCTGCTCTTCTATTCGGTACTATACATACCCAGCGTTAATACCTACGCCCTGAATGAGGACCAATAAGCTGTGAAAAGCTTAAATAAACGACCTCTTTTCATGCATATACCTACTACCTAAGTGATAAACGAATGATTTCCCAAAAAGCGATATAGAATACATGACAGCTGGCTGAGTGGGAACAGCGGCTGAAAGATGTTACAAAAGCTAGGTTAGAAACTACGTCACTTTGTTTTTCCATTTTTCTCCTAGTCTTTATTGTCTGTATATTATTTATTAATTTATTTATTGTTTCTGTTGGTTCTCTTGTGTACCAAAGACACAAGAACTACCTATAGAGATCTATAGTGATTAGCTCAGCATATAAGTTACGCCGAGCTTACTCTTCCGACAGGTAGGAGAGGCCCTTGCCCTTTAAAGTGTAACTACGGGCTATCTTTATCTTTTATTATGGAACATGTTTAACTTTCTGACCCTTAAGATCTGTATCACATCTGGTGTTGAAAACCATGCTTCCTAGTTTTCTGTCATTTTATAAGCATGACGACAACGTTAAATCCAATAGTTTCTGTTTCATGCTTAAACCTTATATTTCACTTTGCATTTCTGAAATGTTTGAAACTTGGTTGAATGGGTCAAGCACAATACCGATCATAATAAAATATGTGCTACAAGATATACATTTATAACTATCTGCCAGTAGAAAACTTTGCTATTATTGTATTTTTTAAACACCTATAATGTTATGAAAATACTATTTGCATTATAATATCAAATTATAGACCCTAAGAGCTAAGCCAAACGGTAATGTCGTTTTTGAGCTGATTAGGAAGAATTTGAACCCAACATGCTGTGTCAGAGTGGTAAATTAATTTGTATAGTACCATTTAGCCAACGTTAATTTGAGGGGGAAGGTTCCTATACGAATAGGTATCCACTGAACTAAGAACCCTGCTCGAATCTTTACACGCTTTTTACAGCTTCATGCAGTAATTTGAGCTCATTTTGGTAATTTTGAGACAAACAAAAGAACTGCATCTGCCATTATGTTTACTGTATTAGCTAAAAACTGCCGTAATTTGTGACAGGAACGAAGACTATCTACCTAATTCGTAGCACTCTTTGACATGGCTGCACAACGAAAACACGTGCTGACTGAATATTTAAATTCAATTGGTCCCATTGTGCATATCTGACATTTTGTGTTCCAATGTTATTTTCAACTGCTGAATTCGATATGCTGCTCCTTCAGGGGTGTGTTTAACGATGTTTGTGAAAGTAGGTTAATGAACAAAAGTTTGTAAATACGTCTAAAATTATAATTATAAAATGCAGGTTTCTGTGCCTTGGTATGATGTTTTCGGAATTGACATACATATTAAGTGTTTTCTCTGCCATGCAGCACTTATGCACTGAGTTATCTCCCCCTTCTTCATAAACCGTTCTGCAAATCATTCATTAGAAGGCATTCAAGAAAGGCATAAGTCACATATGTCGCTTAACACGTTGCATAAATTAAAGAAAATAAATAGGGGTTGGCTCGCACCAAGGCGGCCCGAGTACCATCCCAGGATACCGCAAAGTGAGATTTGTGAGGGACAACATTGGTGGGGTGGATTTTCTCCGGGTCTTCCGTTTTCCCCGCCAGAATTTCACCGATTGTTCCATCATCTTTCCTATCACCTCATCTCTCTAGTACTTTCACTTCCGGCGTTGGGCTGCTCACTCATCCCGGAATCTCTCTGATCAGGAAACCTCTGATCCTCAACCCAATGCCTACGGAGCTCGAGGTTGCGCGGTTCAGGAGGTCCTGTGTTCCAGTTAAGGAAATACAGGAATCCATTCACTCTAGCACGTTGCATAGAGCTAAAGATGGGCCATCAGGCAGCTTTGCATTACCCGATTGTCATACCAGTAAAGGTTTCTTACTCTGGTTTCACTCTGGCCAACCATACTGAAAGTCATGCACACATAATCCCCACCTGCTCTATATGTACAGCTGGAATCACCACTTTTGAACTCTGCAGAAAACAAATGTAAAGCTTTAAAGCTTATTTGCCAGCTTCATATACTCCTCAGATAACGTTCTTATTTATATAAGTGGTATAATACTTGCTGAAAATTTTCCACACAATTTACGTGTCTTAATTAGCTCTGTAAATATCTATCACTGCACACTTTGTAAATAAATGTATTCTAGGTCTTCAATGCTAGACAGCATATTTTCATTAATAGATAGGCCCTCAGTCGAATTATCACTACAACTATCACTATCACTGCTCTCTGCAATACTCTCGATTGTATTCTTTACTATAATCTCGTATTTACTGTTGTAGTGATCTATTTCTTTTACCTGTCGTCAAACATGTTGTTAGTTTCCTACATCCAATTCATCGAAACCTTCAACAGCATTGGGTTTGAGTGTGATGTTGTGGTTATCGATCTACGGTTTAACATCTGCCCATATTAGTTCAACAGGGTTTCGATTTGGTTGGTATGGTGGCTGTCTTGAACGTATTATGACCACTTTCCTCCAGAATATTTTCCATTAAATACCTTACGTATTTGGGTTTGTGAACATTTATTAAGTCATCGTACATTATGGTTTAATCTAAGAGACGAATTTTCAAGTAATTTAAACTGTGCTTCAACTCTTGAATATGAAATGTCTCATTACTAAACACAACTCGGAGTTTAGGGATACATTTATAATGACACTTACTTTAATCACTGTAAATAGATGTTGGTGTCCATTTCATTATGTTTGTTTTAGCTTTTAGCAATTGCAATGGTAAAAATTTCATCTGAAATATGAAGTAAAAATTAAACTTAAATATTTATTTTAAAACGCTGAAATTAGAATATATGCCCCGATGCACTAAGGTAGTTTTCGGGGTACTGTATTTAGATTTTATTTATTTAATTATTTATTAAATTATGATAATCTCCCAATTTATGATATATATATATAAAAGTAAGCCGTTGGAGACATAATCTTTCCACCCCCATCATGAATAAGTATTAGCCTCTGGCTTTGGAAACCGCAGCCATGAAACCTATTGGTCCATCCCTTTGGGCCGGTGTAGCCGGTGTGGCTACATTGTACATATTTCATTTGTGTAAATAATGACATTCCCTCTTACTTACACTTTCGTATGACTTTCAGATAGTCTTGTTCAGAACGAATGTCGTGTTTTCCTAACAGCAGCTTTTTCTTGTGTTTTTGCGCTTAAAACTCGTTTCTCTCTCTATTCTGCTTAAGGATGACTTGACGCCCTGATAGTTAATGCTTTCTCTTAAAAGACACATTTGTGGAAGACATTTGATATGTTACTTGGTATTGTAACTTTGTGCTTTCTGCCTGAAGTTCCAAAGGACGTTTTTGATTTTCATTTTCTTTGCGTGCTTGAACATTTCTCTTCGCTGTTTTTTTCTGACACCCCTGTGGCATCATACGTGCTTTCGAACGGTGTGAAAATTTTAGATAAATTCTTCTGATGTCAGCGGTTCTTTGCTTTGAACTTCTTTCTTCATGCGTTTGTATACATTTGAAGCAATTTATTGACTCTGTCATATTCTGAAACAAATTTAGAAAGTGCTGCTAGTATAATTAATTTATTCGATGTTCAATTTCTGACAAATAAACTACCCTTACTCTATATTGCAAAGCTCAAATTATATCCTCAGCAGCTAGCTACACGAATAAAGCAATAAGTAAATTGGCAAAGACTATACCACAGATGCAGACAACATCGCTACCTTTCCCCTCTCCTCCACATTGTGCGTGAACTGGTAAAACAGACTAAAGGTATACAGGAATTACAGTCAAAGCCAGGGGCCAAGAACGGTGGTTTCAAATGTTAGCTTTTACAGGTTCTCCGTCGGACGCTTCCTGTCCCTTACTTACTGCAAGTGAAGATGAAAAACAGATAAACAGGGAATTGATTTTACTTGTGCAGATGAAAATACTATTCAGAACTATAACATGGCTTAGGTATTATACGGAAATTTTCAAACCCTAAATAAGTAAAACTACAGGCACGAGTATGTTCCATTAAATCCATTAATTATTTTATCAGTTAATTATAATTAATAGTTTTTATTCTTAGCCTTATGGCTTCCTAAAAACACAAATTTGCTATCGGTATGATGAACATACTTTCCATAAACACAATTAGAGGAATGAACGTAAAAGACGGAGCCAGAAAAAAAGAAAGCAGACGGGGATACTGGCAATATCCTCTACCAATAAATAAAGAACACAAGTAGAGCTGCAGATTTTCTTACTATGAAGATATGATCACGGAACTTCGGCTACAACTCGCAATCGGACCCAAAATGGACCTAAGGTAGTTACTACCCACAGGAGGAATGCCAACGATAAAGCAACCAGAGAAGGCTGTAACCCAGATTCCGGCAGACAGTTACGCATAGAGGTCTCAAATTATTCTGAGCTTGATGACCCGGTCACTCCGATGTGACGCTCTGAGTGTGCAAGGGAGAAATTGATATGCATGACGTTATGGAGCAAAATGATATGAAATGTGGTAAATGATATTGTCGGTAGAAGAACAACCATTGCAGTATTCTGCAAGCCAACCAGGAAAGTGACAAATGAACAATGATCACAATGACCATCCCCAAGAATTGAACCCAGGATCACTCGAATTCCTGCCTCATAGGTTATCACGGAGGAATCTCACTCAGTTTGAGCGGTACACTATGCCAACTAGTAATCAGTAACTTCTCCCTGAGTGCTATTTTCCGCTTATCTAAAAATAATGATTGCATTTACTTTCCAGATCGCAACCTTGCGCAATCTCTGGAGTACGCTTTCATCCGGATGACTAAAAGCCATGCAGTAAAACTCACAATCAAGTTTATATCTTCTGCTTGAAACTCCATGGATTTTATTACCAGAGGTAAATGTATTTTTAACTTGACCAGTTTTTATTTGGAATGAACCAGTATTTTATTTTTCTTCTCCAGATTTTCCATATGTTCTGTTTCATTTCTATCTCATATTCCAGTCACGAATGAGTCGAAGGGGCAGCTATAAATGTTTTCAGTGGTCCAAGCTTTTGGAATGCAAATGCTTGCTTAAACATACGATGTGAAGGCAGCATCGGTATGAAAGTTCAGGATAACGAACGGAATTTTCCGAAAATTGTACTTTAATTTCAACAAATATAAGCCTGAATTTGCAAAGAAAGAAAATGTTTAGCTTTTTAACAAGCCTTATCAACAGAAATTTAATCTTTAGTATGATATAGGGTAATAACGATGCAAAGCAGAAGTCTTAAGACATTTTTAGAAATGAAGGCCACATTTATTTTCGTGGAACCAAAAAATCATTTTTCATACACTTTAAACAAATTTTCAAGTAATCGTTCTGAAATAAAAGAGAAAAAAGTATATTATTGGTACTAAGTTATATTACTTTGTCAATTTTCTCCATTATCAGGGGTAAACGAACACTCTGTTTGGGGTAAACGAACACCAACAACTTCAGCCACTATATCTCCTACAGAATTATGATACACGACATATGCGTCATTTCTGGTTTCTCTACACTAGTGGTAACTATTAGCCGAATTGACTGTTATACCCAGTTGCACCTTTCCTCGTGATATTGATGGAAGTCCTTGCAGAAATCATCTATTTCATAGGCAAGGTCTTCGCTACTGCTTTCCGTTTTCTGTTCGCACAGGCGGTTTCCATAGATTTTATATCTTTTTATGAACTCTGGGCTTGTTATAGCCTCCAATTTTATGTATTCCTTACTGACAGTTTTGTAGGAGAGCTTAACTATTCGAATATGCTCAGGTGTATAGACGCTTGACTCTGACCTTATTGTGCTGTAGTATTCCTTCAATTGTGTTAGATTGCGTCCTGAAAGTTCTCATAGGGAGCTCTGTGATTTAGGAATCTCATTTTGCACACCAGGTATCGGTCTTCATGTAAGAATGAACACACCAGTGATTTTAACTTTATTAAATACGATGCAAACTGCTATGTATGTAGGGTTTATTTAAATAGTGTTAATTCTTTACAATAAGAAAACAATAGCATAAATATGTATGTAGATATGATTCACATATATAAATGCTTTAAAACATGTAATAAATTGTGAGTCCTTTTGTCCCATCCGGCCCGATTCATTCTGTCTGCTACCTGCTTCAATAGGTTTCCTCAGCTGGACCCTAATGTTACCACGTGTACATCTATAACATTGCTTTACGCCTTCATTTTTCATAGAAAGCTAATGAGCGTTAATAACTTCTTAGAGGTCAAGTAACAGAATAAACAATACTTCATATACATTTCGTTACTGTTGCTGAACGCACGTTCTTTAAAATAATTACAGATACCTTCTGCAATAAATCTACACAGTTCTAATGAACGCATGATATCTCCTTACAGAATAATACCAACTTCCATAAGAAAAATGCACTAAATTTTCTTTGTAAGTGTCCATCTCCCAGCATGTCCGTTTGCCTAATCTTCAATTACATTAGAGGTGGGCAGAAGCCAATTTTGCGCCGGCTACAACACAAAGGAACCCTCACAAGTAACACGATATAAAGTAAGGCTCTACTGCGAGTGAAAGAAGATATGGTTGTACAGCTCCTGCAGTGAAGGTTGAGAGCACTTCGAAAATTATGGAACATTTGACCTTCTTCTGCTTCTTAATTTTTCTATGCTTCTTCCTCCCTTTCTTCGTGTCCGTTCACAAGATTTTCAATTGATAAGAAGAACTGGTAAGGGCCTGAGCTATTTAGGCCAAAAGAGTCATCCAAGGTGCGGGGAATAGCTTTTTATTTCTTAATGATCAATTGAGAAAAATATTGTTCACACATACATTGAAATAAATAGAATGTCATTAATACTGTAGAAAAATATGAGAGACGTATATTTAATTTTTCACAAATGCTTGAATATGTATGTCACATGCAACCACCCACACCCATTTATTACTGAGAGTTAAGTCCGTTTGAAGTTGGATGACTTCCAGTTGAAATTTTGCAGATGCAACGTTTGCAGTAAACTGATATACAAACTCTTCTTCCATTCTCTGCAAATATTTCTATTTCGGGAAAGTGATGGTTCAGAAGACAACGCCATCACGAACGTCATCAGTAAACTGTTTTCTTCTAACTACCCGTTCGTCTCTAGCTAGCAACACTGATCAATGCTGTGTACGCCTCGTGTCCCGTTACAGTCTGATGACACTCCAAGTCGCGACACAAGCTTTGACCACCTCTAACCTATATGTTAGAATACTCGAATACCTACTCATACTCGAGTAAACCGAGTGGAATGGCTCAGGCGGTTTCGTCTGTGGCCTGCATTTGGGAGGTCCAGGTTCGATATCCGTGGCCGACTTACCTAACCCATGGGTATTTTAAGGGGTTTTCTCGGGTCACCAGGCGAATCCTGGGTTGGCTAATTACATCCGCCGAATTTCCTATCCGCCCATTTCATCTCCATTATGATTTCATACCTTCTCTAATCTGATGATCTCTTACAGGGTAGAAAGTATTTGAGAGATTTTCAGCTTTGCATACCAGATTAACATACACCTGCTAAACACTTCATCCTTTGGTAGGATGGTCTCCAGATCGGGCTGTTGGGCCATTTGGGTGGGTGGGATGACGACTGTACTGGCCTGCCGGGGAGTTTCCAACTGTTCAATAGTAACGACCCTGCCTTCTACACTGTCGTGACTGCTTCGGTCAGCCGACCTAAGTTTTCTCTCGCCTCCTCCTGCCTGCCGGCGAAACAGATCGTAATAGATGAAGATTGGTCGCAATGCCGAATCCCCTCCATAAGAATATATCCTATTCTATTCTATACACTGTACGCCTGACAATTTATCCTGTGAATTCTGGACCACTTCGCGAGCAAAAATCATGATTATTACACAAATTGGAGTAGAGATATAAAATTTATATCACAGGGGACACAAAAAATAAGAATAATTGAACATCCAATAAAACTATGAGTGATGTAAGAAAACATTTTATTTATACGTAATGGAAACTTTGCAACTTGCCATTTGAGAAACAATGATGGAATTTATCATGGTTTTAATAGTTCTCTGTCAAATCCTCATGGCTAGTGTACAGAGTTTTACCACTGTCAACTAATAAATTAATTTCTGAGTACTCAAACCATATGGTCTCTTTTCGAATATGTACGAGATCGGTTTCTCCATTTTTGCTTTAAATGGCTTTATCCCTAAATCGTATTTTCTTGTATGAACGCTCCGTTTGCTAGAAACTCTTTAAGATAACCAGATTAAATTGTTAGGAGGAAACAGTCAAATGGTTTTATTGCGGATCTAATTTTATATTACAAGGCCTTTTATTATTTTTAAAATATGATTGCGTATCGAGTTTAAATCTTTCTTGATAAATAACTTTAATCTATATTTTATATGCGAGGTTGTTTTCTTAATTTTTTCTTTGAACGGGATGCTTTGTTAAGGGAATAAATCTCCCGCTTTTGAAGGTATCATTAGTGGTAAGTGAATGAAAGGTTAGAAAAAAACAGCCCTTACGGTACTGTTTTCTGTTTTGCATTAGTAAAATGTTTTGTTGCTTAGAAAGATAATTACTCATAAATATAATTCGGAACATAGTATAATTGAGAGAGAAGTCATATCTTGCTAAATAAACAAATTTACATGATAAAAGGAGATAACTGATTACATGATCTTTGAACGTATGATACACGAATACATCATGTACGGAATATCAGTGGGATATCATAAAGAGTTTCTCAGATAATCAGGGCTATTTTACAACGTTTTCTTAGGAGTTTGCGAGTTCTGAAAGGCACTACCTAATAGTTTATTCGACATTCTGAAACATCCTAATAAAATAAAATTTGTTAATAATGAAATTTTGATTGTTGAACACAACAAACCCTGAGTAAACGAGTTTGTTTAACTACGGTTTCCTGCAGACTGCTCTTTATGCCTCAAAAGAAGAAGAACGTCACAGAATCTTCACAAGTTAGATGTCTTTTTATGAGCTTATGTTTATGTTTATGCGTTTATTTATTTGTCCAGCTTATGTTTATTTGTTGTAACGTAAAGTACAAATGTTGTATGTTACTCATTTGTAGGCGGTGTTCCTACTGAGAGCATTGATAACCGATGTTTTAAAACTTATGTAAACGGTGTATACAACCGTACCGTAACGAAAATTGATAAATTCAGGTATTTTGGGTTAATATAATGATTACTGTTGTGGAAAACTACACGTTGATGAATATATTTGTCTCGCGTTTAGATTAACATTAGGTACTGAGCACTTTGGAGAGCTTTAGTGATCTGTTTTCCTTCCCAGGTTCACATTAATAGGTTTGTAATTTGTTACATGAAATGGCTAGCAAATGGTCATTTAAGAGCGTATTATAACTATAGAAAATGGAGCTTCTATTGATACTGCTTAAAGAGGAAGAGCAGATCATTAGGCTATAAGCAAATAATTCATAATTAGTGATTTTTGGTGTGAAAATTAAATCGAAATCTAATTCATGTAGCTGCAACATTTCTCTATATAACACAGTAAGTGAACCAATATTTATGTATGCTGCGATCTTCCATTCAGCAAATACCTACCTAGCTCAAGTAATGTGTACAATATCACACCCTATCTAGAGATAGGAATTAACCACAACCATTATAAGTTTTTAGAGATTCCAGAACGTATTCTACTAAAGTTGAAAATCGCATCAATAAACAAGGTACCCAACTAATTTTGGTGGTGAACATTAAAATTTATTTGCGTCTTACCAGAAAACAAACGAAAATTAAGCAGTAATTTTGTGGATTCATATAACCTAATAAAACTTGAATGTAAGCAATATTTCTGTTTTTGTTTTCCGTAATCTAAATTTCAAACATCTTTTATACAGGTACAATTATAGCCATTCATTTGTGAATGGAGTTTTTCAGTAAAACCTGATTACCTGTGTCGCAAGGAGATGCAAATCTTTATGTTCCAAGGAACGCATATGCCTTTTAAAAATGCACATATTTATTAGTCTGACGTTCGCACCGAACTCTTCGGTTCCTTTTCGCCAAGGCGAAGTGACTAAAGCACATGACAGTCGGTATTCTAGTGCAGTGGAAATTAGGGAAACAGAGAAAATCAATATCGCCGTAACAAATAAGCTAAAAATGCCAAATAACAACACGCTTGTGGAGAGCTGTTCTTTAAGTTTAACAAACTAGCCTATTTCCTGTCAATGCAGTTATAGAATAGCACTGATTGGACCATGAATTTAGCAGCTTTCGCATTCCAAGATTAGAAGTGTTAATCTTCACGTAAAATAAGTTGCAAAGAAAGAAATTTAGTACTTGAAACTGAGTGCTGATCCAGCTCATTGATAAAAATTAAAAATAATTTTCACCATATACCTTGTTGGTGATACTACTCTTTATTACATAATTAGTAGCACACAGTGATCGCATATAGTATTTGGAACTTCTTAAAACAAACTGGATTATTGCCCGCCTCGGTAGCGTAGATGGTAGCGTGTTTGCCTAACGTTCAGGTGGTCACAAGTTCGAATATCGGTCAGGGTGAGTTATCTGGATAAGTTTTTCCGGGGTTTTCCCTTATCCTGAAGGACGAATGTCAGGTAACTCTAAGCTGTGTCGATCCTGGGCTCATTTGAGCATCATTTCACCTATTCCATTCATCGTCGGTTATGACTTAGCGTTGGAGGACGTAATTTACAACAAAAAAAAAAAAGAAAAAAAAAGATATTTACATATAAACCACAGAACCTAAAAGTAAAATTAAATTAATTGATCTTGATATTCTTTGGAGTATTTCTTCATTTTAAACACTTCCGAGCTAATACAAAGGATAACTGAAACTTGGTATTTTGTTTTAAATATGATACGCTCTGATAACAGCTGTAGTTCGTACAGTTCCACTTACCGGAAATAGACATATTGAGCTTAGCTAAGAGAAAAAGAGAGAGGAATATGAATAGCAGTTACTTTTTTGTCGAACTCAATCTAATATTTATCTCACTTCCACCGGTATTAAACTGCAAATTTAGCGCTGCCGTTTCTCTTATCGCTTTTCAGCATCATGGTCACTTCTGATTCAAAACATCTCTCACACATTCTATATATATATATATATATATATATATATATATATATATATATATATAAAGTGTGTGTGTGATGTGTGTGTGTGTGTGTGTCAGTGCTCGGTTTTAGAAGTTTGTAATTACCGAGGATTCTAACTCTCCGCGTGTTACTATTGCTGTATAGTCCATTTTATAATCAGAGTGACATCACAACTAAGATGTTCACACGCATAAAGCCAAACCAGCACTTATCACGTATTTACTCACGAAGGGAAAGCATTCTAACTGGCTAAAGTTGCGGGATATAAATCGATCCCTGAGGGATGGATGTGGGGTAGCAACGAACTCCACTCGAGGAAATGAAGGATGCAAACATATCTCTAGTGTTTTCACCTTATTTCTGATGTCATTCTGATTATAAAATGAACTAGCTGCAGACTCCATTCCCTCCTTCTGCTGTAGTTTTCACAGTAGTAAGTGCACTCGGAAAAGAGAGCACACCTGCATATGCTTTCGTGATTAGAATATATTCTCCCTGCCATATAGGTCTTAATTTTGTTCCGTTTTTGAACTATTTTATACACTTTTGGAAACGAATTTTCAGTAAAACACTTCCTTATTTTTGACAGTAACACAGTTTCAGAATACGTCGCTGTTTGAGAGGGCAGAAAGGTCAAGCTACTAGACTCAGAGGGAGGTGTACGGCAGCAGCGGACCAACTGCGTAACCTATGTGCTGGATATTTTGGCCTCCATTGACAAACTTGCAGCACTGATATAAATTAAACATTTAATCTAACAGCATGATACTCATCCTTCAGTAGAGCCATGACGTTAATAACCCTCTCCAGGGTAATGGATATTTTTCTATAGGTTATTGAGGATAGGAAAGTCGTTGGACCTGTCTCCTGATGGATGAAAATGATTAATGACTTCACTTTTTACTCTACAAGTTTCCTTCAGTGGGAATACCGAGAGTCTAGACCAGCCATTCTTATCTTATCTAGTCTAATAATTTCCCTCTTGAGTCAAAGAAACTGTTAGGGGAAACTAAATTACTGTCCATTTTCAAATTAGATCAGCTTGTAGATAACCAGAAACAGTTTTTGTAAGTTTTACGCCTTATTTCAAAAGTTTGAGAAACCAGAATGCTGTTGAAGCTACATTTTTGAAACAGTATTGTCAGAATAAGTGAAACTAACACCGCAGGGTTTTTTGGGCTATAAATCGTTTCAGTGAATACATGTTTAAGCTAAACCATCTCTGATTTGTGCGCAGAGGGCAAAACGTTTCGCGCATGCTCTGTTTTGTGTGGGATAAAGGATAAGATTAAATTGAGTTGTTTTGTCATTACTTCAATAACTGATATACGTTTGGGTCTAACAATACACTCCAAAACCCCAAATCCCATTTAAATTCGTAATCAAAAAATATGAAAATTCCTAAGTATTGAAATCTGGACGACGGAAATAAAGCTACGCTGTCGCTGAAGTAAAGCAGGGATACAAAAACTAAAGAAACGCTTTTAGTGTTTATATATAACACTCGGATTGGTTTTATACTTAGTAAATCCTAAATTTGACAAAAAATTAAGCGATGCCCAATATGTATCGGAAGGCTGAGAAACAAAGCAATTATGAGCTTCCTTAAGCAAAACCTAAACCCCAGTCTTTTAGTTCAACAGCGTCAGCTAAAATTTACCATACGGAAGCCAGATTTCTACTGCAGTGAGTTATTTCACCAGGGGCATGGCCCCCATAGCTGTAGTAGTAAAAAATATTTCATCGTCGCAGCCTATACATAATCGATTGAAAAATTATTGGCGCCAGCAAATTATGTACATGGTTACTTTTATTCCTGGAACTCAGCAGCTCTATCATTTGACCTTACTCCGTCCTCTTATCAGCATTCCTTCATACGGAACGCTAAAATATTCTCCCAAGTTAAATGCAGCGTTTGGATGATTCCGTCATTGGAATTGTATGCATTGGGTGTTATTTGTGATGTTCAATCAACACTGGGTAATTTCTGCGTAAACCACGTTCAGGATGGAGCGAATTTAAGCGGTTTTCTTTTTCTTTTATTTTCTTCCATTCTTCTTTTTCACCTCCTTAGTGACAAACCACGGGATGTCGCGAACGATTATGGAATTATCCTCCAGATTGTAGTGCATCGCCTTGTAATGCCTGGCAGGAGCTCATCCGATATGTATGGTGTACCAGAAGATACAAACTATATAGAGTGCAGTGACAGATAAAATCAACTTTAAATGAACAGAACGGATTTGTGCAAAATTTAGGGGTTTATACATCCTATACATCGATTAATTGTGCATTTCTGTCCTCACATTATACATAATGAGTACAAATTCCGACCTTATAACGACTTGCTTACGTACTTCACAGACTAGATTTTGTTGGATGTTCTTAAAGGCAAACGCTGTAATTAACCAGACTAGTCTTTGAAAACTTACTAGTTTATTTACCAAAGCTAATTGCTGTGTATTTCGTCCTCAGACAAGGGAACCACAGGATAAATCTTGACCAACATATACAGAAAGTACAAGTTTTTGACCAAGTCCCAATAAACTCCAACGGAGCATCTACATGTTATTATTGATCCATTTTATCTGCGAATAAAATAATCAATTTCTTTATGAAAATCTCCAGTTTTCGGTTGTGATTTAAAAATAACCAGGTAATTGGACATGAATTTAAACTTTTCAACTGCATGAACAATTTTAAGTAGCTTTCTTTTTAATATGGTGTCATTACACCTCAGCCGCTGTCATCGGACCATGTTTTAGGAACTGCGTGACTGCAATTGTTCGTAAGTCATTGGGTGCCCTCCAGCTCTGTATTTTCAAATATTAGTGAGATCATTCTCATGAAGAGAACGCATTTTTAATTATTTAATTGGCATACACCCAACGAGTCCTTTATTTGTCCATTTAAAGCCTGATTTCTTTATTATGAGGCGAAGGCGGTAGATCTTCCTTGAAATTCCATTTGGCTACTGTAGTCGCAAGTAATATTTCTGGCTCTATTAATAAGAAGAGCCTTTTCTATTTTGTCATAGACACCTCCAGTATCCACCACTAAAAGTCTATTTCCAGAATTAATGCGTTTATAAATACCCAGTTCATCAGCGATCTGCCAGTCTTTCCGAGACTAACTTAGGTTTCATCAATACATACAAATTGCTGTCCACATTCCCTCACTTCTGTTATTACATAAGCTGGTTATGTCTAAATAAAATAATGAGAGGGCTTTCAATTGCCACCTTTCTTACGCTCCTACAAGTTTTCATATAAAACAGGGATTTTATCCCACGTAAAAGAGAGAATTTACCCAAAGAAAATGTTTTCTTTCACAGTGGTAAGTAATTTACACACCGTTGGTACTCGTTTCTCAAGAAATAAAAATCATGCATTAATCTTTCTATAATTACCGCATAAAAGCCATTGAATTGCATAACCATATCCTGGTCTAATTTACCTTCTTTTTCCAGGAATGCTGAATACACTGTTCCTTCTTTCGTAACTTTCTTCTAGCCACAAATTCTCTTTATTGTAGACGGTGAAACACCAGTATAATATACAGCTCGTTGGGTAGCTTGTGACACTGGATATAAGTACTGTTTTAACAGATTCTTCATCACATTCATCTATAACACTACTGATAATTTCACGCCCTTCCGAATACACTATCTCGCACTTCTTATATTTATACATGGTGAGAAAAAGGGCATATTTTCTTAAGGCACTGAAATACACTGCACCTAGCTATGCAAAGTGGGCTAGGTTACGTTAATAATGCTGAATGTTTACTGCATAGCGCCTTGTTGGATAACTAGATTAAGCTTCCCCTCCCCGCAAATTTCATGCCGCGGGGCACAAGAGCGCAAAACACAACTTATATATCTCGTAAGACTTTTATTCCTGACTAAATGTTTCATCATTATTTCCATGCTAGAAAAACGACAGGTTAATTGGGCTATATTCCTTAGCATTAAATTGGTCTGAACGGCCTTGCTATGGAATAAAGCCTACTTTTCTAATTCTCCATGGCTTAGGCACACATATAGGTAAATGCAGGACTCACCAAGAAGATGTAGAAAAATATTTTATGAAGTGAATCTGGGCCTGTCCATAAAAATACAACCAAGGTTCTGTTCCCTCGCGCTGATTTAAATGTATACATATAACTGATATTTTTAAAACATGCCCTATTAATTGAGGGAAGCTGTTTACTTTGGTTCTGACAAACACAGTTCCAATGTCGCCCAGTCTTGGAGTATAATTCTAAACCCTAGATTGGCTGGGCACTTTACCCACAATTAAGTTTGGCTCAACTACTGAAAGATTCCTTATGAGTTAGTTGTTCATAGCCCGCCATTGTAGCATGCTATTAACGTGTCTGCCCCCAAGAAGTCCAGAGTTGTAATCTCGGTCAGGGTGAGTTACCTGGATAATGTTTCTTCTCCGGAGTTTTCCTTTGCCTTGAAATACGAATGTCGGGTAGCTCTAAGCTATATGGACCCTCAAATTATTTGATCATCACTTCACTCACTTCATTCATTGGCCGATATGCCTTAATATTGGAGGAAGTAAATATCAAAATAAATAAAAATACATTAGTTGTTCATATTCTTGCCAGCAGTATATGATTAAGACAGTATTTCAGTGAATCTTTGCACACAATCAAGGGAAAAAACTAGAAGTGAAGGAATAACTATCAAAACTCCCATATCGACATAGTTGTGTCGAGTTTAACGACACATGCAGATAATTCTTCACCCCCTCACCTAGAAAGCCCAGTGATTATGTAATGGTTAGGTCATTCTAGTACCAGACGTAGTGCAACTCTTTGATTGAGGCGTATCCGAAGTATGTCAAATCGGTAATAGGTCGTTTCCTGGTTCGCTGTTATGTTCACGAATTATTTTATAGTTCCCCACATGGAGTGGTAAAACCAGTTGCGTAGAGCCCATGTTTGTTTACCTGAAGTTTGAACCTTTGTGGAGGGAAAAATAATATTACTGTCTAGGAAAACTGCTTACATTTTATGTCGTAAGTCTACTACTTCATTTCGCTTGCGACCATCTCAATCTTCATTACAATGGGGCTATTTTTTCAAGAACCTACGAAAACCTGAATACTTATAACGGAATTTAAGTTACATTCCATTTAAAAGACAAGGTTTTTCTAACTAAATGGATTGACCTACTTAGAACCGTTTTTTAAATTTTATCCTTTAGTAGTTCTGCTTATCTTTTAATAACCCCTAAACTATAGGTCTAAATACGGCTTTGTAAGACTCTTAAAGCATTTGACGATTTCAGTATGTTGTCCTACAAATATTATCTAATTATCAAAGTCTTAAGTCTCAGAAGTATTGCGGTTTGTATTCGCTATAGCTGAAAGTTGAACACGTACAAGGTGCCTGTATAGGATCTTTAAAAATAACTTACGATAAACTAAAAGAACCCAAAGGTGCCAACGGTACTTAAATGTGTATTGCCTCTTAACTATTCATATCAAAATTTTAATTCCAATTACATATTTAAGTAATGAGTAAGGCATTCATATTATTACTTCAGTTACTTCAGAAAGGAGGTGTCTATCTTTTTACCTCAAATTGTGTTTGAACACTAGCTTGAAATGAATAATAAGATATATTGCACTACAGGGTTGGCTTAGTTTGTGTAACATACAACTATTATTCCTTAAAATAGTTACAAGTTTTTGCATTAAAAGTAGAAAATATTCGTGATATGAAATATAAAATGTGAAGCACTATATGGATAAAGTGAGTCTTGTTGCAGTCATGCGTTTTTAGATTATATTACGCTGTATAGATTATTAAAAAGCTTGTTCAGATCTAAAATGGACACAAACAACACAAAAGAATTGTGACAGGCAAACCTTTTGCTTTATTAATATAGTGTGATGCATATAAACCTGAGAATAACGTTTTGAACCAATAATAGGACACACGTGTAACTATGTGAGAATATAATATACAATTGTATTTACATCTCAGAGAAAATTTTGGAAGTGTTCTCCACCAGCATCTATGGATCGTTGGTCCCATTTTCTGTGATACGACAGTAGACACTGAAGTTTATATGGGTATCTTCAAGACATTTGTGGAGCAGCTGGATGATATCGAATTTTGAGAGGTTATTTCCAGGAAGATCGAGCAACTTATTATACATCTAATGACACCATGGGACATATAATCAGTTTCTTTGATAATCGAATACTCTAAAAGGACTGTGGCTCCCCAGATCCCTAAACTAACCTCACCGGATTTTTTCTTGTGGGGGTATCTAAAAGTAGAGTGTACACGAATAGACTACGGACAAATTGATTTTCTAAAGGAATCCATTCGAACCGAAATAAGTAACATTGACGAGGATACTCTTCGTAAAGCTTCGGAGAATACGGTGAGATGCGTGAACACATGTATAGATGCTAGCGAAGGACACTTCCAACATTTTCTATGAGATGTAAATAGTGTAATGCAATCTCCCAAAATTAAAATATATAGTGTTTAACGCCCGCTTTTACTACATGTGGCACTGCAGGTGAAATCTCCCAATTGTGTCTCATATTCCCCCAAAGTTGCACGCGTGTCCTATTATTGGCTCAAAACGTTATTGCCTATTGAAATGGTTCAGGTTTATATATATATATATATATATCGCACTATATAAAGTGATCTAACATAATATATTTTTGCCTTGGTGTTCAAACAAAAAGAAAGGGGTTTCTATACAAATTCTAGACATTAGTAGTCTCGATGATCTTGGATTTTATCAACTACAAATACACGTATCGGAAAAATTCAAGGGTACTAAACAGATCGACAGGTGTCCTTTCAGTGACAGAGAATTCGCGCCAAGAACTGTTATTTACGAGACGTTCGATACGATACAATTTACAAATTCGTAACTGAAGACACCTGTTCACTGCATAATTGTACCTAACATAGGCAGCAATTATAGCTCAGACATTCGAGAGGTCTGTGTTCGATTCCCGTTCCGACCTACCTGTCACGTGGGTTTTCTCGGGTATCTTTCCATGTCCCTAGGCGAATGCTGGGTAGGTTAATTACATCCTCAGAATTTTCTGTCCCTCAAGTTCACCTTCCCTATCTTTTCATGTAATCTATCATCTAGTCCCTTATTTCAGGGTGGAAGTGTTGGCGGGAGTCTCGGCGGTCCATGGTAGGTTGATATGCTCTGAAGAAAACGCTTCCCCGTTCTCCGAACCTGCGTGTTGCCTGTTTCGGGTCCACGACAGGTGGGATGATGATTTTTCTAAGCCCACCGCAGGAGAGCTTTTATCTGGTCAAGTGTAGGAACCTCGAGCTCTATAATGTAGTGACTTCTTAGGGTCGGCCACCTTCAGTCTCCTCTCACCTCATCCTTCCTCCTGGGCACGCCCCACTTGGGGAAAAGTTAAAATAGATCTAGTCTGGTCGACGGGCCGAATCCCCTCCGAATATCCATTACTACTGAAGACTTTAATGAAGGAAAATTGTCAAAATTTCCATGTGTAAGTTGATCTTTGAATAAACATGTTTGCATTCTGAAAGTTCTAATTTTATGACAAATGGTGTCAATCAGCTTGTTCTCCCCTACTGGGTAATATTTAAGGCATATAAATACGAATCTACCCTTGTTTATTGTGCAAAGGTGCCTGTGGATAATATTTCATGTTCATAAACAAAGCTATTTCTTCGATTAATGCAAAAAGAAAAGAAAAAATTCGATTGAGGAACTTGTCTAGCGTGCAATACAATAAAAAAATGTCACTGTATACTGCATAGACCTCTGTTAAAATGTTTTGAATCGCTCTTTTATTATTTGCAGCAAACCTTCATCTAAAACTTAAATGTTCTTAAAAGAGCAAATTCCGAAACGAAAACGTGGCCATTAAAGTACTTGTTGAATAACTTTTAAATAGGTTGTTACTTACTTGAAATTTGACAATTCTCATTTAAGTTTAGCAATTAGTTTCGCCAACAGTGACGCCGTAGGTTGAAGCATGTTTATTCTTCCTTTCGATATTGCCAAAAATATAAATCTTCTTCCCATTAAGAATTCAAAGACATTTTGAAACGAAGGAGAAATTATAATAGCTGCTGCGCTATCTGCTATGTACTGCTTAACTCCTCTGCGCTGAGAGAAGAGAGAATAGAAAGAGGGAGGGAGAGAGAGACAGCTAGAGAGATACAGTATGTTATTCCTTATCAGTTGTACACATGCAGTCGCAGTGGCCGCTACCGTGAGGAAGGCATTGCATCACCGACGAGCCCCAGCGTTAACCCTCGAGTTGGAAAGCCCGATTTTAAGGCTTCTCATAGGAGTACAATGTACTAAATGTGGAATAGTAAACTAACCAAACATTTGTTGAAATTATAATTTTGAGACACAGCAAAGTTATTCTAGCAACTCAAAACAACAGCAGCTACTAAACGCACATTATTTACCACTTAGGCGCTTAGCGTAGTGCTGCACTTAGACATAGTTGCAAGCAATCACAAACAAAACACAACTGATCCGTTGAACAGAAATTACATCTGAACTGTTGATCCGTCACTCACAATTGAAGTGAACTAGGATCGAGCGTGATGTTTCAGGCGGTTTCGTCTTTGGCCCACATTGGGGATGTCCGGTTTCGATTCCCGCGTTTGACTAAAAACCAGCCTTTTAAGGCAGGATGATATTCTCCTGGTAAACTGTTCCTCTTCCGGTAGGACGGTCTTCGGTCTCAGGGCCGGTCTAATGAGCTGTTTCAGGACCATGTGGGTGGAGTGTAGGCTGCATTGGCATGCCGATGAATTTCCAAATGTACATAGTAGGACCCTGCCTTTTGCACTGTCATACTCCTTTGGTCTGCCGTCTTCCGCGTTGCTCTACTTAACTACCACTGACAACTAACTATTGACATCTAAACTTGAACTGACTGGATTGCCGCCGGGCACTGGTGAGTCCCTTATATACATCCTCAATACAAAGGGAACCTTCTGTGAAACGAATATTCTGCAGTGGGAATCACTTACACAATGGATATTGTTTAGCATGAAAAGCACTAAATTATCCGGGTAGCAGAGAGCCTATAGGCAAACTCCGACACCACGCGGTGACAATATAAAACAGAAAGGGGATAACCGATAAACCGAAGTGTGCTCGCAAATATTAACACTGCATATGCATTTAAAGCATGGTAGACCAGACCTCCAAAATTCTTTCAGTATGCAAATATGACAAATATAATCTACATACATTGTATAGCAAATAGCCATATACTGAGAAATATCTACGGTAGAAACATTAACATGAAGTGAACATATCATACCAATGATGAAGCCTGGGACTCAAGTATTTACGATAGTAAGTCGCCACAAACGGTGTGTCTCGTATGCGAGAGCCCCTAGTGGTTTACCAGGAAAATATATGGCTCAATTGGAGAATTTAATGTCATGAAGGCAAGTTGACCATGGTAGCTCAAAGGCTAAGAGCGACTGGATGGAAGCCAGGAATATTTATTTATTCATTCATTCATTCATTCATTCATTCATTCATTCATTCATTCATTCATTCATTCATTCATTCATTCATTCATTCATTCATTCATTCATTCATTCATTCATTCATTTACGTCATAACCTATCTACAGAACGACTAACGATTGTTATCTCATAAATGAATTCACATACAATAATCTCATTAATGATGAATTATTATAATATATTTTAATGCGCGGTCACAAAGAATTATACTTTTTATTAGTTCCCTTTAGTCTCAGCACTTTATCACTCACAGCATCCACAGTTTCCATTTCAGGACTTAGGTGGACTTGAAGGCTTTGATGTTGTTTTACGGTACATTTTGATCTGTCTTAATAATATGTAGCTATTCTCAAATCACGGTGTACGTCACTGTTGCGTATGTAACGGGGAGCACTTACAATTCCACTAAGTACTTTACTTTGAAATTTCTGAATCATTTTAACATTGAATTTGTTGCTGCAGCCCCATAACTGGATTCCATATGTCCACACAGGTTTCAGCACTTGTTGGTACATTTATTGCTTATTATGTGTTGAGAGTTTAGAACTTCGTCCAAGTAGCCAACAGAGTGTACTATATTTTATGTTGAGTTCTCCCTTTTTCTCTTTGACATGCTCTTTCTATTTCAATGTAACATCCAGTGTCATTCCCAAGTTTTTAGCTGAATTATTATATGGAACTTTCAAGTTGTTGATAATGATAGCAAGCGGAGTTACCTTCTTTTATATTTAATTTATATGAAATGATTTCAATTCCCTCAATTTAATACGCCACTTAGTTGTCCAATTAATTATTTTATTTGTGGCATTCTGTAGGTTACTAGTAGCTTTCTCATTATTCTCTTCAACAATGAGCATTGCTGTGTCATCTGCAAACGTACCCATCAGAGTGTTATTCACTCATGGAATATCTTGGGTGCACAGTAAGTATAAGCATAGGCCCTAGTACAGTGCCTTGTTCTACACCAGTTGTTATTCGTTTGAATTCTGAGTATTCTTTTCCATGGCGGTCTACGAAATACCTCTCTGTAATATGTGAATTTAATACCTGTCAGTACTGCTTAGAAAGATCCCTGTTTAATTTCACCTCAAGACCGTTCTGTCAAACTTTGTCAAATAGTTGTGCTACACTAGAAAAGATTGCAGAAGATAGATTTCCCTCTTCAGAAGCTTTTTCAATAGAATTAGTAACTATATGAACTTGATCGATGGTAGAATGGTTATGTATAAGGCCAAACTGATGAGCTGGGATCAGTTATCTGGTCTCTAAAACCGTAATTATTCTCGTTAGTAGTAGTCTCTCAAATATGTTTGACATATGGGGAAGTAAGGATAGTGGCTGAGATGGTGTGACTTGTGTTTGTACCTTTCCGGTTTAAAAAATTATTTGTGACGTTTTGCAGTGCTTCGTTACATACTAAAGCTTAACATACGTATCTATTATATGCTTTAGGTTTTGATATGCTACGTCCGGAAGAATAATTTAATGACCAAAATAACAGTTGAATGGCATAAGTATTTAGGCGTAGGATTTTATTAACATTTAAGTATGCAAATACTAGAATGAAGTGTTTTTTTAATATTAAGTTTACTATTATCAGTTTCAACTTTAGTACTTTGTTAAACTTTGGATGCTGGTGGGGTACATTCACTAATTGGATTAAGAATATGTTTCCTTATTCGTTATCAAGTGCTAATATCAGTCGCTTTCATTCTAACAATTTTAATATTCAGTTAGGTTACTAATTATGGCATCTAGAATGGTAATTCTTTCTCGAAACTGGTATTATATTGTATGATCTACCCTTGAACAGCTTTTGTTAAAATTAATTTGGGAGAATCTATGTTACATTTTATTTTTTTAAAGCACGCTTTCAAAATAAAATATTGTTGGTAGAGAAATTCGTATATTATAATATAGGAGATATTTCTTGCAGTCGAATAAACTGTACGGTCCTCAAAAGAAATAAAGATAGAAGCCCTATAAATAATTGCCTTGGACTCATCCTTGAAATTCACTGATTTTAAAATATAGTCGATATGACAACAATGCCCCGTAACTGAGATATGGTGAAATCGTGTAGGTATGATGTAACCCTTGATCAGAGTCCATTCCGTTCTAGCTGATGGAGGTATTCACACTGGTCGCTCCACGTTGAACAATGGACAGCCAAGCATCATCACATCAACCTCATTTTCTTTCATAACATAAAACCGCTGTCACCAACAGCTCTGTTGAACAATTGCTTGTTTCGGGACAACATAGCGACCACTCCTATAGCTATGGAACGGTTCTGACGTAGTCCTTGGTTTACGTTCGCTCTCAATTCTAAATAAATGAGGGTCATGCTGGCAGAATATGGTGCTCCATTTTCTTTCGTGCTTGATTGTGAATGATATACAACGAAGCACAGAAGATAACAAGGAATAAAGCTACTAGATGTCTCGTTTTCCATCTGGATGAATTCTTGTAATCAGACATGAAACACACCGTTTTTTCCAATGTGTCTTCAGCTAAATTTAGTTCATAACTTTGCAGGTAGTTCTCAAACCTCAGAGGATTTGCATATTATAACTCTGAGAAATAATGCATTTGAGAACACATTCCAAACATTGGACTGTTTCCTTTCCTATAATTTTGCTTTGTCATTCTAAAACTCTCTCACTCTTAAAACGTTTATCTGCGTATCCCTGTGTGACTTGGTAGTTTACAGCTCTTTTCTTGTACGATTTTCTATTAATTGTTTTACCCTGTTTATTTCTTGACATTTTAAGCCAAGTTTCACGATGTTTTACCGTAGACCAGCTCTGAATATTCTTCCTTACTGAACACCGATGTGTTTAAAACAGTAAAGTGGCTGGTCATGCCAGTTTACCAGACTTCTCATTTCCCTTCAATGCCATATCGACATGGTACCCAGATGAGCTAGAGACTATTCCTTTTTAGCAAGCTTGAAAGAGTTTTAAGGCAATTTAAGGCAGTTCGACATATAACATTTAAGAACCTAGCTGTGCTTAGCCCTCTGATAAATTAAATCCTTTTTTCACCATTATAGCCCCTTCTTACATTTCATTGAATAAAACCATGCAGTTCCGTTTGAAAAAGTGTAGCATACTCACTCAAGGGAAAGGAGTTTTCACGCTTTGATGTTAAGCCCCAACACGGACATAAGGAAGATCGAAACTTCGAATGGCGAAACCTGGTCTACTCGCTGTTCCAGAGCTGAGAACGAAATTGATTTCATTGACTACAAGAAAAATGCACAGGTATAAATATCTACATATTTTGTTTATTAACGACAATGTTTATTACCAGGGTCATATCAGCACCTCTGGTGTGCCGTAACTTCATCCCTCTGGAGTTATTTTATATGCCAGGTGTTTTATTTTACTCTTTGTTTGCTGTAGTTTCACACATATACACTATACACATAAACTACCATACCCAAGGCGGGACTCGAAACCGCGACCCTCTACGCGACGGAACGCTAGAGACATACGCTCCAACGACCATGGCTACGAGGGCCGGCCAGAGCTTATAGCCATCTGTCCTGGCGGGTTTGAACCTGCGACCTTGGGATCAATAGATTTACAGCTTTGCTATTGTTGAGCTAAATTACATTCTTCTTTGTCTCCTTTCTTCTATAACTGCCTCATCCCCTGTTTCTCTCTCTCCTCCTAAGTTTCCTCTCTCTCGGCCACTCTTCTTCATCGTCCTAACATACTACATATCTCTATTCTTCACATGTGATGCTTTCAAAAGTGGCAATAAAACTGATTTTCTTTTCTCTTCCGGCAATGAACTTCACAACATATATAAGTGGTTTACTAACACTTATATATGTTTATATTATTTTTCTACTTTATTGATATTATTATATTTATTATATTTATATTATTTATATTTATGTATATTATTTTTTATATTTGATTTACTATTATGCACTTTCTTGGTGTAGTAAGCCATAACATATACAACTGCTATTTCCTACGGAAACTGCTTTTCTTGCTCTAATACAGAAGCAAGAGTTGTATGACGTCTGAAATATTGGATAGAATACTAACACTCCCCACATGGCAACTTTGGCCTTCGGGGTAACCTCGCCCCGCCACGTGATGACCAGATCCATTTCTCAGGTGGAGGGACTCAGAGGGCGGGTGACGGTGAGGCGAGAGGACCTACAGCTTATACCGTGGGCATAGGGGACACTTCACATATGCTAGACAGGGGTGAAGGTGTAGATAGGGCCGACTTAAAATCACCAGCCTCAGAGACGGAAATCGAACTCGGGGCCCTTAGCACGGTAGCCACGAACGAAACCACTGTGCTACCCGGGCGCCCCCCGTCGAAATATTTATCCTATGAGAACTTATAATAATATGCTGGTGAGAAACGTAAAACTATACTATACTATAAACATATGGTAAAATATTCTTATATTTCTTGGTCATTCGCTGCGTTTTGCAACCAATACAGACCCTGTTGACAAAGTCTTGTTTTCCAGTTTTCGGAGACTGGCTTCACTGCGAACTGCTTCATTAAAACGGAAAGAAAAGTTTCCTCTGATTTGTTCGTTCTTTTTCATGAACCTCACACTGAAGATGAGACATTCCTCAATCGTATCTTTGCTTGAATTAGCCACTGCTTTACAACACAAACAGCGTTTGACATTAATAACATCAACTAATAATAAACGAAAAATCTGGTTTGCTTCTATTACATAAGAATACACTTGTTCTATCGAATGACACACTAATAACCCGCGAAATATCCGGCTTGCCGCTATAACATAACACTTGCCTTGCTCTGTCGGAAAACTGAGAAGCTAATGCAGCCAAAAGCATACGAAGGGGGAAAATATCCCTCTCAACCTATATATAGTTTTTTATTTCTGTTTTTCGGTTTCGAAAAGTGAGTTATTTCAATTTAAAAATTACCCGATCGCGAGCTTTGGTCCAACCTGTACACATACAAATAAGTATTTGAAGAAAATGTTTTATCTTCAAGGTCGTCCAACATTATGGACCTTTTAACTTGAGACAGTACAATATCTAGGCACTGTAGAAAGAAACATCTTGAATAAAAGTCGCTTATATTTTGGGGGAAAGTAAATACCATTAGTCGTCTTTTATTTGGAAGATGTTGTGATGATCATTTTAGGGTCAATTCAGTTTTTTTTAATGGGGACCTAGCTTTTTAACAACTAAACAACTGTTACATAAAGCACGTGGTAGTTGTTCTTACATAAACGGAATTAACGACGAAAGTTCTGAACGGTTGTCCCATACAATTCCGTGCAGCATGTTAGGAGGCAAGAAACACTGTCCGTTTTGTTTACTTTCCGCGGTAGGACAGTTTCCTTGTATCTATTATTAGTGTACTTGCAGCCGCATTGAGTACAGGTGGATCCACTGACAGTACTATAATTAGAGATCACCAAGTAACAAACGTCACTTCCATTCAGTTTGTTCGGCATTTGGAAGCACACTCAGTTGACTACGGGTTAAAATGGACCGACTTCCTCATCCAGAAAAGGATGAAATGATTCTCATTTACGGGGAGTCTAGGAGAGATGTGGAACAGGCTATTCTTATGTATGCGGAGAGGTTTCTTGATAGAAGAGCTCCATTAAGAGCTTTATCTTATCGTGTGAGAAAGCAATTCTCTGAAGAAGGAAGTGTCCAATCAAAGAAAAGGAGGTGCAGAAAAATAGTTGCCGATGGAGTTACGGAAGTTGGGTTGGTAGCTGCAATGAATTACAACCCCCATATCAGTTCTCGCGAATTAGCATCAAGTGAGGGAATTCCAAATGCAGTTTTCTCAGAATGTTGAAACGCCATAAATTCCACCACTACCAGGTGTCATTACATCAAGAACTAAATGGTGACTATTTTCTGAATAGACTGGGGTTCTCTAGGAGGGCACAAGACAGACTGAGGATTAACAACAACATTTTACAGTTCGTGTTGCTTAGTGACGAGTGTACTTTCACAAATCATGGTTATGTAAATCGGCACAATATGCCTAATTGGGTATTGGAATGTCCACATTGGTTACCAGAAGTGACACATCAAAAACTTTGGTATGTTGATATGTGGTGTGGGATTTTGGGAGACAAGTTAATTGGACTCTGCTTTGTTGGTGGCACCTTAACAGGTGAAAAGTACAAAAACTTTTTAACGAATGAGTGGCCACTTTTGTTACAAGATGCCTCATTGTCATTACAAACAAAGTCACAAATGTGGTACCAGCATGATGGGTGCTCTGTACACTATGCACGTACTGCTAAGGAGGTTTTAAGTAAGAATGGATGGGACGCGCAGGTCCCACTAATTGGTCAGTTCGATCTCCTGATCTTACATCACCAAGATGCTTTCTTATGGGGCTACCTAAAGGAAAAAGTGTATTGTGGAACCCGATAACTGACAACATGGAGGTGCGCATACGAAATGCTTATTCCAGTATTGAAAAACGGAAGATCAGAGAGAGGAGAATAGGAGCTTTGAGGACAGAAAACTGTGATGAATTTATTCATTTAAAATAGCAGCACTTCGAACCTCCGTATTGCTGGAAAAAAATAACTCCATTTTCCCTTGCTGCAAGAGAGCCAAGCAAGGTTGGACTAGGAAAGAGAGAGGAGTATAGGCGCTTTGAGGGAAGAAAACTATGATGAATTTATTCATTTAAAATAGCAGCATTTCGAACCTCCGTATTGCTGGACAAAATAACTCCATTTTCCCTTGCTGCAAGAGAACCAAGCAAGGTTGTACTAGGAAAGAAAGAGGAGTATAGGCGCTTTGAGGGAAGAAAACTATGATGAATTTATTCATTTAAAATAGCAGCACTTCGAACCTCCGTATTGCTGGAAAAAATAACTCCATTTTTCCCTTGCTGCAAGAGAACCGAGCAAGGTTGGACTAGGAAAGAGAGAGGAGTATAGGCGCTTTGAGGGAATAAAACTATAATGAATTTATTCATTTAAAATAGCAGCACTTTGAACCTCCGTATTGCTGGAAAAGAATAACTCCGTTTTTCAGTTGCTGCAAGAGAACCGAGCAGGGTTGTACTAGGAAAGAAGTAAGCTTTACAAACAAGCTTTCAATAGCACTCCAAAGGTTCAGTCAATTGCCTTTCATTTGATCTGTCTTTTAGAGGAATCGTGGACAAACATTTTCAAAGCTACTCAGCAATCCACTTGGTATATGGTCTAATCGAAAACTCCTTGAAAATCTTGCAAATCATTGGATATTATAAAGGCTTCTCTGTATCTCTTTCATTAGTGAACAAAGCGATGACCATCTTTGATCTCTATGTGAGGATTTTAAAGACAATTAAATGTATATACAGAGAAGCAACAAATTTCCAAAGTTACCCAATTATTCGTTTCAATTTCTCTAAAAGAAATTGATTTTGTTCTTACTACTCAGCTTTATTATAATGCATGTTTTAAGGGCGTAATTATATTTATATTACTAACTAAAAGAAAGTGTCCGTCGTGACATAGTAGATTAGAGCATAGTGGTATGGTTTCCTTCCATGGAATCACCGTGAGTTCGAACATATTCTTAGAGAGCGGTTGTTGAAATTGGAAGCGAGTAACGCGAGGAATTTAAGGAACCAGAATAAGATATAGTCTCTGGGATCCTTAAACCAAAATTCAGGTCGGGAGTAAAGCAAATTTGGGTTGAACTTATCATTTCCTGAACTTATTGAGAAAGAAGTACATTTTGTTAGACGGATTTAAGATAAAATGTTAGCATATTTACATTGTCCCATTAGAATAGTGAGTACCTATTTAATCCATTCATTTAAGTTCATCTGTTCTCATGCCCATACCCCTAGTGCTGTTGTAAAATATGGAGATATTGAATTTGAAATATAAGACATGCGTCCGTAAAAGTAAAAAATTCTAAAATATGTTGAACTGACTTGAAATATTTATCACCTGTAGAACATATCAAGAATTACGGCATATTATACGTTACCTCAAAAGTTTTTGTAATATATGTTTTATTTATAATCAATCGCGCTCCATGCACAAATATAAAATACACATTGTGTCAATTGATATATTATATTTGCCCAAAAATTTACTCATATTTTAAATTTTAAAAGGACACTTATTTCCTTGTCTAGGTAATGAATAATTTCAATTGGTAAAGATGGTTTTGCAGCAAATTATTGGGCTCTACCACCTTTGCCATCTTGAGTCATGGATTATTTTTAGTGGTGAACGTACTACTTGATGCTTTTAAATAATTCTACAAGTCTTAACTTGCATAGTATATGAATAAAGTTTCAAAATTTTAAAACCTGGGAATTAAAAATTGAGGTACGCAGGACATTTTAATAGTTAAAATGCAGAGAAACTGTGCCTGGAAAAAGTAGTCTTAAAATGTCATACGGTGGTTCATCTCACACAATTTAGCTTTTTAAATCACACAATGAAAACTAATTGCAAAATTCCTTAGTATAAACTAATAATCGATACAGGATATATGGATTCGTCAAATATACTATAGGGTGTAACAAAACTGATAGATCAAGTAGTTATAATTCTGATAAGTAACCGCTACAGAATTAATAAGCTACTAAAACCAGAATAATTATACTTATGAATATCTAAAGTAGAGTAATTAGGTATTAAGTTGTAGGTTTTGTAATAAATTATAGTATAATTTGGCTATGGGTACCAGGTCATAAATATAGATAATTAGCGGCAGCTGATTTTGAGGCAAATCCATAACATTAGCTAAGATGGTTACGCAAATGAAGGGTTACTGGTATTCAGGTTTGTCAGATTAGGTTCAGTAGTATCGCTTAGGATTCTTGAAATGTGAAGTAGAATGTCTTACAAATAATAATTTATTCATCACAATGTGTACATATGGATTAGTACACTGTTATAGTTCTTGTCTAGTGCGATAGTCTTTTTCGTAGATCGTCAGTGAATGAGTCCTTGATTGGCATGAAAGTATGTGATACTCTCCGTGAAACTGATCACAGAGAGTGCAGTTACATAGTTCTGAAGCCAGGTGGTGTCCTCGTTGTCCAAAGATCTTGTGATGACATCATGTGCCGCGGTTCTCGTGTATATGTGTCCTAGCTCGATGTTAGGCTTCTTCCATTCTCCGGTGTTCATGGCTGGTGTTAGAAAGAAATTCGAATCTATGTTTGCAGTTTTTCTTTCTTTATTCTGATGTGTTCATCATAAGCTGGGGTAGCTTGAAGGCAATATCTCTGTCTCATCTCTTTTATAAGGTAATCTGTGTCCACCAGGAGGTACCTTATCCCTGATTGTGCTAATGTAGATACTTGGAGGTCTCTCGCGAGGAAGACTGTTTTCTATGCCTCGAGTCTCCTCATGTTCGCAGTTGTTACGTGAGCCCATATTTTGCTGATCTTATAGCACCCGATTGGAACGATTTTGATGTGCTGCGCCCCCAAAGAGCTTCTGGATCTTCTTGATGTCAAACATGGTCTTTATCGCTGCAGAAAGCCTCTCCTCTATATGTTTAGTGAAGGTTCTGCCTATTACCTGCAATGTAAGTCCCAGATACTTATAAGAGTTGGCAATTTCCAGCTTTTCTGTTCCACGTAGTGAGATATCAGTTTTGGACATAGTTTTAGCTTACGTCGCATCTCCAACTCTCCCGAATTGCATATTAAGCATGAATCAATTCCCTGGCTACCTCCTACCACCTCCGTCAAATACCTTGGAGTAATGCTGGACACTAGACCTACTTGGCGAGCCCATATTGATCGACTTATCTCGTTGGCATCAGGACGACTTTCAAAACTTGGCCCGCTACTTCACAGACACACTCCTCTTGGGATTGAATGCTCTCTTTTTCTCTACAAATCTCTTGTCCGGCCACTTATCACATATGCTTCCCAGCTATGGGGTTCGGCTAGCAACACTCATCTCCGAAGGCTATAGGTCCTGCAAAATCGATTTATGCGCATCGCCACGGATGCCCCTTGGTACGTAAGAAATCAACAACTGCATAAAGAACTTGGTCTCCTTCCTCTTCACCAGTACATACGTCAGATCGCCTCCCGCTTCTTTTCAAACCTGCCAGATGTTCCAGGAGCTGTGATGTACGACATCGGCGTACGAACCCGCCAGCCCACGCACCTGAAGAGACGACTCCCACAGGATCTCCTCCTTAGTGACTCTGATTGAAAAAACTATGAATATTGTTTCACAATGACTGTTGTTCTTATCTCTTTGATTACTTGTTTGTTTTAATTAACTTACTTATCTCTTGTTTCACAGTGTTAAGAAGATAATAGGAGCCAACTTGGTTTTCCTTACATGTTATTATATAGTTCATAGAGATTCACTTAGCCAACAAGGATCTGTAAAGTATGTACTGCTGATCGATCATTGAATAAAATAAAAAAAATTATTACTTAACATAAAAATATTTCTCTTGAGTTTCAATTTTAAAATCATGTTTCCTTATAATGTAAGATTTTTAACGGAAATAAATGAATTTTCTCTCAGCTCCAGATCAGAATACGGCCAGCTTTCATGAACAATTACGAGGTTACGTCTGCTAGCTGTTAGGAAAACACATTATGAAATATGGAGAATTAATTTATGGAAAATGGAATATCAGTAAACACTTACATAAATCATATTCTAAACGATAATAAGCATGTTTGCTAAATAACAGTTTCATAACATTTATATCTCTTGTTAAGTATGGTTTTATATAATGCATTTGCAAGGACGCCTAAATAATGCCTGTTTAACGTTCCCTTAAGGAGCCTTTATAATCGAGCAATCCCTTCAATATCGGAATCCGATTCCGTAAAATGGGGTTCGCTGACTTAGCACTGTCCTCGGCCTAATGGACTTCCCTTTTTCACAGTAAAGCCTGCAAATGCCCATGTTAGGAAATGAAAAGAGGCATCAAAATATATTTGGAATTTAGAAACGAATGATAGAACCTTTGCTATCTGTTAAAGAATAGAGCTCAAGAGACTTATTCTTGTTGCCACATCTCAGGAGGAAGGGAAGCAGTGAAGGAACCACAGAAGACGAGACTGCTGGCATACATACCACAGAGGCGCACCAAAGTTCCTAACAGTTCCTACCTTTTAGAGCCGTTCCGCTGGTTGAGCTGCTTAGAGAGGGTGATGAACGACCCGTGAAAGAAGCAGCCTCCTAGTGAAAATGGGGAATACTCTCCCAATGTTGCTTGCCACGAAACGAGGAACCTCACTTTTAAGAGAGAAGAGGAAACAAAATACAAGAGGAATGGCGGAGAGAAAATCGTGGCAGACGAGAACAATCCCAGCATCTGCTTCCCAATAAAGAAAAAAACATGAAAAGCTCAAGGTCTCTTTGAGCAGTTGTCCTGAATCGAATTCAACCAATATGCAAGCTATACGGAGTCTACTCTCAGAAGCTGCAGCAAGTAATTCTTGAAGTTAGTGTTACACTGTTAAAATTTCTATTCCAGACAATTCATTGAAAAATCTCCAGCATATATTCCTACAGTGTGGTTAAAGAGATCCTCGAGTTCACCAAGAAAGTACATGTTGTGCTCAAAACTTCTTAGGCTATTTCAACTATAACCAAATAAGATGCTCAGGGGGAAGCGTCTATGGCCCACATTCGGGAGGTCTTGGTACCTGAACTTCTCCATTTCTGAACTTTTTAACCCATTTGTTTCTGAAGGTTGCAATGCAAATACGGGAAAGGAAATTGTATCCCCGAAATGCCCTGTGCATCCACTTCACCTCTTTTCGTTTTACTTCACCTCTCATCCTGGTTGGCAATTTCAGGTTCTGAGTGTTGGCGGGAGTATTGTCGTGCATGGCAGGGAATTTGCTCTCTGTAAATCCCCGTCCTCCGCGTCACAGGGGGTTTGAGGATTCGTCCCCTTCAAGTGGATGTGTAAGCCCACACGGGAGAGGACAGGCAGTTGTTCGAGCTACCACTTTGAATTTTCAATTTGCACATGTTAGACTACGCATCTTCTCAGAACCGACCAACCTTGTATCCTCTTACCTTACCACATTTTTCAAGGGGGCGCTCAGTCAGTGGTATAGGGACAGAAGATCTATATATAGGCCGAGGTGGTAAGATACCCTCCAAATAAGGTCAATAGAATCATAATGTTATCTCAACTTTACAGGTGCAACCATTAAACTCAGACGTATCTAATATATGTTGGTTACGGAAATCTGATATTCTGCAATTATGAAGTAGTTACATACAAATATGAAGCACCAGCGCAGGTACTTTTAATCATAAACAAGTAATATCAAGCATACTAACTACAACTAAGCATGTAGCTGATATCTAAGGTATGAAATGAACAGCGATGTTAATACAGCGAGATGAGGAATATTTAGACCTATAAGTTACTTATAAGTAACTTCCAGCAGTGTTCTAACACGTAGTACGCAGATAGCCAATGTATCCATGCTCAGTGGAGTATATGGAATCGTAACTATATTTCGCACAATGGTTTATCTTAGTAGGGAAATAATAGTAATAGATTAGGGTAAAACTTTTGATAGATTATTTCCAAAAAACTTAGGAAAATAATGTATAGAAGAGGTTTTCCAGAACACCTGATAAGAGTAATTCCAAGTTCAAGTTGTGTAACATATATGAATATCATTCACTAATAGTGACAAGCAAATTAAAATAAATCAAGTTGTTAAACAAGGCTACCCAATAACCTCAGTGTTGTTTAGTATGTGTACATATAGACGATGTCATAGGACAAGGACATGAACACCTAAGTGTAAGTTTTATTATAAATAACAAGGCTTTAGACACAATATCAGACGATCAAGTAATATTTAACAATACGGAGTGTGATCTACAAATAGCAGTACGCATATTAGAAGGAATAGTCAGCAATTACAACACGCGAATTTCACAGAAGAAAATAAAAGTAATGGCGTTCCAAGTGACAAACTTTTAGCACTACGATAAGTTAAACCCCAGATAGTTAACATAATTACATTAAAAGAAGCAAATACTATAGTGTGCGGAACCATAAGAACTTTGAGAAATAAAAAATTAGAAGTAAAATAAAATTCTATAAAACAATGGCAGTTTCCACGTTAACTTATGTCTGTGAGAACTGGAAACTTATAAGATCAGGTAGAAGAATCAGATAGAAGATAGAAGATCAGATAGAAGCAGCCGAAATGAAGTTTTTACGTTTCGTAGTGGGATATAAGATTTTTGGATAAAATATATAATGAGACAATTCTAATAAAATTAAATATATTCAACTTTAACGACAGAATAAATCAAATAAAAAATACCTTGTTAGAGCATATGGGAATGATGCCACAAAATAAATCACCACAGGCATTACTTCAATACCAACCTAAAGGTAGAAGAAAAGTTTGACGTGCGTGCGCCAGATGGATAAACTCTTTCTCTTGATATGGAAACAGATCAAAGGCCTAATTCCATGAAGTATAAGAAAAAGAAGTAATACACCATCTGCTAATTCCAGTTTCAGCTCTTAGCTGTTTGTAGAACTCCATTTGATTCTTATTTACTTACCCCTGTGCTTCACTCCCGTGTCTGTAACCGATCTATGATACTATGATACTATATGATATCAAACCGACACAAGACGAAATCATCTAGAAAATAGGCGAATCATCGTTGCAAAGCATGTATTTCAGGCATTCAGGTGAACGGTTTCCGCACTCCTTCCTTTGTGCCACTCACCTAGCCTTAAACTTTGTTCTTATGTTAATACGTGTGTATAAACACATATGAGACATGAACCCTAGCCAACAGCAGATTGGCTAATGCGGAGCTGGTGTGGTACATGGATAATAAGGAGATTATGCTAAGATCAAATAAAAAACGTTGTGAAAAGCCGGAAGCATCAGCATGTTTCCATGGACTTCAGTCTAACCTCTTCTTTTTTCATTCACTTATGTAAATGTATAATTCATCGAATGTATGAGGTATTACACACCTTACTGTTCGCCAAAGTAAAGAAAGACCCTGACAGGAATGTGCCACCCTAATACAGTGCGACAAGGAATTGAATGTGTGTGATAGAGAATGCAGGCTACACAAGGAGTAGAACCATTACAAATATGCGCATTGTTCTTCAATGCACTAAAACATAGAAGATTTATTAACAAAAATAGAAGGTGACAGGGTGTTTTTGAATGGGCTCAAAACCAACTGTCCCAAGTGTCTTAAACATCTACATGCAGGGCATCGAAACAATGTTTCACCCCCTGCACCTAATTACCCTGGGACTTTCTTTGCTGTGGCAAAATATATGTCTGTCGCAATAAGCCATTGTGCGTTTAGGAGTCAATCAGAAAAGACCAAAAACACGTTCTTTCATTGGGATGCGGAGTGAAGTACTCTGCTTATAGTTGCTGAATAGATGGTTCTCTTAATTAGGATAGTTTGATTGTGTGTACATAGTTTAAGAGCTTGTTTGATGTTTTTAGTACCATAGAAAGACTTTCCTGTTTAAATAAACTCCATAATTCAAATGCAGTGAAATTGTAATAGCGTTAGATGTACTTTTAGCATGCAAAAGTCATCATTCTGTTTGAGTACCTCTATTGAAATACAAAGAAGAAGAACGATGAAAAGGCCCGAAAGAAGTTTGTGTTGAGAGGTGTATGGGACATCCTATCTGTACTAAGGTCTCTCTATTCCCCTTCCCATGAATGCGGAATGGAATCGATTAGACTGTGTCTGTCACGTGCCTCAAGGTGAGTTTACGGAGCATCACGTGTCACTGGAATAACAGCAGCTTAGTCCCTGTATAATATATATTTCAGGAATAGAACTTCTATGTAGTCCTGTTTATAACTGACTTATAACTAAGGTGATCACCGCAGTGAAGCGAAACCAGTTCCCATCAGAAAGATATTAGGTATTAGATATATTAGAAAAATATAAGTGAGAAAGTTATTATCTTTTCTCTGATCGGATTGGATGGAAGCGGGGTGACAACCAACACTATTCCAGCCAATGGCGTCGAAGGTGATATGCTAAATATATGCTGCACGCAAGGTTCGGTGGTTTACTGGTGAAATATAGCTAATGTGCATGTATATTCGTAAATATCAGAGAAAAAATAAACCAAGTGTACACAAAAATAAAATATAGAAATAAAACCGAAAGAGTGCCCTACTTCCTCTTGATAAAACTAAACACATGGTAATGTGCGTACTAAATACTATAAAACGCTGTCATAATGAAATATTTTATTCTAAAGCACATGTTCTTTTTTTGAAAAAATATACTTATTTAAGAGAATTAATATGCTGTGTCTAATGTTTCACTGGTGGCCGGGATGCCACCTGCTGCTTCAGAAGACATGCCGAAGCAGTAGGCAGGTTCCTGCCGCGTGGAATAGCTACTTAACTACTAGTGCTCTGATTATCATGCAAATCATAATTACAATAATCACATACTTTCTCACCGAAGGTGTTGGACATGATGTCCTTGTGCTGCCACGCATATCTCACATCCTTGAAGAAAATTTCTGTTGACACACAATTCATTAACGCAGTAATTTCGCTTCTGATATAGTCTTTCAGTGCATCCAACGTATGTTTTTTTTAGATAACCTTTATTTTTAAGTTCTCCCGTAAATAAAAATCGCATATTAGGGATCCCGATGCCATAGTCCTTTACTAATGACCCTAAATAATTGCAGTGATAGACAATATCAGAACAGAAATTACTACAATTTCACAACATGAACAACAGCAACAGAAATTTCCTTCGATGGTGTGAGAAATGCGTGGCAGCACAAGAAAATAATTTCCGACACCTTCTGCGACAAAGGTATGTAATTATTGTAATTATAATTTGCACGACAAACCTAAGCGCTAGAACTTAAGTATATAGTATGGCATCAGCGTAATTACTGCGGCGGCATCACACTTACTGTCGCAGCATTAACTGCCCACCAGCCAGCCGGCCACCAGTGAAAAATAGCTCAGCATACCTAATAAGGTTGGTATTTAAGAGTAGAACCTGTATTAACCTTAGAATAGCTTGAGTTTATTACCCCAAAGTTTTTTTCTGAAAACTGTCTTAAGCTAGTGTAATTAAATAAGCTATGTATATCAGGACTTGACTCATAACACAAACGAATGACAATTTTAAAATGAATCACCTGGCAGAATGTAATACTTAGAGGGGTAAGCTGTAAACGAAGTTGATGTCGCTAAAGGAACAAATGACATTGTTTGTTCACGCATGCTCTCAGAGACTACCCTCGTCCATTAAAATACCTACTGTAGTGACTCAAATCAGTGAAAGCGGTTAGAATACGAACTAAAGATTTGAAATAATTCAAACTTATAAACTATTCTCGTCTTTCAGCTTCTCTAGCTACATAAATTCAAATCATATAATCACTTACTTTCTGTTAGTGTTCAGCGCCAATTCTTAATTAACACGCCACCAGAGCCGATGGGCACTGATTATATATGAATCTACACTGACAATAATTCAAAAAGAAATATTTGGAAAGGAAAATCTCCACGCCTAGTATTTCTCTGGTATTTGCAAATTATGACAACTAAGGCAAAACCGAGGGGGATGGTTCTGTTAGTTTCGTCTGTAGGCCGCATTCAGGAGGCCAGGATTCGACTCCCGTGGCCGACCTACCTGACCTATGACCTTTTTTCGGGATTTTCTCAGTTTCCAGACGAATGCTGGGTAGGTTGATTACATCCCACGAATTTCTATCCCTCCATTTCATCTCCATTATCATTTCATATCATCTCTCATCGGGTGGTCTCCTTCAGGGTAGAAGTGTCGGCGGTGCATGGCAGGATGAGTGAACAACTTCCTCCTCCGGGAGGTCGGTTGCCGTTTTCTGAACCGGCTGCCGGGAGCGATTCCGAACCACAGTAAGGGGGATGCCCGTTGTTCTGGCCTGCCGGGGGAGGTTCCCATCTTTTAAATGTAGGAACCCTGCCCTCTGCACCGGCAGGGTTCCATAGAGTGGCGGCTCTCTTTCTCCTCTGGCCTAATCCCTCCTCCCGGAGATGTCCCACTTGGCGGCACAGGTACAATGGATCTAGATTGGTTGCTGTGCCAAATCCCCTCCGTAACAATCCTAATTCTAATCCTAAGGCAAACTTCGAAGAAACTAAGTAGGATCGTACCGCTGCGAGTAACTGCAGACCTGGGGTTCACGGATCCGTGTAGACCTGCTGTATATCGTACCATCAATTTAGATATAACTTTTAATTTCATGAAACGGGCTAGAAGATTCACTGCAAATAAGTATTTTGAAATAGACGCAATGTATGTTTTATTTCCTTTTCTTATTTCGCCATTTTTAATATTTCGGTTTGTTTACTGTTTGTTTTCTGTATTTTTACACATACGCTATACACATAAACACCTATGTCCCAGGTGAACCCGTGAACGGCTACGTGGCGGATGCTACAGGTATACACACCAACGACCACAGCTGCGAGGGCTGTCAGATTTAATAACAGAGTGATGCGTAAGTTATACAGGAATACATTACGTACCATAGTACATAACAGAGTACATAACACTTAACCTGATACGTTAATGCAGAATTTGATGCCGCGAAATCAAAATAAGCACCAATGCAATAGTATAACTAAATGTAATCCTGTAGTTTTATCGTTTTCTTTTTGGTTAATCGTGACTAAAAGCCCGGTATATATACTCTGAACTCAAATTTAAATGGAGACTATGTTCCAATTTGAGTACATAAAACAGTTAAAGAAATAGGGATGATACAAAATTAATTACAAATATGTATACACTGAAACTAACGCAAAGACATAATAATTCAGAGAAAAAGCTATAAATGAATATGGGAGCTAAATAGATGTCGATATGGAACAAAGGGAAATAGTGACACCATCCCACAGCAGTTTCTTCGACCTCCCTCTATTTTTGGATGTAGGTAATGTAATTCATCCGAAGTCTTGTGTATGACATAGGTTCAACTTGTCTTTTATTTCGGATCCAGATGTGACTACTGAGTATCTTTATATGCAAAATAAATTTACCGTATTGATCCTAAATGTGGGAAAACAATGTAATACTTTAAGGTAGGCACAACTAAGGAGCATCTTAGGGCAGGAATAAAGGACTCGTAGGAGCTAGTTTACTGCGTCATATGTTAAATCAGTCATATTAAAGTTCTCCGATAGTAAAATCCATTTCTGTCGTATCTTCTATAAAGAAGGCGGTTTCTTGCACAATGCTTTCTGTTAAATGTCACATTTGTGTTGTGTAGATATAGTACGGAAATTTCGAACGGTCGTCTTGTCCAGTACAGGGAGTACAGTAAGAACGCACTTGTAGTGCACAACATTCATTAATTGAGGCATTACGAAACTCTTGTAGCTTTGAGCTGCATATCATTTTGACTGGCAAATGTAGATGTTTTAGAAACCCACAATTCATTATGTACAAATAGCACTCATATTATACTGTACATCTACCAGCCCATACTCTAACCTCAGAGTGCTTATTTCGTTTTAACATTCTACTTCAAGATTTTCTGCGAATTATTTTCTGTACATTATACATACATTTTATACATTACAGGTACATGTCATGCTTCTTTTATACAGTACACCTGCTGGATTACCTACTGCGCATTCATAAAAAGGCAGTAAGTATACAGTTTATCTTTGAGCATAAGTATTATATTTATTGAAAATATCAAAGCAATATAATCCCATTTAGTGAAACTGCTGGAAGCATTTATTGTAGAACAAACAAGGTTGCTGGTAGGGTGAAGTATATATGCAGTGAAATTTTAACACTTCCGTAAATTTATGTCTGTTTTAATTACATACTTACCTGTCTTCCCACAAAACATTTGTTAACATTTTAGTTCCTTTTCACCCTCTGCTCTTATCATGAAATAGATTAGTATGCAAAAATGTGTGCTCGGATGAGCTACCTTGCTTAACACGAACTCAGAGAGGAAGTACACTCATCTACTTTAGCGTAAACTTCAGTTTAATATCAGCCACATTGCATTATAATTATTCCCACCACTATTACAATTTTTCCCGATAGGAGTAAGGCGTACCAATACTTGTTGAGCAGTGTATGCCCCGTTTATTGAGAATAAGTAAGCTGATAAGCAAATTAAATGAATATTAATAGTAAAATGTGCACGTATATATCTACTTCTGTGTAGTAATATATGTGTACACATACTCGAAATTTTTTCAGAGAAGGTGGGGATATCTCAAACAACTAATTTGAAGTCAGACACTTCTGGCTGTTTGGTTCAAATGTAGAAGTTATACCTGTAAGTTTCTTAAGTGCCAGTACGTTAGTGCTAATTATGATACAACTTGAGAGCACAACATCAAACATTGAAGTGACGTATCGAACAATGTTTCTGTCAGTGTTTATAACATTGACTTTTAAGTGAAAGGTAAACGAGTTCGAATCTGCTTTACTTTTTTGTCGGTTTTTATGTACTTTTTTGTTTGATTTTTATTTTTTAGTATTTTGTATAGGCTTTTAGTTCTTGTACAAATGTATACATTTTATTGAGTAATTTCATCTTGTCAGTGAAAATAATTACAGTTATATCTAACAAAGGTTGAATTCGCTTAAAACTTTCACATGCTGTACGTCAAAATGGGAGGTGGCTTAAAGGTAAACGAATTTACATAGAATAAAATGTAAATGCAATTCTTCATGTTAGATTTACAGGAACTGCTCAAAATGGCGAATTACGGTTTCAATGCAAATTTCACAACGGTGAAGGAGCCACTGACGTCCTCTGTCCAAAATTCCTTGTGTCGAATTACTTTACGTGCTTTACTTTAGTGGCGTTAGGGATTGGGCCACCATAGCAAATACAGGAACATCACCAGAGTAGGCTACATGACACAAGAAGCCATACCTATTCAGCGTCGCACTGGCAGGTTCGAGATTTGAGGGACTTTTGAGGGGCTAAATCTTCAGAACGCTAATAACTAGCTATTAAGAATGGATATTTCTATGATCCAGAAGCAGTTTTTAAGACATTATTATTTCATAATTTCACCCACCTTGTTTAATTATCAACTTATCAGCATACGATACCAATTAGGTTTAATACAATTAACTGCGCCGTGATTAGCTGCAGAACATGCATTGCGTATCTCAACTTGCTTATGTTAGTCACGTCTACAGTCAGTGAAATTAGTTCGGTGTAGTTCTTTAATACACTGTATATATGTATATATACATATATATCGAATTAATAACTATTTGTTGCCTACTCTCGTTTCATTGTAATCCTTCAAAAGTAATGAAAAATTAAGAAGAAATTAATATAGTTTTTAAACAGAGTGCTTGGAAATGAAAAATTTAGAACTATGAAATGAATAGTTTACAACAGAAAAATATCGCGTAAGTGATTAGTTTACATAATTTGACAACAGATACATTTTAAGTGGCAGGTTTTTCTTTTTCATTTCTAGTTAATAAAATTCACATATTTATTTCTAGTTACATGCAAAATGTGTCATACCGAAATTTAATATATTGTGACAATTTATTTCTGAATGACATAAATCGTTATATTTTTATATCAGTTATATATAAAATGTTTTATATTTAAAAAGTTGAGATGTTGTCTTTTAATAATATAAATTGTTTACAGATCACACTCACAGCTACACACAACTCACAATACAACAAGTTGCCTGTTACTTAATCAAATCCATTCAAATCGGAGATTTACTACACAGCTAGCTGTCTGTAGTTTCGTACCACACTCCCAATTGAAATATCACGGAAAAATATTAGTATAGAAGTATAAAATAACCAAGGAGTTTAAAAATAATAATTTTTCCATGTACGCGAAATATTCCAATAATTTAACCTTTTAGATTTAATCACATGCATTAACTATAAAAGCTATAAATAAATAATGCTGCAAATAGTCTTCTTGCATTGAAGTATAATGTTACGTTTTTCAGTCTTAAAAATGCAATAATAATGGAAGGAGAAGTGCTACTTCCTGATGTAATTGAACCTCCCGAAAAAAAGATCCAGCAAAGGGGTAAAACTTGTTGAAAGAATTTAATGTATCTAACTTCATAATTCTCATCTGCCGCCCAAGTACGAGGGGCTGGCACACATTGTCATTTGCCCAATTTATTTTTCCACCCTTTGTCACTGCTATAGCCAAGGACGTTTCAGCGCCCATGGATCGCAAATTCGTAATACACTAAACTCTCGCTATTCTGGCCTTCCAATGGTCCGGCCTTTCAGTAGTTTGGCCCACATCCGGTATCATGTATGTAGCTCGCATGTTAAAAGGGGAAAAGACGCGCAACAATCTGTCAACGATTTTATTGTTATTGTATACTATTGTTGCTTGTGTTAATGTATTTGTGGCTCCCTTTAAGGAAACACGCTGCACTAGACCTCAAACACAAACTCGAATTTTCGGATAAGCTTTATGTATAAAAATTAATATATCTTTGGATTAATAAAACACAATGTATAGCCAAATATTATCAAATCAATAATCTGGCACTTCTGCTAATCCGGTACCAATATCTGCAAGGCATGACCGGATTAGGGACAGTTTAGTGTATATTACTAATGCGCAAGTTACAAGTGACATTTTAATTAACTTGTATAATCGGATGCCCTTCATTAGTTTTAAAACGCTAATATTTCCTACAGGTATGGTATTTTCCTATATTGCAGAATTTTACTTCTTCTAGTTTTAGTACTTTTACTTTCTCTACGACGTACAACTGAATTTATGGAGCAAGTACTGCATCTAGTAAAAAATTGACACTTAGATTTTATCAAAAATGTACGTTGTTGTGTTCCTTGAAGCCCGTAAAAGCTTTATTTTAGAAGATAATCGTCTATTATATTTCAGTAAAGCATAAGTAAAAATGAAAAGGCGGAATAAACACCCATGTTGGTATGCTTAGAGTCGACATGAAAAATTCAATTCCATGGCTGAGATTTGAACCATAGATCGCCTGGTTTCTGTCCAGTCGCTCTTAACCTTTGAGCTACCATGGCCAGCGTGACGTCCTGACATTAAATTCTCCATTTGACTCGTATATTTCCCCGGTAGACCACTAGGGGCTCTCGCATCCGAGATACACCGTTTGTGGCGACTTACTATCGTGAGTACTTGAGTCCCAGGCTTCATCATTTAACTCTTATTATTTTAGTTAATTGATGGAAATTAATCATTTCTCCACACTAGCCGTTTATAGGCTAAGGTTTTTTATGATGATGAAGCCTAAGACTCAAGTACTCACGATAGTAAGTCGCCACAAACGGTGTATCTCGGATGCGAGAGCTCCTAGTGGTCTACCGGGGAAATATACGAGTCAAATGGAGAAATTAATGTCAGGACGGCACGTTTCTCCATGGTAGCTCAAAGGTTAAGAGCGGCTGGACGGAAACCAGGATATCCGTGGTTCAAATCTCAGCCATGGCATTGAATTTTTCATGTCGACTCTATCCATAAAAAACCTTAGCCTGTAAACGGCTAGTGTGGAGAAATGATTAATTCCCATCAATTAACCCATGTTGGTAATTATATCTTCCAAAAATGCGGCATGAGATCTTAAGGGGAATTCCTCAAACAAAATCTCTTCTAAGGGCAAATACTTACGCTATTTATCATATTTACTTAAATGTATTTTAAGGATTTTTACAGACACACAGTATATCCACTATATTTACATTACTGCCAAAATGCATAGCTTAATTTTTCGGGAAATATCCTTCTAACTCTTCTTCATTCGGAAGAAGCTTTTTCTAGTACATAAATGAAAAAGGGACAAAAGGTATTTTACAAAAACTTAAATATATTTAACACGGTTTGCTTTAAATGGAGTTTTATTATCATATTAGACGCAATCAAGGCACACGTCGTTTAAATGTTTCACACTTTGAACATTTTTGAGGCGTTATACTCATTCAGTTGATTCTCGCGATGTCATGGAAAGAAATTTAAACATTTAAACATTTGGCATCGCTTTTGTACGTATCACTAATATAAACGTACCGACACTGAAATGTGTAATAGAACTACATATGTTAACGCTTATCTTGATTATTGTGAAGAAGTTACGAAAATATGATTTTAGAGGAATAGTTTGTAGAGCGGATATTAATATAAATAAAAGAAGCTGACGTGAACAAAATACATCGGAGTTTTCATACGGTTAACCTTTGCACTATTTTTTGAGTATTTCTAGAGGTGCAGCAGAGGAGATGTGATTACCTAACCCCAAAAGGGTAAATTAATAATGACGCATTCATAGCGTTTCAGTTCTGTCACTTAATAACAACAACTTAATCAGTGTAATTCCTCCGCGATTTTTCTCCGAAACCAACAGTTCATTCCTCACTTACGTTCCCAGCATACCATTTAAATTGGATTGTCTCTTAGGACTTTGGGGATTTTGTGATAAAGAAAGGAAAAAAAAAACACGAAATGCTCTCCAGTGCCATCTTGAGGTTCTTACTCATTCTCCGTGTAAAATCGCTAAATGCATTGTATCTTTACTATCTCGGACGTTATTTTCTGGAAAGAATGAATATCAAATGAAAGTTGCTGAAAGATTAATCCTTTGGTGATCTAAAAAAGAAATTGTATGCATAACAAATTTAGAGCTAGTAGTTACGTCTTTCAGTTATATCAGTATTCAAGATTTAATTTGAATATTTATTTATATATCTAAGTAAGAAAATAAAACTTCAATATTTGTACTTGCTAAGAGTCACAAGAGATAAAAATTATATTATTCCATTATATTCATTATTAACAGCAACGTTCGCGTAAATTACTACCTGAATTCAAGTGTTACAGGAAATAGGGTATGTAAGAGAGTGCTACAACTTTGTTACTTCTTGTGTAGTGGCTTCCACCTCCCAGAAGGGGGAACGGATGAAGTGAATGAGCCACGAATGGCTATAGGCCGCAGGCAGGTGGAACACAGAGATCCGTGGAACTTCTTAATATTTCTAGAATCCAAGACTCTCCCCCATTAACAGGACAAAACCTGAAAGGGGGATGGACGATCGTTGACCAAAAGTCTTTCACCTTCCAAAGAGAAACACTCTTTACTTTAAGCAACCACCCCCTCAAACAAGGGGAAACTACGATAAATTCAATATCAGAGTGGGAAGTCGACGGGAGATAAACTGTAATATCAATCGCATTCTAACCTCTCACAACATTTCCCTATGTATAGTACCTCAAACCAAGGCTGCACTGAAGTAGTGAGACTCTTCAAATTGTGCTGTTTTTGTATTCTCTCCATTTGGATTCTTAATTGCTCTATTATCCACCTAATGTCGTTTCCTTTTAAACGTTTCTACAGCTCTGTTATGCTTAAAAATAACACAACTGGTTTGAATAAATATACAGTGGGTTATTCACATCTTTGATATATTTGGGAAAGAATTTTAAAAACTTTCTTCATTTCTTTATGCATAAACTTAAGAATTCGATGTAAAATAAGACCTGAAGCTTTCCTGGGGACGAATACGCTCACTTTCTTCTCTGGCAGCCAGCCAGGTGAAAAGGTGATTAGATATCTAATCATCTTTTCACCTGGCTGGCTGCCCGAGAAGAAAGTGAGCGAGTTCGATGTAGTTTGGAATAATAGTACCAAGTTACAAATTGTAATACAGCTTCAAGTTACGAATAAAGCGTTTCAAAAACTGGCCATTGGAAACGTTTAATAAGAAGTCGAAACTATCACACTTACAGGGTAAAAGAAAGAATTAAATATTGGCAACATAATTCATAATGCCCGGTGCACGTGGTTAATTTGTAGCATGCTATATACTGATAGCCCCCGGAAGCTGTTCCATAAAACATCTTCATCCTTATTCGCTCAATTCCCTCTTCTTTACAAGAGTAAAGCGATTAGAGTATGTATTTTACAGGGGAAAAATACGTTAAAACGGAAAGCTATTCTCAAAATATTAAGAAGTTCCTGGGGGTTATGTGTCACAGGAAGGATGGCGACGCAAATATGCAAATAAGAAGAAAAATAAGAAGTAGAAGTGTATCAAACAAACATTAGTAAGATTAAACAAACAACTCAGCTAACCCACTTAGCCAGAAAATATCGAAAGATATATTCGGTGAGATTATCGGGTTCGAGCAGCTTAAATTTAAGCTGCCTTTTGAATCTCCATTATGAGTTAAGGGTATCCGTAGGTGAAATTCCTAAAACTCATTTAACGCTAGTCACATTCCGTGCTGCCGTAGATACAAATGTGCTTTGAATTTCGTGCAGGTATCGTTAATGCTTTTTGATAAAATATTTACAGTTTACATTAAGCTACTCGTATGCAAATACACGCGTGCTTACGTGCGTGTCTGCCTTAGATGAGCACGACACAACAAAATATAAGAAATACGAAGAAGGTTTCTAAGAAAATTCGCCCGCCTTGGACTGTTCCATAGCTGTTTGTTAAGCTACCACATGCTCAAGATATTTTAATAACAAATAAAATGCACACGTCGGATCCTCTTTTTAAGAATGAGTTTTGCATAACGAGTAAATTGTTATTTATAATGGATGGTTACTATTGTTTCTTTTTGTGATTTCATATATATCGCCCATATATTTAAAGAAATTCAACTCATAGCAATAATAGTTATTATCAATCACAAAAAATCATTAAATGTATATTTACATTTGCAGTCGTAGTACGTATAAGTACGTATTTGGTAGATATATTTTACCTTAAAATATTTGTAATATCTGCTGCCTATTCCCGTCATATAAAGAAAATATAAATATTCTAATAAATATAGCAAACATATTTGCATTTCTTTTTAAATACTTAAAACAAATAGAAATGTTGATTTATAAAGCATAATGAGACACTCAGCGCCATCTCTGTATTGGAACGCAGAAGCTATTCCTGAAATACGTATACTAAGCCATCCGCTTGGAGGAGTGGGGCGCAAATGAATGATAGCTCAAACCAGGGACGTATTCATTATACTGCATATTGGGGACCTAGGAATAAATAATGGAGTTTGTTTTATTTTACTATTTCCTGGCACAGATACTAATAAATAACTGGATATAAATAAGTAGTGTTATTACGTGTCTACGTTTTACGCATTGTGACTACAATAGTCATCAAAGGCGGTTTTCCTGTTTGTTATTCCGATTCCTTAGCCATTTCTGTATCATTCTGTATTTATCTACATAACAATACCCATGCCCGACTCGAGAATCGAAACCGCATTCACCTGCGTAACAAGGCACCAAAGTTAGGCACTCGAGCGTGTGTGACCATGGGGATCGGTCAAATAAGAGCCATTTACTTGAAAATGGTTAAGTATCACCTGATACCCTAGTCTAAAAGGTACACCTAAGAAGCAGTAAATTTTGTAGTAAAACAGAATCCTAATTTCAAACGGAAGTTTTATGAAAGGCATTAACAAATGTTTTACGAACTTTTTTTACTTTCTCTGTGCATACTACTGGAACTGGAAATGTTTCGAAGGGGACTCGGCTGGCCAAACTGGCGCATACCTGGAGAGGAAGGATGACGCGAGAGGATACATAGGATGGCCTTCCCACGGAGCCACTACAATGCAGAAATCTTAGGCGGAGACTTCCCCCGGCAGGCCAGGACAACAGACATCCCACCCCTCTGTGGTTCGGAAACAGTTCCACCAAGAAGCATGAGTCCGGAGTTCGGTGACCGGTCTACCGGTGGATGAAGGGCCTTACTCAAATCATTTCATCCTGCCATGCACCGCCGAAACACCCGCAGACACTTATACTCTGAAAGGGACCAACAGATGAAAGCTGATATGAAATGATAATGAAGATGAAATGGATGGACAGGAAGTTCGGGGAATGTGATTAACATACATTCATTAACATATACTAAATTTTCAAATACCTCAGATTTCCAATCCAACTCCTTTAAAACGTTAGTACCGCAACAAGCCTGTGCTGATTGCAATTTCTTGCTAGGTTTTTGTCTCAGTTATTTCCCGTTTCCCTCTTTTCCCGTGTGGGCGCTTGGTGGTTGCTTTGGCTTCCCTCTCGGAGAATTCCGGGCAGGCGAGCTGAAGTGCACCCGGGACTAGTGTACAATTATAAATAGGGAAAGGAACAAATATGTGACCAAGGTTTTGCACTTCCTAAGTCAATTAAACAGAACGTCTGAAAAACATACCTTAAATTGCAAAGGGAAAATTACAACTCTTGCCTTTCAGGCGTTACAAATTAACAATCGGCCTTTATATAACAAACCCATACGGTTTCAGTCGCACACAAAACTTGGGTAGGTGACGTGGTCTATTTGACAGTTAAATATGGAACAACGAATTACTCACCATGCACGCGCCATAAAAGGAGAGCCCCAACTACTTTTACTCGCCTGCCCGGAATTCTCCGAGTGCGAAGCTAGAGCAACCACCACGCGCCCACACGGGAAAAGAGGGAAACGCCAAACAACTGAGACAAAAGCCTCGCAAGAAAGTGTAATCAGCACAGGTCTTTTACATATACCAAATTACAGGCATACTTGTTTTGCTCCTTCATATATTAAGTGAGGCGTGTATTGCATTATAACAACTATTTGCATATAATGATTCCAATGGGGATGTTCAGATGCAATCTGATATCAAAAAGGCTTATTTAACCATGTTAAATTTATTATTATGATTAAGCAACAGTACATTATACCAGCTTTCTGTAGCTGCTTAAAACCTATCACTTAATTTTTTAGTTAAAGGCTACGCAATTAATAGTCGACGTCTATCACTCTTTCTCCTACTGAACTGCATAATTGTTTCAAACTTTTCATTATTGGCCTTTTGAGAAGCAGTGAAATGTCAAGGTGGTCATAAAGTACGACTTCGGTAGTTCATGCTATGTACGGCTAGTGTTACTATTCTTAGGTTACTATTAACTTCTATAACAATGGCTTTATGCTCCTAATTTTGTTTGTATCAACAATGGAGTTCAATTATATTATTTTTATCATTCTTATTTGGTCTGTCAGTTCTTTTTATCATTTTATTTAACTTATTCGGTATTGAATCTGCCTCTTATAATTCATAGTAGTTTAACAGCTTGTTTCAAAAATTCTCGACGTCATTTCACTGAAAAAGACATTATGGACATATGTACCTATTTGAAAACTGTTAGAGAACACATAAACATACCACTGAAGAAGCACTAAGAATAAATGTACCATAAACCAAATATCTATGGGTTCATGGCTTACATAGGCCCTCTTATACCTATGCATATAAGGGTGGAAGGTAACAGTTACTCTGTATTTTAGAACTCTCGTCCAATATTTCTGGCAAATTCTATATACTACGACTGTGAGCATAACCAGATTTCTGCAGCTAACTAAAACAAAGATATATAAAGAGATATATCACCGTAAGAGAACGCAGGGAACAAGATATAAGTGGAAATTAATTGTTCTTTCACACTGGCCGTGTGTAGGCTAAATTTTGGAAACGTAGAGTCAGACTGAAAAATTCAATGCCATAGTTGGGATTTGAACCACGGATCTTCTGGTTTCCGTCCAGCCGCTCTACCATTGAGCTACTATGACCAACGTGCCGATATAACATTAAATTCTCCAACTGACTCGTATTTTCCGAATCATATAAATGAATGAATGAATGAACGAATGAATTAATGAATGAACTACAGCAATTAAGTGGATGGATCGATTAGATGGATTATTGAACGGATGGTTGGATTTTCCATAAAATACATTATTTTATAATGTTTTATTTAAAAGTTGACATTACTTATTCGTTGTTGCACCAAATAATCAAATCGTCAATACCATTTTAAAAACATATAAGTTATACGAAAATTGATATACAGTACCATTAAAGGATCTTATCATCGTCAAATTTCATTTAGCTGTCCTCATTTAATACAGAAAATACAATTTATGGGAAAGGCTATTCAGAACAAACGCTGGGAAAAACTCGCATGTATTAGTAAAGAAATAAACAAAGGTTTGTGCATAAGAAAACTGTCGCATGTTAGAGGTACCAATTTGCACAACGAAGATTTTAAACAAATATTAGACAAATTAATTTTTCTACTCTAAAAAGTAAAGCGGATTTAACGCTTTCACGTGTGAAAGAATTCAGTGCCAAAAATGTCTCAAATTGTTTTCTTGCGCAAATATCCGTTCTTCACCCTCTTTGGAATATTTAGCATGGTTAGCTAGTTCTAAACGTTTTTGTGGCTGGCAAAAATAAAATTCAGCAAACAGCTAATGGTTTGGGATGAAAGCCATGAACTGAATATAAATAATTTTATAACTGTCATCATGCTCAATGAATCTCAAACTGAGTGACAGAATTGTTTTATATTTGATGGTTTGTTTTAAATACGGCCTTTGACAGAGTTGGGAGACTTGAATTATAATAACTTTTAGTTTAGTGTGCATGCGTTATTGGGGATGCATAATGTAGGAAACAAACGGCGCTTTGTTAAGGATTGAAAGCTTCAGTTCTCTACTAATACGCAATCACACATCATAATTGGGTTTTTGTAGAATTGGTACATCTGATCTAATCAATATTAATCAAAAGTGTATTTCAGTTTACCAGAATAAAGTGAATTTCATAAAATATGTATTTGCTGAGAGCGAAAATTTGAGGAAGTTATTGGGCGTGTTCGTACAGCGGAGAGTACGAATAATGAAACCAATGAATCCTGTGAGCTGTATATAATTCCTGCCTTCATCCGGTGAGAATTAACCAAACAGGCTTGTCAGAGGTTTCGTGTTTTCTGTCCTGTTTTTCGCTCCCTTCTGAAGACCAGGAACTGAATACCACATTGGTTTGCGTATGAAACCCTCTGAAGGTATTCAACATGTGTACTAATCCCAAAGGTCCATGCAAACATCCTTGACTTCCCTCTCACTCCCATTGACCAACTGAAACTCACCAGCTACCCCATTAATGGTGCAAATATTTTTTTGAGTCTTTTGTTCTACAAAGCTTTTTTCCCACACTCCCCAGTACAATTCCAAGCCATTTGGGCACCTGTAAGGCATCTTAGAACTTCTTCACCTCGCCAAATGGCTTTTCCAAAAGTAGCCAACGCACGAGAGTTTCTTACTTCATAAAAGGGGAGATATGCTTTTTTGGTTGAAACAATGTGTATAAAATAAAAACCCTGGCGTGACAGTAATAAGAGGGGAAATGCCTACCAACCTGACTGCCGGCTTCACAACTACTTACGCAGGGTTGAGTTGGGCGATCGTCCAACCGGTACGGGGAGTATATATATATATATATATAGTACTTATGCGGAAGGATTTAACTTTTGTGAACATATTGTACCAAATGGAAATACCAGCTATGAATGAATCCACTTCTTTTGTCTGTTCTTAGCAAAGCTCAAGCGTTACAGTTGAGATACTGCTGCACACACTCAAAAAAAGAAAAAGAGACTATTGAACTGCGTGGTCAAAGTTCACTGAACTGTCGCTGTCAGCTAGGCACTGAGGGACTACCTGACAGACACTAGCCCTCTTTATGTAGACTCGAACACAAGAGTTCTTTCTGGAAAGGGTATGTTCTGGAAAGGGACAAAGGAACCCCTGAAACCGAAAGCTGCGGAAATCGTAAAACTGCACATAATTGCTATTATTTTGTCCGTGTTATTGTAAACTCAAAAAGACCGTACGAGTAGGCGGCCGGGTCAGTAAACACTAATCCTTCAGCGGCAGGTAGGTACAGTACTTTCGCTGGATCCCCGACTCTGGCGTTTTGCGGAAGCATGAGGCAGAGGGGGAGGGGGAACATTAATAGTAACAACATACAGTAATGAGCAGTTGAAAACATATCCACAAAATTATCCTTAGAATGAAAACATAAGCTTCAAAACATTGAAATACAACTTGCAATTTCATTATCATGCAAGATATTCATTGCAACACCACAATATTCGAATATTACTTTCACACCTTTTACGCGCGCTAACTGCTTCTGTTGGTTGTACTGGGAGCCTCTACATCTCGTGTCGTGTCCAGGAAGTTAAAATTGTCTGCTAGCGCCAATCAGCATTGACGCTGCTAGAAGTGGCTTTCGAATCCAACACCGCGTTGCCACTTTAATTTTGTGTGAACCACGTGGCGACACTTGCTTTTGGTGCTTGCGCTGCTAAAGTTTGTTTGCTATTTTGTACGTGCGTGAATTCTAAATTTTAGTGTTTGTAGATCTTATTATGATCGCTATATATGCAGATGCGTGAAACATTTAAAATATGCATTGTTTCTCAGCTTGAAAATCCGCTAAAGAACTGGCAACAGGCCGCTTTCCCCTCTCGAGAAATGTCAGAGCCGGAGAAGGGGCGGCCGAACTGTAGCTATCCGCCGGGATGACATTTAAACGATCAATGGAATATAATGGATGTAGTTAAATTAATAAATGTAGATTGCTTTTACTAGTAATAGAAGGCTCATAGGCAATCAATTTGAGATAGGACCCCTATGCTCTACGAATACAAATTACAGAGTAATGTTCTATAGCTCCTAAGGCGTATGGACGCCACTAAGATTGCACCCTAACCATCCGCACAACTTAGCTACTAAGCAAAATAAGTTCTCTGCGTGCTTGTTCAGTTTAGTGGCTAAAGTTGCCAGGATGACGAAGGTAGAGGTACATTAACATTTCGCGTGCAAATCCTATAATAACCAATATTATGGTTTACTCTTTTAATGGTATGGTTTACTCTTTTATTTATTTAGTCTTTTTCCTCTTTTTTTCTCCTACCCCTGTTTCCTCAAACCCACTTTTCTTGCTTTTTTGTTTACATAAGTAGATGTTTAGTTGTATTTGATTATATAGTTACATAGTTTTGTGTTGTGTAGTAACTGCATTTGACTGAAGCTTAACTAGTTTATCTCAAGGTTCTCTTTTTTTTTTTTTTTCTTGTTCCATTTATACCCCGCCTTTAACTACTATGCTCATATCGGCGGCCGTTCTCCTTTGGGGACATATCGAAGGTGTTAACTCGTTATCTTTTTGGTTCTTTTTTCTTAATCATTACATCACGCACACATTCACACTCTCATTCATACTTCCAGACTCTGTGTAAGATGGGGAATTATCTTGGTCGGAGAAAAATCCCCACCCCCACCGCCGGGAATCGAACCCGAGACCCCTAGCACGGTAGGCAGGTGCTATACCGACTATAATTTACACTTTTGTGACCTAAATAGTAGGTTCACAGTAGTTAGTACATACTTAAATGAATAGGTTCAAGCTCAACTAGCAAGTTATAAAAATGCTTAGTCTGATGTGACAACGATGGAGGATGTCAAATTAAAAAAATACAGCAATACAACAATATGCAATTATTAATTAGCATCCCAGAGAGCTAAATCTGACTTAATTTGGGAAAAGTTACTAATTATTTGTAGGCAGGCGAAGATTTTAAATAAACTGCTTAAAATGGCGACCGCTAAGTTCAATGTATAGATGATATTAGCGCAGAAATGATTCCTGAGCCCTTTTAAGCAGTCCTAGTGCATCGTGGATCTCAACAATGGGTAGAATAACTTCAATTTTTTTGTTTATAATTTATGTGCACCAACGTTAAGTCATATCCGACGATGGATGCATTTTGTGAAATGGTGCTCAAAAGAGTCCGGGGTCCATAGAGCTTAGAGTTACCCGACATTCGTCTATCAGAATAAGGAAAACCCCCGAAAAAACCTTATCCAGGTAACTCACCCTGCCCGAGATTCGAACTCGGGACCTCCTGAACGTGAGGCAGACATGTTACCACCACGCTACCGAGGCGGGCACTTCAAATTTAATTTGGAATACCTTTGCAAGTGATCAATCTTGAATTGATGTTTTTTATTGCTAGGATCTTGAAAAGAACAGTCAATAGGCTCAATGGGTCCTTCTAAAGATTACGCCTGAATACTAGAAACGATTCTTCAATAACCGATAAATAAAGATAATGGAATAGTGTGTTACCAGAAAATTAATGCGGTGTTATGTAGGTATATCCTATGTGGCTTTGAACCAAATTACCATCTCTGAAGATCTCTTACTGACAGCACAGAATTCCTTTGATGGGCATATTTCAACAAAATATTCACTGGTGGTGGTTTCATGCAGGTACGGGGCCATTCCAACAACCAATCAATATTGTAGCTTTTAACATTTCCCTTTATAAAATACATTCGAGTCTCATATTTTCGAATCAATTTATCTATGACTGTAGGGTCAGAGTAAGATGTCACACTGCACCTTATTTCATTTACGTAATGTACTGATTGCGGGTAGCTAAGGTCGTTGTGGCATGGATTAGTAAACGTAGACCTACACTTCAACCTGCCCCGACTATCCTCTCTTATTTATTCCTATGATTGTCCCTCTGTCATCATAACACACAAATGACTGTGAGGAACCCCACGTTTCATTTTTGTCAACATATATCCCAGCCTTGCTGCTGTATACAGTAGCACCAATGCTAAAACCTTTTTATTTCAAATGCTTCTAATTATAATTTACACTTTCATTACGTTACATACTGCAAATTTGATACGTATTTAAATAAACTGTTTCAAGCTCAACCAACAATTTACAAATATGTATATAATCAAAGCATATCCAAGTACTGTAATCACTTTTGAAAGTTGCGTATAATATATATTCTTGTTCGCTATAGTTGTTTCAGATATCCTGCAAATAGTCGTTTCGACATCTTGGAATGTTAACGTAGTTCTGAAGCCATTTTTATTACTTCATAATTATTACTTCATTACTTCATTAATCTGAAAATGTCAGCTTAATGCAGCAACAATAAAATTTGATTATTTGGTGTTAGCAGGTATATAAAGAATGTATAATTAAACTCAACAATGAGACATTTAAAAATATTAGACTAAGTTAGTAGGAAAACAGACTAACGGGAATGTGTCAGCTGGTTATATCTTCCAGTTAGTCCAGTTCCTTAAGAAGTAGACAAATAAATGTTAAATGGTAAAACGATGGTGAAAAGAATTACTATTATCATTTAGTACCAAAACTGCACATTGATCTAGACTTTATCTGTAGTATGGCCTAATAATTTTGTATCGTTTATACTATATACATCTGTGCTGTATTTGTTATTCGTTTTTAAAACGAAACACTAGCACATGTATCAAAACACAATGTAAACACAAACATTGACATGATACAACAGAAATGGAATTTCTCAGGCTATATTTTTATGACATACATCCCCTTGTATATGGAATGTATATAATCGTGCCGATATTATACTAAGTGGTTTATGTTGGCAGGGTGATAATAAATCGCGCCTGTCGAGCACAGCATCCACTGGCCCATCTGTAATACTTTACTTAATGTTTGTTTTACTCCAATTTTTCCTTCGCTCCTGGACCTAAAATAAGCCGTCACTTATAGACTGATACTGAATACCACACTTTAACATTAAACCAATACAAAACAAACTGAATCCAGTAGCTGTTGTGGACCGAATACTTTCAAGTCACCCAGGTGATATATTTCCGTACTCCTCTTTTGCAGTTCACCTGCGCCTGACCTTTGCTTATAAGTAATACCTCCATGTCGGGTAAATTGTTGACCCAGACATATTAGGAAGACCTATTATAAGGAGTTATGTAGTTTCTGCTGATATTAAATTGGAAATAAAGAACATTAGAAAATAAGAAGCATCTGCATCTTTTTTCGTGCAATTGACTATACATCGAACTCCTCAAATTTCGTTTTATGTAGGCCATACCATTTAAATTACTGTCAAAAATTAATAATTAAGTGAGTAGTCCTCTATTTACATTTTGTTATTTTTAACGAGCTCTATAAACGCAGTAGGTTGGATAAAACAATTTTACTGGTAGTCTTCATTACCACAATGAGAACAAAGCACACGCAAACCCTTACTTTACAATTGCATTCCAACTCTATTACCACAAGACCGCACATTCTCTATTACAGTGGAAGTCGGTCTTGCGGACTGCCGCAGTCACCAGCTTCATGTGCGGAGTCTCATGCTGGCTAGAAACAAATTTTGAAGCGCTTACTAACATCAAGGGTCTCAAATGCCCTAGTTGTCGTTGCAGGATACAGTGCTTATATTCATGTGATGCCAAGTACGAATGTACATTAATAGTTTAAGGTAACAACCGGTAGTTGAAATCGTTGAGGCATAGACTAATGACTTGGGGGTCAGCTGTTCAACTCCCGCAAGATCAGTCCTTGCAGACTCTTATTCTCCGTCCTCATAACCTATAGTTAGCTAAGCCTGAAATGACTTCAATACAAATATTGTTTCCAACATATTATTTAATTTCTTGTGGTATCAGTGTCAACTACCTGTGGTGCCCCACAAAGTATGAACGGCCATTAAAATACCAAAATACAAAATCAAGTAACATTTAGCGGAAACCATATATTATCTCGCATTGTTATATTAAATCTGAAGATTGTTCTCTCCTCCCCATTCACCTCCTACCCAATCTCTTTCTCTTTTAGTCATCTCTTTCAGTCCTCTATTGCTCCTCCTGTCACTCTCAAATGTCATGTGATATTTTGAAAACTCATATCAAAACTAATTTTCCAGCTGTCAGAATGAATTAAAAGACAGAGAGGACAATGCTGATATTTTTAATTTTTTACGAACTATTGATACCATGAGGTGTAATAGTGTAATAGGTGTAATAATACTGATACCTATGCAAAATTGAGTTTTGAAGACTTCTCATGGTCATGCTTCCACAGTGTGAGTTTGTGTGTGTGCGTGCGTGTGCGTATGTGTGTGTGTTTGTGTGTGTGTGTGTGTGTGTGTGTGCGCGCGTTCATAGCCCCAACGGTACATATTTTTTTAAATGAAATGTGTAATTGATTTCTGTGAAAGTTTCAGTTCAAAAGTTACACATGCCCGGTTACCTACAGTCTAAAGTTTACGCAGAAATCCACAATTTATGAGTTGTCAGAGAGCCTTATTTGTAAAATTTAGTACGGTTCTTTAACAGATTTCTAAGGTGCGAAACTCAGAATAGTAAGAGAACGTGAATGGAAACTACATTCAATATATTCCATAAAACTTTCCACAATATTTTTAATTATAACTGCTTCCATGTTAATACTATCTACTCTGACCCTTCTTCAAAAGAATTTAAATTAAATGAGGCCAAACAATTCGCTGGGATAAAGAAGCACAGTGCAATTTATAGAATTAATTTTCCCTTGCTTTCAACAGTTACGAACCTATTACATTAATTTTGTGTCTTAGCAAAGTTTGTCTTGATGTATAATTAAATAATTTTAAGATATGCTTAAGGCAAACGAAATTCAAGACTTTTGAATCTCTGAACTATTGATACGTTTCCCAAATACGTGTATGACGCGGACTGTAAGGTTCGAAATGGCCCATTTCATTACACGTGTATATCATCCCATCAAATCATACATGTACATGTTAAAAATTATGGCATATTCTATTGATACCATGCCATTACTTATTCTTAATAACAAACATATACTTAAGGATTAAAATTCGAAAATCATGAACTTCAAGAAGTATCTAGTTATGTACACGAAAGTTCTCTTTGAAGTAAACATATTTCCAATTTCCCTCATACGCTTATGCTTCCAAAGACGGAATGAAATTTGTATTTACATTTTTTCACCCGCTAATAAATAACAACTTACCCCGCGAGTCCCATAAATAACTATTATTAATTTGAAGTCGAGCAGATGGTAGTTAGCTTTTTGCATTGCTACCAGTTAGACCCTAGGTAACTCAAAATCTGAGTTACAGTTAAATATGACTGTATATAATATGACTGCACATAACAAAATGGACAGTAACTAGTTATATTTAATAAAACAATAAATTTTGGAAGACATTATATGTAAGTAATTTTGAAGTGAACTTTTGGTACTGAATTTTTTAGTTGCATATACGGCGCAGATATCCAAAGCTAATCAGGCAATCCAGTCTCAAATTTTACTATTTTTATGAACATAGACCTCTATCTGAAACCGTTATTACTTTCTTTGCCTCTACTAAATGTTATGACTTAATGCATTCACATGACTTACTCGGACCGTTTTCTGTTTAATTTCGTAGATCAAATAAAAACTACCTCAAAGGTACCTTATGTATCATACGTGAATATTTATTAATAAGCTACTTCCATCTAAAAGGATTCTCCCGGATACCGGATTACAATGCTGCACTTAATAAAACGGTTAGTAATTGGTTGTATAGCATTCTCGTCTTTAAATTCTACAGTTGCCGACTGTGTCGCTAGGACACTTGGTGTCGTCTAATTAGCTAACCTTCAATAGACAGCGCAGCAGCAATTAGGAATTTGGGGGGCGAAATTGCTCCTCCCTCCTAAAAGAAAACTCAAAGTCCTTCTGGTTAGATATTAGTTCATTTGAAATGCAAATAGTCGTTTTAGGCACTTCATTTTCAAAAGAAGCCATGAGATATGGAAAGCCAAAAATCAGCCCCCTGCTCCGAGAACCATCCAGCCACACCAACCTGAGGCCCCTGCCATAGCTCATTCGGCACCACAGCCAACGTCGCCGGTTGAGCCTGCCCCTGCAACAGCCACGGCACCACCTGTCACATCAGCGGCACCAGTCAACCCCAGCACCGCAATCCGCCACCTTTGGGGGCACTCTGTCTCAGGCGGACCTGGATGAGTTCCAGGCCCTCTCGCTGTTGTTGGGTGACCTCATTCAGAGAACCATCAGGCCCTACGCAATTGTAAACTGTAATTTGAAAAGCCATGAGGCTAACCCTCATGAGGAAGCACGCCACAATGCTAAGAACAGCCGTCCTCGGATTCTGCTAAGTAATGGCCTCAGAACTCGTCCAGAGGCGATTGCGAACCTTGTTATGGAACGTGAACGGCATCCGGGCTTGCCACCCCAGCGTCTTGAGTTTGTAAAGTCATTCGGCATTGACATTCTGATGGTCTGTAAAACCCATCTGGATGCTGCCACAAGATTTTCGCTGCCTAGTTACGTCAACCAACGGTCCGATCGGGTCGGACGACAGGGTGGCGGCAGAGCCATCTTCATCAGAAACCATATGACCCTTTCTCCTTACCCGCTCCCCCCACTCCAGCACTTGGAAGCCTGTGCCATTCAGCTTGCCATTGGTGGACTAGATACGCTGCTGATTGTAGCCTACGATTCTCATGGTGCACGCTTCTACGAGGCGGACTTCAACATTCTTCTCAACCTTCACCCAGTGGTATGCATCGCAGGTGAACTCAACGCAAAGCATGCTCACCGGCGTAGCCGTACATATATCAAGAGACGTGGGCTCTATCATCAGCGGCAGACCACAACTTGTCCCCCATGGCCCGAGAGGCCCTACGTTCCATTCCGCCCACGGTAGGCCGGATGTGCTCGACATCGTGATCACGCGACCTCGCAACGATTCTATCGATGAGCGGGAAACGGCAGCCCCGTGCTTCTTCCAACACATCCTCAATATGGTGCGTGCCAACACATACCGCATTCCTACAACCCAGCTCAACCCCACGGCCATTCAAATGAGCTCCGGCAGTTGCTTAAAGCTAATGGAACTGTTCGGAAGCTATGGCAGAGTTTCCGTCACCCCAGGATATAGGCAATCTACCAGAGGTTCAAGTCCCTGGCAAGAAGGCTGCTACGTGCCCACCGTGTCTGTGGCCTGGGAGAACACCATGAAGCGTGCTGATCGCACAGAGAAGCACCCCTGGCGGATTATCCGTTCCTTACGGGAGGCTAAAAATCAGTAGCAGCATACTCTTCACTGCACTCGACGGAGACTCGCCTCTGAGTCCCAAGAGAAGGCTAGACAAGGGAAGACCTATACGACGACGAGTTCACCAAACTCGTGGAGGAGGCGGTGGGATACTTCTACGATAACCCCCCTCCGCCACGTGATGTGATCCACATTCCTGTTGTCACCCTCAGACAGGTAGCAGCCCAAATCCGATGCCACATACCCAATAAATCCCCTGGGCATGAATCTGTCACGGCACTTATGCTTTGGAAGCTTCCTAAAAGGGCCGTGATTCATTTGACTCGCATTCACAATGCATGCCTTTATCTCCGCCACTTTCCAACTTGCTGGAAGGATTTGAGGGAGGTCTGCATTTTGAAGCCCGGTAAGGATCCTCTCTTTCCATCTAGCTACCACTCCATCAGCCTCCTCCCAATCGTCTAAAAAGTTTTTGAGCGATAGCTCCTGGTCCGCCTGACTCCTCTCTTCGAGCACAGGCACCTCCTACCGGATCACCAGTTCTGGTTCCTTCGGGGCCACTCCACAACCTTGTAGCTCCTGCGAGTTGTGGAGAAGGCTGACTTGGCTTTCCGTGGCAACCCCAAAACAGTCGCAGTACTTCTGGACGTTGACAAGGCCTTCGCCACAACGTGGCACCAGGGCTTACTGTATAAGCTCAAGAAAGCACATCTCCCAGCCCCATACCTCACCCTAATTAGTTGTTTCCTCCGGGATCGTACCTTCAAGATGCGGGTTGAAGGTAAACTCTGCTCCGGCAGACTCATAGCGGCTGGAGTTCCGGAAGGCAGCGTACTCCAGCTGTTGCTCTTTGCTGCCTACATATCTGACCTCCCAACAGAACCTCTCACTGTCCTATGCCAATATGCTGACGACGTCCTCAGCTTGGCACAGAATAAGAACGTCCGTTACTGCCTCCCTCCGCTGCAAGGATCCCTCCGGGGCATCGGCACGTGGAGTGAAAAATGGAGGATGGCCTTTATTAGCCCACAGAAGAGCTCTGCCCTCCGCTGCGCCTGGAGGGACAGCTGCGGTTGAGGCTAAGCAGAATTCCTTGGGTTCGATCCGCCAAATACCTGGGTGTCCCACTGGACCGCGGCCTCACCTTCACTCCACATCTTCGTGAAAAAGTCAGCCTCGGCCACGCTGCGGTCAGGCAGTTGTATCCCATATTCTGATCTACCCTGCCCACTCGCCTTAAACTACGGGTGTATCGTGCGATCATCCTGCCACTGATCCTGAAGTCTGGGGTTCGGTTGCTCGTACCACCATCCTTAGACTACAGGCCGTGCAGAACAGGGCACTCAGGATAATCCACGATACCGAACGTACGTTTACGTCTCACATTTTACACTCCCATTGCAGCATACCTTACTTTGAGGACGTTGTGCGTGAATGTTCGCGCACATTGTATGCCAAATTCGCACCTCACCACAACAAATTGTTTAACACGCACCCAGAAGGAGAAGGAGCATCCAGAACCGCCGGACCTGGTCATACCGGGGCTGGATACGATTCGTCGGCTGACCATCGCCAGTCGAGCCCGTCCCGCGTGACGAGAGCACAGCTAGACCCTAACCCTTCTCCCATCTAACCTCTCGCTTCTGGCCCCGCCGCACCGGACGGATCCTGCAAGCAGACCACTCCTAGTGAGGCAGAATCGGGCGCTGGCCTCCAACCTGGACGCTCATCCCGAACCCGAATCACTAGCAGGTGTCAGCCAGCTCCATCATCAGACATCGACATAACAGTTTGCGTAATCCGAAGAAAAAACCTATAAGACCTCACAGGTAAATCCGCTTAGCGGATAGGTACCGTGGCGCAATGTCCAAAGCTCGGGAGCACCCAGACGACCCGTACTCGCTCATGGATCAGACACGACATTAAGTGTTAATGATCTGGTGTATCGTATTAGAAATATTAATTTTGTGCTACCAAAATCAATATAGCATGTCAGGCAGATGTATAAAGTAAAAAACTTGTGAGTAAAAAACAGATTATTCTTCAGAATTATGCCAGTAAGGAAAAGTGTCCCGGAGAGTGAAACGCACTTTTGTCAAAATTAAGTTTTCGAAGAGATGCTCCATGCAATGCTTAGGCCAACGAAAGAGCATTTTCTAGAAAGTCTTTATATGCTGCATATGAGTAGCTTAGTTATATGAAACGAGGTTTCCTTCAGTAATGTTCTTCACGGACACGCATTCAAGACCATTCTCTGAAAATCTTTGTCCGATAACCGAGACCTTAAACGTATATTTGTAAAAATATTACGGTTCCGAATCCTTGGGTGAATGCAGCTGCTCCTTTACCTTCTATGTAAGTGTTTGACAAAGTAGAAACTTGCATGCGTTTCTCTAACCTTGTCCAAATATTTTGGAAACACAATTTCCTTGTTGATTTCAGGTCAGCCGAGATAAACGTTGTAGAAATTATCTGTATTTGTATTTGTACCAGTAAGGTGAATATAATAAAATGGCAACCTTGAAGCGATAGTCAATTATTAAAAAAACTGGTAGCTATACGATGGATTTGAAATGTCGCTCTCTTTGTATTAACCAAAATTAATTAAACACAAATAACATCTGATTTTAAAGATATAAGTGCTAATTAATTTAAACAACTATTATGTGAGAAGTAATTTAATAATTACAAAAATATTCGACAGATGGTGAATTTTAACGGAAACCTTTTTAACACTCTTTAAATCTCTTACAGTTTACCAGAAATGCAAGTAATTCAGAACGAAGGTGCCTTCTCAAAATTTTTGAAAATAATTCAAGACGTCTTGCACACTTCTCCAATTGCCATGAAACAATTCGTATAAAGAGTAAATATAGAAGGTAATTTAGGGTGGGGAGGGGTGGTATTTTGTTCAAAAATTTCGTGGTGCTCCTTGCAAGATGTTAAACTTAAATAGTGAAATTAATACTTTACAGATTTCATTTTTCTTTCATCCTGTTGAAAGATATGCTAGTACAGACACACACACACACACACACACACACACACACACACACACACACACACTCAGTGACAGAGAGCACGAGGGTGCAAGAGAGAGAGAGAGAGAGAGAGAGAGAGAGAGAGAGAGAGAGAGGAAACATTCTGAGTATTTTAAAAAAATAAAAAAATAAATTTCAGGTTAAATTTAACATTTATAAAACAGGAAATATATTTTGAATGTGATTCTTGGACTAAGCGTGTATTTTTGTTGATATTTTGAAATGATATGCTTGACTTAGGCTACTCACCATATGTTGTAGAGAACTGATAAGTCTGTATTCATTTTTCGATAAAAAAAGTCCTACACATTTCATCATTCAAATCAGTAGTAAGGGACAATGCGGTAACTGTTAATACATCAAAAAGTCTTTTATGTAATTAATGAGACATCATTTTTGTGAAGCCATTTTTTTCTATATCTCCATCGGTTTACCTAGCATATAACGCTGAACACGGAAAACTACACACGCAACGTGTGACTAATTTTTACTAAATACCCGGTATTCCACGTCCTTCACCCTGTTGTATTACCTGTATGCATTTGCACCTTATTACTGAATTTATGTGATTTAGATTAACCTTTGAGGGTACCTTGATTTCCTAAACTGCTGATCTATAAACCTATATGTGGAATATTTCCAGCAATTTTCCTTAGATCAAATTTTTCTCGATTCATAATTTCTAGATATTACAACATTCTTTTTAAGTTTTTTGCGTCTTTTTTGTCATTTCCACATATGGTTCAGATATATAAATCAATCAGGCAATCCACTCTCAAATGTTAGTTTTTTATGATCATAGACCTCCCTATGAAACCATTATTTCTTTCTTTCCCTCTCCTAAATGTTGACTTACTGCATTCACATGGCTTACACCAACCGATTCTGTTATACTTCGTATGTCAAAGTAAACTACCTCAAAAATATTCTATGTATCAAACGTGAATACTTATTAATAAGCTTCTTCCAACTAAAAGGACGCTAACGGATTCTGGATTCCAAAGCTACACTTAATAAAATGGTCAGTAGTTGGTTGTATAGCATTCTGGTTCTTAATTTATGCACTTGGTGACGTGTAGTTAGCTATCCGCCAATAGACAGGGCAGTGGGAATCAGGAAGTTGTGGGGAGAAATTTCTCACTTTCCCCCAGAAGAAAAAAAAAACTTCAAGGCTTTCTGGTTAGATATTAGTTTATTTTAAATGCAAATAATCTCTTTCGGCACTTCATTGTGAAAGGAATCCATAATGGAAAATTTTACACGAGAGAAATGTACTTTGTTCCACATCGAATTGGAACAGTCGGCTGGAATGATAACCATAAGTTCTCGAAGAAATTTCACAAACGGCAATTAAATGTAGACGATTTTTTGAAGACTTTGAATGAAATATAGACTTTGTGCTACTAAGTCAATATAGCATGTCAAGCAGAAGAATAAAGTAAAAGCTTGTGAGATAAAAACACATTATTCTTCAGATACATCATATGCCAGTAAGGGACCATATTCCGGTATGGCAATCAATATTCGAAGGCCGTTTCGGCTTTCAACGACCTCCGAGATGTATATTCTTGACGAACGCCTACAATCTCTTTGACTGTCGATTACCTCATACATGGCTTAGTCCGATGTTCAATTTTTAACAAGAAACATATGAAATCTGCAATGTACGGAAACTGTTTTTAATATTTTTCTAAATCATAATTCAGGTTGATATTTTCTTAGGAAAAGAATCAAATTACGTATTTGGACTAGCGAGGATTGAGGTATATCACGCTCTTGAAATTTAAGCCCTCTGCTCTAACCTCTCGGGCGTTAAATTTTTTCACTCGCTAATAAACGTCAACTTACATCACGAGTCCCGTGAATAACTATTATTAATTTGAAGTTGAGCAGATGGTAGTTAACTGTTTGCATTGTTACGCGTACATTAGATTTTAGGTACCTCAAAATCTGAATTCTTGCCCACAGACGTTACCGAATTTTTGGTTGAAATGCAATACATTTTCTTTACTATGTGTGTTCTAGCTTAATTAAAAACTAGTTACCTCGCATTTAATAAAATAATATATATTGGAAAGCCATAAAAATAATGCTATTACATACATTTATAGTGGTGTTCTTTTGTTCTTTTTTACACTTTTCTTCCAGGGAAATTTTCAACATTCTGTGTAAAAATAAATTGAATTTCACATAACCATAAGGTATCCTTTCCTGCTTTCTTGTACCTGCAGAATTAGTATTTTAATGTTAAAATACCTTTTTTGTAATTATTACAGTAAGAGTTTTTGGAATTCCAACTTCAGGGAATGAGAATACCGATGTGCTGTAAAAGCTCAAGAGCATCTTAGGTGATCTTATTCTTTTGTTTATTAAAGCTATAATTAACTTTAAAGCAAAATTTATTAATTTGCAACAGGTATATTAAAGCTATAATGTTTTGTGGAAGATAATTATTCACATTTAACAGTAAAAAGTTCAAGTTGAGAGATGGATTCTTGAGAAAAAAATTCTTAAATTAATTGGTCAAAGTCTTTCGAAGTCACATCTCGCACACTGTTGAATAGTTTACCGCACATTTTCTCAGCGTATTTGATGCGTATTATCCTAATATGTGATAACCGAAATGTGCCATGAACTATTCATGAGTATGCGAGATGTGACTTCTAAAGAAGTTTGATTTTGTGAGTCGCTGAACAGGGAAGGGAAGGGTGGGGGAAAGCGGATGCACTATAGCTCGGTTGAAATAGAAGCTCACTACATTACCGACATCGGAATCCTTAGTTCCAACCGATACCGGAGAGAAGGTTCAGGAAGAGCGCCATATGCGGCTTGAATCCTCACCACATAGTCGAGAATGCGGTATTAACTTTTGGGCTGTGTGCTCTTTGACTATCGATTGCCGCATACATGGCTTAGTCCGATGTTCAACTTTTATCAAGAAACAAACATACGACATCTACAATGTACAGAAACAATTGAGGTTGTCTACGGAATAAGGGCATATAGTCCGAAATGACATTCTGAGAAAAAGTTGTTCAAGATTTATTTATGTAATCTTAATTTGTTTTAAAAATGGCTTATATCACAATTTGTTTTACAAATGGATATTAGTTGTTTACTTTAATGTAGAATAATAAATTCCTCTATGCTGGTCACTTTGGAACATATAAATGAACAACATTAAATGAATGTGTATGTCCTTTTTCCAAAGAACATATTTATTGATTTTGGAAATGAATGTTGTGTAGAAATAATAAACATTATCATTTATTTAGCAGAGTATTACAGAAAAAATGTATGTAGCTTGGATGTAACATATTCTTTAATCCAGATGTTGTTTTCTTCTAGCCAGAACTTTTTGGACACAATAGTACAAAAACTAAAATTATTATTTAACTTAAAAGCAACAGGTTTTCTATTCAGTTACTGTATTCCCCTTGAAAGAATATGTACAGGAATCTGACATCTTTCACCTTGGTTGCATCAATTTCAGGATACGGCACTGTTGAAATACCAAGCTTCTGATGTCTTGTGGGATCCATCGCTTTTGAGTGGAATGAGGCATGACATATCATAGCTTTCAGAGCAGATTGGTTTACCGGGAAAACGTATGAGTCAATTAAAGACTGTAATGTCACGACGGCACGCGGACCATGGTAGCTCAATGGGTAAGAGCAACTGGACAGAAACCAGGAGCTGTGTGGTTCAAATCTCGGCACTGGCATTGATTTCTCAGTTTGCCTCTATCTATCCAAAACATTAGCCTATAAGTGGCTAGCGTGAAAAAATGATTAACTTCCATCAATTAAGTCAAATTATTTTCAGTTGTCAGCTGTTTAGCAAAGAGATATTACCAAACTAACTATTCCACACATCTTCTTGATATTTGCAAGACTATAATCTTTGTTCTCTGGCGGTTCAAATAAAATGATCCATGTAAAAAGGGCACATTTTATTAGGTAACAGATAAAATCACATATTAGGACTAGCGACGATTGATGTTTATCACTCTCTTGAAATTAAAGCCGTCGGCGCTGTCGTCTCGGGTGTTAAATTCTTTCACTCGCCAATAAACATCAACTTACTCCGCGTTTCCCATAAATAACTATTATTAATTTGAAACCGAGCACATGACACTTAACTATATGCATTAATACTAGGCACATTAGATTTTAGGAACCTCAAAATCTGAATACCGGCCAACAGACGGTATCGAGTTTTTGGGTGAAATTTAATAATTTCTCTATATACTAGGTATGTGATACATATATTTAAAGCGAATAGCGACTTCCCATTTCATAAAAGAATAAATTTTGGATAATCTTAAACCATAACTATATTTGAAACAACATTTCGGTATTGAATTTTTGGATGTAATGCAATACCTTCTCTGTCTGCTATGTACGTGATAATGATTGTGTACACTCACATAAGCCTCTCCACTCCATATTGCTACAACCGCTATTGCTTGATCGATTTCAGATCCATCAAGATAAGCATTTGTAAAAATTATATTATTTCTAATTTTTGTACATTCAAGGGGAATATGATGAAATTAAAATCTTTAAGGAACTATAGGATGATTTTGAAATTTCGCTCTCTTTACATTGTCCAGAGATAAAAAAGAGTACAATAACATCGGGTTTGAGAGGTAAAAAAATTCGTAAACTCAAGAATATAACAAATCATATATCGGATATACGAGGGCTGTTCAATAAAGAATGATAACAATCCTTTTTTTGACAACGTCCCTTTACTCATACTCATAATCTTAATGGCCCTTCTCAAAATAGTCTCCCCTGAATGGAATACACTTTTCCCAGTGTTTCTGCCAGTCTTCAAAGATATAAGGGAAACTATTTTTGAGATATCCTTCAAAATCGCCTCTGCAGCCATCACCACTGCTTCTCATGATGGATAACTCCTCCCTTTAAGGCGTTTCTGAGAGTTAGGGAATAGAAAAACGTCCCATGGGGCTAAATCCGGACTATAGGAAGGGTGAATGATACACTTCACGTTGATTTTTGCAAGATATGTAGCAACAATATTGGTAATATGCGGCCGCGCACTATCGTGGTGCAGCATCCATCCTGCTTCATGGAAATGTGGTCTTTTGCGCCTGATGTGGATTTGCAATGTCTGCAGGACATACTTGTAGTATTGTCCAGTTACTGATGCGTGTGCAGGTAAAACAGGCTGATAAACCATTCCATGAATGTCAAAGAATGAGATGACCATAACTTTCCCAGCAGAAGCAACCAATTTTACAATTTTGGGGGTTGGTGATGAAGGATATTTCCACACTGAGCTTTGCTGTTTGCCTAAGAATCAAAATGATGTAGCCAAGTTTCATCAGCAGTGATTACGTTTGAAAGAAACTCCGGATCTTCCTCTAATATCAACTTTAACTGCATGTTACCTCCATTGCAGCTCTAGGCGATACTGAACTCTGAACTTGCCTGCTTCTCACAGGCGAGAACCAGGAGTACCAACAATGAAACTACTACGGCATGTTTGTTTCACATTAAGCTAACAGAATATAATAAGAATGAATTTTAGTGTGAAACATTATGGCCGTAAAAATTATGATCATTCTTTATTGAATAGCCCTCGTAGTTCACTCAATTTAAAAAAAAAATGTTCACAAGAAAGGTGTGCTTTGACGAGGTCTATTATTTTTTTTGTGTAGTGATGCTGTTTCATCCCTTTCAGTTTACCAGTTATGCAGGTCATGCAGAACGAAGGAGCCTTCTGAGCATTTCTGAAAGTCTTTCAAGAAGTCTTGAAAACGTCTTCAATTGCCATGAAATAATTCGTATATAGGTGAGATGTAGAGGAAAATTTAGGGCGGGAAGGTGTATTTGTTCAAAAACTTTGTGGTGCTCCTTGGAATATGTTGAGCTTAAATACTCAAATTAATATTTTTGCAGACCTTTCACTTTTGTCACATGCTGCTCAAAGTTAAGCGGGTACACAGGCACGCTCACACCTCGGTAGCGTAGATGGTAGCGCGTCTTCCTCACGTTCAGGAGGTCCCGAGTTCTAAACTTGGTCAGGGTGACTTATCTGGGTAAGGTTTATTCCGTGGTTTTCCCTTATCCTGAAAGACGAATTTCGGATAACTCTAATCTCTACGGACCCTGAGCTCATTTGAGCATGATTACACCCATTTCATTCATTGTCTAATATGACCTGACGTTTGAGGACGTAAATTGCCAAAACAAACACACGCACACGCACGCGCACGCACGCGCGCGGACACGCGCACTCACATACACAGTGACAGAGGGCACGGAAGTGCAAGAAAGAGGGGAGATTGTCTGAGTTTTTTCAAAAAAATAATAATTTGCAGTTATATTTAACATTTTAATATATAAATTAAATAAAAATAAGCAATTTTCACAAACCAGGACTTAAATTTAGCTGTGACTATTGGATTAAGCGTGTATTTTTGTTGATATTTTGACATGTCGCTCTTGGCTGGAATACTAGTTTAGCCTACTCACCATATGTAGTAGGGAACTAAAAATTTTGCATTCATCTTGCGATACAAAAATGTTCTACACATCTGATAATTCAAAGCAGTAGTAAAAGACAGTGCGGTAACTCTTATTAGGTCAAAACGTATTTTATGTAATTAACGAGATAACATTTTTGTGAAACCATTTTTTCTATATATCCATCGGTTTACCTAATATACACACTCTGAACAAGGAAAACTACACACGCAATGTGTGACCAATTTTTTACTAAATCTCTGCTATTCGTCGCCCTTCACCCTGTTTTATTAGCTGTATAAATTTTCAACTTATTACAAAATTTAAGTAATTTAGTTTAACCTTTGGGAGCACTTTAACTTCCTAAGCTGCCCATCTATAAACCTGTATGTGGAGTATTTACAGCAATTTTCCTTAGATCAAATTTTCCTTCATTTATAGTTCCTAGATATTACAAAATGATCTTAGTTTATGTTGCCTCCTTCGTATTTGCACATATGCTGCAGATACCTAAACTAAATCAAGCAATCCACTTTCAAATGTTACTATTCTTATGAATATATACATCCCACTGAAACCATTATTCCTTTCATTCCCTCTCGCAATTATTATGACTTATTGAATTCACATAATATACTCCAACGGTCTACCTCAAAGATATTCTATGTATCAAACGTGAATATTTATTAATAAGCTACTTCCATCTAAACGGAATCTGCAGGATTCTGGATTCCAAAGCTGCACTTAATAATATGGTCAGTAATTGGTTGTACAGTATTCTGGTTCTTAATTTATTCAGTCACCGACTGCGCCACTGGCGCACTTGGCGTCGTGTCTACCACCAAAGTCAATATAGTTTTATAAATAGAAGAATGAAGTTAAAATTTGTGAGATAAAAGCACACTATTCTTCAGAATTTCCATATTCCAGAAAGGGGCAATGTTGGTATGGCTATATTCCAAGGTAGTTTCGGCCTTCAACGACCTCCGAGGTGTGTGTATTCTTCACGAATGCCTAGAATCTCTTTGACTATGGATTACCTCGTAAATGGCTAAGTCGGATGTTCAATTTTTAACACGAAACAAACATATGCCGTCTACAAAGTACAGGAACAACTTCTAATCACAGAACAAGTGAAGGTTGTGGCCTTGGCTTATCAGAATTTGTATTGCCCCTGTTCTAAGAGTTATATTTCAAGAACAACAGTGTTATATGTATTTATTTTACCAATTATACAAGAACGTCTACTGCAGTTGCTGTGTAAATAAAGGTAACCTTGTTAAAATTATATTTCAGTATATATTTATTAAAGTTTTATCAGCGTTAGGGCTGAGGTTAGGAAAACAAATGCCAGTTGTCGATTAAACCACTGCGCATCAACATTCACACAAAGTCAATAGTTTTGCTGTTATATGGCGGCCACAGGCCTAACAAAACAAGATGTTGAAAAAAGCAATGTGAACAACCGCATAATGTTTAACTCAGCTCCTTGTTATTCAGCTATAGCCCAAACGGAACCCAAAGAACAAGCCATAATAATCGAAGGCCACGACGACATAACACTTAAAGAATATGTAACAGCATTAGGTAGCCTAACCAACCCCAGAAGCATTCGATTTGTATATCGAATATCGAACTCCAGAATCTGTATCTACCTCGCCAGTAAAAGGCTGGTAGATGAACTGGTATCTAAACACCCAAAAATGAAGGTGAACAACTTGTACTTGGAAATTAAGCCACTTCTCACTAAAAATAAAATAGTGATACTCTCTAATGTGTACCCTGTTATTCCCAATCATGTTATCGAAGAACACCTTCTGGCCCAGGGAATTAAGTCTGTATCATCTATATCGTATATCAGGGCGGGAATAACTATTCCTGGATATACACACATCATGAGCTTTCTCCGACAAATGCATGTAAAACCTGACGACTTTGCCAAGCTACCTGAAATCTTACAGATAAAATATGAGGATACATCCTATTGTATATACCTTTCTTTCGATGTTACTACCTGCTTTTCATGTAAAATGGAAGGGCATTTCGCTAAACAGTGCAAGCCATTAGGTGAAATAAATGATAAGATGGTTAGTTGCTCATCTGAAAGAGCTAGTAGACACACCACAGTCGTGCCAGTAAATGACAAAACTAAAGACAACGCAGAAATAATTGAAACTGGCACAGAAAACATAGAAAACGTGTCACTAGAAACTGTTTCTATACAATAAAATGGTACCTCCCAGTTTGAACCTCTTTCGATACCATTGCCACAACTTGACACAGAATTGAACTTCCCTCCTTTAGGGCAAAACTTAAGACAGGAGCCAAAAAGCGACCTATTTCAACATCCAGTAAGTATAGTGAATCTGCAACCGATGATGACGAAAACCTATCTGATTCATCTTTAATGACTTTAGATGAGACAGGAAAAACAGAACCTAACCTAGTAAACAAATATATACACAAAAAGCCAAAAAAGATTGACACCCTCTCGCAATTAAATGACCAGGTACCTGTAATAACAAGTACTATGAAGAAAGACCGAACGACTACGTTTTAAATTACCTCCAGTTCAAAAGCTTTTATGAAAATACTGTTGGAGCATCTGATATAAAAGCACTTGCTCCTGGATACAGTCAAAAAGCTTCATCCCTTATTTACAAATAGAACAATGAAAAATCGAAACACCCGTATAGGAAAGAAACTGCTTTCCGAAATAAATAGAAAAACACAGTTTCTTAAACATTTTGTTGGTTATGTAGTAGAAGATTTTATTAACACCATCTAACTGAAGCCCTATACATAGTAAACCTTAAAAATAAAAACCACAACATATAATGGAACACAACATATTACAATGGAACATAAATGGATTTCATTCTCAACTGGAACACCTCCAACTCTTACTTAATATACATAACCCAGTAGTCGTTTGTGCACAAGAAACACATTTTGAGCATGATTATGTTGATCCATTAAGAGGTTACAATGCCTATAATAAAAATCGAGAAGAATGTACACATGCCAGCGGTGGAGTAGTTACCTATGTTAAAGAAACACGGCCACAACGTGCTATCTCGCTCAATAATACTTTAGAGGCTACTGCAGTTTCTGTTCTTTTGACAGTAGAACAATGTAGATGTAATATATATCTCCCCAACAGCCACAGTTTAGATCTTGTAAAACTAAATGAACTGGAGCAACAACTACCCCATCCTTACCTTATTCTCGGAGATTTCAACAGTCACAACAAACTATGGGTTGCAGCTCCACCAATTCACGAGGAAAACGCATTGAACAGTTTATAAACGGTTTAGACCTAATTCTACTCAATTCACTGGAGCCTACTCATTTCAGTCTAGCTTATGGAACACTCAGCTCCATAGACCTAAGTTTGTGCTCACCAAACATAAAAGATTTGTTTGAATACTTCATTTATAAAGAACCTCAAGGAAATAGTGATCACTTTCCTATTATTCTTACTCCACTGAGTGACAGTTCTCAGAAAACCACATTCACGCCAAAATTTAATTTTAAAAAGGCTAATTGGAATACCTATAAGAGTTTTATAACCAAAACATTAGTTCAGCTGATGCCTGCCACTGAATTTATTCATATTAGCATTAATGAAATAATTAAAAACTTCAATGAACTTGTTCTAAAATCTGCAAATATTTCTATACCTACAATAGCCCCATACAAGAAAACAGTTCCTTGGTGGAACAGTGTCGCCAAAAACTATTAATTAAAAGAATAAAGCATATTACCAATAGAGACGCCGTCCTACTGAAGAAAATAAGCTTAAATATCTCCAAGCTAGAGCTAAAGCAAAAAAACTGTTAAACAAAGTAAGAAGGATTCATGGTTGAATTTTGTGGCATCCTTAAGTTATCAAACCCCTTAGGAAACAGTGTGGGGAAATATCCAGAAAATTAGAGGCAGATTTAAATATAACTCAGAAATCGTTTTGAAAGACCCTGACTCAAGAACAGCTATCACCAATTCACAGTCAGTAGCTAACATCTTAGCAGATCCATTTGCACCTACATCATCCGATGCTAATTATGAGGACGAATTTAAATCCTTTGAAATGAAAATGATTCATTACCTGACGAACCTGTAAATTACAATACCGAAAACTTTGATGAGATCATCGGATACTATGAATATGAAAATGCCCTCGCATTATGCAAAAGCTCCAGTCCCGGACCAGATAATATACACTATGATATGCTGAAACAACTACCAATTGAAGGACATATATATCTTCTTGAAATATTCAACCATATCTGGTCTTATAGGTTATTTCCCAATCTTTGGAGTTGGGCAGTAGTGATACCCATACCAAAACCTAATAAACACCTCACACTACCAAACAACTACAGACCAATATCTCTTAGGTGTACAATGTGCAAAGTTCTAGAAAAGATTATAAATAAAAGATTGCGTTGGTTTATCGAAAACAGGAAACTTCTTTCTGAATCACAATATGGTTTCAGACAATTCCGTTCCACTACAGACTGTTTAATCACGATTGAGTCTGAAATAAGAGAAGCTTTTCTCTATAATCAACATCTCATACTAGATAGTCTAGATATAAAAAAGGGCATCTGATATGCCATGGAGAACACGTATACTTCAAATACTACGACAAAATAAAATATCAGGAAATATGTTTTATTTCATTCAGAATATTCTCCAGCATAGCACCATTAGAGTACATGCAAATGACACACTATACAAGGAAGTTAAGTTAGACAGTGGAGTACCCCAAGGCTCCGTGCTTAGGGTTACAATTTCCCTGCTGGCAATAAACGACATACTGAACACTATTCACCCCTCTGTAAAAGCGTGCCTATTTGCTGATGATCTGACCTTTTTCTGTAAAGGTAATAACATCTCAACCACCCAAGCTTTACTACAAGACACTGTAACAAGGATACAAATTTGGACATCACAAACATGATTCAGTTTTTCTCAGCAAAAGTCAAAATGTGTTTACTTTACCAAAAGTTCAATGCATCTTCTAAACCCTACCATCCACCTGTATGGAAAGCCCACTGAAACAACCAAACAATTAAAATTATTGGGACTTATCTTCGACCACAACCTATCATGGAATACACATATTTCGAACCTAAACGAAGGCTGTTCAAGGCACCTAAACATATTTAAAAACATTATCACTCCGCAATTGGGGTGCTGATCAACATGTCCGACAACTAACGTATCAAGCTTTAATCCTAAGAAAACTTGACTATGGAGCTATTGTGTACAGCTCTGCAGCACCGGCGTTACTTAAGCTGCAGGACGGGATTCAAAGTTCTGCTATGAGGATTATAATAGGAGCATATCGTACCAGTCCGGTCTCTAGCCTACTGATAAAAGCCAACCAACCACCGTTAAACACCAGGAGAATACAATTAAGCATAAAAATGGAATCAAAATAGCAGCAAGACCTCATTCAAGTATTCATTCATATGTTTTCCCCAATACCGAAAGAAAAAAGACCTGTCATACAAAAAGCACTCCTTACCTTTCAATCAACGACTTGCTAACTATTTAAATACTGACAGCATAAACATTCCTCCCATAATGACCAGGGACTTCCATGAAGGACCATACTGGAAACTCAAAATTCCCAAAATATATACCGACCTAACATTTCACCAGAAATGGAATACCGCTGCAATTGTTTACCAAACACTATTTTATGAAATGTGCAACAATTTTCACAATTATCAATTTATTTACACTGATGGATCAAAAAGGATCATGGTACTGGATGTGCAATAATAACTCGTGATAAAATTCTACAGCAGCGGCTACCTGACTATTATTCCACCTACAGTTCTGAACTATACGCCATTTATCAAGCACTTACATACTGGCAGCAAACCACAACTGCTATGCAATATGTCCCTGAGTACCTTGCAGAGCATGAAGAACTACACAACAGACAACAAATTAGTTCAGGACACACAGACACTATTCAGTAATATCAACGACGCTGGTGAAGACCTGGTTTTCATTTGGATCCTTTCCCATCAAGGAATAAGAGGGAATGAAAGAGCGGACGAAGCTGCTAAAGACGCCACACCATTACGCCAACAAACGAACGTCCAAATTCCATATTCAGATATTATAAATCATGTCTCCAAAATACCAATACAAAAATGGAAATCTGAATAGAATCAGCAACAACCAGGAAAATTACAAGTACGAAAAGGATCCACTGCCCTTCACCCAACCAAGGCGCTTACTAGAAAGGAACAAGTCATTCTCAACCGGCTACGAATTGGCCACTACAGCCTCACTCATTCGTATGTTCTCTCAAGACAGCCGCAGCCTGCGTGTAAAGAATGTAATAAAAACCTTACCATTTACCACATTCTCATAGAATGCAATGAATACAAAAGAAACTGAAAACAACACGGAATCCCACATGATATCCCCACACTCCTAAACAGTTTCAAACTACGCCGCAATCTGTTTACTTACCTAAAGGATATAAACATTTGGAAATCAATATAAATTATGTGCAATATACTTTAATCAATTGTAATTCATAATCTACACAATGGTGTTAAAGTATTGGAATTTTTGTTTTACAAAATAGTATTGCTTACTTATATATGTTCTTGTCTTTGTTTTTAGTTATCTGTATTTAATGTACATTGTTTTCATAAGTAATGTTATTAATGTGTATATTTTATATGTTTGATTCTAATCCTGTATATTGAATGTAAATTTTTATATATGTTGCTAATTGTAATACTTTGTAAAATGGTTGCGATATGACCCAGGAAGCCAAAGCGACCTTAAATAAATTAAAAAAAAAAAACTTCTAACATTTTTATTGCTCATAATTCACGCCGATATTTTCTTAGGTAAAGGATAACATTACGTATTTGGACTAGCGAGTATTGATGTATATCATGCCCTTAAAAATTAAGCCCTCGGCGCTAACCTCTCGGGCGTTAAATGTTTTCACTTGCTAATAAACCACGACTTACCCTGCGAGTCCCATGAATAACTATTATGAATTTGAAGTCGAGGAGATGGAATTCCAGATATTATATATATCATAACTGTATATTACTGCACATTATAAATTGGTCAGTAGGCAATTGCTTGTGATTAATAAAGTAATAAACTTTGGAAAGCCTTAAATCTAAGGATATTTGAGGTGAAGTTTTGATACCATTTTTTTTATTTTCACACACGGGGACGATACCTAAAGCAAATCAAGCAATCCAGTATGAAATGTTACTATTTGTATCAATATAGACATCTCTCTGAAACCGTTATTTCTTGCTTTCCCTCTCCAAAATGTTCTGAATTATAGCAGTCTCGTGACTTACTCCAACCGTTTCTGTTGAATTTCCATTGGGGCAATTGGTGTCGCGTAATTAGCTACCCGTTAATAGATAGCGCCGTGGTAATCAGGAATTTAAGGAGCGAAATTGCTCCCCCCCCCCAAAAAAAAAAGAGAACTCCAATGCTTTCTTGTTAGATATTAGTTTATGCTAAATTTAAATAATCACTTTAGGCATTTCATTTTCAAAGGAAGCCATAATGAGGAATTTTACACCATAGAAATGTACCTTGCTCCCCATCGAATTGGAACAATATAGCTTTACAAGCAGAAGAATGAAGTTCAAATTTGCGAGTTAGAGACACATTGTTCTTCAGAATTTTCATATTTCAGTAAGGGTCAGTGTCCCAGTATGGCAATTGTCGAAGGCCGCTTCGGCCTTCAACGACCTCCGACCTGGTGTATTCTACAGGAACACGTTTAACCTCATTGACAATCGATCAGTTCATACATGGCTTAGTCCGATGTTCAATTTTTAACAAGCAACAAACATACGATATCTACAGTGTACAAGAACAATTATTTTTAATATTTTTATAACTCATAATTCAAGTCGATATTTTCTTAGGTAAATGATAACATTTTGCATTTAGACTAGCGAGGATTGAAATCACGCTCTTGTAATTTAAGCTATCGGCGCTAAGGTCTCTGGCGTTAAGTGCTGCAGTTTTCGATAATATAAGTGTCTAGGAATATTTCATTTAATTATAGACTGTATTCACGTAATTTAACCCTCGAGGAACAAGGCCAATTATTGTCACACCAGCAGCAGTGCTGTGGAATTTTGCTACCAGTTTTCAGTTGAATACTACATCTTTCTCAAGGTGAAAAAAATTGATATACAAAACAAATTAAACTTAAAATACTCAAATATATTTTACTATAAACACTGTATTAATGTGGACATTAATATTGATAATTCTACAATGTAGCGTAAGGAAGGAATAATCATATACGTAAAGCGCAGAAATGCGCAATAATTTTTTAAGAACATAATATATGCCCTGTATGACTGCTGTAAGGCCATAATAATGCAGTGCAGTTCTTTTGTTTACTGAATAAGGTATTAAAACTATCATTCAATTGTTTGATACACTTATATTATATTGATGTTCACTCAGACTCGTCATTTTCTGCCTCACTTTTACAGTTATTACATACAGTAGTTATGCTCGAGTGGCATGTTCACACAAAAAGTTTGCAAGTGCTGCTTCTCACAGGTGTACATTTATTCTTCAATTGACCACATATCACACATCTTCTTCGTTATGAATCTGCTTGTGGGTCTTCCTGAAGTTTATACTTACTTTTAAAATAAAGAGTTAATGACACAATGACTGATCTAGTGACTAGCTGTGGTTTAATCAGTTTTAGGGCCAAATCTTTCAAAAATGCTCTTCTATGGACTGGTGCGTTTCCATGACTTCCTCTGTAAATTACATAGGCATTTATACCTGCAATGTTGAGCAAAGCAAAGGAAATTGCTAATGGCCATCTCCTGGTCACTCGAGAATCGGCGTAGGTAGCACAAAACTGTCAACTGTGTCCACCCCTCCTTTAGTCATATTATAATCGAGTATGATTTCCGGTTTACCTGCGCCTTTATCTACAACAGCTTCCTAATACATTGTTGAAAGTAATAGATCAGATTTCTTCCTCTTCGGAACGTGAGCGACAAGAGTTCCCTCCTTCTGGTAGCCAAAAGTATTAGATCCAACTTAACGAATCGTGTGTGGTAGAAATCGTATCGGCACTTCTTTTTTGTTTTTACGTAATGTTCCAATGAAGCCACTCTGAAGGAGTGCCAATGTGTAACTGGTGTACCAATTATCAGTGGTGAGATTTCTGTTTGACCTAGAAAATGGTTCTGTTAGCCTGCTGGTAATATCACTGGGCTTATTTGAGGCAACAAATTGTCCTTCCGGTTGCTTCCCACAGTAAATTTCCAAATTAGAAGTGTAAAAGGCGTTTTCATTACAAAGAGCATAGAATTTTATGCCATATTAAGCTGGCTTGTTTGAAATATATGAAATAAAGCTACATCTACATCGAAATGGCCATAGGTTTTCATCAACTGGGACAAATTCACGAGGATTGTAGGAGTTACTTTGTACAAATAAGTCCCATATTTTACTAATTGGTGCTAGATTATCTGTCATTCTGCGTTGTGGTCTGGTCATCTTGTCATCAAACTCATAGATCTCAAAATTAGGCCATTTCTCATACAGTCTCTTAGAATTTATATCCCTATCCCATAGAAATTCCATTATTCCTATACATTTGTATGATTTCTCTTTCTTGAACCTATAAGAAACACCAAACCAAGCACGGCTAGCAATTCTCCCTTTGTCATCTCTCTATCTCTCTATAATTCCTGTCTCTAGAATATTCGGTGCCTGCGTTTGCATTTGTTATATGTAAATTAGTGCACGTAATTATTTCATCAACCATACTATAATAAATCAGGCAAGAAAGAGCACGGTTCATTTCGGTCACACCTCTTGTTTTCCAGGAAAAGATTTTATAATATGCTTTTTCATCGTTTTGGGAAGCGTTTTGTATGGAGTCGTACTCCAAACAGTAGTACCATCTTTCCCTTTATAGAAGATACCAGTATCATCTAGACATAATTCAGTATCACTGCCATCTTGCTCAGATTTGGAACAGTGAGTGGTATCATCTTGAAGTATTTCTTCGTTTACATCCGAGAAGACGCTCGGTTTTACCTGCATCAGTTTCGCAAAACAATAGTTTCCCAATTGCAGTACCACTCAGTCCCTTTCAATTCCAATACCTAAGGAACTTAGGAAAAGAAATGAACAATTTTGGAGTACGCCACTCAGTTGCATTTACTACTACAGTAAAATAATTCAGATATATTTACTCCTTCATATTTGGTGATTATTATGGGGTTATACTAGTTTTTCTTGTTATACATTTAATAACAATCTCATTTGTATTTCAAAATAAAAAGGGGATAAAAATCCATGCTAAAAACAAATTCCTCCCCATCACTTAAAAATTGAACATAGGTTCTGTAGATATAGCAGTCAACTTGTTTTATAATAAAAACGCATAATATACAATTAGTGCCATATTACTTACATGTGCAGCAGTGCAGTGGCAGTTTTCTCCAAAGTGCTACGTTGTAACAAAACTTTGTTGTTAGACGCATAACTGTACACTTCGTAGTCAAAAATGCTACTGAAATCATTGTTAAGCACCAATATAAGATCAGCTAAAGCTACAATATGGTACGGTAATTGTTGCAACAATAATAAAGAAAACATTTGTTGGTATTAAATTTGCACTAGCCGTGTTGGGACAGAAAATCAGGCAGACCACGGATGAAGTTTTTGGATACGACGAGTTAAATGCTGCAAAAAGTGTTCAAAAAGCTCATCGGACAGCAGAGAGAAGATGTTCAATGATTCGTTACAATTATTTTCACTAGAACTACGAGGCGAATAATCCTTACAGATTACTTTAGTTGAGAGTGCAGCGCTAGTAAATAAATTTAAATCCATTTATAGGAATAAAGTAAGTAAAATGAGGGAGAATTTGTTTACATTCACGTTTCTTTGACCTGTATTTCATTACAATGTTGTAGAAACAAACGTGCTTGGACTTTGAATTTACTAAGTGAAGCTGCAGGAAATACTTGACAGCTTTTGTGTAGTTACCGCGTGTAAATGTAAAGTGAATTCACACTATCAGAACGCATTATAATAGATGTTAAGATTTATATTATTGTGTCGTTTGTGGATGTTTTTTAAAGTGAAGCTTAAAGTGTAAATGTTTTTCTGTGGAAACACAGGTCCATGCCTTTTATCAGATGCAGGAGAAAGTGTTACTGTATCAGGGTAATCAAGCAAGGTAAACTAACTATATGCAGCATACGTTTTTAACACAGCAATGCCACATTCCTGGATGATTCAACCTATTTAAGTGTCCGAGTCATTTTAACTTCACTTCTTGCACGTGTAGAATAACGCACCATTTTTTAGCTTGAAATTCCTTAATTACTTGCTCCATAGCATTCATCCGCTATTTAGTAGGATTTCTTAGCGGGACAATTCAGTAGGAGGCACCTGAGGCTTCCATTCGGGATTTTCTCAGTTCGACCCCCACAGGACCAGCGATTCCATGTTTTTCTTTTTTCTTTTCTTTTTCTTTTCTTTTTCTTTTTCTTATGATCGCTACTATGGATTATATTTTCCAGTGATTTTGTTGTGCCTCATTTCCTCTCACTTGGTTTGCTTTCATCACGCAGGGCGGAAGGGTTAGGTGCAATGGACCGTTAAGTACGGCGTATGCGGTGGATGTTCCTTGGGAAGAGAAACGTTCTAGCTGAACATTTTCGTGAGATGGAGCGTAAATAAAGAGCGGCACAGAGGTTCATGCTGTTGAATATAGGGACTCTGCTGCTCCACGTTTTCTTTCTTTTTTTAAGTCTTACATCCTCCAAAGTTAAGTCATATCCTACGATGAATGAAATGAGTGAATAATGCTCAATTGAGTCCAGGTTTCTTAGAGCTTAGGATTACCAGACATTTGCCTTTTCTTCTTTTCCATTTTTGTCCATATACTACATACTGGTCTTGAATATGGAAAAAAGCAAAAGTTATCCACAAATCTCACAAATATCTCGGCATCAGATTGCCCAGATATAAATATCAGCTGATATTAAGTAGATAAAGAAAGGTCTAAATAAAAGAAAGATAGTGGTTGTGGTGGTGGTGATCCTAATGGGAGTGGTGATACGTACATGAAGCTTAAGATTTGCGTATTGAAGAAAATATTGTGACTTTGTGGGTTCGTGAAATGAAAAGTCCAATTTCACCGCTCAAAACTGTTCTTTATTTCCACCGACTTATAGTTAAACACTTGCCAATTACACAGAATTGCGTACTGCACACAATTACAATTCACCAGTTCGTCCGTTACAATTTCACTTGTACTCGCGATTACATCAACTCCGATACTCATACACAGTTACGTACAGTCTTCCGTTGCACAATCTTTTCGTTCATTAACACGTCACTAACACTGCCTTCTTACACCAAGAACTGACTTCACTTCGCTCCGGCAGCCCCTTTTTATAGGAATATCGCAGCCTTCTGGCTTTCACGGGAAGGTTCCAGAGATGAAGGATCCCGTAATTTCCAGAACGCAGGTGAAAGAGAAACAGACCGCACAATCATGTTTCTTTTTCAGCCGTCCCTGTCACCACTATAAGACGGACGAGGGGGAGGCGTGGCTAACACGGACCTCCCCTGTCTTCCGCTCTCAGCTGCTTCCATAGGGTGTTCCAACGCTCGCGTGACACTGCTCCCTCCTCAAAGCTGTTCGCCCCGAACTGCACCATCGTAGCGTGACAGGCGGTCCAGGCGTACCACCAGCATTTGCCCGGAGTCTGAGCCAGAAGTAGCGCTGCCGTAGTTTGTGAATCATACGGTTCGCTCCCAGGTGTCCTCCTGAAGTACTGGCGTGCACTTCCTCCAAGACTTCCGGGACCTTACTCCGGGGAAGTACCAACTGCTCTCTCTGCGTCTTCCCATCGGGTGATTCCCATACCCGGAACAGCATGCCCTCTCTGGTCTTCAACGAGTCCCATTGGGCCCAGTACGACTTGTAGGTGGCGCTCCTCGGTGCGATGTCCTCCCAGGTTGGTCTCATCCCTGCCTCCACTTCCCTCAAGAGTGGCCCCAAGTCTGCGTCCGCCAGCTGCTCCCTCCTCAGGCCTGCGCTATCCCAGCCTTCAGCAGGCACTGCCACAACTACTCGGACTGCTGCGGCACGCTCCTTCTCTTCCACTCTTGTGCACTGGCCGCACTCTTCTGGACAGGGTCTTCGGGACATGGCGTCTGCGTTACCGTGGCTCTTCCCTCTACGATGTTCCGAGGTGAAGTCGTACTCCTGCAGCCTCTGGACCCAACGTGCTGTCTGGCCTTCCAGGTTCTTAAAGGTCAATAGCCAGGTTAGGGGGGAATGGTCAGTCCTCAGGTGGAATGGCTGACCGTACAGGTACTTGTGGAAGTGCTCCAATGTCTTTACTACCGCCAGTAACTCCCGTCGGGTGACGCAGTAGTTCTCCTCTGCCTTGGATAGCGTCTTGCTGTAATAGGCTATCACCCGCTCATGGCCGTCCTGGATCTGCGATAGGACACCTCCAATGCAATGGTCGCTAGCGTCGGTGTCCACCATGAAGGCGCCACCTGGTTGTGGGAAACCCAAAATTGGAGCACTGCACAGGGTCTCCTTTAGGTGCTGGAAAGCTTTTTCGGCGTCCTCTGTCCACACATAAGGCCGGTGTTCCTCCGTCAGGCGGGTGAGGGGTTTTGCGATGTTGGAGAACCCCTTTATGAAGCGGCGGTAATAACTGCACAGCCCCAGGAAACTGCGCAACTCTTTCATACCCTTTGGGCGAGGCCAATCTCTCACAGCTTGTGTCTTCTCCGGGTCTGTGGCCACTCCGGTTGCCGAGACTATGTGGCCCAAGTAGTTAACTTCCTTGCGGAAGAGCTGACACTTCTTCGCGTTCAGCTTCAAGTTGGTCGCTTGCAGTCTCTGTAGCACCTTACTCAGATTCTCGAAAAAGTCTTCCCGATGATGATGATGTCGTCCAGGTATAGCAGGCAGGCATCGTAAGTCAGCCCTCTCATCACTGACTACATAAGGCGCTGGAAGGTAGCTGGTGCGTTGCAGAGGCCAAAGGGCATAACCGTGAACTGCCAGAGCCCTTGGCCCGTCGAGAATGCAGTCTTCTCCTTGTCTCTCGGGTCTAGAGCTACCTGCCAGTAGCCCGACTTCAGGTCCAGGGTCGAGAACCACTGTGCACCAGCTAGCGTGTCCAGGGTGTCGTCAATCCGGGGTAAGGGAAAACAGTCCTTCCGGGTGACGGCGTTCAACTTTCTGTAGTCTACGCAGAAGCGCAGCTCGCCGTTCTTCTTTGTCACCAAGACTACAGGGGAACACCAAGGGCTGTCAGACTCTTCAATCACTCCCCTGGATCTCATGTCCTCCAGCATGTCTCGTACCGCCCCTTGCTTCGCCAGCGGAACGCGTCTATGTGGTTGCCGAATGGGCCGAGCGTCCCCGGTGTCGATGCGGTGAAGCACTTTGTCCGTGCGGCCGTAGTCACTATCACTTTGGCTGAAGACGCGCTGATACCGCCTTAGCAGTTATCGCACCTTCTCCAGCTGTTCTGTGGTCAGGGGTTCGGCCGCCCTCTCCACCAAGCCTTCTAGCCGGGGCCCCAGGTGTTGCTTCGGCGCCGGCTCCTGTGTCTCGTCGATAGCTGTTACGCTCACCACGGGCTCGCACATTCCCAACTCCGTCCCGGCCTGGACGTCGTGATTGGCGTCCGTAGGATTTAGCAGTCTCACGGGTACCTCCTCTCGGCACGGCAGCAATGCCCTGGCTACACACAGTCCGTTTACATGCGTCTTCTGGTCCAGCATCATGTTCCTGGTTCTCTGGCCCTCCAGTCGCGCCGTTACCACCACCTCGCTCCTCGCGGGGACAACCACGTCTTCGTCCAAGACGAACCTGCAAATTCCAAGGCGCTCTTCGGGTTGACGGAGTATAACCTCTTCTCCGTTAAGCCGCAGGACCTTCTTGCTGACGTCGACCGTCGCCTCGTGGCTCCTGAGGGCATCCAGTCCCAGAATCACCTCCTCAGCCACCTTCGCGACGAACACCCACAGACGCACGGCACTCCGTCCCAAGTTCAGCTCCAGCAGGGCCTCCCTCTCCACAGGCAAGGTGTAGCCCGATGCCGTGACAAGCCGGTATGGCCGGCTTGGCTTCCTTGTCGGCAAACCCTTCGCCACGTCAGGTCTGATGATGGTCACGGCCGCCCCGGTGTCCACCAGCACGCGGCACGGCTTTCCTCTTATCCAACCGTCCGCGATGAGGCTGTCATCCATACGTCGGCTGACGGTGCGTAGTGTCACTCGAGGGGATGGTGGTGATGGCGCCGACGTGCCCCTCTCCACGACGGCCCTTACTCGTTTTCGGGCTGCTCTTCCTGGTGTGGGCAGTCTCTCTGCAGGTGCCCGGGCTGTCCACACCCCCAACACAGGCCACTAGGTGTTCGCCGGCGTCCCTCAGCTGGTCTTCTGTCTCCGGCGTAGCGGACACTCCTCGTTCTCGACGTCGGGATGGATGTTATTTTGGCCGCCTCCATCCTTAATGCCGGTGTCAGCGCCTCGTGGATGGTTTATATTCCCCGAGCATTAGGCGCTGACGAATCTCTGTGTCCCGGACCCCGTCGACATTTTATTCATTGGTGGATCAAATTTTGAAACTAGGAAGAAGATAACCAAGGGTTGCCCTCAGGGTTCTATCTTGGGGCCCCTCTTTTGGGATATTTTATCAGAAGATTTATTAGAACTACTGGAAAGAGATCATAAGTTTTTGGATGTAATAGCGTATGCTGATGACATAGTCATAATGATGGACGGACAGAGCAGACTAGAGCTAGAAAATAAAGCAAGAGAAGTTACAAATACATTATCAAATTGGTGTTTCAGAACAAAACTAAAAATTGCACCAAACAAGTCAAATTATGTGCTTTTTAAGGGAAATTTAAAGCGGGATCCTACAGTGAAGATAAATAATCAGAACATTAAACGGGAAAAAGAGATGAGATATTTGGGTATCATGATAGATGAAAAATTTCATTTCAGAAAACACACGGAGTATATTAGGCAGAAAACAGAGAAAATAATGCTTAAGCTAGCAAGAATAACCAATTTAAATTTTGTACTTCCATTGCGTAACATACAGATATATCATAACACCATTTTTGCTTCAATTATGACTTATGCGGCAGCAGTTTGGGCAGAAAGGATGGATGATGTACAAATAAGAAGATTGTTGAGAAGAACGCAAAGAAAAGTATTATTACGTCTGACAGGAGCTGTAAAAACAACACCAACTATGGCATTGCTAGTAACAACGGCCATTTGGCCGATTGATTTATTAATAAGATTGAAGGGCGCAAAATTTTGGGCGAAAAAAGGAAACTTAGAAAAAGTTTATAATATAACTGGAGTCAGAACAAACAAATCTTGGGTGATTAAAAATAGTTTAAAAGATAAATGGCAAAAAGAATGGACAGACAGTCTAGAAGGTAGAAGAGTGTTTGAAATTTTTCAGAACGTCAAAGAGAGACTAAAATTGAATTTTATTCAACCAACAAAGGGATTTATACATTATATAACTGGACACGGACCTTATAAGACCTATTGGAAGAAAATCAATAAAACTGAAAATGATATATGTGAATTATGTAACAAACAAGATAATCCTGAACATGTAGTATTTGAATGTGGAAGATATGCAATTCACCAACAAGAAGAGAGGCATGCGCTAGCAGGATATATCGTATATGACATAATTCGAGATCAACAATTGGTAAATGAATTACAAGTTTTGACTAACTTTGTAAGTAAGAAAGCATGGGAGGTAAAAATATTCAAAGGAGAAAGAGTTGATAATAGGCGAAGAATAGTACAAGATCCAAGAAGGAGTTCTAGAATACAAAATAGGATAAGACGGGAAGAATTATTGAATAATCTAACAATGGAGTTGACTGCATGGGCGGCGGAGGGAGAGAGTGATGGCAGAGGCCATGGTGGACTACAGAATTAGTAGATTTAGATATAGATTTAGGAAATAAGGATTTTGTAATTTTTATAGTTGTTTTCTTTTGTTTTTTGCTTTTTTGTGTTTATTTCTGTTATTTTATTTCATTTTATTTTTGTAGAGTAGTTTTCTGAGAGATTTGTATAATTATAACATTTGTAAGGATTTTATGGAAAAATAAAGAGAAAATTTGGATATATGCCCCGGTATAGTTGTCTAGGTGCCGGGGTAGAATATTCAGATTTTATTTATTTATTTATTTATTTATTTATTTATTTATTTATTTATTTATTTATTTATTTATTTATTTATTTATTTATTTATTTATTTATTTATTTATTTATTTATTTATTTATTTATTTATTTATTTATTTATTTATTTATTTATTTATTTATTTATTTATTTATTTATTTATTTATTTATTTATTTATTTATTTATTTATTTATTTATTTATTTATTTATTTATTTATTTATTTATTTATTTATTTATTTATTTATTTATTTATTTATTTACTTATTTATTTATTTATTTATTTATTTATTTATTTATTTATTTATTTATTTATTTATTTATTTATTTATTTATTTATTTATTTATTTATTTATTTATTTATTTATTTATTTATTTATTTATTTATTTATTTATTTATTTATTTATTTATTTATTTATTTATTTATTTATTTATTTATTTATTTATTTATTTATTTATTTATTTATTTATTTATTTATTTATTTATTTATTTATTTATTTATTTATTTATTTATTTATTTATTTATTTATTTATTTATTTATTTATTTATTTATTTATTTATTTATTTATTTATTTATTTATTTATTTATTTATTTATTTATTTATTTATTTATTTATTTATTTATTTATTTATTTATTTATTTATTTATTTATTTATTTATTTATTTATTTATTTATTTATTTATTTATTTATTTATTTATTTATTTATTTATTTATTTATTTATTTATTTATTTATTTATTTATTTATTTATTTATTTATTTATTTATTTATTTATTTATTTATTTATTTATTTATTTATTTATTTATTTATTTATTTATTTATTTATTTATTTATTTATTTATTTATTTACCCCGTCGACAAAATTGTAGGCGGCTTCCCGGGATACGAACTCCAGTGGCAGGTCAACCAAGGCCTTGCTAGCCAGCTGCTCGATCGCAATGGCGAACTCCTGCAGCGTCTCCCCTGGCTGCTGTGACCTTGCCTTTAGCTGGCTGCGGTATGCTGCGGCTAAGCGGTGGTTCCCGAAGCGATCCTCCAGGGCTTCCCAGATGTCCTTGGGCGCTGCCGTCGTCTGCACCGCGTTTAGGACTTCCGCGGCTCTTCCCTGGAGGCTGGCTATTAACTGTGTGGCCTCCTCCTCCAGTGACCATCCGTTGTGCCTGGCCACTGTGTCGAACTGGCGGCGGAAGACCTCAAACGTTGACGCGCCGTCATACTTGGGAGGTTTGACGCGCGCAGATGTTGTGTCGCGTCCCGGCGAGTCGGTCTTCAAATCCTTCAGCTTCCTGCCGACGACGTCCTCCACCATGGCGTTCAGGGACTTCACGCTGCTGTCGGCTTTCCCTTCCAGGTCGTTAACGCGGCTCGCCAGGTCCTCGACGCGCTCGTCCACTTGGCCCATCCGCTTGCCCAGCTCCGTCACGTCATCCCTCACGCCGGCCAACTGTTCTTCAAATTTGGCGGCGAGAGCCTCGTTCGCCACCTTCATTTCCGTGGTCAGTTCGGCCATCTTTGAGGTCATTGTCGTGGCCAAGTTGTTGTTAGCCGTTTCCGTCTTCGCTGTTAATTCGGCCTTCATTTCTTCCATCTTCCCGGTGATGTTGTCGTTGGCCGTCTTCATTTGTTTCAACTCGGCGGTGATGTTGTCGTTTGCCGCTTCTGTTTTTGCAGCGAGGTTTTCATTTGCCGTCTTCATTTCTGTCAGTTCCGCCTTCATTTCCATCATCTTCTCCAAAATTTTCTCCAATGCCGCGTCCATGGTTGTAATGTTCGGTGATGTTATCTTCCCGCTTCCTGACACCAGTTGTGACTTTGTGGGTTCGTGAAATGAAAAGTCCAATTTCACCGCTCAAAACTGTTCTTTATTTCCACCGACTTACAGTTAAACACTTGCCAATTACACAGAATTGCGTACTGCACACAATTACAATTCACCAGTTCGTCCGTTACAATTTCACTTGTACTCGCGATTACATCAACTCCGATACTCATACACAGTTACGTACAGTCTTCCGTTGCACAATCTTTTCGTTCATTAACACGTCACTGACTAACACTGCCTTCTTACACCAAGAACTGACTTCACTTCGCTCCGGCAGCCCCTTTTTATAGGAATATCGCAGCCTTCTGGCTTTCACGGGAAGGTTCCAGAGATGAAGGATCCCGTAATTTCCAGAACGCAGGTGAAAGAGAAACAGACCGCACAATCATGTTTCTTTTTCAGCCGTCCCTGTCACCACTATAAGACGGATGAGGGGGAGGCGTGGCTAACACGGACCTCCCCTGTCTTCCTCTCTCAGCTGCTTCCATAGGGTGTTCCAACGCTCGCGTGACAATATAAACAATAATGTTGTAATACCTAGAAATTACTTTAGCAGGGAAAGAAAGATTCAGTGAGTGTACTGCAATAAAGGTACTGCCTTTGTTATTGAGCTTCTATTAGAGGATGTTTCTTGCTACTATTGTCCTAGATTTGGGAACAACAATGACCCTTGGGAACATCAATCCTACGTTAGAAACATGAACCCAAGAACATAAAGTAATAAAGTTTCAATGTGAAATTAAAGTGGAATTATAGGCCTGAATTTTATGTCCGGCAACGCAAAGAAAGTCCCTGAATGGAATGTGCTGTCTTACACAGTGGGGCAAGGAGAGCGAATGTGTGAGTCAGTAAACGCCTGCTACACAAGCAGCAGAACCGTTAAAGTAACATACACCCTATTCACTCTGTACACTAAAATTGAGGAGATTCGTTCACTGAAGTAGAAGCCGTCAGAATGTTTTTGATTGGTCTGTAACTGTACTGACATCGGGTGTCATAAACCTGTCCAGGTAGGGTGTGGGAACCTTCGCCAACCCCCCTGCGTCTCAGGCCTAGAAGACTTACTCTCCTGTGGAGGACAGTACGATAGTGGGCGTATTCAAAGGGCGAGAATCGAGGAGAAAATAATTTGGAGATTCAATAAGAGTCACATTTATGACAGTTGCTTTAGCTTAATGAGTGCAAACAGAAACCTATTTCGTGGGGTACACAGTTTTGCGATGAGACAAATGTGCGACGAAAGTGTTCAGCTGGACTTGCAGCATCGGAGGCTGTGGTACGAGGATGCATAAGTGCATCGTTTATCAAGGTGCCAAGAAAATCAATGACCGGGAAATAATTAAACGCAAGGCGACAGTGGTCTTCTTTGATAACACTACACCCTCGCATATTTAGAAAATGTACCATCCTATGGTATATCTTAACCCACTGAACATTCCACCATATGTTCTGGAATTGAGTTGGTGCATGTCACCGGCTCAACTTCCATCTCTGCATTGGTTGCTCTGTAAACGGCATTTCCCAGATAGGCCACAAGGGAAGGTTCAACACAGTGGACTTTATTAACAAGTAACTGTCCTCACTTAACGATTCTCTCTGTACGTGTTGCTGATTAACAGTTACAGTAGTGTGCAGAAGTAGCTACAGTACATATTAATGTCGATACTTTTCTGTGGACAACATTTTGAAATATACTTTTGGGTGTTAAAACATTCAGTATATGGCAATTATACTCGAATTTAACACAAGCCCATTAGGATAACCTCATATTAATAATAACGTTTTTCTCTATATAAATACCTTTTATACTAATGGACTAAGCTATACCTCAGAACGCCTGTCAACACAGCAACATGCATGCCTAGAATCTCAATTTACCAAAACACACTAAAATATAATAATATAACTTTACAATTTAGTTAACAACGGCCATCATGGGTAACAACTTTAAAATTACAGAATATTCGCCTAAAAATGTCCTGTTAAACACCAATCGCAAACTCACAGAAAGGATGTAGTTCTCGACTTCTCTAGTTCTCTAATGTCCCATAAATAAATATAGCATTTAGATGGGGCAACATCGAAATGTGAAACCATAAAACATGACCACATGTGCAGTTATTTATCTTAAAAATCAGGTAATATAGTTACAATGAATTCGTCATGCGCACATATGTGAAGAGCTGAAGAGTTCAGTGCTCTTGTGAGGCAGCTAACGCCACTAAAGAACAGCGGTACCACTATTAAACCAAACAAATGAAGAACCGGCTACTGTCATATTCCTCACACAGCCTTGTAAGGGCATTTTATTAAACGGCGTTTTATTACACCGTAGGTTGCCTCCACATTTATAGATGAATTCCTCATGGGATGAAGTTAACAGTTGCCAAAAAAGAAAGTTTGTTGTATGGTTTTCTAAATGACGAGATAAAGAAACTTTGATCGTATTGTTTGAAGCCGAATATTAATTTATACTGTTCAGTAAATTTCTCATACTAAAATTATTTTCGTTGTAAAAAGTTTGCCAAATCAAGATTTTGCCGAAATACAATGTTATCCTTTCGCAAGGTCGTGGCCTTGAATTAAGATAATGAAGCTTGACGTAGTTTAAGAAATAATGACTATTTCAACTCTTCGTTCACCTATAGTTTACATTTATAAACTGGATATACAATATACCTAGGTTTATATAAAACTGTCTGCTTCCCTTTTAAAGATATAATAATTACTGTTTAACTTTACAAGCACGTTTAAGAACGTCTAATCACTTATGTGTCTCTTATAAAGAATAATACGAAGATTATTGATTAACGTTGCTACCCCAACCAACACCTACATTCACAACTCACTTACATCACACGTATTTCTTTAACTCGCTGATTAATCTAGTTCACATTACAAACACTTCCAACAATTTATAACGATTTCTTCTAAAACATTTTCAAAATAAATTTAGAATAACAAATGAATATTGGGCTTAAATAAGAAACAACTGCTTAAGCCTTCACTTGATATTAGCGCGAAACAGCGATGACATTTTTACACACGTATGGCTACAGCAAATAGATAGCCCCTATTTAGCTTTACTGAGTCTGCCCAACCACAGCGAACAAGTTGAAAGAGTAACCAATTTTGGATAAACACTGGAAGAAGTTTACAAAATACAACTCCAATTACTATACTACAGTGGGCAAATGACACAAAATGCTCCACTGACGAGTGCATCATGCCAATATGATAATTATTAAGAGTTGTCTTTCCGTAAACGCAAACTCTTAGTCGAATGATTTTACGGGCGATACGTAGCAAATTTGCAGTTAACGAGCAAAATAAGGGCTAATAAGCTTCTAGGAATTCAAGGATATTTAACACTCCTCGTCTGCGTAAACTCGTTTCCGATTCTGGTATTGGAATGGCATTTTGGCCGAGAGAGGATCACATCTCCGTTGCACCATATTTCCGGTTAAGGGTAATCTGAAAAATAAAACCTAATTATCTCATGCGAGATAAAGCAGATATTTGAAGTCTACAGTAAGCTTTAGCTTAATCACGCAGGATTTGAAAGCACAATTGATACAGCAAAACTCCTTTTGTGCGAGTATTATATTCCTAAGTATATAAAAAGTTTAATGTTTTATTTAGGCCAAATATAAGCAATTCTTCAGTTCAAATGATTTATGCGTGAAATAAGGTAATGAGTTATAAACTATAACTTCACTTGTATTTAAACAAATGGAGGTGTTATTGTATGAGCTAGAGTATCTAGCACATCACGACATCAAATCTCCGATAAGGCAGTTTTACTTTGTTTTCTCTTTTCTATAGGACTCTTTTTTACCACACCTATTATCCACTTCAGAGTCATATATATATTTCCCTCGCTTGGGCAAAGCCATAGTGAAGAGCAAATAGCTAACAGGTGGTAATATAATCAGAACCTATACAAGATATGCTGGTATTTATGTGATGTGTTAAAAATCAGTTGTGCATGGATGTTTCAAAAGATGCATCTACGAGATGGTACATATACATAAATGTCGTAGGTTAAACAAGTTACAACAAACATTTATATGTTTTTCAAATAGAAAGAGTTCTGAGCTACAGTAAATGAGATGCGTTTGTGTGCTCAACGTAGCCACCGCCTTAACCCTACTCTTTTAATATTTCCCTGTCTCCCGAGCACTTTCCTAGAGTATTCAAATCACCTTGGCGCTTGACGTAAGCGAACCCAACCTGAAGTTTCCAAACTTTCATAAAAATGGAGTTGATAAGCCTTTTTTAATTCGGAACAAGGCTATTCGTATATTATATGGTTATTTAATCGTAAATGTTATAATTATAGGCGTGAATTACTTACTTCTCGGATCCAATAGAACTGGCAGTGGCTCTTTCATATCACTCTCAATGTCACCCAACCCACCTCAGTAGCGTAGATGGTAGCATGTCTGCCTCATGTTCAAGAGGTTCCGAGCTCGAATCTCGGTCAGGGTGAGTTACCTAGATAAGGTTTTTCCGGGGTTTTCCCTTATCCTAAAAACGACTGTCGGGTAACTCTAAGCTTCAAGCACCCTGGGCTCATTTGAGCATCATTTCACCCATTGTATTCATCTTCCAATATGTCTTAATGTTGGAGGACGTAAATAAATAAAAACAATAAACAATGTCAACACTTAAAGAGACAATTCGTCATTTTGAGTGCCTTCATCGTCTGAGTCTTGCACATTTATACTGCTAGGCTCCAAAACATTGTCACTTACTATTTCTAACAAAAAGTCGTTTTCTTAGAGCCTTTATCAACAGTTTTTCCACTCTTATTGTGTTATATTGTCAATTTCTTAGTGAATAAGTCATTAAGTAAGTCAGTTAAAAGTGTTATTTCTACTTGCAAACTCTCTTATTGTTATCATACACACTAACTCAGATTTTAATGACACTGGCAAGGAGGTTCACTGCTAGGCTCCAAAACATTGTCACTTACTATTTCTAACAAAAAGTCGTTTTCTTAGAGCCTTTATCAACAGTTTTTCCACTCTTATTGTGTTATATTGTCAATTTCTTAGTGAATAAGTCATTAAGTAAGTCAGTTAAAAGTGTTATTTCTACTTGCAAACTCTCTTATTGTTATCATACACACTAACTCAGATTTTAATGACACTGGCAAGGAGGTTAACGGATTGTCTTGTGTTCCATTAAAAGCGGTAGTTGGTCATATTCTTCCTCAGTTTTAAATGAAGTACAACCGAATAATACTTCCTTGAACTCTCCAGGTAAATAAACACCGCCCGGTATTACGAAGAAATCATGAACAGACCATGTGATGGGTGGTGCGTTGTGGTTACTGCATTCTACTGACTAACAGAAAGTGAAATGTTTGTTCTGTCTGTAATTAAAAAAAATCCTTGGCTTCATCACAGTAATTCTTTTGACACATTATGGGAATAACTTACCCTGTAGTTCTTAGAAATTACAAATGTATGTACAAACAGACATAAACCAATAAAAATATTCATTACCTACAGTGCTTACATCACTAAGCGACACTGAAATATAATCGTACTTTATTAGTATAATGAAAGTTATTTGAGCTAAAAATTTGGGGTTTTAAGGTTGTGTTAGAAACATTGCTCCCTACCTCCTTCGTGGATAACTTTTCGGAAAATTTGAATTGGTGTCTTAGCTCAAATAACAGATATAAGAAATTGGTTCACTTTACGCACTTTAATAATAATAATAATAATAATAATAATAATAATAATAATAATAATAATAATAATAATAATAATAATAATAATAATAATAATAATAATAATAATAATAATAATAATAATAATAATAATAATAATAATAATAATAATAATAATAATAGTAATAATAATAATAATAATAATAGTAATAATAATAATAGTAATAATAGTAATAATAGTAATAATAGTAATAATAGTAATAATAGTAATAATAGTAATAATAGTAATAATAGTAATAATAGTAATAATAGTAATAATAGTAATAATAGTAATAATAGTAATAATAATAATAATAATAATAATAGTAATAATAGTAATAATAGTAATAATAGTAATAATAGTAATAATAGTAATAATAATAATAATAATAATAATAATAATAATAATAATAATAATAATAATAATAATAATAATAATAATAATAATAATAATAATAATAATAATAATAATAATAATAATAATAATAATAATAATAATAATAATAATAATAATAATAATAATAATAATAATAATAATAATAATAATAATAATAATAATAATAATAATAATAATAATAATAATAATAATAATAATAATAATAATAATAATAATAATAATAATAATAATAATAATAATAATAATAATAATAATAATAATAATAATAATAATAATAATAATAATAATAATAATAATAATAATAATAATAATAATAATAATAATAATAATAATAATAATAATAATAATAATAATAATAATAATAATAATAATAATAATAATAATAATAATAATAATAATAATAATAATAATAATAATAATAATAATAATAATAATAATAATAATAATAATAATAATAATAATAATAATAATAATAATAATAATAATAATAATAATAATAATAATAATAATAATAATAATAATAATAATAATAATCCAATGTCATATGGGATTTGAACCACGGATATCCCAGTCTTCGTTCGGTTGATCGGGAGATCCGTTGTTCAAATCCCGGCTATGACATTGAATTTTGCAGTCTGGTTTTACTCATCCAAACCTTACCTTACACACGACTTGTGTGGAAGAAAGATTATTTCCATCAATAATAATGGTAGCAGTCAGTTTTATTGACAAATTATTTCTTCACTGTTTGTTGAAACTACCTGTAAAACAAGTTCAATCGATGATCCTTCTTCCTGAATCGTTCCCTTACATTGCCATACCACCTGTCTGGGCTTTCAAGTATACTCAAAACTGGTTCCTCAATGGAGGCACAAGCAGATAGCTGATAGGCTATCCTGAGTCATACTATTTCTCAAGTACGTTTTTATGGCCTTAAGACTATAAAAGCTAATTTCAGTTAGGGCACTGTTTGCACGGATTGCAATTAGACAAAACACTTTAAAAGCTTTTGGAAAAACTTTATCCATTTCATTATCTGTCTTTCTTTTAATTAAGACATCCGAACAGAGAGGACGGAATATTTCCTTATGATGGGAGGAAACTACAGTCTCCAATGCGACACGTAACTGTGAGCGGTTGAAGGACGTCCCGTATATTTGTAATAATGAATCCGAGCTATCTAATGGGAAATGCTGATCATAAGTGGCGAACTGAATAGTATCGCCTAATTTAAGAAACAGCAGTGCATTACAATGTGAAAACCTTGTTTCCAGTTGTGTTGTTATAATGTTATAAAATATCTCTAAGTTCTTCTGTTTGTATTTTGACATCCTTAGATATGTAATGCATTCATCCGTTAGTTTAAATCTATTGATGTGTGTTTCAGGCTTCGAAATAGAGGAGCTTTTCATTGAATTTAAGAACCGTTTAATTTGTGTTTTCTGTAAGTTATACATTCTGAAACACCAGTGCAGCAATACTGTGCGTCATTGGTTCTTTTTCTGAAGAATGTTAAAAAGAAGTTGTCTTCAGTAATAAGCTTTGAAAAACAGAGAGAAAGAAAACAAAGTAGAAGTCCAGCAGGCTGTTTTTTGAAACATCGGGGTTTTCTTGTAGTTCTCTTCTTTTCTTTCACTGTTTGAAGGAATACGCTTACCAGCAATACTATCAAAAATTTTAGTCCGTTTGGAAGACCGGTAGAAGAACGCAGGAATAACCTAAAGCGTGGAAAAAAAATCCTAACTGGTTTTATACAACAACAGCTCTGCTGCAAAATTAAATTTAAGCGATGTGTGAAACAGTGAAAAGAGCTTGAGGGGCCATTTTACGAACCTCAGCTTCCAGACCATTTAATTCTCTCGCCAGGACGGAAACACCATTATAGGTTTGAGCCAACAGCTTTCTCTTCATATCATAATATTCAGAAACCCCATTTAGCACAGTAAGTAAACTATCAGCAGTTGAATCCTGGCTAACACCATGAAGACCAAGAAAATGCTTTTGAATTTCTGTACTGCAGTCCACAAGCCCCACAACAATAGAGCACTATGTCTTGCTCGAAGTATCTATTGCTTCGTCTGTAATGTAGGCACAAAACGAGGTTTTGTTCAGCTTGAATGTGTACACCCGCAGATTTCCTCACTGAAGTATTCAATCAGTTCATTCTGTATAGTCTTAGAAAATCCCCAGATATATCCAATGCACTTTGAAGTCTTCATTTAAATTTAGCACAAGTTTAAAAACTGCTCTGAAGTTTCCGGGGTTCGGGAAATCTTCTGTTAGGTCATGACCTCTGAAAGTTAATTCTGGCTGACATAAAATGTTATCACGTTAGATAAAAATGTCATTATTTCTAATTCACCTTCACTTCACTGTTGTGTTTATTTTCACGCGTTTGTGATGTTCATTAATCAGCTATGAAATTAAAAACGCTGGTATTGATAGCTCCTTACATGTAATAAAAATACTTTTATGATATTTTGAGTAGCGTGACGAGCTAAGCCTCCAGCCAGATGTTTCAGATCGTCGTAAGCTTCAGAGGACCATACAGGATAATTTGTGTTTATTAGCAAATATGGCCAGCAAAATAATGCACCTTTCTACGTATAACAACTTGTGCTACTCATACCATGCAGTTTAAAATGGACGTATTTTGCACTTATCTTTCTGAAGAAAGGATAAAATTGGTGCTGGACGTCTTTTCATTAAAACTTCATCTCGTTCGGCTTTACTTATTTTCGAGAACCAAAGCTCATGCAAAGGAGCAATGATGTCTTCACTCAAAAGCACGGAAGCAATGCTAGTTCCTGGTTAGTCTTCATCCATATTCACTGCACTCAAAACAATTACGAGAAAAACTCAAGCGGCGGGACTGGAGAAACTGGCCTACTGCAGCATGTAAAAAGAGCACTGCGCTGCCGAGCTCCTCTCCTTCCCGCAGTAGTGACGTAATGCTTACGATGGCAATCAACTGAATGACGACTTACTGGAGGCACACAGCTCTCGGGCCTCCGTTACATAGAGTAACGATGGCCTGGCTGGTAGCATTCTGTGACAAAAATCATTCCCTTTAAAGTCAGAGTAGTAATTAACTTCTTTCTAAAATTAATATACGATATATTTATATACAGAGCTTGTGCTTTTATTACGACTGATGGCAATGACACTTCGTTTTAACTCTCATATCAAATGTGGAATTATTTCTTTGTTGGAACGTTTTTTTCTCGTTGCCGCATATGTTTGCTTTGAGCAGTAGGTCATAAAGCATCTTTGCCTATTGCAGTCTCAATCAAAGAATTCCCGTTTAAAGTATATAAATTTACTCTGGCTACTATCGATGGCCGCGACATGACCGAGTGGTTAGCTCACACCTAGTCGGCCCGGGTACGATCAGCAACCGCAAAGTGGGATTTGCGGTGAAAAACATGGAGCGCAGGTGGGTTTCCTCCAGGTCTTCCGGTTTCCCGAACCACCATTCCAACAACTGCTCCATCGTCCGTTCATCCCAGGCATTGGGCAGATCCCTGATCTCATCTCTCAAGTCCATATACTTGGGCTCCCTTGCACTGAGGGCACCCAAATGACTCCCAACACCAGCATTACTGCGGAAAGGAGACATAAAAAGAACTATCGATGAAGAGGATAATTTTTAGTTATATAATCGACACTTTTGTTCATTACGCTTGTCTTAACTTTAAATTTACACTATTCAGCGCTTTAATACATGTATTTATTTATTGTTTATTCAAAGGTAATTTATCACAACATATTTGATTCATTACAAGTTGGAGTTTAAGGCAAAAAATAATAGTAATTTATTGTGTATGTGGATAAACATAGAGTTTATCCAAGAGTAGTTCTATGAGTGGGTAATAGAGGTTTTTCCACTTGTTTAATACACTATTTTATCAGGTAGATACGACATATTAATGTATCACAAATATTCAATTAATCATTTTGCAAGAGAAAGTAATAAATTAAATAAGTAATAAGGCATTGAATTGCGGCGTAATTACAGTTATAGAATATGCTATGCTATGTATGAACACTAATTTTGTTTCCATTGTAGCTAGCTTGTTCTGCGCCGTGGCGTAGGGGGCTAAGGCAGCATGCCCTCGTGCCTGCCACAGGAAAGCGGCCCGGGTTCGATCCCACCCATGGGGTGCGGATTTTAAGTCTCGGGTATAGGGCCGGTGCCCACTTAACATCGTGAGGAAAGTGAGGAACTTACACTAGATAAGCGGTGCTGGTCACGAAAACCTACGTTCCGGCTGGGGGATGACGAGATACTGACCACATCTCCTCCCCGTATCGGTTGGATGATAGCCCACCTCTGCCGTGAGTAATTTGGCGTGAGACCGGCACTCGGGTTGGTCTACCTTGGCCCTCTTAGGGCTGTCGCTCAAAGGATTTATTTATTTATTTTTGCTGTTAGTTTCTTTAAACTAGTCAAACTGATTAAGTTAACGATGGACGTTGAAAAGGTTAATGTGTCGGTTCCAACTCGTGAATTAAATAATTGAAGCAGTTTAACATGTTGATTAACGTTGAATTTGTTGAACTTATACAACCTTTAGCAGACTTCCGTTGCGAAACACAATAGTTATTATTTCTCGATATTTATTTTTATATGCGATATAGTTCCATCTTACCATTACCCATATTCTGGATGTATTTTACCCGAGAATAGAGCAATACTCTTCTAATATTTTGGAAAACATTGTAATAGCTAAGACATATTGCTGTACACATAGCAATTACATCCTCAGCGTCATCTGGGACATGCTGCGTGTATCGCTGCGGTCGTAGGCACTCAGGTAAGTAGCGGCAGTTTAGATCTACGCGTTTGTACTGGTTAGTTTCGTCTGGCTTTATTTTTGAACCTTTTACTTGGTACTCATTAACACTAAGCATTAATTTTGTACTTTTGTTACTCTTTTATTTCTGCGTTAATTTTAAATATGTGTTTGTCAATACATTCATTATTTAGGTAAGGGAAATTGTAATGTGTTGGGCTTTTCAACAATAATTGGTTTATTTTCAAGTTCTATTACGAGTGTAAGAAACCTCAAATCGTGATATGCAGGGCTGCACGGAACCGATAAAGTGAAAACTGATTAACCTCCCACCTTCCTGTTTCAGGAAAGCAAACCGTTGCGTATTTTGTGCCACTTTTCTTGCCAACAGGACCGCAAATTTTTAAATGATATGTTTTTGAAACCAAAATCCAAACGCTGGAGTCTCCGAGTAAATAGTGGAATCTCCCGTGAGCACTATTTTGCGCTAAAGCATCTGAGTACCATCCAGAAATTATCAACCCGTCTGCAAGGGGCAATCAGATGTTCAAAGATATCCATTTAATATGTGATAAACAGAGTTTGGATTTATATGCACTATAAATATGAATGTATGCAGTCATCTGTGCAATAAAAATCTGCGAGGTGTGCTTTAATACCTAGAAAATATGCATTTAAAATAAAGCACATTATTAAACTTTCCTACCTTTATTAAACTAGAAGTAATCCATTAATTATTTCTTAAACAGGGTCACAAATTTATTATTATTAATTAATCCCTATTTCAGTATTACTCGTATTTATTGCAACAAACAATTGAGTATTATTCATGGTTTCTGGAAGAAACAGTTTTATTGTCACTTAAAATGCTTTTAATATTCTATGGGAAGCTGTTTGTGAAAGTTGCGTAATCTATATTTTTTTTTCTTCCAAGGCAACTATATCAGTAGTATTAAAATAATGTGTGTTTAGTTAAATAAAACCAACAATAAGAAACTCGAAAATAGCATTGACTTTTAAAATGTTCTGAAAATACAAAAAAAATCTTAATGCTTTAGCACACCTGAGCAGAATTATATGTCCAATTATTGTTAAGAGCAGGATTCATATCCAACTTACAATGTTACTGTTTCAAATATGTATTGCTGCTGTTAAAGGAGAAAATAGGAAACCTAGAACAAAATCCGTCATAAATAAAGGTGTATTTTTGTTTTAATCGAGCTTTGCGACACAGAGTGTCCTGGGAAAACATTTCAGAAGGTGATACACGTATTTGTGAATAGTATAACTCAACACTGCAAACTCGGTTGAATACCAAACTTGGTATATTTGTTCATTGCCTTCCAGAAATGCGACAAGAAAATTTTCAAAGAAATCAGGCTATCATAAACTGCCTTTATATAGGATTTCTTCTTTTCTTAAAAGCAAAGCAATTTGTGTTCCTTTAGTGTTTGAAACCAGTGCCAACATTTGCAACACATTCGTTGTATTAACATATCAGAGAGAAGCTTTTCCTCTGCCATTTGATATAAGTGATATTTTCTTAAACCAATATATTGTCGCGAACCCATTGTGCGCCTGGGGGCCGACGCACACAAAGGGGGCTTTAGAGCACAGCGGAGATAAAAGGCTTGCGAAACAGATAAAGTTAGATGACTGACAGGTTTGTGTTTTGTCTGGTAATTTCTGGAACAGCGAATAGAGAACATTCTACAAACGTCTAGAAATACGAGTGAGCTATAAAAAGGAGCCGCAATCGCCAGTGACAATCGTCAGAGTCGTAATGCGAGAAGTGGCAATTGGAATCGTGCCTGCAACCTTAGTTTTGAAAGTGAACTCTTTGTAGTCATCGACTTTGTCGACACTATTTGAGCATGTTACGTAATTCTGCTACTGTAAGGGTTGAACAAAGTGTATTTCTACGGAAATAGAGAACATTTGAATTTCTACAAATTGGACTTTTAATTAAAGGAATCCACAAAGTCACAATTGGTGTCAGGAAGTGGAACATTCGACAATGGACGCTGCATTGGAAAATATTTTAGAGAAAATGGAAGCTGCAAACAACAACCCGGTCGCAAAGTTGGAAACGACAGAAAACAACCTGGCCGCGACAATGACTGCAATGAAGGTCGAATGAACCACAAAAATGAAAGCGGCAAATCACAGCCTAGCCACGGAAATGAAGGCAGAATCATCTGAAATGAAGGCTGCCCTCGCCACCAAATTTGAGGAGAAGTTGTCCGGCGTAAAGGAGGACGTCACGGAGTTGGACGAGTGCGTCGAAGACCTGGCGAGCCACGTTAACGACCCGGAGGGAAAGACCGATAACAACACCAAGTCCTTGAAGGCCATGTTAGAGGGTATCGTCGGCAGGAGGTTGAAGGACTTGAAGACCGAACGCCGGGACGCGACACAATATCTGCGCGCGTCAAACGTCCTATATACGACGGCGCGACAGCTTTCAAAATGTTCCGCCGCCAGTTCGATTATGTGTCCAGGCACAACAAGCGGTCACCATTGCAAGATGCCTCAAAGCCAATAGCCAGCCTCCAGGGATAAACCGCGGAGATGCTGAACGCGGTCCAGACAGCGGCGGTGCCCAAGAACACCTGGGAGGCCCTTAAAAACCGCTCTGTTGGCTTGCCTGTCGTACCGGGTCTTCATGCGGTCGCTCACCATCTGGATGTTCTGACGAGCCATCTAATGCATGTCGTGAAGATGGTCCACCAGGTTTTCCACATACTCGGTTGCTCGCTGTTTTGCTTCCGAGGGACTCCCAAAATCCAGGTCACAAGAGAGGCGTAACTTCGTCCGAACATTAATCTGGCTGGGGTCATCCCAGTAATGTCGTGTGTTGACGAGCGGTAGGCCGGCAGGAACAGTGGCACCATGACGTCTCACTCTCACTGATGGCTGGCCACGACCTTCCTCAGATGTTCTTCTAGGGTCCTGATATAGCTCTCGACCATGCCGTCCGACTGCAAATGTAGAGGTGCTGTGCGGGTCTTGTTCACCCGAAGTCTTTCCAGTGCTTCCTTCATAAGGTTAGACTAGGTACCCTGTTCGTTGTGGATCTCTAACGGCACCCCAAAACGGCAGAACAGTTGCTCCACGAGGCAGTCGGTGATGTTCTGCGCCTCCTGGCTCGGGATAGCATACACCGCCGGTCACATGCTGAAGTAGACGACGGTCGACACTGTCCAGCTATGTCGACAGCGATGGTTTCGAAAGGCGCTGCAAAGATTTACTGCTGCATGCGACCCCGACTCCTAGTTTTGGGTCCGTGACTTGGCGCGTACACGTGCCATGGAAGGCACCATCTTTCAGCGTCTTCTCGGAGCCTCAGCCGGTTCCAACGCTGTTGGAAATTGTCGATATTTCGGTTTTCTCCCAGGTGTCCTCCTGAAGTACCAGCGTGCACTTCCTCCAAGACTTGCGAGACCTTACTCCGGGGAAGTACCAGCCACTCCTTATGCCTCTTCCCATCGGGTGGTTGCCATACTCGGATCAGCAACCCCTCTTTTTTCTTCAATGAGCCCCATTGGGACTTATGTATGACTTGTATGTAGCACTTCTTGGAGCGATGTACTCCCAGGTGGGTCTTGTCCCTGCCTCCACTTCTCCCAAGAGTGGTCCCAAGTCGGCGTCTGCCAGCTGCTCCCTCCTGAGGCCTCCACTATTGCAACCGTCCCCAGGACCTGCCGTGACCACTCTGAGAGCTGCAGCACGCTCCTTCTCTTCCATACTTGTGCATTGACCGCACACTTCTGGAAACGGTCTTCGGGACATGGCGTGACTCCGGTGGTTTATAAAACTAAGTAGTCAGGTTACGAAGGGGTGGAATGGCTGACCGTATAGGTACTGGTGGAGGTGCTCCAAGGTCTTCACTACCACCAACAGCTATCGCCGGGTGACGCAGCAGTTCTTCTCTGCCTTGCATAGCAGCTTGCTGTAGTACGCCATCACCCACTCATGGCTATCCTGGACCTGGTATAGGACACCTCGAATGCAATGTTCGCTGTCGTCGCCGTCCACAATGAAGGCGCCACCTGGTTGTGGGAATCCTAAAGTAGGAGCACTGCAAAGTGCCTTCTTCAGCTGCCTGAAGCGTCTTCGGCGTCCTCCGTCCACACACCCCTTTGAGAAGCTGTGGTAATAACTGCACAGCTCCAGGAAACTGCGTAACTCTCGCTTATCCTTTGGGTGAGGCCAATCGCTCACGGCCTGTGTCTTCTTCAGTCTGTGGCTACTATGGTTGGTGAGACTATGTGGCCCAAGTAATTGATTTCCTTGCGGAAGAGCGGTTACTTCTTCACGTTCAGCTTCAGGTTAGTCACCTGGAGTCTCTGTAGCACCTTGCTCAGGTCAAAGTGCGGTTGACTATATCTTGTTTAGCGAGGAGCTTCTTGACAGAATTAACTTCTTGCAAATAGCAAACGAAATAACGAATAGTGACCACTTTCCGTTTGGGATAGAAATAGGATTGTCAGAAGAAGAAAGCGAGAGAAAGAATGAAGGTTAGCTTAAAGTAGTGAATTCATTCAGATGGAGGGAGGAAGTGAAGAAGGAATTCGTAACCGAATTAAACTCAGAAACATAAAAATAATATGAGTAGGTACAAAGGTTGCATTAAATGAGAACAACATAGGAAGAGGCTCAGAGTTAAAGAATCTAATAGTTGTAAGGGCAGGGATAAAATGAAATTAAAGAGAAAATGAAGCGAATAAGTAGTGGATGGTTTGATGAAGACTGCGGTAGTGCAAGAAGAGAAGTGTTTAAAATTCTGGCTTGTTGGAGAAAAACGGTGGAGGGTAGAGATAGGATGATTATGCTAATAAGTAGAGAAGCGTACAAGAAATTATTGGACGAGAAAAAGAATTAGTGGCAGGATATTATTCGAAAGAAAATGAAAGATGCCATACGACAAAAGATAATAACAAAAGATGGGATGTGGTGAAATAAGCGAATAAACAGAAGGGTTGAAAAATTAGATAACTTCACAGGAATGGCTAAAATACATCAGGGACCTAGTTGTAGAAAGGGAGTGGATAATTAGAGATAGCATACTGTTGGGGAACCAAAGGCTTGACGATGAGATACTACACAGAGAAATTAATCATACAGATTTGCAACAAATTAGAAGCTTGAAACGCGGTAAAGCAGTGGGTATGGATGGCATCACAGGCTAGTTTTGGAAGAGATATAGGAAAAATCAAGTGTATTAATATATAATACTAATAAAATGAGAAAAATTTCGAAACTACCTCACTTCTGGAAAACTAGTGTAATTGTCCCAATATTTAAAGGAAAGGGGAGCGTAAATAGGCCAGAGAACTGCGGGGAGATTAAGCTTACTGTCTATAATCGGGAAAATATATACTGGCATTATAGCGGGCAGACTAATTGATTGGACGGAAAGAGAAAATAAAATATCAGCATTTCAAGCTGGTTTTAGGGGAAAAAGGCACACTAGAGAACATGTGTTTATAATCAAGACGTTAATTGATAATTAGTTGAGCAGGAAAAGGGGGAGATTGTATATATTTCTTGTAGACTTTGAGAAAGCGTTCTATACCATAAACGCGGGAGGCTTTAACATGGAAATTGGCAATAGAAGGGGTGAGCAAGCAGCTTATAAATGAAACTGATAAAGTTTCTAACGGGGAGAAGCTCAGAATAAGATGTGGGCTGAATGTACTATCGCAAGAGGCCCAACAGATTTTAGGCTTGAGACAGGGGTGCAATTTGAGTCCTATTCTATTCAATTTAGTTTTAGATGACATAATAGAGAAGGTTAAGGAAAGCAATCCACATTGCCCAGTAATAATGAACAAAGAGATTCCTGGTCTATTGTATGCGGATGATTTAACGGTAGAAGAAATTTCTGTAATAGGTCTACAAAATCGATTGAGGCCAATCATAGGCTTTGCGCCGACTGGGTATTACGAATAAACAGAAAAACACAGTATTTAATAGAATATCAATAGTGGGGAAAGGAGCATATGGTTCATTGGAGATCAAAAAGTAGAAGTGGTAAAGGAGTATGACTATTTAAGTGTAGGGATGTCCAGCAATGGAGGTTGTGCCGCACAAGCCAGAAAAGTTATAGCTAATGGTAGGGTGGTAATAACAGGGGTAAAAATATGTAAACATAAACTGGAGATGTCAGTTAGATGGTAAGAAAGAATGAATGAAGTGGTCGTTGAAACCAGAACTATGTAGGTAGTGTAGGTATGGGTTACATCAGTGATAGGTACACAAATAGACAAGATGTATGAACTGTTTTGTAAAGAACTACTAGGGTTGCCAAAATCGGCACCAATAGAAGTGACAGAACACGAGTTGGGTTATACAAAAAGGAGGGAAATAATAATAGAGAGAATACTGAAATTCTGGTATAAGTGTATTAAGTGGCAGAAAGAGGAATTATTGAATCTGAACATGAATCAACTGAAAAGCATTAAGAAAACTAATAGTTGGTGTTTGGAACAGGAAAGAATGGTGTCTAAGATAGGCATAGAAGATTTACGGAGAACAGAGGAGTCAAATCATAGCGGGTTTTGGACCAGAGTACAAGATATAGATAGGCAGAAGATATGGGAAAGTACAAAAGAAATGAAATATTTGAAACTCTATAAGGAATTAAAGACAGAATGGGGTAAGGAGGCATATAGAGATCATTGTGATAAAACTGGAAGAGAAGGCAGAACATGAATGAGAGTAGGAATAATATATCTAAAAGAGTTGAAAAGTAATAAGGTAGGAATATGTGAAGTTTTTGGAGATGAAGAGAGCACTCTTTTTTATTTTAAAGAGTGTAAGGAGTTAGCAAATTGCAGGAGAAAAATATGGGAAAAGAAATAGGGTAGTGTGAGCAATGAGGTAGTGGCTTTACGCATGTTAACGGGGATGTGTGAAAAGGAAAAGAGATGTATAGGAGAATTTTTAGACGTTATTCGTTTTTAAAGATATCTAGTTTTTTAATAAACGAATTTAATTCGGAGTATGAAAGTTATTAAATATTTATGTTTATTTAAATATTTTTAGATCAATTAAATATATTGATTTAGGTTCAAAAGAATATTTTATACTACAAAATTTATATTATGTTTTATAGGTTAAGAGAAAGGTCGATTAGAGCAAAAGAAGCCAATGTCAACAATAAATGACACCTAACTTCTCAGGAAATCCAAAGGTTTATGGCCAGGGGAGCTGAGTCGGCGACTAAATCTCGGTTCAACAACTTCATGTATTGGTACAGGATATACAATAGTGCACGTTCGATGTTAAAGTTATTGTAATGAAAGTGCAATAGAAACTTTACTAGTAAGTATCAAATACCTTTCTCAGGTTGTCGAGATGGTCTTCGAAGGTCTTGCCGACGATGATGACGTCGCCCAGGTATAGCAGCCAGGCGTCATACGTCAGTCCTCTTATCACGGACTCCATGAGGCGCTGGAAGGTAGGTGGTGCGTTGCAAAGACCAAAGGACATAAGTGAACTGCCAAAGGCCTTGGCCTGGCGAGAATGTGGTCATCTACTTGTCTCTGGAGTCTAGAGACACCTGCCACTAACCCAAATTTAGGTCCTCGGTCAAGAACCACTGCACATTAGCAAGCTTGTCCAGGGTGCCATCAATCCAGGATAAGGGGAAACTGTCCTTCCTGGTTACAGCATTCAGCTTCCTGTAGACCTCGCATAAACGTAGCTCGCCGTTTTTCTTCGTCACCAAGACTACAGGGGAACACGAAGGGCTGTCAGACTCTTCAGTCATTCCCCTGGATCTCATGTCCTACAGCATGTCCCGTAGCGCCGCTTGTTTCGATAGCTGAACGCGTATGGATGGTTGCCGAATAGACCTGATATCTCCGTTGTTGATGCGGTGAAGCACTCGCTCCATGCGGCCATAGTCGCTGATAACTTGGCTGAAGACCTGCTGGTATCACCCCAGCAGATATCTAACTCCACTAGCTGTTCTGCGGTTATGTGATCGGCCGCCCTCTTCAGTAGGCTACCACCCGATGCCCCAGGTGTTTCGTAGGCACCGGCTCCTGCGTTTGGTCGATTGGCGTTACGCTGACAAGGTGCCCAAACGTCCCCAACTCGTCCCGGCATGGATGTCGTTGTCGCTGTCCGTTGGGTTTGGCAGCCTCACCGGCACCTCCTCTCGGCAGGGTAACAATGACCTGGCGAGAAAAATCTCGTGTACAGGCGTCTTCTGGTCCAGCATCATGTTCTTCGTCCGCTGGCCTACCAGTCGCGCCATCATCCAAAGCGTTCTTCGGGGTGCCGGAATTTTACCCCTTCACCATTGAGCCGCAGGACGTTCCTACCAACATCAATGGTCGCCTCGTGGCTTTTGTGGACATACAAACTCAGTATCTCCTCCTCAGCCATCTTCTGGACGAACACCCACTGTCGCACGGCATTCGGTCCCAAGGCCAAATTCAGCGGGCTCTCCTTCTCCAGAGGCAAGGAGTTGCCCGATGCCGTCACAAGCTGGTTAGGTCAGCTTGGTTTTCTCGATGGCAAAGCCCAGGTTACGTCAGGTCTGATGACGGTCACGGCTGCCCCGGTGTGCACAGCCACGCGGCACGGCTTCCCGCTCACCCAACCGTCCCCGATGAGGCTGTCATCCTTCCGACGCCTGACGGTGCGCCGTGTCCCTCGAGGGGATGGTGATGATGGCGCCCAGGTTACACTCGGCACACCGGCCCTTAGCTGCTCTACCTGGTGTAGGCAGTCTCTCTCCAGATATCCCGGCTGGCCGCACCCCCGACACAGGCCACTTTGTCTTCGCCGGCACCCCTCGGGTGGTCTTCGTTGTCCATTGTAGCTGATACGCCTTGTTCCTGTAGTCGGGGTAGCCGTCAATTTGACCGCTTTCATCCTTAATGCGGTTGTCAAGCGTCTCGTGGATAGTCCTGGAGTCCCCGAGCATTAGGTGCTGACGTATCTCGACTTCTTGTACCGCGTCAATGAAGGTGTAGGCGGCTTCCCAGGATACGAACTCGGGTGGGAGGTCGACAAAGGCTTTGCTGGCAAGCAGTTCGGTTGCTAGGGCGAACTCCTGCAGCGTCTCCCTTGGCTGCTGTGACGTAGATTTCAGCTTGGCTGCGGTAAGCTGTGGCTAAGCGGTGGTTGCCGAAGGGTGCCACCGCTCTTAAAGGAGAAAATAGAAGAAACTAGAACACAATCCGTGATAAATGAAAGTGCATTTTTTTAATCGAGATTTCCCAGGAAAGACGTGTTTTGTGAACCCCAGATTCCTGGGAAAGCATTTTAGAAAAATATTCGTGCATTTGTGAACAGTAGAGCTCAAAACTGCCAACTCGGTGGAATACCATACTTGGTATATAAGTTCATTGCCTTCCAGGAATGCGACACGAATATTTTTAAAGAAATCATTCCATCATAAAGTGCCATTTATATAGGACATCTTTCTTTTTCTCAAAGTCAGCTAAAGTGATGTGTATTCTTTTGGTGTTTGAAACGAGTGCAAATACTTGCAACACATTCCTTGCATTAAGGAATTCGGCCATTTTAATTCCAAATAGGAACGTAAAATGTAAATATTTTCAGTTGCATGCCAGTAGAACGTTCAGGTCATTGCCAAAGCGTTTACGCGCAGTTAGTTGGCATGCTATTCCGCAGAAAGTCCTATGCCTCCACTTTTAATTTATAAATGAGGTGAGGTTATGGTTATAATTGTTATAAACATTCAGTCACTCTTCAGCGCACAGAACGAGCAAAAATACGGCAGACATACCTCTGCATTTATTCTAAATGTAAAAGTGTTACTGCATAAACTATATAAAACATCGAAAACGGCAAGGAAAAGCTATGAGGAGACATTCATTCATAGCGAACATGTTTACACGTCGGAATAAAAAAGCGTGAGTATCCCCTTCAATCACAGCCTACAGGTTCTCTCCCGCTTTGTTTACACTCCCATAAATTGAGAACGGCGCCGGCATAGAAAAGTGCTGCATTTCACCTAAAATTTCAATACATAATTTTCCGTATGAATATATATTTTGAGGTCTCTTGAATCCAATAAGGCAGTTTTAAAATGTCTGTGTGTCTGTGTGTTTGTGAACAGCATAACTTAAAAACAAAAATTGTGTTACATACCAAACATGGGGCTTAAGTTCAGCATCCTCTAAGTAGGTGAATCGATTTTTTTCAGGAAGCCCCAGACTAACCCTTACATTCACAATATTTTGAAAATGTTTGAGCTTTTAAAAAATGGGTCTAACGAACTTTTATTAAAATTCTATATGTTTTAGATATTTTAGAATCAATGAAATTCATATCATAAAAATTTTTTACTAATATCCTCGGAAGTCATTTTCATTCTTGGCGCCTTTTGTAATAAGGGATAGACAATATCCTACTACATGAAAGATGTAGATAGATCTCGATAAAAGATGTATATCATATACATTTTTCGTGGAGTGAGCACCACAGAGTTATTACTTTTTATTTGTGAGAAGTTTCTTATACGTACACTTTTTTAACGAGAAGTCTAGTAACGAAATTAAGGATTGCAATGAGTGATGAATCGTAATGGATTTCAAAGGAATGCTGGAACTTTGTTACAACACTTGCAGGCATTGGGTTGAATAGTTTTAACGAAAGAAACATAAGAAAGAAGTTTATTAGCAGGGTTCTAAATGGGTAGCACTTGACTCAGTTTGAAAATTGTTCGGACTCTTAATAATGGCATGACCGAGACTAATAATCACAATGGACAAAATAGTCACAAAAGGGAGTTTTAGTCTGAATAAAGGGCCTCAAGAGGTGAAAGTCACACACACGCAGCTGTGTGGGAGAGACAGTCTGTGGCTGGCAGGCCATTAAGACGGCCATACTTCTGTCTTCGGCGAAAGCAGACCAGAAGCGACGAGAGAAGACATCTGTTGGTTCATACGTAAATAACGAATTATATGTTATGGATTAAAAAGCATCATACATACGGTAACTCTAAACAGTGATATTGGTAACCCTTGGTCAGCAAGTTAGAGTTTGATGTGATGATAAAAAAGCAGTCATTAAATCAGTTTGAAACTCGCATTCCAGTGTCGTTAGAACTACCCTTACTCCCATTCATATCCACGCATACCCTTTGACGGAACTCATTGCTCTACCCTGAGGATAAATTGCTCTACTCTAACTTGCACCAAACTGTCGCGCCAATGTGGAACTCTTTAATTTGTTACAAGTCATTCTTTCCTTTACCTCTTGGCCATGAGAGAGAATGAAATTTAAGAGCCATCACAAAGCAACCAGCTTTAAGAGATTTGACTATCACTTAAACTCTACTGCATTCTCTTGTATCTACAATAAAATTTACAATAAGGTAATGTGTATATCGATTAATATGAAGTAAATAGAGAAATAAGAATTCTTAAGAATAGCTTATGCAAAAGTGGTGAAAGTCATGTGTGTGCAACGCACATACTTTTTTATATAGTGTACACTTCTGTACATGTATGCTGTAAATATTCCCTTAAAAATTCGTTAGCACAGAACCATCTGTGTGGCATGCTTGGTATAAAAATAAGCTGTGCTCTATTACCTTTACAAGAATCGAAGCATTTACATACTTTTCTCACTCCGAAGTTTATTCGCGCGGAACAATGATAAGAAAGTTACCCACAGAGCTCTACTTCTAGGAAGCGCTTATAGTATCTATGCAAATAAAAGATAACACCCATTACCTTCCCTGAACCAATCAGGGAAGGCTGTCTCATTCTCTCTATCTCTTTCTTTTCACGCCAGATGGTCGCATCAAGATTGAAATAGCCTGAAATAGGGTACAACGAACTACACCGAAATATTAGCAGGGCAAGTGGAGAAACCTTAAAAAGTAATTTGAGATAGGAGACGTATGGCTTATTGCTTCATATGTGGAAGCTACGGCTATAAATTTCTAAAGTGCATGTACGCCACTGCAAATCATGATTACACTGGAGTGCACAGGACACGAAAATGAGGAAATGCGTTGGAGAACTAACTGCCTCTGGTGCAATGGTTATGACATTAGGTTTCGAATTACAGGTAAACGAGTTTGAGTCTCCCTCACTTATCTGTCTTTTTTAAATATTATGTCTAAGCATTTACTTCATCTATAAATGTATGCATGCTACGGAGTAATTTCACCTTGTCAGTGCAATTAATTGCAGATCATTCTAAAAAGATTGAATATTGCTTAAACTTTCATATGCTGTAAGTTTAAATGTGAGGTAGTTTAAATAATGAATAGACACATAAAATAAGAGGGTATTTTAGACGTGGAATATGACGTAATGTTGTGAGGTAGTTTATGGTCGAGTACACTTTTCTATGACAAAGGGGTGTCAGGTTAGTCATCTGTCTTCTAACACACTAGCTTGAGGAGTCTGCTGATTAAAGCAGACATCTTATCCCCGCCATTGTTTTGCATGATGTCACTCGCGCACATTCAGGCAAGGTCACGCGCCAGCTCTAAACAATAACTCTGTGAATGCGACTCTTTACATCGGGTAACTGCTCGAAGTGGACACCTGCGTTTTCAGTATGGAACAGAAGTTTTCAGGGCAAATTTTCCGGCCACCAGAACACTTGCAGAAACAACCCTAGAGTAGGATACATGATGCATGAAGGTATGTAATAGCTGTTAAGTGTCGCACTTATAGGTGATTAGATCGAGATTTGAGAGATATTTGAGACATTAGATCTTTGAGAACACCAATAACGAGTTACTATGAATTTATATTTCTATACTCGGGAAGCAGTTTTAAAGACAGTCTAATACAATAAATTCGCCCACCTTGTTTAACTACATGCATTTGATGCCTGCTAGTTTTAACACAATTAGCAGCGTTATGTTTAGCTGCAGAAGATGCATTACCTATATCAACTTGCTTATATCAGTAACGTCTGCAATCGCTGATATTAATATCTGGTATACCCACAGTTCCATTTAAATTAGCTGGCACTTCTGACAGTTCACTGGAATTGGAGGAGTGCTGTCACGTTGTGTTAGAGTATATCTTTATTGTAACAGCGCATCAGATAGCAATATCTCGCTTTAAATTAGCATTTATTTAAAAACTCCGATACGATCAGCGCTAGAATAATAAACTAAACTGAACCACTAAACAAGAAAAAGTAAATGTGATAATGAAGGGAGGACACATGAACACTAAACCACGTGTTGTAATGCAATGTAAAGGTAGAATCATGAAAGGTATTTCTTGCTGCATCGCAGCATAGTGACCTTTATTACTATCATACTTCGTTTTGTGCACACAATCGCAATCGGTAAAAAACCACCGCAGCGTCGCAGCACGCAGGTTACGATAGCAGAGCACACAGTAAAAACTGCCGTGTGTTAACTATTCATATCTCGGTTGCAGCTTCTTGCAGCGAATATCATTTCGTTTGAAGGTTTAGCAACAGCTGCGCCACAATACTTTCTGGTACATCTGTATAGCAGCAATGGCGTTCCAGTGGTGCCACGAAGGAATGAATCATTTAATCGAAAGTAGGAAATATTTGTAAAATACAAAATTTTTTAATTATTACAATATACTAAAGAGAAAAGACACAACGGAAAAAACTTCGACTGCATTACAGTGATCCGAATCGGATGTTAAAAGAATGATTCACAGTTTTCCACGCTGAAAACAATAAAGAGTGTACTAAAACGAAAACCAAGACATCTGCAAGTTGTTCCCCTCACATGTTCAAGGCAGAATGAAAATATTTTGAATTGATGAGGTTTATGTCTCACACGTGGAACCTAGAGTCAAGTATAAGTACATATTTATTGTATATATGTTTGTTCATATCTCAACTTACATACACATTTAATTTTATTTGGTTGCAGAGAAGAGGGAGTTTAACGAAGAGAAAAATATCGTTATGGTCACTGGACTATAGTAGGTATATCTACTGCAAAACATTATTTACTTTTTCATATACTATTTGTAATGTATCTATAATTTAATTTCGTATTCCGTACCAGACATCGCATGTCAGCTTGATCTGTAGTTTACTATTTTTCAAGTTTATGTTTCATAGCTGCTGGTACTGGCGTGTTTAACTATGTTTTTTGGGAAGTAATGCACGCGAAACGCATTCTCACTTGTTAATTTCTTGTCAATGTACTTGACAAAACGTTTGACAATGTATCAAATTAAGAAAAATAAAGAAAGAGAAAAACTACCAAACTATTCCCAAACGTAGAATGTAATACCAGTTAAATATTGCAAAAGCATGGCACTTAAATATGCTGACACTGCCAAGCAAATGCACCTTCCTGACAAAACTATTCTTTGTATTCCCTCCGAATGACTTTTACAAAGATGGCAGGATTAATGAACAGTGATTGTTGCAACGGAAGTAGATAGTACTGCAGCTTCCCTATCTTGCTGGTGTTTTACCATATGTCAGACTACTTCAATCCTGATGGAAATGTCTGGGATGGAGAAGAGAGAGAGAGAGACCTTGCTGAAACAGATCACCGTTAGATTTTTGATTGGATCAGCAAAGGTATGCAAATAAAAGATAAGCATTACATTCCCTGAGGCAGTCAGAACTCTACAGTCATCTGTTTAACTATCGCTGCCTCTGTCTCTCTTCCCTCCTGATGTTTACATCAGGACTAAGGTAGCACAACGTGCATTACAGTATGCGGTAAACTTTAATTAGCATAGTTATATTGCCATGTGGATGATGTGGCTCTATTTGTGTGGTACAGCGAGAGAAGATGATCATGAAAAATGGAACATCGATGATAAATCTTAACATCTACAGTTTGAATTAACCCAATCTCATTTTCCTCCAATTTCTTCTACAAAAGCATATATTGAATGACAGCTTGAAGCGTTTCTTTCTATTTTTGAAATGCGGTGTTTATGATACAAAACTCTAGGAAAGAAATCAATTTTTCGAAATTATATATTTTAACCATGAGCTAAAAAAATCGTAAAAGAATTATATATATATATATATATAGCCTGGTACATCACTTCCGCTCTTCATACGGTACAACAGGTAATGAAACTCATGAATGTATCATAATCGGATAATATTTTTGGGTAACGTTACAGGATTAATTTTAAGGTACGTTACTGTATTTTACATTTATGAGGATTGAGGAATACCTGAAGAACTTCGTAGTTCAGAAGAACGGACGACTGTACTTATGTTTAATCAGTGACTGTGTTACAAATGTACTGATGCACAAAATTACTTTTCTGAAAATGACAAGTTTCACAGGTTGGTATCCTTTAGATAAAAGTGTATATGACCTCAGAGCTCTATCACGTTTGCTTGCATTTTGTGCACTCGTTCTGTATGAATCACTTCCCTCCTTATCTTTAAGATGGTCTATTATTATACATGCATTTTGAAATATCAATTCAAATCTTCATGTTTTACCCATGTGTAATTACTTCTCCAATAGATCCTAATTATTTGTACGATCAATAATCATTCATTCCGCTCCCCTTCTTTTGTCTTAGCAAAGAAAACAAATGCTACCAAAAGAGCACTTTTGCATACCTCTGATTATATAGGAGATCTTTGTTAATGGGTATGAGCCGGTTTGAATCTATCAGATATTATGTCTCTTCCTCTATTTTACTTTATGTACAATTGTTTCTCTAGTATCCTGAAGAAAGGAAGTATGATGTAGCATAGTTTAAATTGGAAGCCGGGAGGGTCCCGAAAATGACTGATGATTCTGTCAGGAGGTTCTGTCTATTCTTTTAGGTGAGTGAAGACTGCTTATGCATTTTTATGGAATATGCACCGTGGAAGTAACAGGAAAATATTAAGCTTACAGAACAATTCTTATGCCTAGTTAGAACGAAATATGCATATTTGTATCAGTTGTTCATGGAAACACTAAAATATTATCTGCCAACTTTAATAATTTGTCATCATGAAAGATAATCTATCCTTATATCCATATTCTTTAGTAGATATTCAACTTTAAATTTATCCTACTGCTTCCCTGAAAAGCTTTAGATAACACGTTATACAAGGGCCGGCTGATAATTTTCGGGCCTTGCAGTAAAAAATAAAGCATTAAAATTTGTTTTCTTTATTTATCAACATAATATCCATAAACGCTAATACATTTGTCATATCGGTGTTCTAATTCAATTAAGCAATCTCTGTAGGGCGATTTATCATGGTCCTCAAAATAGCTGTTTACCGCATCAATGGCCTCTTCGTCGCTGTGAAATATTCGTCATCCAAGAACTTTTTGAGGTTCGGAAATATGTGGTAGTTATAGGCTGCTAGAAGTTCCGAATAGGGTGGATATTCAAGCAATTCGAAATTTAATTCGCGCATTTTTCTTCTATAAAAACTGAAGGTTGGACCGGAGCATTGTCTTGAAGAAACAAAAATTTTTCTTTAAAAATTAGATCTTTTTCTTTTCATTTCATTACTGAAACGTTACAGTAAGCTTGCGTAGCCGTCACCAATGATACTGTCACCCTTTCCCTTTGCATCTCAGTAAACTCTCGCCATAACCTTGTTAGCTAACAATTGACTTTGATCTTTGCAGTTGTTTCACCTGGCACATTCCACTGTTTTGACTGTGATTTACTTTCTGGAGTGTAGTGACATACCCAAGTTTTATCCATGGTAACCAGTCTTCTCAAAAATCCACTGGGATTTTTACGGTAGAAATGAAATGAAATGTGTAGTGTTTAACGCCCGCTTTTACTACAAACGGCACCGCAGGCGATGACACTGATGATATATGAGATGAAGATGAAGCACCGGTGGAATGAGATGGCGGGGGAAACCGGAGATCCCGGAGCAAACCCGCCCCAGCGCCGTGTTGTCCGCCACAACTCTCACTATGCGGTCGCCTGGGATCGAACCCGGACCGCCTTGGTGAGAGCCAAGCGGTCTAACAACTGAGCCACGGCGCGGCCTTTTACGGTAGAGCTCCAAATTCTTAACAGAGAAAGTTTTTCTTTGCAACTTTTGATCAGGTGTCAATAAAAGCGACACAGACCTTTTAAAAGCCCACAAATTGCTTAAAATATTACCTGCACGCTCTTTCGATATGTTTAAGCACCTCCTATCTCAAACAACTTTAAACTGCGGTCTATAAGTACTAAACGTTGATTTTTTCAATGATCCACAGGGCGTCCAGAGCGAGGTTCATCACTAGTGGACATACGTCCCATTTTAAACTCTGCAAGCCACATATTAATCATTATATATGGAGGGGCAGAGTCTTTCAATGTACTGTGCATTTCCTCCTTGAACTCTTTAGGTGTTAAGCCTTTCAAATGGATATATTTAATCACTGCTCGGTTATCCATATGCTCCTTTTTTGTGAAACCTCTACACTTATCTTGTTTAAAATGCTGTTACCCAAGCTGTTGATCTGTAGCTAGTCTAGAATTAAACTATATGATGCTATCCGTCAAACAGGCAAAGTGGCCCAGGACTCACCAGTCTACCCTCATAACTGCATTGCTTCCCTAATAATTATTCGAGCATTTTCCTTTCTGCGTTAAAAATGTTTATGATTGAAGGGGTTCATATGAAATCATTAGCACTAATCGATATACTCGTTTGCGGATGGTACTCTTCTAAATTTTAAAGACGCTCTGATTGCAAAATTAACGCAGAGAAAATGCTAGTTCTTAATACACTGATAGGTCAAACGATATTATACTTAACCTGATCTAACTTTTTTAAGATAATTCACTTATTAATTGTATGTCTCTCTAAATCCCTCCCAATTTTACTACTCCTTCGTCTGTTAATCAACAATAAATACTTTTGGAGGTAAGCATTTGGTAGAGAACAGCTTTTGGCCTAATCTGAAACTATGGTGAGTGATCTGATAAAATTTGTGCCAGGAGTTGTCAATATCTTTACGGAATTTCTTTGTGAACACCTCACTTTATGAAAAAGCTTTCAAATGAATTCATGTGCAATTTCGTGGAGTTTACATAAACAAGTTTAAGAATTCATACTTGCAGTTAAAGAAACTGGTTATGTGAAAGCTATACGGAATGCCGGTAACAATATTCTGTTATATCAGTTTCTGCCTCCGCAAATTATAAACGAGCATTTTCTCTATCTTACTTTGTCTTGTTACAATGTTGAACACTTTACAGTTTTCTGATCTAAATGAACCTCTAAGCTGTATTAAATATTTAATATTGTAGAAATGATTATCAAGCACGACAGTGAATTCGCGGTTCCCGATTTCCTTGAGAAAAAACACATTTTAACCATTTTTACAGTGGCCTGCGTTTATATCCCAAAACTTGGGATAAATTTATCTTTCCATAGAAGATACTTCCAAGTAGACAACTTTTAACACTGTATGCAAGTGTATGTGGTAGAGTAAAAGAAGAAAATTATCAGGAAACCACAAAAACAGAAGAGTTAAGAAAATAAAATAAAAATAAAATGGAACCTCAGAAATCGAAATTTGAAAAAAGCGCGAGCCTTCAGGCTAGATAAACTTTCCAACTTCGCACACACTCACAGTCGTATAAAGAAGAATTTACAACAGTTTTGATTAGAATATCGTGCATCTGACATATAGGGTTGAATAAAGAAATTGGGCACTGAAGTTTATATATATATATATCACTGGTTGTAAGTTGATCTTTTAGTATAGCTATACACATAAGCTCTTTTACAACAGACAGTAAATGTATTCCGGTAAATAATTATCTGCTTACTCTGCGTTCAGTAGGATTAGGGGCAATTTACCTACTTAATTTATTTATTTTGTTTTACGTGCTCAAACGTTATGTCATATCGGACGATAAATAAAATGATGCTCAAGTTAGCCCAGGGTCCATACAGCATAGAGTTACGCGACATTTGTATTTCGGGACAAGGGAAAACCCCGGTAAAAACCTTATTCAGATAACTCTTCCTGATCAGATTCGAACTCGGGACCTCATGGACGTGAAGCATACACGCTATCACCTACGCTACCAGGCGGGCTAATTACCTATACGAGCGTTAGTCTGTATACGGCTGTATATACACTGCGGTGCCATTTTGTGGACAATAAACCAGTTAAACGCACGCCCACGCACGCACATTCCTTAAACTGAAAATGTTTTACATGTCAACGAAATTTAGAGATATGTTTATGCGCAATTGGTTACACGTTTTCTACACCTGTTTTACAGTAACGTAGTAATATCAACATTGTTAACATGCTTCTATTTTGTGTCTGTTAGACGAGGCATCCTGCTGTTGACATGAACCAAAAGCCTTTCTTACTTGGGTTACAGTAACTCCCTCTGTAATGTTAATTACCTCCGGCAGACAGCTTCATTGGACTTTTCATGATAAAAGGCAAGTGCTTTGTTGTGGAAACGTTATACACAGCATCCGAGATACACGGGAAAAGGATTCCGGGTATGTATCTTTGGGAAATTAATTTTAAGTCGCATTAACCATGAGCAAAGTACTGGTAAATATTTTCACCTATGACACCTCAGCAGTGTTTTCAATATTATATTTTTATTTATTTGGGGTAAACTACATTGTGAAATTTGACAAAAATTACATTTTAGTTTCATGCTGTTCTATATATGGAAACTCCCATCCCATACTAACTGTCAATGATTCAGGAGCAGGAAAATGTCTTTGTCCTTGAACGTGTAACTGTGCAGTGCAACTTGGTGCTTCTTGTAATGTAAAACGAGTATTGCCGGCAGCTCAAAGTGACTGTATATTATAATCTATCTCAACCTAGTTTAACCCTGCTGTAAACATTTTGGTGGGAAGAGAGACAGATAGAGATATTGGGACAGAAAAAGGTTAAGCTGTTGATTGGTTTAGCGAAGTTAATGGACGTTTTCTTTTATGTGCATGTATACGATAAACCTGTCCTGTAAGTACAGTACTGTCAGCAGTTTTCTGATCACTGCTCTGTGCGAGCTAATTTCGGAGAGAGAAATGTATGCAAATGTTTCGATTCTTATAAACGTAATAGCCCCACAGTTTATCTTTCTGCTTCACATACCATATAAATGTATTTTGTGTACTATATACAGATTAGACAATGACAGGTGAAATTATACCTTTTTACTTATTATGTTAAATTAAGCTGCATTTTATTTAACAGTTACTAAGGGACATTGTTATATAATATTTTTGCATTGCTATACCAAGTAGCTCTCTCGCAACGAGGTCTGAATCGAGATTAATGATTGTTACTGTTTATAATGCGGAGTTGCTTCTGATATTTAATATTGTATTTCCTGTACATCTCGCGTGCCTCACAAGTCCAAGGCACTTATGTATAATCAATTTAAAATCAGTAAGCCTTTCATCATTGAGCAGGCCGGTGCTTCAGCCGAAATTAAACCAATCGAGGCAAACCTTTATTAATGTGTAACCCAACTCTGTTTATTGTCTAGAAGCTAGCGCTGCTATGTATATACTGCTAGTCTCTGTTTCATATAATTTTGCCACGCTGACATGTATCACTCCGCAAGCAACTACCTTCTCCCTCATCCTAATTGGCTAATGTTTTTGCGCCATAGGCCATAGGCGGTACCTTCCCGTCACATTGAAACCTGCAGTAAACGACATAATAATTGCCAGGAAGATAGAAATAAGAATATGAAGGCATGCAAAAATACAAGTTGATAATGAAACTGAGCAAGTTGAAACTGAATTAATGAGCAATGAAGCTGAAACAAGTTTATAATGAAAGGCCTAAGGCCGTTTCCACTGGAATTTTTTTAAACCAGCACACATGCCTTGCAAAAATGCTTGTCTTTCAGTCTTAAAATCGTGTCACGCCATATTTGTCGTGTGTCCTTCATTCACCCAAGTCTCGTCAAGGTAGTATATTTTGCGATTTGGACAATTTGATTGTCCTTAAATAATGTCTTCGCCTCACGGCAATATCGCCCCTGGAGTGGTAAGTTTACCTGTTGTCTCAGTTTCATGTCACGATGTTCCTACGCATCTAACACACCTGTAAGTTCAGAGCTCAACTGTTTGACTTCTCTCACTGACAAAGACGGATTCTTCTCTGTGAGTGCATTAAATACATGCAACATAATTCTTTTTTCGCCACTGTGTAAAGGTTTTCCCTTGCGATGCTTCAGCGAAAACCTAGCGCTAGACTCTGCCATTATACATATAATAAGTACACGCGCAATAAACGATCAATAAAATAATTAACTCTCGCATTCGGCATAGCACACCGTCGAATGGCGATATATGACTAATCCACTTCAAAACAAGGTCAGTGATAAAAGTCATATAAACAAATATGTCATCACTACCGCTAAATCACGTGCTATCGTACCATGTGCTTGAGAGCAAAGGAACCTCCTCTTTACTTTGTTTAAGAATTAACATGCATTTCAGATAAATCAACTCTGTTGCGTAATATATTTCATTGAAACAGTTCGAAAATATAAATTTGACAATTCTCTTCCGACATATAAAGATATATCACCATGTTAAATAACGAACTTATTTTTACCGCACCAGTCTGCACCACAACAGCAGCCAATGAGAGGTGATAAGGTCACGTGACCGTTGAGAGATACGGGCAAGCTTATGTGACACAAGTATTAGTGTTGCAAAACTTACGTGCGTGCATGTAGCGTCTGGCACGTGGCAAGTTGAGACAGCTCCACCTTGTTGTTTACAGCAGGATTAAACTTGCGTGAGATAGTGTAATACTACATGGCAAAGCGTGAATACATCTCGGAAGAAATTAGAGACAACAGAGATGCTCAAGCAAGCTTATCGCACATATAAGGCGAGACAGTGTCTGTAATTGTCTGGTCAGATGAAATAGTGTCTTCTAAACAGCAACATGCCATACATCGGCAGGCACAAGAATTCATATATAACGTGACTGAATATTGTGACAAGGAGAAAGAAAAAGGAATCAAAATATCTCAGTGTCAAGCGACAAAAGGGTGGCTGCAATTGTAATTTACATTTGTAAATAATAATTAATTGGCTAAACTTTCACATCATACGTACAGCTCCTAAGCGCTCTATTTGTGTGTTGTCACTTATGTCCAATTTCATCAACACATGTTAAAATCAACATTAACCAATTTAACGTAACAATTGTCACAGCGTTAACAAAACTGTTAAAATTCTTGCATTTCACGAACTTGTTTTCTGAAAATGTTAACAAACACGTGATAACGCTGAGAGATGTGAATATTGCGGATATAGAAGATTGTGGATGAATCGTATTATTTTCCGAACGTACTGCGATGCATTTTTGTTTTTGTTTTCGTTTACACACAGCTGAAGAAATGGCGGGTTAACAAAATCAGAAGAGAAGACAAGGAACAAATTTCTCATCAATCGAGAAAGAATTGTTAGGCGAATTAGTAACTAAATATAAGGTTATTGTGGAACATAAGAGGACGGATGCTCTAAATGTGGAAGAGAAAGAAGGGGAAAAATATAAAATGAGCTTAATTCGAATGCAAATGTCACAACCACAAGTACGAAGCAACTTGTTCAACATTACGTAGCTAAATTTAAAACGAGGGACGAAGGACAGAAGTGACGAGAGACCTAACCGTTTCAAAACGAGAGGTGGACAGTGTATTAACCACAGAATTCAGGGAATTATAAACCAGCAATGTTTTTAATACTTAAAAGCAAAAGCGAGATGGGCATATTCCTCTAAATATATTCTAACCTCTCCTGTACTTCCTAAGTAACCTTCATAACAAATTGTTTCTACAGTCTATACCTCCGTAGAAAATATTGTTCTGATAGCTCCTCAAATTTATTTCTTCTCTTAGGCCGTTCTCTATTATGAATGCCATGTAGACGGTCGAAATATAGCGTATCGATATCAAAAGCTGCGTACACGCCCGCCATCTTTGCAACTCTACAATTGTTAACGACTTAACAACTGAAATAAAGCTTGTTAGTTTAAATAGAGGTATAACACTATGTTAAGCTAACACATGTTGGTGTAATGCAATCTTTGTTATAACTATTGCTAAATAGCCGAACAGCCGTGTTAAGTCTTAACATCTGTTGGTGAAATTGGGCATTACTGTACCCGAGGTTACTAATGTTTTGCTCTTCTATAAACAAGATAACGAACGAATACAGCGCTGTCACGGAGGGTCAATAGCCTCAATCCTCCGAATCAATCAGGTTAGTAAAATATTTCCGTGTGTGTACGTTCATAATTATATTGTGGTAGCAACAAGGAAAAGACAAATAAACGTAGCCTAAAGTTGTACATTATAACATTTTGGAATATGCGCAATAAATTATTAATTCAAATTTATTCATTGTTGTTCCGGAAAAAGGATGTTACTTTTGAAGCAGTGTGTAAAACCTAAAAGCGACAGGAATAAACGATAGGGCTTATCTCTTTTTCACTTGTGGCAACCGCTAGGTCATAGCTAAACTCGTGAGTTATATATGTATGAAATATTGCAGGAACTGCATAACTCTATTTCGAACTTCATTTCTGCACTGCTTCACACGGCCATCATAACCTTTGCCTACTACAGACAGATAACAAAATTAATATAAATTCTTCCGTTATCCAGGCAGTCAATACCGAAATGACTTATATACAAGAAGGGAAATAAATACTTGGATAACAAAATTGAACAGTTAGATTATTGACAGATCAGTCCATTGCAATAATATAATGCCATAGCTTACAAAGTGCCTTCTTTCGAATGTCTTTATGTAGAGGATTTTGATCAATTAATATACATAACTAATTGATTAATGAAATGTATGTTAGGAAAACCAAGGTTATTGGTTGGTTATTTCGGTTAATATCCTTGACAGTTCGAAATCTGTAAAGTGTGACGGGAAATCATGCGGTTAAGCCATGGAGGGAATCGGGATATACTTATTTGAACAATAAAATAAATTTGGGAGGGAAGATATTCGCACTATTTTTTGTGAGGTAATCAAATTCTCATTTTTAGGAGGGAGTCGGTCGGACGCGACCTAATATATAGGGTTGAGAGACAAATTTCTGACCATTTTTTGGAGAACGTTTGCTCTAAATATTGATGCTCCTCCCAAGTGTTGCAATTTCTGTGATGTCAAATTACACATGTTGTTTTCTTCTTTACAAACACATTTTCATTTTCTAAGTTTTTAACAATTTAATTAAATTTTAGTGTGATCAAAGATAATCTCACCACACCTTGCGTTAAGGTCACTTTATCGCTATATCGTTATACGTTATTATTGAAATGCCATGGAAATGTCATTGTTTGCTTTAGCCGGACTTCGCCATCCTTGTGGTAAAGAACTACAATAAAATTAAATGTGTAGTGTTTAACGCCCGCTTTTACTACATACGGCACCACAGGCGATGAAACTGGTGATACATGAGATGAAGATGGAGCACCGGTGGAATGATATGGCGGGGGAAACCGGAGATCCCGGAGAAAACCCGCCCCAGCGCCGTGTTGTCCACCACAAATCTCACTTTGCGGTTGCCTGGGATTGAACCCGGGGCGCCTTGGTGAGAGCCAAGTGGTCTAACCACTGAGCCACGGCGCGGCCTCAAAAAAACTGCACAAATAACCGCAACAGGCTCTACACAATGGCCTAAAACGACATATATGTTTAGGATCTGAATCTATTGGCTAAAGGAGAAAGAGGTGGTGTAGGTACATGCAGCTTTTGAAGGGAAATATGCTAAGGGGAACCCAGTAACGGCCCAAGTTGTCGAAATGTAGATACATTCTCAGGGGGCGATTAAAGCGTGCATGGTCTTCATTAAATACATAGTAAGACAGAATGTTATAAGAAAATCATAAACAGTACGTAAACGGTCTTCCCCACTTTAATGAAATCCTTTTATCCTGTATTTGACTATAGAAACCTTGCATGCAATGCCATTACAATTACTATAACAGTGCGACGAGCCCACGATACGTCCACGAGTAACCTTGCTGGTATATGGCATGACTGATTCAGAGGCAATAAACATGTTTTGGTTTCAATTAACACCAGAAAAGGCAAACGCATCAGCCTCCCTCCCCTCTTTCCCCCTTACTGCTGTGTCATCACGCCTGCCAGAATATAACTTCTGCCAATGTGAAAATCAGGAAGTAGTGGTCCATTGTCTAATAAAGTTTTCCGAGTACTAAAAAGAATGAACGTACATGCAGCTGAATAAGGGGTATATTCAAAAAATGGGTAGTTTTTCTAGGCTCTGCATTAACTACGTAGTTAGTAAAGAAATGCCTCAACGTTACAAACCCATACTAAAATGCCATGTAACTGAACAGAAGGCTTTGGGAACCTTCACTACCTCGATCTCCATACTTCACAGCACCTGCACATTCCACTTCAAGTTCTCAAGTTTCTCTAACCGAAATAAAGGAAACCCCGAGAGTGGACAGAAAAGCTGGTAGCAACAAGAGATAAAGAGAAAGTGCTACTATCATATTAAGCTCCCCTTTAAATAAGGATTCATTACCTCTGAATCGCCGAAAATGGGAGAGCTGCATAACGAAGCTTCGAGTGAAACTATATGACATGATGTAAATCTATATGCTTACACGATAAAATAAAGCAACCTGTTGTAAGCTAGGAAGAGAGCTATTTTATCACTGGAAAAAATACAGTAGGTAAGCTAATTTTAATTTACTGAAATGAAACATTGTCGTATTCAATAGATGAGAAGTAGAGTTTAGGTATTCTATGTACAATGGTGACGATCATTAAATTCTTTAGTGGTTATGTTCAATATCAGTTTCTTATAATTGTAAGTTTTGCATTTAAATTAAGTATTATGTTGTAAAAAACAAGGGTTTCTGCCCTCTGTTTTTCTCCAGTCCCATATTATTTAACTCAGTACATATACAAAACAGAGTATTTGACATTGTTTTTTGTAAAAATTAACTTTTTTCATGTTTGTTTAATACATTTTTTTTTGTTACCACGTGCAGTCCTAAACACTGTAAAATTAAATGGTTGTTACGTTGTTGCTATAAAAATCGCTTTTACATTATAAAATTACATTTTAAATTACTTTTACATTATATATACAGGGTGTTTCAAAAAGACACCGAAGGAATATATAGAAGTAGTTGCTCAGCTCCTATGTGACAGATATAGATAGATTTACCGGCAATAGGGCCGCATTAAAAAAACACGCTCAGAATATTCGTGGATTAGGCAGTGACAGCAGCACGCCACGTGCCTCACGCTATCGAAGCATTCGCAGGTAGGCGGCATCGTGCCACCTGATTTATCTGTTTGTAAACATACCGGCATACTCCACGGTAGCTTGCGACTATTAAACATTTCTTTGGCTTATGAAACGGCAATAAAGAAGCTATTACTTAGTTATTTGTTTGTGGGTGTTAAACGTGTTCAAACATTCCGTTATAGCAGCCGATGACGGCAAATAAACTGGTGGACAGATACAACTTAAACCTTTTAGGGGTAAGTTAATGTTAGTGAGGTTGGGGATGGAGGCATTAAGTGACAAAATCAACAGAGAACAATATAGAAGAATTATAGATAAAGTTGAACAGAAAAAATGCCTTATACAATAAGACATGCATTTTATTTCACTGAGTTTAATAACACTAAATAAAGGTTTTGTAACTTAAAAGAAATCCGTTTATTTTATAGTAACTAGTTCAAATTACTGTACAATTAAGACCATAGCAAAATTACCAACTTTGAAAATGTCAGAGCCATTAAGTCGACATTTTCAAAAATAACTGCCCTTGGCCCCATAACCTGAAAGCGAGGCTAGGGTCACTGATAATCAGCAAGGAGGAATGCTTTTGTTTTCGTGGCCATCTTTTGAGGTTCACACATCTGTGTTTCCTGCGCTGCCTAATCACAAAATCATGTAATATTTAATGCTGCATAAAATTATACATAAGAGAATTTTGAAACTGCAACACCATATGTATGTATGTATGTATATATGTATATATAAACTGGAATATAGAAACATGTGTATCTCTTTGAAAGGCATAACTTATTTCAAACAGATTTTTGTGGTATCATCCATTTCCACACCTTTTGTTTTACATATGTATATGAATAATTTTCATGTTAAAACACTGCCACTAATCAGTTGCTTCTCGCCATATTATGAAAAGTAAGTATAGTTTAAAGATTAATATATACCTTCTGACTGTCGATTCGGTTTTCTCTATGCCACTTGTATCTATAACGAAATTGTGCCAGATATGCGATTTCTTTTAAAAAATGTTTATTTCAATTAACACCAAGTAGATAGGGAGAAATAGCGTTCGGAAGGGTAGAATGCGGACGCCAGAAAAAAAAAAAACAGAAAAAATAAGTGTTGATGTCATTGATGTGTCACCGCTTTAAATCCGTCTCCGTTCGTGTTCTGTGAGGAATCTGATTGGAGCTGCTCCAGTGAACAAGTAAGATGTCCTTGGCTCCGGGCATGTGTGGGCGGGTGTGAGAAAATGCAATAGAGTCTGTTTCATAAGTAAAGTCACTTTTAAGAAAAAAAACCGTTATTTGGTATATGCTCTTACAAGCAATTAACTAATTTCCAAATTATAGACCGTGAGATTCTATTGTCTTGAGCCATCGTACAGCGAGTATATTATCCAAGGACGGTTCCAGTCTCTGGAATTGATGCGAAGAATTCGATGGCACCCATTTGCACTGCTTCATGTTCTTATAGTTTCTTCCATGTACAAAATAGCCATGGATCGAAAAAGAGATAACCTGATGGTTCGAGATCACGGTTGTATGCTGGGATAGGTATCAGTTCGATTCCTATCAATTCTTGGATTTTCCGTGGATTTTCTTGTAGTATGCGGTTTTGCATAGTCCTGTCGCAATGGAACTCTACTTCGGTTATCTAATACTGGGTATCTCCGTCTCAAAATTTCATGAAATCGTTTCAGTTGTTGAGAATAAAATCCGCATCAATCGCCCTCACGTTTGAACAAACTCACTGGGATTTAAACCTTCAAAATTCCACCAGACACACAATATTACTTTGGGACCGCACTGATCCTTTTTAACGATGGCATTTGCAGGTTGGCGGGACTCAAATCACTATTTCTAGGCATCAAAGTTTCGGTGATGTACTTATTTTACATCACAAATGACAATTCTCCGTACAAATCTATCATCCATGGGATTTTAGATAAGCTGGCGACAGATGTATCCATTCTACATTCAGCCTGTTGCGGTGTCAGCTCATGAGGTACATATCTACAGCTTCTGTTTGATTTTCCAAGTGTCCTAATGCGGCGTGTATGGTATCTTTTGATGCACCAAGTTCTTTTGGTGGTCTGTGTATACTTTTTTGAGGATTTTCCTGCAAAACTTTGCCAGTATCCTCAATATTCCATACTTTAAGTCTGTCAGAACGTGCTTTTGTTTCCATTGTTGAAACGTTGGAACCGTCGTAGTGCCACACGCTCATTAATGACATCTTCTACTTCACATATTATTCGACTTGCGGCAGCAGTTGTATAATCTTGTTTCCAATATGACACTTAGTTCAATCTTTCTCTCCATTTTGCGATAGTTTATTAACAACTGAAGACCGACACATGATCGAAATGTACGCAACACTAGCCATTGTATTCTGTAAATAGCTTTGCCAAACCAAGGAAATCCAGCTTACCAAAATAAAATAACTGACATTACTTATGAGACAACCTAATATAATGGAAATTAGTAATGATATATTTGTGAGAAATGTGTGGGAAGCAGAATGTTGAGGTTAAGTAATTTAACTGATTCTGAATCTTATTTTTCGCAATGGTAACTAAGTGAATTATGTATCCACTAACTTCTGGTCTACCCAGACTATATCATTAAAAGGGAGTGTTTCCGAATTAATAATGAGACGTCAAATAGTTCACGATGATCACAGAAATGTTTAGGTGGAGTTATTACTAAATCTTTATAACTCCTGCACGGTCTTTAAGCGCTGCGATTTGCCAATCCTCTGTTTGCAGTAGACATCTCTCCAAGACCAAAACCACAAAGCCAGGGATACAAATTTTAGCAATGCATGGTCTATAATTACCTTAGTTCCGCCTACGAGTACTATTACACAACTACAGTCCTACATAATGTTCCCAAACCACAATTCATATCTAAATTTCTGTTGTTAGTATCTGCCATGATAAAATTCCGAAAATTTGTTATCTATAATTTTCATAATTGTTCCTATAAGATTAATTAGCCGTGGACATCCTGGCTGGCGTACGGACATCAGATATCCAGGTACACCTTGAGCTGATCGTGTTCTGGTTGTGTTTTAATGAAGTGTTAATTACTTAACTACACTAACCTCACTAATTGCCTTTACCTGACCGTCTAGTGGCCGTCTACATTGACTAGCTAATGATCATAACTCAGGCTTCTTCACCTTTTGTGTTATTTTAATCCTACGACACTTAATTATTTTAGTTATTTATTTACCTGCCAACCAGTTATTTATAACATTGAAACCTTCCTCCTTGATGTCAGTGATGATGTGAATGTATGAATAGACCGAAGGAGAAACAACGTATTACAAACCACGTAATAAATACTTTGACTATCATCTCCCAGGGGGAAAGAGTAGAAGAAGGAACCATAAGAGGCAATAGTTGGCTGGCAGACAGGACGCATGGAAGTCTCTTAACAGTTCGTACTTCGAAAAGCCGTCTCGATATTGGACTTACCCATTCCAAAAGGCAGTCTTCTAGAGTCTACGGATGTACTGCTTAAAAGCAAGCAAGAACCTACGACGTATGTCTGGTACTGCTATACACCACAAGAACTATAAAGGGGAAATGAAAATTAATGGAATGGATATCGTGATATCTGAAAAAGCATTCCGACATTAACCTAGGGAAGATCATGAAAAACCCAAGGTTTGAAGACCTGTTGATGGGAGTGGAGCACAAGTGCCCTGGGATGAGAGCTTTATCTTTATCACGGGGCCAATTCCCTAGATATTACTTAACATTAATTTAAGCTTCAACTACCTCTATACTTAAAATGGTTCAGTAATACTCAAAGTTTTAAATTAAAAAAACAACAATGTATGTGTAGCACATTATTATACTAAGCTTTTTAAATTTTGCACTGTGTTATTTCCTTGAATCCCTCTACAGACGTTATGCTATATATATAAAAAAAAAAAAAAAAAAAAAAAAAAAAAAACGTATTCCACCTTTCTGTTTAGCTTGAGGAATACTTACGGTGTTAAAGTTTAGTGACTCTACCCAAGTTGGCAAAGGAAATGTGAATTGTGCTGGCCCAAGGCTATCTGTGTATGAAATGGCAAGCGACGCGGGAAAACACAAACGGTATGAGAGGGCTGAATATTACTGAGATACAACCCTCAGGCTATACTCTATTTTACCAAAATATTGCCGCCAACTCTTTGTACAGCGGAACTTTGCGAGAAAACACACCGCTATCTCTGAACGCTGAAGCCACTAATTGAAAGATACTGGTGTAAACTTTGAAGTTCTTAGCAATCGGAGAGTTTAGTACAGGTTCTTTATTTTATCTGTGAAATCATTTCAAAAGTTTTCTACAGTTAAAATGTGCGTTACATTCACGCTCCAGTTAGTGAGTATCCAAACTATTTTTGTGAAATATTTTTTCTACTTTTCTATATGTCTCATTTTAATGGATACCTTTTCAGAAATAGCTATGTATTCCACTTTGTTACCGATACAAAGCAATAGTCAAAGCCAAATGTTTAAACACGAAACGCTATAAGCTGGCCTCAAAATTCCACGAAATTTCAATGCAACTGCTAGAAACAGCTGAATATCGATATGAACTTAAAAGAACGACAAACTACTGTACAATTCGAACTATTAAAAATGCATATATCAGAATTGACCTGAGCCATAAAACAGATTATTTCAAATTAAGCGTGTACTTTGAATAGGCATATTTAGTTCAATAGGTACGTTTACATCTATTGCTTAACGTATGTCACCCTATAGTGTGCAGCTCTAGCTGCTGATATCAAGATGCAGGGGGGTGAATTTTGCTTTACTAGCTAGAACTACTAAAAATAAAATGTAGCGCAACTCACGGTCATTTGGTTAAAATTATTAATAATTATAAAGGAATACTCCGGCAAATATGTAATAAGTATACCATTTTACCGGCATACAACATTATACAGAATTCGTTCGGAATGACGTGGACTTCACAGGTTATTACAAGACATTTGAAGATAAACATTTCATTTGTCATGTAAATATATTTAACATGTGATAGACTAACCAAATAATTAGTTATTTTTGAGAAAATGAACTCGACAAATTTCCATGCAATTATAGTTCTTTGTTGTGGAATACAGTTTAAAATATTCTTATCACATCTTTGGAAGTTACTGAACATAAATACTGAGTCTAGTATTTATTCACATTTTCGGCCTTGAGCTATCTGCTTATAAACAGAAACAGAAATACACACATACACACAAATACACAAACCCACGACATACCTTTTTCTAAGACTGCTTTTAGATTTTGATTGAGGGAGTGACAAATCCTGTATTTATGGTGAGTTGTTTGCAACGAGCTGTGGATGGTCTATAAATAAATGTATCCGCGTATTTTAAGTAAGTGACAGAAAGGGAGAGGGAGAGAGAGAGAGACTCCTTTTCAAATAATTATTTGCTGATTTAAAGGAAACATTGTAAATTTTGATATTAAGCCAACGGAAGTAAAATGACAAATTACATAAAATAGAGCTTCTGCTACTACTATGAACAATTTTATTTTTATCTTGGGTATTTCCGAAATAAAAGCCCTGAAATATTGTAGCATGCTTGTAAACAGGTCTACAAAGTATCTAAAAATGTTTTAAAATATTTTGAAGAAAATATGTGTAGCGAAGGTCACGAAAAGTTGGAATTCTAGTTTTTGTAGAGCCTTATTAGTTAAATATAAATTTCTCTCTGATTTGACTGACAGTTTATCACTATAAGAATAATACTGATATTCAAATACATTTTGATCCGTTTTTTGCGTCCTCCAAACATAAGTCATATCGGACGATGAATGAAATGATGCTCAAACAAGTCCGGGATCCATGGAGCTTACAGCCACCTGACATTCCTCTTTCAGGATGAGGACAAACCCCGGAAAAACCTGCTCCAGGTAACTCACCATGACTGAGATTCGAACTCGAGACCTGTTGAACGTGAGGTAGGTACGCTACTATCCACGCTACCGAGACGGGCATTTATGATGCAATAATGATGCTACTGCTGTAGACTTTTCAACAGCTCAAAGAAAACTGGGGGATAATGTACAGTTTAAAGTTTGAAGAAGTCTTAGCCATACATTAGGAAAGGCTAGCTCTACTAATAGGTATTTACTCGTAAGTATGACAGCTTTCGTGTTTGTGCTGAAGCAGCGTAGTTTCTTTCTTACAAATATATACGAGTTATCTCCATTTTCCTTGAACACGTTATGTTTATTAAATCACACTCTCGGGTGTGAATTGCGCGTTTTCTCAAAAAAAAAAAATGAACATAGCAAAATGGACATTATGAGCTTAATTATCTTTAGGTGACATCTAATACTGTGTGAATAAAATAGTTGGTTGTCTTAAAACTCATTTTCACTGTATTTTAACCATAAATGGGTGCAGTCTAAAAATAATAGTCCTAGCTTGCTTAATAAACAAATATATGGTATATATCACAGAGCTTACAAGACATGCATCTATGCACAGTAAAAGTGAAAGTCTGAAACCTTTATGGTCACTGAATTAATGAGTTATGAATTTTCCAAAATTAACATTGCTAAGCTAGGGATTTTCATGTCCCTTTAACAGAAAAGTATAAAATTCAAATGAAGTGTAAAGTCAATTGGTGAACAAGTTACTTCTAATACTAGCAATAATGTTGTAAATGTTTGTGTTAGACGGACTCACACTTCTGTCCTTCTTCGTTGATTTCATAGCCATATTGGTACTGATAACGTATTCCTACAGCAAGTAAACACACATACACAGATATGCGTGACAATTCGAACGAGCTGTAATATGTGTATCCCTTATTTTGTACTTTTACGCTTCTTTCTGCAAATGACACGTTCTTTAGTAACTACTCAATTCTAATATTGCACCTTATAACGCTTAGTTGTCTAAACGAATTAGAAGATATTGAGGGTTTTGATGATTTTTTGTTAATAATTAGTAAGCAAGCTGAGACAAATGTTTTATGCGTAAGATAAAATTATATGACTATTTCGTAATTAAGCCTTCATGAATATTTGTGAAAATTTTAAATAAATTTTAATTAACATAAAAGAGAATAAGGGTATTGCAATTACAGAATTGGTAAGATATTTCCAGTCCCACTATCGCATACTTTTGCTTGTTTGGGGCTAAAATGAGAGCTATTCAATTGCTAATAGATATTTACTAACCATTTCAATGACGTTAAGTTAAAGTGAGAAATCACTTTTTCCGTTGGAATAGGGAATAAAATTTTCTATTGAGACTAGATAACCATAATTTCGAGCACTATTCAATAAGAATTACATGTTTACAACAGTCATTTAAATGGGTATCAGACACTGAGGGATGAGGAATCTCTGTTAATCAATCCGTTTCCGAATGGTTCAGGCGCAAGTAAAGAAACCGAGCCCCCAAAGAACCTTAAACCTGCAAGGTATTTCAGTTTAGCGTATAATCACACAACTAAGTAATACTCAACTACCTATAATCTTCAATTACTGAGCAAGATGTTTTCAAGTAAGATGGAACTGTTGGAGGTCACGGATTGGCTTCCCGCTGGACCGACAACCCTAACACCGGCCACGCTTTTCCCCGATTGCAAGACCAATGGTGGAGTGGGTGTTAAAATGTCGAAAATATACCTGTCATTTCATGTCCTTGCATTTCATGTTCGCTGTTCCCTATGTGGTGTGTTTGTAAAATAACTATGGCAACTGATACGTCAATCAAATAGGACCAAGCAGAGGCGTAAGCTTCGGCATGAAAATTCTTGAACCGCTTTCTTATGCGAGTAAACTATTAGGTTTATTGTGCCACTACAGGTAAATTTTTTCATCGAGTAAAGCAAAAGGAAAGTGTTCTTTTATATACAAATTACATCAAATCTCCGTCTTTAGTTATTTCAATTTGTTCCATGCTATATTGCCGTAGCTTCAAGCATAAAATGTGGCAGAAAAACTAAGATCTTCCTACAGCTAATTTTATTTTGTTTCAACGTTAGCTTTCATTTAGTTTGTTTATTTTATTTCTGGTTGATGAGGCAGATACGATTTATTAGTGTTATCACTGTAACTCTAATGATGCCCAAGTACGCGTTCCGCTGGAGTTGAGCCGTTAACGAGCATGAATTGCTGCGTCAAGCAGAAAGCGGAAGCGCCGTGTAGATAATTACATTAATATCTCTGCAAGATGATAGGGGTAGAAGTGATGCTTATACAAGGTATACTGGTTTAGAGATCACTGTGTAAGACAACCGACAGATTCAACAGGTTGATTATCTCGAAGTGAAATGCAGAGAGCAGCTTCATTAGTTATAGTGATGAAAGCCATAACAAGCCATAGCAGCATTACTAAACATGAACGTAATATAATTGAAAATTATTTTCTGTTTAGGTCACAACAATGAATGACAGTTTTTTCATAAGTTATGGAAAAAGTTTTTACACTAATATGTGGCAGTATTCAACTAGGTCTTTAAATCTATTAAAATACACTTTCTTAATTTTGCCATCAATGGGGCGTTTACGGATTGATCACGCCCTCAATATCAGTTGTTGACTGTTGTCTGCAACTTAACGAAATTGGAGTTACGATATCTTGCCCAAACTTTCTATACTTCTGATTACGAGCTTTCCTTTTTATTTCAAAATTGTTACACGGGACAAATAGTTTTATAATAAAGAGAACATTCTAATTGTATTTTGTGAGTCCGACACCTGGAAAATTAAATGTATCTATTGTATTTGCAGTACTTTCCATCGATATAAACTTTGAAAATTTGGCATAGAACTTTGAGGAAAATTAAACTCTTTAGTCTTTGATATTCATATAGTAGCAAAGCAATAAGTGTAATTAAGTGTTTTTGCATCTCCCTATTACACACTGTGCACACTGTAGCACACTTCATCATAATTTGCTGCATATATTCAAACGTGTATCTTAGAACTTGAGTGTTGAGATTTCTGGGGGATGTGAAATAAAGTTACCTTTTCTTATCAACTTACCAGATAATGACGTACTACTGCAAGCACTATTACGTTGAAGTATTGCAGTGTGCCAAATTTAAAGCATTTATGCTATCAGAATGTTATTCACACAAAATTATAATGGCTCAAGATCTAGGCTGATTCAAAGTATGTGCAGATTTGCAGGTTCCTAATTTTGACATTATTTTGCTAAAAATCCCGGAACTTTTGGGTTATCATCATTTCAAAAACAATTGTATGGTGACAACTATCCTGACAATGTGTTAGTGATACTAGTGGCATTTCAATACCAACATAAAAAACGAGATTTGTTAAAGTTACGTTCTCCAACGTTAAGCCACATCCATGATGAAAGAAATGGGAGAAATGATGTTAAAATGAGTCCAGGGTCCACAGATCTTAGAGTTACCCGACATCCGTCTTTCAGGATAAGGGAAAACCCCGGAGAAACCTTATCCATGGAACTTGTCCTGACAGATTCGAAATCGTGACCTCTTGAACGTGAGGCAGACACGCTACCATCTACCCCTGGAGGTGGGCAAGGGAACGACATAGTACTATACATTAGTCTAGATACCAGATGGAGCTGTATCTCCGGCCATACGCATCTTATAATTGATTTATACATTTCCATAAATTCATATATTTACGTATTTTCAAACCTAACGCCTATATGCTAGAAATAATGCACTAGACCTGACATTTCCGAAGTGAATTGTTGCTCTTCGGCAATTCCGCCAATTATTGTTCTACATTTATAATTGCGTTTTGAAACCTAAGGGAATGGGATGCGCTTATTCTGTTGTGTACCACTTTTTTCAGCCGATACAGCTCATTTTATCTCTGTAGCTCGAGGGATAGCGTCCGCTGTCATTACATGATCGACTGAATTAGTGGATGCTAATGGAGGATTGCAATTAATGACCTCCCTATACATCGTTACCGGCTGATAATTTTAATATGCAAGCAACCTATTAAGAGGACTTAATCGACCACAGTTGACTTAAAAGTTCTGTATCCAGTGAATAGGTAGTGTAAGCCAGTGGTGTAAGAGCACAACTGGGGAAGGGTAGGCTTGACATTGAAGAATGTGCGGCATATCAACGCCAGTTGTGTTATCAGTCTTAGGACATGATTTTAAATTAACTTCTCTATTATACTGTTGCGTTGTTTACAAGCGATAGGAGAGGTGAGAGGAAGGAGTCTCCTGCGCTACTGAGTGTGTGAGTGGCGCGCAGTGCTTGGGAAGCGGGAGGTCGAAGTGAAACTCTGTGCGCATCTATTTTCCAGTCAAAGTACAACGAAACAGAAACCGTGTCCGAAGACTAGTCATCAGCTATCACCTGTTTGGTTTCCTCAGCTTGGCTGCATCCACAGGTAAAATTTTGCTTCCATATGTGTACCTTATGAAATGTTTTTTTCATACTTGGTTTTAACTTGGATTAGGATGTACAGTGCAGAAATAGGTTTGATGTACGAACAGAAGAGTGCTTCTTAGACTGTCAGCGGTACATAGAAAATTATTTTATGTAAGAAAAATTGGTTAAAGTCATACACTGTTAAAACTTTTTGATGATGTCGCTCACGTAACACACCTTATTAAACCTACCCTAGCCCTTAGGTTAGTAGTTGAATAACTGTGAAACACAGCCGTTTACGCATTTGCATGCCTCTTAAAGAGACATCTTTTGCTTTTATTTCCAGATGCCAAAAGGCCAACATTAAATATTAAAATAAGTTACTGAAAACATAATTACACATTATTAATAACTATTTCTTTGGTTTCATCTTGTAGCATGTAGGTATTGATAGAATATGTCATACGAGAGAATTCAAAATTCAGTTCTTTAAGAAGAAATGCTTATGGTTTTGGAATTTAAAGTAACAAAAGGCTCACTTGTATTGTTCTTAAATAACTTAAATAACACAAAACATAATTAGTAGGTAAGAGAAATTAGTTTTCCCATTCGGGTAACGACTCATGCCTGCAGTCTCCGATGTAGCCATTGCTCTGTGTGCATCACTCGAAAATTAGCACTAAGGTTCGTCTGGCTTAACTTGAAACATGACCTACTTAGCGCTACCCTTCCCTGTGAAAAGGGGGGGGGGGTAAAGGTTTTGTAAAGACATAGCCACAGCTATCCGTGACTGCCTAGTGTCCATCAGACCGCGACAGGTGCTGCAACCAGTGCACGGCTTGCTTGCTTATAAACAGTGCTCTATATTGACAGTGAAATATGGTAATAATGGAAACATATTATCAAAATTAAGTGTTGTTCTCCCCCACCCTCTCTCTCCTTAACTCCCATGTTTCAAGATAAACCAGGCAAACTATGCATAGAAGTAATGCCATGTGGGATTAGGAAGTCATGGGTCACCTACAACAGCGCGGGCAATAGTGCGGTATTTCTCTAATTTCCGTGTTTCAAGATAAATTAGACGAACTGTAAACTGGTTTCTGACATACTGGCCCACTATGCATTGGACATGGCAAGAAATCCGCTGTGGTACATTGTCACTGAGGGCCACGAAGAAAACTCTGGTTAAAGTTACATGCGCATGAAATCACTTCACATCTGGATGTTGACTTTTAAGGACAGATTAATAGTTCAGGTTGGTTTCCAAAAATTAGCAAATTTATCACTGAAACTAATTAGAGCACTCAAGCTGAGTTACTTTCCATTTTAAACTAAAATTCACATTGAACCACTTCGAATATTAAAGAGTAAGTTGCAACATATCTTTTGGAAATAAATGCCTGGCACTTATTGCAAATTTGCATTTATTGCAATTGCTTTACAAGCAACTTTATTAAAACTGAATGTTAATACGTGGGTTGATTATTAACAGCGGAAACTATTTTGTCTTATTCAGATACACGGCATACTGAAAAATGTTAAGTTTTATAGGCCTTCAGTGTAATCACCACCGTTGTGTATCACGCGCTCCCAGCGAGTTGGGAGCGTTGTATAGCATTGGCGAATCCTAATTTCTGGATGCTGCAAAAAACCGATCGGTTTCACGGAAAACGGCACCAGCTGTGGGAAATGGTTCCTTCATTTTGAGAATGAGATAAGAGACTGAGACATAGATCTGGAAAATAAAGGAGTTGGTAAAGTTCTTCTCAGCTCTAGCGAATACAGAAATCAGTCACAGCTCCTACTGCATGCACCCTTGCATTCTAGTGCAGAATGTTGACTTTTTCAGGAAGTTTCGTTTTCTTCTTAGAGCTGCTGGCAGATTATTTTGTCAAAGTGTACAGTATATTCGGCAGAAACAATAAGTACTTGGGAAATGGTATGCTTTATGATAACACCGACCCAGTCGTAAACAATGATCATTATATCTTTCACATTACCTCCAGTCTGCCAAACTGTTACCTTTCGCGCCTAACCATGATGATACTAGTCGTTTGTTCGGCATATCAGCTAATGTTTTTATAAGCTCTGGCCAGTACCAATGATCCTCCGTAAGAAGGCATCACCTTCACCTTCATGGCACTCAAAATCTGTACGTTCTCCAACTTTAAGTCATGTAGGATGTGAATGAAACGGGTGAAGTAAGGCTTCAATGAGCCCAGGGTGAATAGAGCTTAGAGTTATCCGACATTCGTATTTCAGGTTAAGGCAAAACTCCGGAAAACACTTTAAACAGGTAACACACCTGACCGAGATTCGAACTCGGGACCTCTTGAGCGTGAGGCTATCATCTGAGGTACGGGGCGAGCTATCAATTAACATTACTAAGTATAGCATATTTGAAGATGAAAGCACTTTTAAATGCAGTAGGTGTGTTAGCAATGTTGCAACTGTATCCAGCTTGTATTAATCAAACGCGATTAAACTAAATTTTATTTTAAGAAATTGTATTTCCATATTTAAACATTACTAAAATGACATATCTTACGCTGATAATCCTTAGTAAAACGGGAACCAGTGACACATTTATTGTTATACATAAAAATGTTAGGCATCCCTTAATACTAGAATATAGAATAGAACTAGCCTATGTACGAGGGCTGTTCAATAAAGAATGGTCAGAAATGTTTAGACGACGTACCTTTACTCATCCTCATAATTTTGATGGACCTTCTCAAAATAGTCTCCACTGAATGTGATGCACTTGTCGCAGCGTTTCTTCCAGTCTTCAAAGACATGCTGGAAACCAGTGTTGAGATATCCTTCAAAATCGCCTCCGCAGCCTTCAACACTGCTTTTGATGATGGATAATGCCTTCCATGAAGGCGTTTCTTCAAGTTGAGGGATAGAAAAAAGTCACATGAGGCTAAATCCGGACTATAGGGAGGGTGACCGATGCACTTCACGTTGATTTTTGCAAGATATTCAGCAACAACATTGGCAATAGGCGGCCGCGCATTATCGTGGTGCAGCATCCAGCCTGCTTCACAGAAATGTGGCACACACTGAAATGTTCAGTATTTCAGAAAGTGATCATAAGGTAATTCGTCGATCCTCTCTCACAATGGCAACAGCAGTGTTGATGTTTTCCTCCGTAAGAGCAGTAACTGGAGCACTGGGTTCACCTTCCTTTGAAATTGATTGTCTCCCCTCTTTAAACATTTTAAACCATCATCGAGCTGTGCTGTGGGGAAGAACAGACTTTCCATAGGCCTCATGTAACATTGTATAGGCCTCAACTGAGTATTTGTTGAGGCGAAAGCAGAATTGCAAAGCCGCATATTGTTCCTCGCATGTTACCTCCATTGCAGTGGTAGGCGATACTGAACATGTCTGAACTGGCCTGGTTCTCACCAGCAATGGAACTGCTACGGCATGTTTGTTGTACATTAAGCTAACAAAACACATTCTTCTTCTTCTTCTTCTTCTTCTTCTTCTTCTTCTTCTACCTCACGGCTTTGGATTGTTTAACCCGTTCCGGCTTCAAATTGTTCTGCCCATCTTTTCTTCGGTCTTCCCTGGTTTCTTCTTCCTATAGATTTATAGTTTAAGACTATTTTTGGTATTCTGTTATTATTCATCCTCTGAACGTGTTCTTTCCATTGATTTCTATTTCTTTCAATAGTATGGTTTATTTCTTCCACTTTTAATTCTGTCTGATATCCTGACTACGTTTTTATTAATTTTGGTATATCCAGCTATTGCTCTTATGAATTTTATTTCTGAAGACTGTATTCTCGTACTATTTCTTTTTGTTAGTGTCCATGTTTCTGATCCATAGATCAGAGTTGATATTGCCATTGTTTTGTATGGTTTTATTATACAGTCCTTTCTTGCTTTATTTTTTAATGTTCTTTTTATTGTGCCTGTTATATAGTTACATTTATTTATTTTCTCTATTATATCAGCTTCCCCTTGGTGCGAGACATTACATCCTAAATACTTAAAGTCTGATTTCTGCTCAATTATTATGTTATCTAACACTATTTTTGATCTTACTGGATTAATTCTTTCAAGTGCAATGGTTTTGTATTTATTTGCTGCTATTTTCATTCCATATTCTGTAGCAATTTTATCTAGACTATACAGAATTTTCTACAGGTCATTTTCATTTGTGGCCATTATTATTTGATCATCTGCATAAAACATAGTTTTCAATTTAGCTCCTGATACATTAATGCCTCCACTGACTTTAGTCGACCAAATCCTTACTATTTCGTTAACATACAATATAAAAGGTGTGGTTAATAAAGGAAAACCTTGTCTTACGCCACCATTAACTATTACTGGTTCTCTTTTATTTATTTTTATTTTTGTGTCAATGTACATACTTTTTGTAACTTCAATTAGATGTACAGGTATGCCTCTATTATTTAAAATTTCCACAGTGTCATTTGCGATACTTTGTCAAAAGCTTTATAATAGTCAATAAATAGTAAGTGTGTCTCTAAATTTTGTTATCGTAGTTTTTTTATTATATGTTTATGAGTAAAAACATTGTCAAAGGCGCTTCTTCCTTTTCTAAAACCAGTTTGTTCTTCTAGGAGTGTTGCATCTGTTATTTTATTTAACCGAGAACTTATTATTTTGGCATATATTTTGTAGGAGGCACAAAATAAACTAATCCCTCTATAATTTTCAGGTCTTGTTCCTTCCCCTTTCTTAAATATTGATATCACTTTAGCTATCTTCCATTCTTGCGGTGTTTCTTTTGTTTCCCAACACTTGTTATATAGATACAGTAGTCTTTCATGTAATTCTTTAGGAGCATATTTAATTAATTCTAAATTAATGTTATCTATTCCGCAGGCTCTCCTATTTCTAGTTTTAGCTATACTTTCCATTAATTCTTCTACTTCTAACCGCTCTACTTCTGCTCTGTATAAATTTATCTATTTCCCAATTTTGTTTATCTCCTGTGTTCCAGAGATTTTTATAATATTCCTCTAATTTTTCTTCTTTAATGATTTTTATATTTGAATTGTCTTTTTCTATTGTATTTAGGTTTCTAATAAATATATAAACCTTATCTTGGCGGCCATTTAGTTTATGTTCTAGATCTGCTATGTATTTGTCCCAGTGTTCTCTATTTAGTTCACCTGTATATCTTTTAACTTGTGCTCTTGCCTTATTATAATTCTTTCTATTTTGTTCTTATCTGTCATTCAAGTTCTGTAAATACATTTTTTCTTTTATTAATCCCTGTATTTCAGCGTTCCATATTCTTCGTCTCTTATTCTGCTGGCCTGCTTTCTTAGTACCTAAAGTTTGAAATACTGCCTTTCCTACAATATTTTTTATGATGATCCACACATCTTCAACATTTTCTGCATATTCCTCATGTTGTCTCATATTGCTTATTATCCTTTTTTATATAAATCTCTCATAGTTTCGTCCTCTAAATTATGTACCTTATAATGTTCTTTTATAGATGGTATTGTTAATGTTTTCCATTGTCTATACCATTTTGTTTGCAATCTAATTTTACTTATAAGCAGAAAATGATCTGTATGTATATCACTTTCTCTAAAAACCCTTGTATCCATAATTAAGTTTTCATTTTTTGGTTTTCGATGACATAATCTATGATTGAACAAGAATCTCTCTCAGTTATAGTATATATGTGTATATCTTTATGAAGAAAGAATGAATTTGTTATTCTCAAATTATTATAACTTGAGAAATTTATCAAACTATTTCCACTGTAATTTACTATTTGTTCTCCATTATTGCCTTTTATATTTTGTATTGGTACCTTTCCAATTCTGGCGTTTAGATCTCCAGCTATTACTAAATACTCATTTTTATTTATAACATCAATTACCTTCTGAAGCTGATTATAAAATTCGTCTGACTCTATTCTTCTACCTTCTTCAGGTGCATATACTCCCATAACTGTCATGTTACCTCTTTCAATTTTTAATCGTACTGTTGTTATTCTTTCATTTATCCATTGATAAGATGTAATATATTTTTAAAATGTTTATGTACTAATATAGTCACTCCTGCTTGAGCTCTTACATTTATGTCTGCACCGCTATACGTCATTGTGTAATGTTCTAAATCCAGACTTCCTTTTTTCTTCTTTTCTGTTTCTAAAATTATTGCTACGTCAATGTTTGCTTTTCTCAATTCTTCTTCTAGTTCATCTTCTTTGTGATGTATGCCTCGTACATTCCAGGTTGCTACTTTGATTTTCTTAGATGATCCAAATCCTTTAATCTTAACTTTTGTCTTTTCTTGGTCGTTACCAGGTGAATCTATCCGGCTTTTTCTTTGGAGCTTATGAGTAATATTATGTCCCTTGGACACGCTACCAACGTATCGTAAGGTAAGTTGAGAGAGGGGCTACCTCTTTGAGCGTCTCAACAAAACTCCTGCCTGTATTAACCCCGGGCAGAGGGTTTGCCTCTTCCACCTTCCTTGGCCGTTGAGGACTTTCTCCTTGTTACCCCAGAGATGGGTCTTCACTTATTCCCTGAAGATTGGATGCCTCTTCCGTCAGTCTAACTGTTTGAAGAAAGTTCTTCTTCATAGCTTATCCCGCCGTTGAGGTCTTCGCCCGTATCCCTAGGCAAGGGCCCCTTTCCAGGTACTAACCCCTCGGGGCAGGGGAACCTGGTGCATCGCGTGGGCAGGGTCGCAACTCCCTGAAGTAGGGCTATCTACAAGAGTCCCTACTCGCTACCCGAAACAAAATATAATAAGATTGAATTTTAGTGCGGAAAATTATGACCGTCAAAATTATGATTATTCTTTATTGAACAGCCCTCTTAGTTTTAATTTATTCGGCTACACATGAAGTAAGCAAAATCTAACTTGTTTGGCCTAACAAAACTGAAAATATAGAAATATTTTAAATGCCTTCTTTAAATCATGTGTCCTTTAAATTTGAATGTGATAGGAATATGCGAACAAAATTAAACATGAAAATTATGCTGTTCTTTAAATTATGCACTTAGTATTTTAACTCAGGTAGTATATGTTTAAAGTAAATATAAATACAGATATTTAGGCTAGAACATTGTAAGATAAGGCTCCTTGTAGTATTCCTGGAGAGTATTATGAAGAGCATTTTAAATTCCTTGAAATTGAAATTTAATTTGCTGCTCTTTTACATGATAATGAGGTGGTTTAATTAAGATCCAGCAAATATAGCACAACGGAACACGAGGCATTTATAAGCCTGGTTTTATAGTATGAATGAAAATATTTTCATAAAACTAAACTACTAATGAATGCTTCAAATATTGTGTCAGTAGTTTGCCGTGGCGCAGTGGGTTGGAGCGTCGTAGCTGTGATTCTCGACTAACGAACTTTAACAACTTCGATACCACCCATAGACTTGGGAATTTTAAACCCGTTATTCTTCAAATGTTCACGTCGCTGAAACGCCTAGTAGGAGATAGTCGCGATACGAAGTCTGTTAACCCTTTCAGTCCCGGCGTCCATGATGAACGTTATCTTTTTCTCCTATTTGTAACGGTTTTAACGCTTTTATGCTATATTCCTGTTATACTGACTTTTTCAATTAAGTATATTTATTTCAGATGTTTTTAATTGAAAAAAGTATTTTTTCAAAATTTATATTGTGTGGTATTTTAGGTAAAGAACCACAGTGCATGCAACGGAAGTCAAATGATACCCTGTCAGCAGCCAAGCGTGCCATTACGCCGATTATTTTTCTTGGGCCCTCACCATTCTTTACCAGATGCATATTTGACTGCGGTTGCTGAGACTCTAACCCGCGACCTCCGGCTTTGAGTGCAGGATCTGTACACTACGTGACGCTGTAACGATTTTGGCTATTCAAGTCAAACGTTTGGAGCTGTCCCAGACGGCCTCTTGAAAACCAGTTTCGAAGTAGAGCAATACTGGCATCAGTAGCAAAATAATGCAGCACTGCAAGGGGGAAGAACTCTCTAATCCGCACATGTACTTCTACTTCTGCTATTGCTGTATGAACAATCTTGTTCTTGAATTTAAAGGACTATGAATAACCCACTTCGTGGCAAACAACTTGCTTTCCTGAGCCAAGACATGGTCACGAGACTAAACAAGGGCTCTACTTTAGAACAATTGTGGTCACTCCAGTGTCCCATGTATCATACTCCGTGTGACCGAAGATCTTCAGATAGATCAATTTTAGAGCAGCCAATGATTAAATTGAAGGATGTGTTATTGCTGTCGCATTAGCTATATTTGCTATGTAGAAGTATTACGTATGTAAATTAGTCATAATATATAATAAGATATTGAAATTTAGTATACGTTTGTTTTGGGGGCGAAAGTATAAATAACATTTCATAATCATCTCAGATGTTGCAAAAATAAAATTAAATACTAGCCATCACATTGTTTTAAGGTTTTCCAAGGGATATAGGTCTATCATTTTGATGGTTTTGGAAATATTACACTTTTCTCGGTTTTATCTTTTCTGTTTACCTTTATCAAACTTTGATTTTGGGTTCAAATCGCGCTAAAACCGACAGCTTTAATGCTAACTTGTGAGAGTCCAAATAAGTAGATTTACTGGCATGTAAATGAATTAATGTGCGAGCGAATTTCGGCGTTGGTGATACGATACCGTCAGTTATCAATAGCCTTTAACAAATTTAATTTTAATTGTATTTAATTTTAAATTTAATTAAATATTTATTTTATTTTCGTATGCTCACTGACCTATTTCTTAAATGCAGGCGAATGAGTGTAGTCTCTTTAAAGGGAAGTTATACGGAATAATTTAAGGTATATTTGGTCCCACATTTTAAGATCTCTTACTGTAGATCCATTGAAAAAGTGTCACCACTGAATAGAGCACTGGCTTGCCTTTATCCTTTTCTTTCTCTTTTCGTTTTATCTAGATAGACATTTATTTTATTAGAAAGCGTCACCATGCAATCCAAATCCGCGGAACATGCAACGACTTTGGATTGAGAAAAGAAATCACTCAAGTATCACGACAAGGTTAAGGGTTATCTATATTATACTAAAACAAGGTTCAGAAAGGGAACTTAGCACTTCGAACAATATGACGTTTAGTACCTATACACCTGACGGGGCGCCCCTTCGAAATGAGGTTGTGGAGAGAGGATACTAAGGATGACCAAACTGAAAAGATAAATTCACCCCTTGCTCTCTCACGCAGTAAAAGAAAAATCGAAATTACTTCATTTAAAAGGAGGAGTGGTGTCTTATTATTTTTCATTTTGGTTCATAAGCAAAATATTTAGTCATTTCTCAGCTCAAAGATAAGTTATTTATAATTAAGCATTCATTTTTAAGCTGCTCAAATAGAATATTCAGCTACAAAATATTTAAACGCCACACCATATTCGATCCCACAGAGTGATGTAATCGTAGCCAAATTTTAAGCAACAGCTTCTTCCAGAATTAGTGGGCAACATAATTGCGAGATATTTCATTGTCAGTGCAAATTTGCTCTTAAAAGAGTGTGAAGTTTTAAATAAAATACAGTGGTTACAGGGTAAAAAAGCAAGTTAACGCTATTTGGTGATAATATCGAGTCCTTTTGTAAAACGGTGAAATTAATGCCTTCAATGCCGATACAGTTTTTTGGCCCCAACTGAAACGAAAAAAGTTTTAGAAACAGATCCGTGATCGCCCGTGTGCGAGTGCGTGTGGAAAATATAACGCATACACACAAATTGTGTTCAATACCAAACTTGGAATTCTAGTTCAGCATCTTCAAGTATGTGAAGACATTTTCAAGAAACTACCCCTACTCCAGACTATTTTTTATAGCCACACAAGAGTATAGAGAGGCTTTAGTTGAACATTCTTCCGCCGACGCATGTTTCACCTCGAATTGCGCGTAACAAACTAAAATATTTTAGGATCATAAATCCACAATCACTAATGCACTTTCATATTTCATATTTCATTCCTCACTACAGTTTCCCCCATACTATTACATACTTCCACACGATGTTGTGTCTAGCTTTGAGAGTGTCCAGGTGTCTTGTAGTTGCCTTAAACTCTGTATTGCGTAGCTCTTTAGCGACTACCAGGACCCACTCTGTAACATAGGTCAGTTCAAAGGATAAGAGTTTTGCTCGTGCACTTGGGAACCATTCTCACACTGGAAAGGTAAAGTCAGATTGAAACATTTTCAGTCTGACTCTACATTTCAATACTTCGTCCTACACAGGGCTAGTGGCTTACTGAAAAAAAACACGAGTTATTTGGAGAATTCAATTTAATGCTGGCATGTTGGCCACAGTAGCTCAAAGATGAGGAATAACTGGATAGAGACCTGGAATCTATGGTTCAAATCCCGGCCATTGCATTCAATTTTTCAATTCAATTTTTCAGTCTGACTCTACCTTTCCATTCTTCATACTACACATGGCTAGTGTGAAAGAACAATTAATTTCCATTCTCACACTTGTTAACTTTCCCATCCCTCATCTCCTTTGCCATTCTTTTCATTCGCCTGTTCCCTTTCATCCACTTATCTCTTATCCTGTACTTGTTCTTTAAAGTTTGGTAAATTTGCGCGATATTGCACTTGAAACGCAACATTATTTCGTGAACAGAAAAGTTATCCTTCTCAATCACCTCGAGCAGGTTTACCTTCCCATTGAGTGTCAGTGTCACGTATTTCGTATTGGACATAATGTCACTTTAAGTCCTACAATAGCATTTTAATGCCTGCAGCTCAATGAAGAGACCACTGGAAAAAATAGAAAACAATGCAGCCAGCGCGTTTCTTCAAGTTTCTTGAAGAAGCTCATAGAGACGTAAGTAACAACGGTGCAATGTAATGCAGCAGTATATGTGACGATTTATATGTGAATATCTAGTTAAAGGAACTCTTTTTACTCCATTAAATAACGTAAGCTTTGGGATATTAAACTAAAATTAATATACATAAAGAGGGCAAGGATTTTCTTCATTAAACTTTTAAATTTAAAAAAATGTACCAATATGTTTTCTATTTTACAAAAAAAAAAAAAAAAAAAAAAAAAAATGTCAGAAATTGCAAAGTTAGTATCCGAATTTACTTTAACTGTCTGGCTAACTAATGTCCAAACATGACGTTTAAAAGGCCATTAGAATATGTGTTAAATAGCGCATGACATTTTTAAACTGGATTTCCTCATGGTCCTAGGTTCTTACAATGGTTTGATTTGTCACATCAAGATGTATCCAGTGATGTAACTTTAATTCATTATTTGTGAGATACTAAATTAGTTTTTTTAATAGTTACTTTAGTTATTGAGAGCGCTTTTCCTTAATTTGAGGTATTATTATAGGCTTAGGTGTCTAATAATATGATATGTGACTGATTCTAGAAAATGTGTTACATGCTTTAAAAGTTTTCTTGACACACACAATAATCTTACACAAGATTTACACTTACCGTGGGTCAACTATATATAAAAATAATACATTAGTTCAAAGTATGGAAGTTTTCAAATCTTCATTATTTGTGAGATTTTAAATCAGAATCAATTTTAATTGTTTGAAACTGTATTAATTGAAAGTTACCTAAACTCACCACGATAACTGAGTTATTCTGTATGTTAAAAAGGTGTCCGAGATAAACTTCAGCAAATATGGTTAACATTTTGGTTGTCAGTTTCGTTACGAAATAGCGATAACCGTTTAAAAGACAGCCGTATGAAATTCCAAAACTTAACAATGTGGTTATAGGCTTAAGTGCTTTACTTATAAACTAAGAAAGAATATCCTGACGGCGATAATGTAAAGTATTTTTAAGTTTCGCTTTGCAGTAAAGTGAGAAGTACTGCTACACATTTGAAACTACTTTATTAGTTTATTTGTGTCCGATCCTTCAAAAATTCACCTCTTTTCTAACGATTATCAATGGTCTTGTCTCAAAAAGCACACGGTTTTTAAAAAGCCTCTTCACAACTTATGTTACCAATAAATTTAGAAAAAGCGGAGCTCTATCTGCAGTTATACTTTTGTATCGATAATTATATTTGATAATCTCTTACCAAATATTAACGGGAGTACCGACACTTCTTGAATGACATAAGTAGAGAGCCGCCTGTAATGGCGCAAATTGGATTAACAATTGTTTTCTAAATAGTGATGAGGATTGAAAATTTCCGTATTCCCTAAAAGCTACAATAACAATAATGCATTTTCCTCTGCGATGGCATCTTAAATACAGGAACATGCTTGTCCGAAACAGCACACAAATTTTAATTGGAATTGCATTAAACTTGTGTGAGGAGTTAATACAGTGTATCCTATACAACAATTAGAACTTAAGTGATTCTTAAAATTATGTAGAAAGAAAGCTTAAATTATATAGTTATAAAATAAGTTTTATGATCCAAGTTACGCAATCATTCTTATTTAATTGTATAACGTAAAGTAGCTTTAAAACTTTACTCCCATATGTGGAATGGGCGAAAGAGCAACAATGAATAGCTACGTAATAGGAGCTGCATGAACACAGCTGAATGCGAAAGTTCGCCACCGTGACAGCAAGAGAAGCTTGTATGAATCGAAAACCACCAGTGAAGCGTAGAAATTGATTTCGTTCTCTAGATATCGCATCAGCTGTGGTTGCTGTAGTAGCGTATTTCAGCCCCCTCTAAGGTAAATCAAATCTCTGTGCCCTCGTCACTCTCTGAACCAAGTGAAGAAATGGAAATCACTCGTACAAAGTTTTATTTTGGTATAATGGAGCGCTATTATATTGCGTTATGCACTCTAAGCTAAATATAGACACATTCGATTTGCGATTGAAGATGACCCTAGATTAGCTGGCAGTCTCTTAAAACCTCCGAAATAAAGATTCTTAAGGAATACATATATCTAATGTCTGTCCACCAGGTTAGGGTATCCGGGGAATGAAGGGCAGAGGTAAAATATACTGATGTGAATAAAATGTAGCCCATAATGGAATGCAACACTTTATGTCGGTATTGACAAATGTAGGCCCATCCTCTGCCAATTGGACCACATCCCCTTTTCGAGGATAATACTACACATTGTTTGGCAGGTGCCTTATCTTCCACAAAATATGGCCCAGCTGACGAAGGGAAACATTTTGACATCAATCTTATATTAGTTAATTGATGGAAATTAATCATTTCTTCATACTAGCCGTATATAGGCTAAGGTTTTTGATAGATAGAGTCAACATGAAAAATTCAATGCCATGGCCAGGATTTGAACTACGGATCTTCTGGTTTCCTGGTTTTGAGCGACTGGACGGAAACCAGGAGATCCGTGGTTCAAATCCTGGCCATGGCATTGAATTTTTCATGTTGACTCTATCTCTCAATCTTATATGCTCACGATGTATTTCAATTTTCGTAATGTCGGTTTTCAGTTTGCCGTTCTATAGCCGCCAACTTTAACTTTCGTCTCCAGGTCGCTGACGAGTAAATGTAGCTGTTGCTTAGATATGCAAATGATGCTTCACTCCTTCCACTAGAATGCCGAATCGTGTTGAAATTATAGCTCTTGCTTGTGTGGTACCAAGTGAAGCTTTCATAGATGAGGTACCCGAACGAGTACTGACTGCTACGGACTGCTCAGCATTCCTGCCAGAGACCTTGAGCTGGTGGACACACTACTACATCACAGTTACTTTGCAATTAGCTTACCTTGAGTTGAGATATTCAGCAGAGGAGTTCGAGCACTGAAATCAGATAAAAAATACAAAATCAATATTGGGACTTTAGTGCCTTAATTAGTATAACTAGGTTAGTCTAAAGTTTTGTCGCATATTGTCAATATTATTGTAACAGTAAACTAATATTTCTAGTCTTATAAGATATTAATCATGAAGATTTTAAATTATTTAGGTATTGCTTCCTATTTCCCCAAATGAGTTCTTGACAATGAAATATAATACCAAACCTAAGACTTAATTCTGGACGATTTTTAATTTCTATTACATGAATAATATTTTTTAAAAAATATTCCTTCATGCAAAACATTCTGTAAATCTGCTCGTTGACATGAGAGATGTACACTGAAAATTTGAAAGAAATTGAACAAATATTCATTCATGATCGTTTTTAAATGAATTTGTAGGGGAAAAATATTACAATAAGAAGAGGTTCTAACATTTTTGAAAATCTCATTTTGATTCTGTTTGAAGAACTGTAAGGATAAAAAGCGGTGGTTTTTAAAATAGTTGTTGCGCTTTTCAGTTTCTGAAACCTCTAAATTATTGTCAAATACATTCTATAATAGCTTTTTCTGTTGCACGGATAACGACATCACAGAGAAAGGATAACGGAAAGCTCCACAAAAATGTTTACAAAATGTACAAATACTTATTCCTTTCCATTTTTCTCGAAGACAAATTTCCAAATTTGTATTTTAGTGCGCTTTTGACTGATATAAGCGGTTAATATGCTGATAAGTAGAAAGAGAATTTTCGTCTTTATTCCAATTTTGGCGACCACCTATTGCTATACTTTTAATTAATTCGATTGCTATGCCCATTGGACCGTTCAGTTAATCTTTTCCATATTTCTGAAGATTCCACACAAGCTCTTGGAAGATAAATCATGAATATAAGAATGGAATTATAGATTTAATGGTTAGAGCTGGTCTGTATATTGTCACATCGGCAATCAGTAAGTTACCGTAAGAAATTAACACACGCTGAAGGTCAACTGACTGACGAATGAGGAAGCAAGTTTCGGAGAAATAAGCATGGGCTAAAGGTCAGCTGATGTAGCAGGAAGCAGGCTGCCGTGCGAGAATGATCAAGCGATCAGGGGCAGCTGATATCAGGAAGCGAGTTGTATTATTACTTTTCAAAAAGCCCTTTCGCGACGGTATTTCTAGAGGCTTCCTGTTCTAGAAAGACACCGCGCTCGGTAGACTTATAAAAGCCGATTCAATTAAAATTTACGAAAAAAAAAACACCAGTGTGCATAGGTTTTAGCATCTTTTCCTCCATCCCGAGGAACTTTACAGTTACCTCCTAAACCAATTTATCCTAAGATCCCCATACCTTCCGAAAAATTCCAAATAAAATAAACCCCTATCTGGGGTTAAATCCTTAACGGTGGGCCTGCAGCAAAAATCTACAGGCTGTATACAGCTGGCCAGCATCCGACTGGAGTGGACAGAGTCTGTCAGTCAGTGTGTTTAGTGAGCGCGAATTAGTCGAGCAGCAGTAACTTGTACTGTGAGCGCATTGTGGTGCTTCGAGCCGAGTGTGATACACTCAAAGCTCCTTATGTGGTAAATTCAAGTGGTCGGTGGCAGTGAATGGATAGGAAGCAGTTCAACGGTCAGTAAGTGCGTCTCCTGGTGAGGGATCGCCAAGTTGTGACAAAGAAGCAGCTTACATGTGAATATTGGAGTTGTGTGCAGAATTGGTGTGTAGCTCCATGATAGAAGTGGACCTTTCTGAAGTTTCCAACGTTAAGTCATCTCGGACGATGAATGGAAAGTGTGAAATGATGCGAGGTACCCGACATTTGTCTTTAAGGATAATGGAAAACCCTGGAAAGAACCTGACTCAGGTGACTCACCCTGACCGAGTTTCGAACTCAAAACCCCTTTAACGTGAGGCAGGCATGCTATCATCTACCCTTCGGAGGCACACCTGTGGGAAGGCCAGAAAGATTATAGCTGCACAAGAGCTGCTTGCTGATAAGATTTAAAAGGGCATTGCTGAAGCGATTTGAAGCGTTGAATTTGTTAAGGAAAGGCTCATTTTACCATAGCATTTTGCTAACGATTTTCAATAACAAAAAGCAGTTTAAAGTGGACGTAGCGTCTTTTGTCGCAGTATATACAAATCTTTAATGATTCCATTGTTATTGTTATACACTGTGTTTAAGAAATTCGTGTAGAGCTAATTTATACATTATGTAGTCCTAACCCTATTTCAATATTTGCTTTAGGTTTATATTACTTGAGGTGAATTGAGTGTTTTCCTAAAACGGCCAGCGAATATGTTTTTAAAATTGTCCTATAATCAGCATTATTTCATTCCAAGCCTTTACCCAACATTACACATCATATTATACAACTGTATCCTCAGGTTGCTTTGCTTAGCAAAACGAAAACATCTTCCTAAGAACAGAGGCACCACTTTGAAAATTATAATGTATTTTTAGAAACGCCAATATTTTTAAACATTAATAATCTCAAACAACAGTTCATTAAAAATACGTTTAGGTTAAGTTATACACTATGATAAAGTTTATCACTTCTGATTTTGACCAATTGTGAGTTATAGTATACATTTTTGTAAGTATTTAAATATTTTGAAAGGAAGTTACTCTGCTATACAAAATTCCACAGGAATATATATATTGTAAACAACTATTCAAATCTGAATTTTACTAAATTTTGTAAGGTTTAGAAATTATTGAGCTGATTTTAAGCAAATCTTATCGATGTAAATCAGGTAATTACGTGCTCTTGGTTTGAAGTGAATTAATTGAAATTTGGAGCATTTGGCTTTCCGATGGAGATTTAATTACGTTAAATATTTTTATATCCTTGGGCGCGCTATTAGATTAAGATTTTGTAGTGCCAGTGTTTTGTAAGAATTTTATTTCATGAATACTCCTTCCTTAGCCATTTAACTAATGTAACAGGATATAAGAAACAGGTATAAGAAATAAATAGGTTTAATTACACTGTAACATTCCGTGAGTACTATATTTTTATATTCAAACACAAACTCTTTTCAAAATGGCGTCAGACAGTGTAGATGACGTTTTCCTTCAGCCGAATCAAGAAAGAAAAATAAATAATGCCGATTGGCGAATATCCTCTGTTTGTACACGTTTAAGGCCAAATCGTGTTAGGAAACATTTACTTATAGGTTTCACGTGTTTTTTAAAGTATTTTAAAGGAACGCTTAACTAAGTTGATGCCAGTGGAGTTAAGTGAGGGCAATTTAATCAACGTTTCGTATGTATTTGACGGCGGTTATAGTATCAATGTAAGATTGAGTAAAATATATGATAGTAGTAAGTTGTAATATTATTGGTTTTAAAAGAGTAAATGGAGCAGGTAATTTTATTTTCATCATTGTGTAATGTTTTGTTGACACTGATAGGTATATCTTGGAATGCAATATAGGTATACCTATAGAAAGATTGTACGACGGGATCTAAATAACCATAATCTTACAGCGGATCAAGGTACATATTGCCATTAACTACAGAACAATGTGTGTTTATAATTGATCCCTATAACCTAAAATTTACACCTAAACAGTGCACCCAAAATTATACGATATTTTAATACATGTTACGTTATCGACAGAATACCTATGCTTTATGTCTTCCACCAGCGGCTTATCTAACTTCACGTGCTCAGCATTTTAAATTTCTATGTTGGGAATAATTAACTTAATTGAACTCCGCCAGCTCTTTATAACATCATTGCACTATTATCTGAAGGATTTTATGATGTATCATCCTCTTTGTTATATTTGCAATTTCGTACGGATGTAGCCTCCTCTGATATTCATACAAAAGTTGTGAAACAACAGTGAAATTGTAATGATTTTCTTAACCTCGTTGAGAGTTTGACACAATTTCAATACTCAAGCATGTTCGTATTCACAAGTGATAATAAAAATAAATAAACTAATATTAAAATGTGGATTGTGGCATTTTAACCTATATCTTGCGTTTGCATATGTCTATGGGTGCTTGAAATAAATATAATCAGCTACACGCATTCTTGAGAACTACATCTTATTTTTAGTTTGCTGTTAATTTATGAATTAAAATTATATATTTGTAGCCCAAGTTCCGCCAGTGAGAATCCTACTTTACAATAGTAATTGGATTAATAAAATCACTTGATTATTCTTGAGATTACTCCACCTACAGAATATATATTCAAATTTAATCTCTTTGTGAGATCAGTATACATTATTTATTCACAACAATGTGTAAATGAGGTTAGAAACACTAACTGGGATATGAGTTTTTCGACACCTGAGCTGCCGCGTCCTAAAATGATGAGAAACTCACTACACCACATCTACACAAGAAAACAATGGCTTCTTTCCGCCCTTCGAAAAAACAAACAGAGACTCCATGTTTAAATACGGCATCTGTTGCACTTCCGATGTGTTCCCTATTTGTGGAAGCTGCGCACAAAGCAAACATCCTCCTCCTCTTCTAAAGCGAAAAATGGTCTGATATTATTATTTTCAGTAGCTTTTGTTACAGAATCCGGTCATTTTCATGGGAAAATAACACAGTAAGGGTAGTCTTTTCAAGTAAAATGTAATAATTTTACAGCGTGCAAATTGGTACTAAGCACATTCATTGGATTTGGATGCTTTTGTGTCTAATAATGACGTAAAGTAAAATTATGTGATATTTGTGATGTGCTCTCATTGGCTTTGAATACATCTAAACCAGCATTATCATTCTGTTGTGCACATTCTTCTTACAGATACCCATCTGGGAAAACAGGACAAAATACCTATGTTATTATAAATCAAGTGTTTAGTGTTAATAAATAATACTTTTAATAAAGTTTAATCTGTGTAGATTGTATAACTGTTCGACGTTTAAAGCATACTTTATGAGTTTAAACTTAAGTCTGAAGGTCCAATTTTCTTTGAAATTATAGGGAAAACCGTAACTTTTATATGCATTAAAGTAAACCAACCATTGATGAAAAGTCGTAGAAACCTTCATATACTAAACCTGCTGCACAGGATTAGTAAAAGATGAAGCTGGACTTCTATATACACACAAAAAAGGTTTAAAACACCCTAGTTTAACGCCTTTTTTATCAGATTAGATCATTAGCTCCCTATTTCTCGGGTTTCTATTTGTTGCCATTTTTATTTTCATAATGTTCCACACAATGCCACTTTCAGTAACCCTGAATCAGTGAAACTGCATGTACTTCCTTACAATAAAAGATATTAGCTGGAAAATTAGAGTCATACTAAATAATTGAATGCCGTCGCCCGGCTTTGAACCATACTTCCGGTATCCGTTCGACCGCTCTTAACCATTGAGCTACTATAGCCAAAGTGCCAGCATGAATTAAATTATCCACTGACTCGTGTCTTTCCCGGTATACCACTAACAGTTCCCATAAACACATGAGGCAACTATCATTTTTAATTGTTCTTTTCCTTATATAACCGTTTTTATTGTTTCCGTTTATTTTACTATCTCTTTTCTTTAGTTTCACATATATACACTATACACATAAACACCCATTTCCAAGGCGGAACTCGAACCCATGACCCTCTACGCGGTGAAACGCTACGGACATACGCTCTAACGACCGTGGCTACGGGGGCCGGCTTCTTAATGACGACTTACTACTGCAGTAAGTACTTCAAGGCACGGACTTCATAATTCGGACCACTATTAGGTCAATTAATGGAAATAAACTTTTCTTTCACATTTGCCGTGTCTAGGATAAAGTATGGCAAAGTAGTCAGGCAGAAAAATGCAATGCCATAACCAGAATTTGAACCAGGAATCTTCCGGAAACTAATTTAAAATTTTAGCTGAGATTTTGTAAACATGCATGTTTGTGAAACTCCTAAACAGTAATCGTCTATGCGGATTATATTACACATATTATAAAGTAGCTTTCCTTATGCATATTAAAGTAAACATAAAAGCTGCAAGTGTAAATATTTCTAACACGATCTTGCATCGCTTTGCAGTACTAAGAAGTTCTTGGGATATTTTAATGAAGATCTGTGAAAATTAATAGCAAATGGTTATGAATTCATTTTGATTACCCTTCATGGGGTATTTTCACATAACTACTTTCATAAAATTTTAGAGATATGTTAGAAATAAAAAAAAATTACTGCCCTATTTATTTTTGTTAAATCTCCTAAATTCGGGACCCAATTACTCGAAAACTAGAATATAGTGGTGAAAGATTACAGAATATGTCATGCAATTTTGAACGTTTTTGTTGTTGTTGTAATTTACGTCCTCCAACGTAAAGTCATATCGGACAATGAATTGAATGGAGGAAATGATGCTCAATGAGCTCGGGGTCCATGGAGCTTAGAGTTACCCGATATTCGTCTTTCAGGATAAGGGAAAACCCCGGAAAAAGCCTAATCTAGGTAACTCACCCTGACCGAGATTCGAACTCGGGTCCTCTTGAACGTGAGGCAGATATGCTACCACCACGCTACCGAGGCGGACTATTCACTAATTTTGTTAATATTAAGTGATATAGGATTGCCTCTTTTAATCTTATCACTAAAGTTCATCAAGCATTATTATTTAAATAGAATAACAATAATCATATTAAAACTAAATTAGATTCACAACGAAGCTTATAGATTAGTTTTAATATCCTAAAACTTACTTTGGCTAATCCTCATTCGTTTTTGAGAGAACCGCGATTTATTCTAGGAAATGTAACTGGTGACCTGCCGAATGCCAGCTTTGCACGAAACCGCGAGATCATCTCGCTCGGTATCCAGTTGAGGTATCTCGCTCGCAACTGTTTTAACCACACAAACATCCACCCGCTACTCATTGCATTGGAGGCACGAAGTTGACTGCACCACTGTTATTAGCATGCTTGGAGCAGCATCAAACGTAGATTTATTTTGAAATAACTAAATAAAGTGCCAGTTATCACTTTGGTAGCGTGGAGTGTAGCAAACATGTTAATTGCTAGAAACACTCCACCTGACTGAATAGTACATAAATCAGATCGTTAAATGCCTGTGCTTATAATCAGTGGCGTATATTTGCTTTTGCAGTGAGTTACAGCACAGTTGTTAGCTACCTGATTTTGTTGTTTGTTGGTGTTTAACATTAATGTGACGGCATTTCCTATTGTATGTAAGGAGCTAATGGGAGCTAATGATGGGAGTTCATTTGTGAGTCTGCTTTCTTAAGCCTTGTGACATGTATACAAGTGAAAGACCTGTGATCATCCATCTTTAAGCCACTAAGAGAAGTTATTAACATTGTAAACAAAATAAATACTTGACAATGTTTGGAATATTGTTTTGTATTTTACTACAGTTGATTTATCTTGCAGTACATCACAGCACGGCGTCTTTGAGACCACATGTTCCAATGATTGGAGTAGGTAAAGATATAAATAACTGATGAGCTCTGGGAAATACTGCGACTGAAAAGTTCTTTCGGGACTGTTGTGTACAAGTCTGTTGCTGATAGATGTTCCAGAGGTTTCATCCATAACTGAGGTGGATATTTTAAGTGGTGCAGCTGAAAAGTTCTCAGAATATTGCGTTTTATCGCAAGTGTTGACTCAAATTAACTCCGGCCGTGAAAATCTAATTCTCTTTGGAGCTTACTTCTCATCTCTCGATAGGGAAGGAGGAAATGTTTGTGTATGCAAAGCGTTTCCAAGTAACCTCATTTTGATGCTTAAATTAACGAAAAGTAATATTAAGAATTTTTGTGATAAAACCAAATAAGTATTCAGTTTAGATGTCAGTGAAGTATTTAAACAGAATATAGAGGTAAAATAAAAGGACATAAAATATTTCTTCTGAAAATTAACACATTTTAAAGTCAGTACCTGGTGGTGACATTCTCAATGTATACTTGAACTTTCTTAGCGATAAATAGCATTCATTAAAGTAAGTGTTTGAAATAACTCATCGAAAATGCCGTCCATTCCTATTATAAGGACTCTCTCTGTCTTTCCGTTTGGCGTAAGTTATAATGTTCACCGCCTCTCCGTGGAGCAATTGCACAGCGTTCAAGAATTGGGAGACTTTATTAATTAAAATTGCATCCAAGCAGTGCGTTTACAAACAATGACTTCAAGTTGCTCAGAGCTTCGAGGGCTTCCACTTTTAATTATTTTACGCAAAATGGGTCATCCATTCAACTCAATGGAAATTACTCCCTTTGCTTCCAACGTGACCGCTTAGAGCACTGGACAAGAGACAAATTATATATACCAGCTGAGTCACCTGACCCTATTTAGTTTTGTATTTATGTAACGTGCTAAGCGTCGTGTGATTCATGGCTTTCTTGAATGCCTTCTAATGGATGATTTGCAGAACAGATTATAGAGGAGGGATAGAGAACTCAGTGCATAAGTGCTGCGTGGGACAGAAAGCAATTACCATGTATGTCGATTCCAAAAATATCATACCCAGGCACAGAGGTTTCAGTAGTCATTTTAGACGAGTTTACACACGTTTATTCACTTTTATTTACACACACCTTTAAACACGCCGCTCTAGGAACAACCTATCACATGCATCAGTTGACAATAACATTGGAACACAATAGGGCAGATCTACACATAGGGACCAATTGGATTTAAATCACAGCCAACAGGTGTTTTCGTTGTATAGCCATATCAAAGATGTATTAGGTAGATTAGGTAGATTGTTTTCGGTTTTGTCACAAATTACAGCAGTTTTTAGCTCTTACAGTAAGTGATAGAGGATTCAGTCTTTCTATTTGGGATAACATTACCAAAACGACATCAGAACACTGCATGAATGTGTAAAACCGCGTAAAGATCCGATGGGCTCTGAGTCTTGCGGTTGCTTACTCCTACAGGAAATTTCCCTCTCAAGGTAGATTTGGCTAAATGGTAACATGTCTGGTACTTCCACACTATGCAACTGCAAGATGGGTTGAAAGCCTTCGTGATCAGCTCAAAAAATTTTATTACCCTTTGATTTACCTGTTGGGGCCTATAATTTGATATTATGATAAAAATAACACTTTTCATAATATTATATGTGCTTAAAATGTAACTATAGCCGTTTTTTCACTGGCAGATAGTTTTAAATTTGTAGCTCGTTGTAGACATTTTATTATGGTAGGTATTGTTCTTGAGCCATTGAACAAAGTTTCAAAGATTTCATACATGCAAAGTGAAAGATAAGCTTTAATTTAACATTCAATGTCGTCGACATGCTCCTAAAAATGAAAGCGAATTGCACAACGTGGTTTACAACAACAGATACGGCACATATTATAAGGGTCACGAAGTTAAACATGGTCCCTAATTAAAGATAAAGGTAGCCCGTGGTCCCTTTGAGGGGCTGCCGGTAGAGTGAGCTTTGTGCAACTTATATGGTAAGCTAATCCCTGTAGATCTCTAATTATTGGATTGTAATTCTTGTGTCTTTGGCTCACAGAAGAAACGATAGCAACAATAAGTAAATGGATATCTAAAATACAGACAATAAAGACTAGGAGAAAAGAAAGAAGGAAACAATGTGACATCGTTTCGAACATAGCCCATGTACCACCGTAATCCAGCAGCTAACCAGGACGTATTCTATGTCAGCCTTTGGGAAAGCATTCGTTTATCACCTTGCTAATATCAAATGCATGGAAAACCGCCATTTAGTTAAGCTTTTCGCAGCTTCTTGGTCCTCATTCAGGTTGCAAGTATTAATGCTGGGTGCGCATAATACCGAATATAAGGGCAGAGCTCTAATAACGGCTTTTGTGCTAAAAGGGTCAATGTTTTCACATTAGACTATAAACTGACTATATATATCCATACGCACTCATATACATGCACACATACATACGTTTTGTTTATTTTACGTCCTCCAGCATTGAGCCATATCAGATGATGAGCAAAATGGGTGAAACCATGCTCAAATGAGTCCAGGGTTTATAGGCTTAGATTTACCCGACATTCGTCCTTCAGAATAAGTGAAAAGGAAAAGAACCTTATCCAAGTAACTCACCTTGACTGAGATTCGAAATCGGAACCTCTTGAACGTGAGGCAAACACGCTGCCATCTACGCTACAGTGGCGGTACCCAGTACGCAGGTTATTACACCGGAACATATGTTCAAATTTTAACATTTATCTTTATAATAAACAGTATTTACGTTAGATTCCTACATAGTTTTGTACCTCTACTACTACTAGAGCTATAAACTTAACTGTCTTCACAGTTGCTTAATATAGATTTAATATATACATTTCAGTATAAGCTTATTACCTTCATTATTATTTCCATTATTAGAGCCTATCAGAATAATTTATTGCTGTATATTATTACTATTACTAATGTACTACTATGTGTGGATAAGTTTTAATTAAATGTACTACATTATTTCAGTTTATTGATGGAAATTAATCATTCTTTACACTAGCCGAATATAGGCTAAGGTTTTCGATAGATGGATTTAAACTGAGAAATTCAATGCCACGGCCCAGATTTGAACCACGGATCTCCTGGTTTCCATCTAGCCGCCCTTACCCATTGAACTACCATGGACAACGTGCTGTCATGACATTACATTATGCCAAAGACACAAGAATGGCAATCCGATCCTTAGGGATCATGCTGAACTTTGTGACCTTCAATAATCTGTAAGGTATCTGCTATTGTAAGCCATGTTACGCAAATAGCCTTAGTTTCTTAAGAGCATGTCAACGATTTTAAGCCCGCCTCGGTATCGTGGATGGTAGCGTATTTGCCGCACGTTCAAGATGTCTCGAGTTCGAAACTCGGTCAGGGTGTGTTGGCTGGATGAGGTTTTTTCCGGAGTTTTCCCTTATTCTGAAAGGCGAATGTCGGGTAACTCTAAGGTCCATGGACCCCGGACTCACTTGAGCATTATTTCACCCATTTCAGCGTCCGATATGACCTAACGTTGGTGGATGTAAAATGAATGAATGAATGAATGAATGAATGAATGAATGAATGAATGAATGAATGAATGAATGAATGAATGAATGAATGAATGAATGAATAGGTATGGTGGTGGGTGGGTGGGTGGGTGAGTGATTGGGTGAGTGAGTGAAATAGTGCCTAAGCGAGTACATTAAATATAATACTTTTTAAATACGTAAAATATGAAGCTATTAACAGTGAAGCAAACAAATATATAAACATGTAATAATTTGTAACATAAAGTTAAAATTTAAAAAATATATTCGATAACCGTATTTATTTTGATGCCTTATTTCCTAGTATTGCTAGAGAAAAACATTTAATTAATTTTAAAAAGTAGCTGAATTTTATAAATGTTCATTAGGACGTGATATTTGATTTTGTTAAAGATAACTAATTTTTGTTTAGATCAAACTTTTTTTCACTGTTAATGATGAATTTGTTCCACAAACTTCTGGCTTTGAAGTCGGTAATCCTCTTTCACCTTTTCTTGCTTATATTTTGTGAGTTTTTTCGAAATACAAGTCACTAAAGCATTTCCTTTAATTTTTAAATTTTGGTATAGATATGTTGATGATATTTCTGCATTTTAAATATTGATTTAAAATTACTAAATTTCCAAGATAAAGCTATAAAATTCATATTGGAGACTGAAATAAATGGATTTCTTCCTTTTCTACATCTTAAGATAAAAATAAATAATATTAAATTAAACTTTGGTAATTATAGGAAGTCTACTCATATCGATAATTACATAGAAAATAAAAGTTTTAACTCTTTTTTACATAAATTTTCTGTTTTCAATAGTTTGATTTATATATTTATTGATTTATAGATTAATAAATATACCCCTAAATGAAGAACAATTTAAGAAAGGATATAAATATAATATTAATACTGCTTTAGTTAATGGTTTCATCGTAATAAAGATATTATACATAAAAATTTAAATAATTAGGTATCAAAGAACTGTTAATCAGATTTCTACCCTCAAAGAAATAAAAGACGATTAATTTTTTTAAAAAATTACTTACTATCCTTGGATTAATAAACATTTTCAAAACAAATTTAAAGACCTTGGTTTAACTTTAGTTCTCAAAAAAATATAGTATTAACAATTTACAGCATTGCTCTAAAAAGATAAAATTCCTATTAATAAAATGCTGGTATTTATCAATTTAATTGTTCCGATTGTGATAAAGTTTATATTGAAAACACAAAACGTAATTTGAAAACCAGGACGAAAGAACATTTTCGTAACATTAAGTAGAAACAGACGTAGCAGATCACTGTTAGTCACTTAGCCATGAAATAAAACCATAAGTCAAATTATTAAAACAATTAAATGGTCCGATAGATTCAATGACTTGGTAAATATATTTATCTTAAAAAACATCGAGTAATGAATTTTGAAATACCGGCAGTGGATTTTGCTTTTAAATTTGTTTAATTTAATTTTCATAATGACATCTAGCGGCTGTAACGTTGACAACAAGGTTGTTTAAAGGTCTGACTGAGGATGTGATTAAATTTTTCATGATTTCACAATCGCGATCAACTGACAAGAAAACTTTCATGATTTATTATAAGATAAGTGAACTTTTTATGTTACAAATTATTATCTTTGTATGTAATGCTTTTCGTTTAATGCTTAAATCTTATGTTTCTCTTCTACTAAGAAAGGAGTTGTGAACTTGTTAAGTCCTCGGTTAAACGGAAAAATAAATTGTCAAATAACATGGATTACATCAACGCAGCAAATGTTCTAAATGACAATCCTTGAGAGTATTTGAAAGGATTCAAACACTGAATACCTAGATAACGGAGCTTGCACTTACGTCAAGCACTGACGCAGGCACAAATAGCTAAAGCCATTTCGCATTGTTGTGAAGTGCTTGAAACTTTGTTAAAACGGTCAAACAAGGTGCCGACCATATCTGTCAGTGGAAAATATGGCGTTTATATCCTTTCATAAACACCTATGTTACGGAACTTTAGTTGTATCATAAAATGAAAGTATAGGTTACAAGAGGTGAAACAAAGGGTAATAAAATTTCTAAACTGTACACTTAAGATTTAAACCCAAATTGCAGAAGCAGTGTGCTGAAGTAACCTGCATAATATCATTTTTTTGTAATTTTACGTCCTCCAATGTTAAGTCATATTGGACGATGAATGGAATAGGTGAAATGATAAGCAAATGAGCCCAGACTCTATAGAGCTTAGAGTTACCCAACATTCGTATTTCAAGATAAGGGAAAACCACGGAAAAAGATTTATCCAGGTAGCTCACCCTGACCGAGATTCGAACTCGGGACCTCTTGAACGTGAGGCAGACACGCTACCCCACGCTACCAAGGCGGGCTGTATAACACCATTTAGCCCAAGATACGCTGCAAGGAAAAGTTTCCAAACGAACACATAACTGCAGACCTCAGTCCGCACCTTGGATCTTTATACGCTTTTACAGTTCCTTACTGTGCTTAGAGCTCGTTTTAGTAGTTTTGACTACCTAAGTAAAGAAGAACTGCATTAGCCATTGCAATTATAAATGTGACAAAACCTACCGTAACTTGTGACAGAAGCGAAAGCAGTCTACCTATTTCTTAGCATTCTTGACATGGCTGTAAAACGAAAACACGTGTTGGCTGAAGATTTATATCCAATTGTTCCCACTGTGTAGATTGCCTATTTTGTGTTCCAATGTTGTCATCTATTGCAAGTGATAGGTTGTTCATTCAGGGGTGTGCTTGAAGGTGTGTGCGAATTTACGCTATTGAATAAAGGTTTGTAAACTCAACTAAAATTACTACAGAGGATCCTGTGTCTCGGTATAATGTTTTTGGAATCGACAAATATAGTGATTTCTTTCTGTTCCATACAAAACTTAAGCTCTGACTGGCCTCCCTCCATAATCCGTTCAGCAAATCATCCATCAGTCGTAAGTCACATATGTTGCTTAGCGCGTTGCATAAATTCTAAAATAAATAGGGACAATTGACTCACCCGGTATATTTCGGCGTCCCCTGAACCTAATAAAACGTTTTAGGGAACAGTCTACCTGTGTATAAATGTCTACAATTAAAATATCGGAAGTTTGATTAAACACCAATTCACTTTTGGTATTCAAGTTCAGCAGCTTCCAAGGATGCGACACCAAGATTCTCCCCCATAATTACTCTTTTCACGGTACAGTTTTTCGAAAACTGTAATTTTATTAACAGTAGCTCTAACGATAATGATTAAACACTATATTTTAGCATATTTTCAGGATACCTTTAATATCTTGAATTTTCCGGAGATAACCTCAGAAGTCATTTAGATTGTCAATTACTTTTGCATAATTGTTAAACTGCAAGAGATAAAATATTACTACGCAAACATTTGATTGGTGCCAGTTGATGTCAAATGTTCATTGCTATTTGCCTGAATTTTCCAGAAAATTATTCTATTCTCAAATGGGAACTCGTTATTCCAAGAGAAAGGGATTTCAAAACCATAACATAAGAACCAACTCCTTAAAGGTTTCACTGTCCTTAAAGTCCAATACATTCCCACATTCCCGTTGCATCTATATGAAAAATAACTTTAAGTTAATTTAGGCTTATTATGCATTAAGTACACAGATGAATAAGCTTTGGAAGAACAGTTTGCAGAACAGCAGCGAAAGTCATCTTTGTGCAACACAAAATATGTTAACCCTTATTTTCAAATAATTTATGTGACTAATTTGTCTAACAAGGATAGCATGTTGTATAACTGCACACCGAGATAAAAATGAGAGTGCATGGAGTCTGCTAAATGACCTTTAGGTGTTACCATATTACTTCATTCAATAGAATTAAGAAAATACTATCTTTGGTATCTCATTCAATCTACAAAGTAACTGTTAGGTGTTGTATATCTACACATTCTCCATCTTGTGGCTATTAGTATCTCTGGTTAGTTTTACTTAACTAACATGCCTTTTTCTTTCGAAGAATGAGTTCCTAAAGCCTTAAATCTCCTTCAAGGGTGAAATATAGAACCTTATATCTACATACTGTAAGTTCAGTTGTAGTAGTAGCAACTACATCACATGTACGAGTACATATACAAATTTTCATATACGAATATGTAGCTAATGATAGCAATGGATAGTCAGGATTGCTCTAGAGTGTTGAAGAATCTGCACAGTCCAGTGACTTGAATTCTGCTAAAGTGGAAAAACATGAAAAATACCTAAAAAGTTGTTTCTAATCCTCCATACGTTATGAACTTTTCCTCTGAAGCACAGTAGACATGACTTCTGACATCTCGCCGCGGGTATGTAATCTTGCTTTCTCAGACAGAAATTCGAATTAACTACTCCAACTGTCAAGAAAATCCACCTAGCTTTTGCTACGGACACCATACCTCTCTCAAAACTTCCTGCCTTGTAAAACCCGCCGCCCTAGCGGACGGTAAAGGCAGTGTTCTGAATTCAAATTTCTGTTGAAAAAGTCTATCCTGCCCACCGAAGGGCCCATTTTGTGTTCGTGTTCAATTAAGTGCTTAAATTGGGTTTGGCAGGCTTCCTAGTTGGTCTCTAAAGTCATATTTACAAGCAAGAAGGAAGTTTTAAAGGATACTATTAATGCATAATTAGTACACGATTTATGAAGTATTTCAGCCTAAAGAAAAATGAACTTTATCTTAACACCTAATTAAACAGAGTCAGCTGGGGAACGTCCATCTTACAAAAGCAGGTGAACTGTATATTGATTGCATTAAGTTTATAATTACTGCATTAACAACATAATTAAGACTGTGCAAGCAAAACATACTGAAGCACTTGTAAAAGTTGTTGTTTACAACCATCCATGTGTAACTTTAAGTAAACATCAGAAGCTATATTCCACCTTTTCTTACAAGTTAATTTCTATAACTCGTTTACGTTAAGGTGCCAGTTAGTGTACTATGGTACAATGCACTTAACACATTTCATCATGATCTACGAAATACATTTTCAATGTTCAATGATGTCATACCCTCAGCGTTCTTATGGAATTCCTTGTAAACATACTTCTGTATAAAACAGTTGAGATGACATTTAAGCTATGCTTCTGTATATTATTAAAACAAAATGTTACTATGTTCCTTTGTCTGTCTGTGACATTTATACCCAATCTGTAAATGTTTAACGTGTAAATGTTGTATTCTTAATTGAAGGGAGACTTTTTAAAACAGTATGAAACTTGAGTTGTGTGCATCAGTAAGAGTATTAAAAGCAAATGAAAGAGACTAAAACTTCTTTAAGTGAAGGCTATAAGACTGTATGCTCACCATTATTACACATTACGCTATAATATTTAGAAAATAGTAATATATTGTGACTTTACTGTGATGCTCAATTATTACGAGAATTACACCTAGCGAACGACCGACTGGCCTGTTGAAGAGAAAAAGAGAGCTAACCAAAGTAGTTTTCTGTATAAGGTAACGTGCACACCAGACGTGCTATCGAGGGATAACCTGATTCTTAATCAGCGGGTCAATCCATAAATTATTAATGATACGACAGAGGAAGATCTCCGAAGTGATGTTGCAATAACAGTTTGTCGGGGTGCTCATCTTGTTGTATAAATAACTTCAAACTAAAACCATCTACAATTTCGTTCCTTAGAAATGCTATGCCCCATTGCGAATAGTACTGACTACGCTTTCGTTTTCCTTTATCCATGACGTGCAGTTTCTACGGTCCTGTTATCTGAAGTTTCAAGCAGCACATACAAGCCTACTATGATGGGGATCCTAAGCACCCGAAGTGCGAGAATGCTCTGAGAGTCAGTAGTTGTCATCGTTGGTATAAAAGTACAGGATTCAGAGGATATGCGGTTGGCCTCTGCCGCTTCTGGCCTGATAACCAAGTTTAAATGTCTTAACTGAACTCCTACCAATATAGCCTGCAGAAATTTATAAAAAGACTATCTAAATGGCTATGCTTATGATGTTAATAGATAATGATTTGTTCCACAATACAGAACTCGTAAAGATTTGAGGTGACATATACCTAAAAACAGTTTAATAACTTAAATTTTCGAGATATGGTGAACCAGGTTTCCAGCGTACGTGCGTTTACGAAAGCTAACAATGGAGACAAACTAAACACGATTTTACTGGTGCTAATTAGTTGGAATAACTTTCATATTTGATGTGAAGGAAGCTGAGGGCAGCGGCGTCCTGCTCTACCTTGCAATGTTTGTTCAGTACTCCTTCTTAATTCCTCGAACAAGTGAACTTCTACACTGCCTATTATCAGTAAAATACTTTTGTTTGTTTAAATGAAATGCGAAGAAAACATTTGTATAAGCAGGATCAATATCTGTGCTATTTCCATGGTTATTTTGTTTACTCAGTTTTCGTCTTTCACTTAGTTACTTTCATTTCCTATTTAATTGAAAGTTGGCTGTTCTTCCAAAGTGGATGTTAAAGGTACTACTCTCTATTAACTGCAGTTGAATATTTCATAAACACATAACTTATTTTTACAAAATACATTAGGAGTATGTTTAAACGATTCCAAAGTCTTAGGCAATGTTGAATATACTTTTTGAGGAAAATAAATATATTTGTTTTCACAAGTACGCTACGGTGAAGATTTCAGAATTTCATTGTAAATTTAAGATTTTCGTTCCAAGAATGCTACTACTTTAAAACACTTTGTAATTAGTGGCATAAATACATTCCGAGTTATAATTTTAATATAATAAAGGATTTGTTAAACAATACAAATATAATTGTGTTTGAAAATTCCAAAAGTTATATGTTATGATAAGAAGTTCTGAGCATAAATGTGACTGTTTTATCGCAATGTGCATCGCAAGGGGCATTTCGAATTTACATCTGCGTTATGAAAATGAAATCCATTGATAATTTGCTGCTATTATACCCCTAAATATCTTATTTAAGAGCGAAGTCTTAGTGTTAAAAGGCGATAACCTACGAGGGAGTACTTTGAAGTGTCAAAGTGGTGAGTTCAACCTGAGTAGTTTTGCAAATAGCAGAACTGTAACCGAATTTATTCTAAATAGCATTGTAGCGTATAAAACAACCGTAGGTTTACTTAGGTCTACTTGTGTCTGAGCAAAGTAACACTCAACGGAATCAAGAGAATATATAGTGACAAAAAGGTATGCTTCCATAGTTTCTACTGCTTTAAGAATGGAAAATCCAGCGAATCTCTTCAGTTACAGGACCATGACGATATTTTGACATTTTTCTTTGGTGTTAATTATAACGTTGGATTTCTATAAATCTTCAGAGGGGACGGATTCCTATAACCTAAAACAAGGAAAATATGCATGTATTTATGAGCTAAAATAGCTTAAGTATGACCTATAAAGACAAAAATTTGATCTTTATAGTTTAAAGAATTTATTAATTGTGTTATATTAATAGATAACTTAATTTTAATAAACAATTTATAAGTGTTAATGCATAAACATTTTTAATCGTTTCTGCAGAAAAATTTTCTTTACTGCTTAATTCAACACGTTATGTACCTAAATTATAGAATAATAAATTGTAAGCTAAGAAAATAATAATTAAGAGAAATAAAATTACATTGAATGATAATGTGCAACTTTAGGTTGTCAAACTGAAAGCCTCTTCTATTGTAATAACAAATGTTCCTATATCTGGTGAAAATGCATTCCACATCACATGAGGTTATCGATGCATATTTGAAGTTAATAAAGAAAATTAGGGAGAATTACTGCTCAGATTTTTCGAACTTTGCTTCAAGCCCCAGCAGAATGTCACTCATCTTAGAAATAATAGCTGTATTAGACACCATCACTTTTTGAAGCTTTGCAGTAATTTTTGAGCCACTTTATAGTTTGCTCTCTTTAATTTACTTTTAAAATCTTTCAACATTTTTATGGCATCACTAAGTGAAAGTCCTGCAGTTTCTAGGTGGGTAACTGCACCTGATAATTGCCAGAAGTTTGCTTTATATATGCCAAATTTGCTGCCAAAGTCGGTGAAGAAATTGCACCACGTACAATCTTAATGGATGACAAACCAGAAGAACTAAACTATCGAACTACCTTTTCTAAAGAATAATAAATGGTATAATAATATGGCAGCATTGAGCTAAGTTTCCCAAAAGAGCTAAAACAGGTTGAGAAGAAACAGATAAAGTAGAAGCTACTTCTTAGAATTTCTGTATTCTGAGTGGGGATTTCAAAATCATTTTCTTCGCATTTGAAGTAAGTCTATCTATATTGAGATAATTGATGTGCACCTCTTCAGCCACTCTGTGTAAACCACGCTCAAAGCATGTGGCATGGATCATTTTGGGGTACAGCAACCTCAATCCTATGGCCACTTTAATTATTATATACGGAGCAGCTTCGGTTACAAAATGTATAATGTTCTATCTTTTCGCAGCATATGGCCAGAATAATTTCACTGTATCATCAAAGAGCACTGCAATAATTAATGATTTACTATTTGTATGTGTTAGAAGAAACATTTCACCATGCTTATCGTCTTTCACGGTATCAACAATAACATTGACTACATATATCCCATCTAAGACACCTGTTTCAGCAATGGAAACCTATACTTGTTGTCAAAAGTAGATACGATATACTACACATCCTCGTAGCAATCATAAAGATAGCCTGAGTTGATACATTAGGAATAGGATTAGTGACATATTTCTCAAAAAGTGGCATAAAGCTGACACTGCTTAGCTTCTTTAAGGGAATATTAGAAGTTACCATCGTTTTGGCGAAGATCCATACAAAATTCTGTACGGGTATCCATAGAAGAAGCTCTCTGAAGCATCAGCCTCTGCCTACTTTCAATGCAGGAAGCTGTTGTTGCTAAACATTTCTGATAATTAGCGGTTTCAATATGTTACTCTACATTAAATCTCTTTGTTACCAATACATTTACTTAAAATATTTACCATACAAAATTGTCAGTACAAAAAAGTATTTTCGCAAACTCTCAAACAACACTTCTTATTTTTACACTTTCAGAACCCATTCTTTTAGTCATGGTGATATCAAACTGACTAGATATCAGTAGAATGTACAAGAAACTTTCAGAAACCTGTTGGAGTTGGGGAGGCAAAGTGGAGGCCTGCCATCTCATTCCACCGGTGCTCCATCTTCATCCCATGTATCATCAGTGTCATCGCCTGCGGTGCCGTATGTAGTAAAAGCGGGCGTTAAACACTACACACACAATTTGTAGGCAACAGATCATTAAACGTGTCGCCAAACAAACAGGGAAGTGTGAGATTCCAACGTTCAACGTTAATTCCTTTGTCCTGCACAAACTTTTGCTACCTTGTAGGGACGTTCGCTATCTGCTACAGGAACCTTCGAAAATAAGTGGGAAGTGCTGCTAGTGACTTTTATACGGATGTAATGTTGGTTTCTTATATTTATAATCGGCTGCTGGCTACACTACAATATTCTCCAAAGTAAGACCAAAATATGACTTTATCATGAAAATAAGCTAAAATATGACCAAAGATCTGAAAAAGTGAGAATATGACTTTTAGGACTATATAAATGATATGTCATAGGAATGCGCCCCTTACTTATAATTATAGTTAAGCGTAACTACCATCTTGGAATTCAATAACGAGGACTTGACAAGCCATCGTCATAGCCTGAAGGAACGGCAACGACCGGATAAGCCAAGAAATTTGCCGATGTGATGTGTTCGCATTGCAGCACTGTCAAGTTTCAAGACTTAGTGATACTACCGAAAACAGCTAAATATCATGCGTAAACAGTTCTATTATTCGTGTTAATAAATTAGGAAGAATGGGCATTATATACGCCATAAAATACACGTTTTAAGTTATTGAAAATGTAGTAATTAAGTGTTATAGCATGTATGCAAATGTTCATCCAGCAAGGAATATATATGCATTTGCATTAATATGCTGTCCGTAGCTTTTACTCACATCTGAAATACCTCACATACGCTATAGACAAATTTGGCTTTTGTCTTTAAGCATACGATGAGGTATCCAACTATTTATTTAACGTGTAGCAAAAGTTTTAACTTTGTTTGGATGTCTCAAACAGATGCCTAAAACATAAATATATAATTAAAAGAACTTTCCCTCCAATATTAATCTATTATGGCTTGGCTTTTTGTGTAAATCGATAATGAATTGTAAATAGTGTCATAGTAGCACTTACAATAAGTTTCAGTTTGCATCTTACTTAGTTTCTGTTTTAGAGTATATTTTGTGTTGCCCTTAAATCGATTTCATTAAGTTAATAACAGGATCTTTGGTGGTTAAATGCTTGAAGACGAAGGAGCAGAAGAAGAACAATAACAGTAGAAAGAATGGCAGGAAACATTATTTCGATCTCTAAATTTTATCGTTCATTTTGCATGAGACAATTGAAAGATGACAATTTATAACAGTTTAACAGCAAGAAGAACGAAAGCTGCACAATCGGACTTGTGTACCCTTCACATGTTTAGTGCTTAGATTAGTATTTATATTACTAGATCGCAACACCTAGAAGTAAAGTACACAATTTTCAGGCGTTGTCAGGTCAGATGCACCATTTTCTCAAGGACATTCTCATGTAAGACAACATCACTGCAAAGTTTACGATTGTTTTCCTCCGAAGCAGGAAAAGCAACTGCACGTTTGATCTTAGGCAGAAATGTAACCCTGATTTTTGAAAATGTTGGCATTAAGAATTAATTTTGAAGGAAAAAATAGACTTTAGATTACTGGACCAATAATGGTGTCCAAGTGCATTATAGTAAAAACTCCTAAATGAAATATCGAGGGTTAAATTCCCGCAAGATCGTCCTCGATGGCTGAGCATTTCAACAGGATTCCCTTATTATCCATCTGACGAATACAGGTGAAATACTCAAGTTTGGCACGTTTTCTTACATAAGTTTCTTTCCCAATTATAATTTCATGCAGTAACAGCAAGCATAGACATGACTAAGTATTAAATCCAGGAATAATCTAAATAAAGGTTGAACTAATTGCTTACTAATCCTTGTTTCTTATAAGCTTGCTACCCTGTGATGTATCCTTACACGTACCATATCCTACCCCATTCCACTAATTGTACAATGGCACATTTTAATGACGATGTATGTCAAATCCCGTGCCAAGCAGGAAAGTAATAAAATACTAGTGTTTATGTAACCATTGTTGTGACTGCAGATAAATGCACGTACAAGTGTCAGTCTTCGCGTTGAGAGGCATTTTGAAGCAAACGATGCATTTTTCTATTTCCTGTTTGAGTATTAACATGCATTCCAGAGTGAATGACCCTGTTATCTATTATATTTAATGCATACGGTTATGGAAACGCAAATGTGACTATTCTCTTCGAAAATGTTCAATATATCATGTTAAATAAGGAACAGACTCTTACCGCACATCAACCTTTGGGAGATGACAGTTGAGTCCAGAGGTTCTACTCCCATTAGCCTTGAACCCGTAGGAACAAGACCCGGGCCTCTTTCAACCAGGGAGTTATCCGAGCTGTCCCTTAAAGGGCGCCCGGCATCCTCCGTGGGGCTTTCCATTAGGGCAAGACCTAGTTTCCTAACAAGCCCCCCCATCCGGTCCTAGGGACACAAGACGGGACGGAAGTGGATACGCCACTTACGCGCGTCAACACTCAATGTGAGGACTACCGATATGACCTCGGTGGGGCCGCCTGGTGATCTAGCACACCTTCTACTAGCTAAGCAGGCTAGTACCCGGAAACTTAATGGCTTCCCTCAACCCCGTCCGAAGACGTACCCAATCTCCCACGGGTATCGGGAACACACTGCCCCCTCGAGACCATCCCAATCCGAACAACTTCCGAAGGAGGGGCTCGGCTGTTCGGCCCGAAGTTCCTCTAGTAACGTCAGAGGTACCACGAGTGCTAAGGGTCCGCAGCGCCCGCACTATGGCAGCTGAAAGGGACGGATCCCTTCCCCTACGGGGCATTGGGAGATGACATACTTAATAAGTAGGTATATCATGGATAAAATTTACCCTCCGTTCTCGTACAGTGTTTCAGTGTTTGCAGACACCTCTGCTGACCGCTGCTGTTTATATTCTTTGTAGTGATAAGTGATTTAACGATAATTCTATAAACAAATGTTTATGAATTCGTTTACCTGATTACCATTGTTCGCTATTTTTGGCGTAAGGAGTAAGAATGGGCTTTAAAATGCGACTAATTATATTAGTATGCACTAGAAAGCAGTAAATTATGAAATTTCTCTGCAAACGCCACCGGTTAACTGCAAAGCAACGTTCATAGAAACAATATGGCTGCACTGGGATGGCAATTTCAAACAAAACAATGTTACAATGCATTTGAGAAAGAGCGTTCAAAGAAATGCTTCTCTAATGCCAAAATGTTCCATGAGCAGATAGCAAATTGCATTGCGTGATAATTCTTCCTGATGCTTATACAGGATTAACAAACACGATTTACAGAGAATTGAGGGAATAAAGACAATTTTTATTCAGTACTTAGAGGATAGGAACAAAGGGTTGCAGTTGCAGTATAATAACGGTAACACCCCATGAACGCAGTTGAAGTCTGCCTTATGTACATCTTAATTTGCCAGAAAAATGAAATGCAACTTAACAGATGTTAGTAGTGCTACAGAACGTGAAACTATGTTTCACTAAACATTATATGCGTGTATTGCACTGTGTTATTTATACTAACCTACTTATACATACAATCATAATGTCCATCAAGCATCAAAACTCACAATCTAGTGACAGTGATTAGTGTAGTTTGACTCTCCAATAATACTTTTAGCAACGGAGAATCTAACATAACGGATTTATTGTTAACGCGTGCAGCACAGTCTAAGAGCTATTTAGCGCAATTTGTATCATTTCGGCTTCCCTTGGGATTCTAAATAATGTGTGTATCAATGTGATTAACATTTATGGTCTATTACCAGGGAACGGAAGGGACACAACACAACACAAATCTTTGGTTTTTACTATCTCCAGCAGGAACGGATGAGATGAAGGAATTGTAGGCAAGCCGTCCATAGAGACGCGCAGAGGTCTCTAACGATTCCAAGCTTAATAAACAACGTGGTCTTGCTCAGTTTAGGCTTCCTGTTGTAGGGGCCCGAGAAAACTGGATCCACATTAAGCGGCTCAGTTAAGGCTGTAAAAGAATGAGCATGCATCTGCACCATGTGCCCGACAACGACTGGTCTTGCACAGCACCTAAGCCTACCTGGATCACGAAAAAAAAGCGAAATGAAAGAAACGCAAAAAGCATTACCAACCTGCACAAAACATGGAAAATCTATTGTCATAGTGGCCAACCCAAGGAATCCCACCCATGTCCTCCTAATAATTTCAATTAATATTAACCAATTGCGTTTATTCAGGATTTAGGCAAAATTTGATGTTCAATGCTAGTTAGAATCAGAATATTTGTGATAATAAATTGCTGATAGCGTTTTCGATGGAGCTTTTACGCAAAACAGCCCGCGGGTAGCATTAGCACGACTACACAGCGGCAGCTGATCTTCTGGTATATATTGTCACGACAACAGGCGTAAAAGTTTCGGCACAAATAAGAAAACAGTCGGCGGATAAAGTTTCATGGTAATAATCAGCCTTGCTAAGTAGTTAATGATAGCGCGGCTATTGCAAACAAACGCCGGCAAGCAAGATAACTGAGGTAAAGGCCTCGCCGGCATAAATTAAGTTACGCTTCTAGAATGTGATAGAATATTCGGATTACGTCATTAGATGCTTTGTTTTCCAGAAACATCTAGTGATTGTTACAACAGTCTGGTATTCATGAATGGGTGTATAAAAAGAAGACATGGCTAGTGATGAGTCAGTTGTAAACAAGAGTGAGTAAGCAGAGTTAGTTGTGAAACAGTGTTGTGAAAAGAGAGACAGCCAGCTGTGTTGCAAAGAGAGCTAAGGATGTAATCTGCTGTCACTGTTTCTTATTGCGATTGACCTTGGTAGACTGATGGTGACGTAACGTAATGCTGCTGTAATCTATAAGAGTATTTCTACGAAAATAAAGGAGATTTTTAATTTCTGCAATTCGGCCTTTTAAATCTACGAACCCACAAAGTCACAATATAAAGGCGTTCAATGATTTAGAACAGCGCTTTATATAATACAGAATAAACTTTGTGCAGCTGTATATTTCTTTAATACTCTGAGGACAAACGCCGGCATATTTCACACACGTATGTTTCAGATGTGTTCCATTAATCAGTTTAGTTTGGAAACAGTGCGTTTATGAGAAAAAAAAATAAGAGATCACATAACGTTTTCCTTCTTTTAATATACAAACAGTGATTTTTTTTTATTTTAATCCAGTTTGTGACCAAAAGTCATTTGCAGGCTAAGTAAAAGTATTTATTGTAAACACAATTCTTCGCCAAATTGACACTGTACATAAAGGAACAACTTTTGCCTGAAGTTATAAATAAGTCTCTTAGTTTCATAAAATAATCAAGAAAATTGATTTTTTTACACGGTAGTGATTTTTAAACTTGAAGTTTTATTACGCCACATTCGTCAGTTTATTTTAAATTTTTACGTCCAGTTGTAGAGCAGCATTTATAATTCATTTTAAAACCTTGAAGGAACAGATTCCGAATTTACTAATTGCTGAAAAAATTTGAAAATTGGGTTTGATCTCATGAGAAACATTATGAGGTTTGATTTTTACGCTGAAATCAGAAATGAAACTTGAATGTCGGATGAACTATCAATATTTGAAAACTTTTGCTATGTCGGTTTAAAATCAAAAAGAGGTGTCTACCAAAGAACGTTCAATGAGTTTATTACGGGATTAAAGCTGTGTTATGTCACATTGTTACACATCACATCACCATTTAATATGTATACTGTTATACGTTGACTATTTTATAACGAAATCGAATGCATTATTCCTATTCTACCATCCCGGTGTACTATTGTTTATTTTTATATAGCATTTAAAAATTCTTCTTGTATATGTAAATTGTTCTAATTAAGTACTTCTAGTTAATTTAAAAAAGCCCTATTATAGTCCTAATATAGTTCCAAGGGGATGGTGTGTGACTCTGATGGTCAAGCGTTGGTCTGGTTTTTCAAGGTCGCGGATTCAAATCCCACGATCAATTGCTTTTAAGTGTGTAGAGCAGTAGTTTCAAATCAGTAGATTTAGTGGCCTGTAAAACAACTGCCGCAGGACGAAATTCTATTACAGAAGTGGTACTATTGTGATAATGGCAATTTATATGACAACAAAAGAAATATTTATCTTACTAGCTGACTCGACAAACTTCGTACCGTCAAAATCGCTTGTCTGAACTTATCTATATAAATAAAACAAATTCGGATTGGTTATTTATTCTGCAATTGGGAGTGAAGTTTAAATAAAACACACTCAAAATTAAGTTTATCAGTTTAAAGATTTCTGATAAACACATTTTTTGTGGTGCGTAAATGTATAGCACGTTGGTTTTTAGACACGACAACAGGCGATGTATAAATTGTCCATGGGAGAAAAAGGGGAACTCCAAGCTGATTCCGCAAACTCCCAACGACTGCCCTTGCGATTTATTTATGGTCATCTTAAAAGCCAAACGCATTGGAAATTAATTTTTGTGTCTAATCTTCGAAAAGTATATCAACATGCTACATTCAACTTTTTCAGTCTTGATAACAAACGATAAACGCTATTTAATCAAACATGACAAGTGAAATATCTTTCAAGACTTTGCCAAAGAGTGGAATACCTTTCCACTTTTTAACGCTTTCATTTGTCGAAAATAAAAGAAGGTATATTCAAGATATTATCGGGATACACTCATGCCATCTACTGTTCTGGTATTTAAGTTACTGCAAACAGTATTTTGTTCAAGAATGCGGGTTTAAAATCACAGTGATAACAACAAGTAAACAATAGATTAGTTTGTAAATGTTACAGAATTATCAATGTGCATCGCATCGCATCGCAAGTTTTGTATAGTTCTAGTGTAATAGTGCATGGTGAACGATATTTCATCGTATTTGTGCATTTGCCTGAGTTATTCACGCAAATTTGTGTTGTTTTGTGCAAATGACCTTTGTTGACTCAGTGCCGTGTCTTTAGTGAATCTAAGTGAAATTTTAGGATTCCCTAGTTAATTAATATATCGTGTAAAGTGTCATTGCTGTGTCCTTGTGCAGGAAGGGCTAGCTTGCACGCATGCACACATACAGTAAGATAATGTACTGGGCCAGGTTATAGGACGGTATTTACTGCCAGTTTTTGTGCCCTCTTTCTGGTACATCATGTCCTCCTGTAACATAGATTTCACAGCAACCTCCCCTTCAGAGGAAGATGTTCACACGGCAGCTCGGTCCTACTACAACGGTGGTAAAAGCAGTTGTTTCATGGATCGGGCACTTATAGTTGTTCCAAAGTTTCCCCTGCATCCTGATCATATAACCCTTCTTCAACTGGAGATGGTAGCTCCATTGCAGTATGTACAGTTTGCTGAGCAACATATCCCTCAACTCCTTGCAGCGGGCTCCGAAGGCAACAACTCCCAAGTTGCATCAGAAGATTTTCACAAAATGGTTCTGCACCGTGCTCGTATGGAAGTCATCACTACCTAACTCACCAAGCACGAACATTCAACAACATCTGAATGGCAACAGGTCCCCACAAAGAGGAGACACCAACTACCTCAATGCAACGACATCACTGAGCATACACCTACGCCAAACAAATTCTCTCCCCTTACAACTGCAGCTTCCCCCTCAGTCGTAGCAGCCCCTCCTAGCACCGCTCCAGTTAAACGTTCCCGCAGTGGTACTAACACCTTGCCTACTTCAGTGACAAACTCTGACTCTACTCCATCAGACACCCCTATCTCCAGGGTGGCGAAACCTCCTCCCATCTCAGAAAATTGCACACCTTCGTTGGGTATTACAACATTATTACCCTCCGTGACATGCCCAGCACAGTTGCCATTCTACCTGAAGATCCCACAGCACATCGGGAAGTCCGTCGCTGGTTAGAGGATAATCAAATCCCGTTTATCGCTACTCTCCTGCCTGAAGAAAAGCGGCTTCAGGTAACCATCAAAGATCCCCTGAATATATCACTCAGAATGAGGTCAAGGACGAACTCCTTGGTCGAGGACTTCCCATAATCAGTGTCAACCTGCTCCTCACTAACCGCGGACCCTCTCCAGGCCCTCTTTCACGCTTCAGAGTAGCTTTAGAGAAATCCAGTGAGGCCGAAAAAAATCTACAAGGTGAACAGGATGTTCTCTGCTTCCGTCACCTTCGAGGTATACAAACCGCCTTTCCGACCTCAGCAGTGTTTAAACTGCCAGCAGTTCTTCCATGGGGCGGAAGCCTGCAGACTACCATCTGTTTGTTCTCACTGTGGGAAAACAGGTCATCTTCGCAATGCCTGTAGCAAGCTCACCATTACTAAACCCAGCCGTGCTAACTGCGGAGCTGAACACTCATGTCGATACACCAAATGCCCTGTTTGGCAAGAAGCACGATATGAACTGGAAAGCAGCAAGAAGGGAGCCCGAAGGATTCCAGTTCATGCTCCTCCCCGTCTACCCAAACCCCATGTGCTACCTAAGGAGGCTTTTTACCGTGCTCATTTCCCAGGTCTCCCAGCCAGATTCCCAGTGCAATTCCCATCCTACGCAGCAGCCTTCAGGAACGCTTCTGTGGCACCCCTTACCCAACCCGTCTGCGCCGCCTTCCCTAAACAATGTATTCGCGACAGTATTATATCCTATTACTCAATCTTGTTTATTTTACGCCAATGTTTATACTTTAGTGAAAGGAAAAAGTAATATCAGAATTTCCTCTGGTATAACTTAACAATCCTGAAAGTTCATTTCTTCTATGTTAACCAAAACTTGAGAAAATGTTCCTTAGGTACTAAAATAGGTAAAATTGAGTGAATTTTGAACCTTACGTTGTATTGTTAAATGCATTAAATATTTACTTTAATACATCCTTGCTCCATGACAGATCATCATCATCATCATCATAATCATCATCATCATCATCATCATCATCGAGTTGTTCCATCTCAATGCCGCTTTGAACACAGGTCATGTATACAGTTTTGCTTTTGAAATAATTGCTCATCAACAATGATGCTCTCTTGTTTTCCTGTTTAACATCCATATCATAGAGGCATTCCAGTTTGTTATTGAAAATGTTTTCTTTTACTCCTAAGTGATACACTATTTTAAAACAAGGGACTTGGTGTAATGGAAAACATTCTTAAAACCGACTTTTGTTTAAAAATGCTGTTTACAAATGTAGACCTTCTATTGAAAACGTTTTTCTTTTATTTCTTTTACCTTTCTTTTTAATTATGTAGGCATCAATACTTGCTTTTCTGTGAAATCATAGTAGATTTAGCTTTTGTTGAAAAAGGGGAAATAACACGCACAAAGCTACCATAAAATTTCCCTCATAAATTCCATTAATTTCAGCATAATCAATGACAACTTTACTCAAATTATATAGGAAAGGCCTAGTTGTCTGATGAGCACCTAGAAACCTTTTAAGACAACAATGAATGTGTGAATAAAAGTAGTTGACATTTTCTCGAACCCAATAAGCAAACCCACGCTTCCGTTTCGGTAAACATTTAATTGCGTTCAAAACCAAATTTAATTGTAATGGATTGATACAGGGTACATCGGCGTGGCTTTGCGGTCAACGCCACCGGACGCGTATCTCCGGGTGCGGTTTCGATTCCCACTGCGGCGCGAGGAATCCTTGTCAATGCAGTAGTGGTGGTAGGAGTTTTATGCAGCTAAATGACGTTGTGGGATGACTTAATTAGGAGAGAGGGAGCGAGAGAGAGAGAGAGAGAGAGCTTTAGGTAGAGGTGACCTTAAGTTTGCGGGAATGCTACATATTCCCTCTGGTGACTGACGGCTCAGCATAAAGAATTTATCGATCTTTGATTTCAATTGCCACAGTCATGGCGATCAGTACGCTACCTAGGCAGTGTCCCAAATAAGGCGAACAAGTACTACATTTACAAAGTATTCTTAAATATCTTATGTTTTATAGAGATGAATCAATTCTAACTTTAAAGACTTATATATACAGTAAATGGAACTAAAGTAACTTTTTCAATTATTTTGATTTCTGGTTTGAAGGTAAAAGATTCAGTATACCTTTAAAAACATTCTGGGAATTTCAAAATTTTCTAATAATCTCAGATATTAAAAGTATCTTCTAAATGGAAGTTCCAAAGGACATATAGTGCAACCTTGATTATGCGGTTTGATGCCGGGGTCTTTTGGGCTACGGTTAACGGAAAATAACGAAAAATCGATCTTAAATTAATCACCAGATTCATTTATAAACTAGTCAAAAACGCACTAAATACGCAAGTGTAATTGTATTTTATGTATTTTTATAAAAATGTCAGTAAAAGTGATTGCTATCTGCTAACAGGGTTGCGTGGTGAGACGCAGCAGACATTTGTTTTGTAAAACCATTATAATTGTGTGCTTACTCTCATTTGTTTACCTCGTTTAGACAACGGTATATTATTATGATCTGACCGATTTTTGATTTGAAAGTAAAACTTATGTAACACAGCGCTAACGCAGCTGAACAACCTAATGGCTGGAGTACACACATGTTCATTTTGAATACTGCATTAAAACACGGACCAAGATGGATATAAACCTTGTATTCAGTCTACTTAGAAAGTAGATTCGAATAGAACTTTTATGCATGAAAACACTAACGCTATTGAAATCGTACCTCTTCTTTATTATTTAGTCATTGAAACTCATAAATGCATTTGTTGTATTGTTAAATATCGTTGAAGCCATCGGAATAAATTCGAAGGTAGCATGGTTCAAACAAAATATTTCTAGCCAATGTTTCTGCTTAAAATGAAAGCCAAGTGTGCGTTCCCACAATCTACGCTTTTTTCTTTAACCCAACATGCGAACATCCGTTTTGCATGCTTCTTCTGGAACGGTGTTAGGAAATTAAATTCCTGGGTGTTTAATTTTATTTCTTTTTTGTCCCCATCAAACATTCCACAATTTTTCGCAAAGGAATAGTAAAGCTGCCCGAAACTTGTGCAAAAAAGACAGAAAATGACAGATTTTACCATTTGCATATCAACGTCGCACGTTCTTTACCACAGGATTCCAACCTCAGAAATAAGGTGTAACACATGGAACAAATAGCCTTCATGTGTCTTTCAGGTTCACTTTTGCTGAAGTAAATCCAGATCTCGCACTTAAATTGGTGTCAGTAGGTATTGAATTCAACATGGAAATGAGTCTTTATTTTATTTTTTATATATTTTTACGGCGGAATTACCACTTAAATTGATTTCTCCTCACAGGAAAGAGTAACAAAGTGTTGCATCTGCACGGGAGATGGTGTAGCACAAGATGATTGTACCAAACCAGTTTATTAATGTGCCTGCCAGGTAATTTTTATTCTATAATGCTATAAGTAGTATAAACAAATCCCAAAAAGGAGCAAAAAGGAAAAAAAATGATGACGGTTAATAAACCGAACGGATAATCGAAGTAATATTTTAAGTGTCTTAAAGTACTGAAGAGTTCAACTTAACTGAGAACAAGGACAAAAATATATACGTTTACAGAAGAAACATTTATTGGTTTTGGCATAATCTAACCCTATATTCACCGCATGTTAATTTTTATAGGAAAGCATTGCCGCAAGAAATTGTTTGGATTTACTAATTTAAGATTTCTGCGTAACCAGATGTGTTAGATTGTAACTAATGCGGTTTTACAGCCCTTTCTGCAACAAAAGCCTCAATAACGTGGCATAAATATTGCAGTTTAAGGTGTATCTGTGTCTAACGATAACTCACAGTGTGGCAATGTCAGTGTAGTCACTAGCTAACAACAGCTCTTTTGATTTTTATTTATAAAGTTTTTTGTGTGTTTTTCAGGCTACGTATGCCTTTTGTGGGAAAATCGCTGAAGAACCATGGCTGTAATTTGATAGACGGATATCTGTGTCTTTGTTCCTTCTTCTCCTTCTGTACCAAATGCACAGGAAATGAGCTTATTCTGAAAATCTTTCTTCCCCAAGTCATTACCATACTCCATCAGAGAAAGGAAATCAGGTCTTTGATGAGGCGTTTAGAGTTAAATTTTAAAGAGGTTAAATTGCTTTTCTGAACTAGATGAAAGAAATGGATTCTTTGATTTCAGGTTTGTTGAAAATTACGATAAAACTGCATAGTAGTGTATTAATTATGTCTGTCACAAGGGAAAGAAAAATCATTATTCTAGCAACATTAATTTCTGAAGCTTCTTTAAGCTGTTAAAGGTGTGGGCAGTGTACAAACTATAAAAAACGAAAGCTACATTACATGTTGTACTCTGAAGTTCGAGATTTAGAGAACATATATGTGTCAGTTTTGAACCGATTAACTCGGTCAGGGTGAGTTACCTGGATAAAGCTTTTACCCAGGGTTTTCCCTTATCCCTAAAAACGAATGACGGATAACTCTGAGCTCCATGAAGCCCGGACTCATTGGAGCATCATTTCACCCATTTCATTCATCGTCCGATATAACTAAACGTTGGAGGACGTGAATTCAAAAGAGAGAGAGAGAGAGAGAGAGAGAGAGAGAGAGAGAGAGAGAGAGGAGAGAGAGAGAGAGAGAGAGAGAGAGAGAGAGAGAGAGAGAGAGAGAGAGAGAGAGAGACAGACAGAAAGGAACTTTCACGAACTTTCACGCGATCACCACTAAATTGCAAATTTATTTTTAAATTTCATGTGTTTTTGTCGGTCATATATGTGTATAAACATAAATAAGTGAACAAAGTGAAACAAATTCTAATTAGATAACCACACGTGAATTTGAGAGCTTTACACATAATAACTTTGAACCACATTAGCTAGCCATTTCAAAAGACTCCCGTAGAATATATTTTACTAACTTGCGAATGTCCCAGAACTTTTTAGCAATTGTAGAAACTTTTCCTTGTTTGCATTTTTAGTGGACAGCGTAAACTCCTGTATAGCCAGGCTTTCCCTGAAAGAATGCACATTTGAACAGGCAGGTCAATGCAAAATTATGCTACAATCCTTCCAGTCTTGAAATGCATGAAATTTAAGGGATAAAACACATTATTATTACTTCTTCGAAGTCTTTACTTTCCCGGACATTACACTGTTCCTAAAGCAAGATGGTTACAATTTATCTATATTAATAACTTAATCACATTCTGTAACATTAATTTTACATCTTTTTCATTTTTCTATTGTTTCAACATATTCTACTGGAGCATAAACTTCTTAACAACTTTTAATTTTCTTTTCGAATAACTCAAAACCTCTATTGTATGTAAGGTATGAATGAAGCCGTTTATGAATCACGTGGGTAATTGATTCCTATCTATCACTTACAGCCAGTCTGATGAATATTCTCATCATTGTGTGGCTTTTTTGTCCGGTACATCCATCCGAGAACAAGCTGAGACCTTTAATGATATCAAGAATATAACTTTTAATGTAATGGTATAGAAAGTGCACACCTTGTTCACACCTTTTCTTCCATTAACCTGATTAAAAACATAAACAACAGTTCTGTCATTAATTAAATTTTTAGCGAATACATTTATTAACAGTTGCCGCACGCAAAGGATTTCTTGCACAAGAATTTCTATCAAGGGAAAATTCTACATATATTCAAAGGCAATAGTGCCCTCTTCTTCGTTTTGAAGATATGGCATCTTCAGGGGGTTATAACGTTTTCGGTCCCTTTGAAGATGAAATCCCAATTCTGACTTGGCTGAAAATTTTGAAGCTTCGTAGACATGAGGACTTTTTAATTTAGCACGAAGTTCCTCAGAACTTACACCCATTTGTTGTCTGCCAAATTAATAGCTTTAGTTTCCCCGAAAGTACTGCCTGTAGAAGTTGTATTTCACGGTTCTGTCTGGATAAGTACTAGTACATACAACATCAGGGGAAAAGACTGCACTTTTTATCTAGAGCTTCTCAGGATGGTCCCAGGAATGGACTTACTTTTGGATTTTTGTTAAGTTTAACTTTTGGAACTTGTCTATTTATTAATGTGTGAGTCACATGGAAAAACCGCATCATACCAACAGAGTAAAAGCCCCGAAATGCTTTTTGGCACATCTTCACTCTAAGAGACCCACACATTTCAAAATGTAAAATAAAAAAGAAACTGGAAAAAGGCTCATTTGGTTCATTCCCGGATGATTTCAGGGATTTGCGTTACTCAACATCACATGCATCAATAACGCCCATTAAGTACAAATCTGGAGCGTCTTTGTTTGAAAGGTCGTGGAGTTTTGCTGGTATATAAATTTTGTCACTGTCAGCGATTCTTCAATAGCAAGCTTTTCGGCAACTACAGCTAGAACTATTTAGATAAATTTTGCATAGTTTAGCCTGTTCTCCTATATACATTAAAAAGGTAGATGCAATAGCATCTTGGACTCGAAAAATTATACTAAAAATAATGCCCATTGTCATTACTGTAGCAGCAAAGTTATGCTGGTATCTTTGGCGTCTAAAGGAATGAAGTGTGAATAGGAGTAAAAGCAGAGATTGCAGAAACCCTCCCAAACCGGGTCATAGAACCGTAAATAGACCAGAGAATTTGCTTTGCTTCTAATGAGACCCCTGAGATAAAGGGAGATGAGGTTTGGGAATCCGGAGAGCCACCAGATATGGTAAACGACATCCCTAACCATTTCAGAAAGGACACATTCACAAGCCGGCCAGTTCTGTCGAGAAACTCAGCAAGGCAACCAAAACCGAGGGAAATCTTTCAAAATCGCCTATCCATGGACCAGTTGAGACATTAAGAACTTTGTGGCTCTATAACAGATGTTAGCAAATGCTTGACCGAAAATTTATGTAAAAAGTGTAAAAATTTGCCATCCGCCTTCCAACCTTGGAAAATCACGTAAAGCTTGTGGTCACAATGGACCGCTCAAAAGAAATAAAGTCATCTCCTCAGTGAAGAAGTATTAGTCTGAGAAACAGTGGAAACCTACATTATTTCCGGAGAAAGATATTAGTAGTTACTGTTAAATAAATACAGCAAAGTTTGCTATGTGTTTTCATTCATTAAGGGTAATGGCCTTAAAAACAAAAAATGAGTTTGCTGAATGTGTTTTAACTAAGAAACTGAATGTGAAGTTTTGCATACGATAGGTTCTGAAGAAAGCGGGAAAGATTATAAGGTTCTTTCTTTCCTCCTTTCCTTCTTTCTTGCTTTGGTCTTGGTCTTTTAAAGATAGGAGTTACAATTTGACGAAATTTTCTGTTGTTCTTGTTGATAAAGAATATTCTGGTCAATATTATTGTTCTGGAGAGAATCAGTAACCCAAATTAAATACAATAATCCCTTCATTACACACATTCCTGCAAAACGTAGCACATTCTCCGGGTCACAACGGAAACTTTTTTCTTTACTTCATTAGTACATTCCTTAGATTCTTTCTCTTTGGTTTTCTTTTTTCTACTAAGAGGTAAGCCCTTTTTATTTTTTTTTAATTTACGTTCTTTAACGCTAAATCATAATAAGAGCAGTTATAGAATAATGCTCACATAAGCTCGGGGTCCATGTAGCTTCAGATAAGATAAAACTCCGGAAAAAAACAAAACAACAACCTTATCCAGATAACTCAATCTGACTGATATTCGAACTCACGACCTATTGAACGTGAGGCAGACATGCTAACATCTACGCTACCGAGGCGTGCGGGTTATCCAAATATTGCCATTATGACTTTTCTATATGAGTAGCACTAAACAAATATGAAAAAAAAATTTTTTTTTTTTTTTTTTTTTTTTTTTTTTTGCTTGTTCCATTTATACCCCGCATTTAACTACTATAGTCATATCGGCGGCCGTTCTCCTTAGGAACATACTGAAGGTGTTAACTAGTTATATTTGGTTTTTTTATCATTACATCACGCACACATCACACTCTCATTCATACTTCCAGACTCTGGGGAAGATGGGGAATTATCTTGGTCGAAGAAAAATCCCCACCCCCACCGCCGGGAATCGAACTCGGGACCCCTAGCACGGTAGGCAGGTGCTTACACAAATGTTATAAAACAAAGCAGGAGGCATAAATAGCTTCTTATAATGCATTCTTCTCCAATGGGGCAAACGAAATAGGGCGACATGATGAGCTGCTGAACCGTGTAGTGAGAGGCGTATTTGCGAGTATAAAGAAGATGTAAAAGAGATGTCTAATTCCATTGCCGCTATCGAATGGCGAAGTAGTGTGTAAACTACACAATAAGAAATATCTTAAATACTCGGATCCTTTTGTTAGAAAAATCATCTAGAAATTGTTTCATTACACTGTCATAGAATTCTTAGCTTACACATGATTTCTATTAAAGGAGCGCTAACTTTCATTGACCAAATACACAAACACTTTGATTTCTGGACTAAATGACATAGAAGGTATTCCAGATAAATGAAAATACAGATAATTCAGAAATAAACTACTGAATGAATACAAACTTTGGTGTACGATAGTGAAATACGATAACTAAAGGTAGAAGGAAAAAGAACTGAAGTGCACATGAGAAGACCACGATCTCCAACAGGATTATTATTAAAACTAGTGAAACCGCATACCTTCGTTTCGTTGTTTTGCGACACTGACTTTGGTAATGGTAATTACTGTCAGCTTAAGCATGCTACCGACGGCGATATCTATGCTACATGCGATGTCTACATTACACTGTCACTTTGCAAACTGGCGCTCACAAACATGTGTGACTGGGCTGCAGAAAAACAAAACGGTTGGTACAGAATACAGCTGCATGTAACATACAGCTGCTTGCTCCATCTTATCTCATGTATCATCAGTGTCACCGCCTGCGGTACCGTTTGTAGTAAAAGCTGGCGTTAAACATAACGCACTTTCATAAAGTGTAAACTGCAAACCTTCCAGGAAAAGGGAAAACACACAATTAACTCTCTCTCTCAGCTCTCTTCCAACACATGTGGTAAGAGCACAATTGTTTTAAAGTGTGTTCGTTCTCAGTTTCGTTCTTATAAGTGGTCAATTGCGTTGGGAAGAAAACTGTAAGCTTTGGTGACTTAAAAGCATAATTTATATGAACTCATATTCTGTAAAATGAGTTCTAAACATAAGATATTATCACTGGAGGAAACAATTAACGATATTGCAGAACACGAAAACAATAAACCTGCAGCTAAAGAATTAACTGTGTTGTTTAAAGTGGGTAGAACTCAGATTTATGAGATGTTGAATACTAATTAAAATTAAAGACGAGTGGTTAAAGGGAACAGCAGGGCATGTAAAACGTATCACAAAATATACAGAGTGTGAGCTAAATCGTGCTGTGTTCGAGTGGTTTGTTAGTGCCCGCGCTAAAGGAATATCAATTTCTGAACCATTGCTTCAGACACAAGCTTTAGAGATACCAAGAAAATTCAGCAAAGACAATTTCAGATCTTTCAATGGAAGCCTTGAAAGTTCACCCTAACATTGTTTTGAATGCTGTGTGGGTGAAGCAACTTATGTTGATATGCAGACATTTGTAGATTGGAAAGCGAACAATGAAAACAGAGAAACCATGCAATTAATTATAATTATTGTATGTAAGTTGAAACTGTAGTACTTAATACATGTCATTATATTATTATTTACACTTCATTCTATTTTATTACTTCACTGTAAACTTGTGAGATTATTTCGTAATTTCTTTGTGTTCAAACGCAACCCTCTTTAAGATGGAAATCTGTGTAAACAGAAAATGAATTCCGGAATGATTAAGTTCCGTAATATGTTTTCACTACAGAGACCGAAGTGAAAAACATATATACCGTCTAGAATGCTGAATTTGTAAGCGTTTTCTGCAAGAATATATTGAAGATCGTGTGTTCATTGAAGCTGTGTTTACAATGAGGCCGCGCCATGGCTGAGTGATTAGATCGCTTAGCTTTCACCAAGGCGGCCCGGGTTCGATTCCAGGTGACCTTAAAGTGATATTTGAGGCAGACAATCTGGCGCTGGGGCAGGTTTTCTCTTGGTCCTCTGGTTTCCCCCGCCAGCATTCCACCAGTTGCTCCATCATCATCTTTATTATCACTCATCTCTCCCTCATACCATATCCACTTCCTTAACCCTCACCACAGGCATCGGGCTGATTACCCATCCTGTGTCTCTATGAAGGATCCAGAGCTTCGGTTCCTTAGGCCCTCCTTAAAGGGATAGAGGAACAAGAATCCCCTAGGATCACGATAGTGGTACCACTAGGGAAGATGAAGGAGAAGTGTTTACAATTAGATGGAATATAACCAAGAATACATGTGTAATGGCTGCGGATCTCACGTATGGATGCAAATTTACATTCCACAGTTATGCAAGGGAATTAAAGAATTTTTCAATTAACATTGGGCCGGTAAATTGGGTGACCAATTCCTTGGGTCTTACAAGTTGACTCCTGGGTGAACAGTATAATCTTGTAAGTTCACCTGTCGACATTATTGGAGGAGATATCGCTACACATTGGGTAGAGACATTATTTGTGCATAATTGGGTCCCCCCTTCTGGTCAATCCAATCTGTACAGCTGTAATCAGTGTATAGGCCGACGAAGATTCCCGGACCTCGCTCTTCTCGGGCCCACCTTAAAACCGAAGTGCAATTTACTTCTGCTGAATCGGAGGTAGAATTAATTGCAAAAACATTTGTTGAGGCTTCACAAATTTAGAATGAACGCATCCCACAATTTCCATGAGAACAGAGGACTTCCTCGCTACGTCAATATTAGTACTGAGGCAGGGTTAACGGTGCACATTTTGAACAATTATTACAATCTGACATTCACCAGGTCACCAAAGTAATGAAAAACATTTAATAAAATTGCATTCTTTGTTATGCTTAATAACGTCCTGCTCGCAATATACTAAAGGAATAAAGAGTATTGAACACATTGTCATTTAACAAAATATATGGTTTTGCTTTTGCCTCCACCGTATTTATCAGTTTAGGCCTTGGGATTTTAGCACTTGTATATACAATTAAAGAGGCAAACTTAATTACTAAGAGTGTACAATGTTACATTTTGGTAATTTTTAATACTTAGTCTACCGTTATATGCAATATAACTTGTGGAATCAAATACTCAGACAGATCCCGATCAGGTATTCGCTTCCTGCTCTGCTGCATACTCACAGCCAATAGAGTATTACATTGCACCCAAAAAGTGGCATCGAGATTTCAGTGAAAATGTCTTTCGAATTACCCTAAAAACAAAACAAAACATGTAAAGAAAGTGCGCGCATTTAGAAAGCATACTTATAAGTGAAGCGTTTAATAGGTACCAAGCCAGAAATTTTAGCTGAGTATCTTCTAAGGTAGTACACGAGAATTTTCTGGAAAACCCCAGACCACAAAATATCCTTTACATAAGGAAAGTTCTCTTGCTTTTATTGTTTAAAAATGGCTATAAAAGGTTTCGATGAAAAGACCTCATATCTGCCTAACAGATTTGCGCATAAATAACGTGCAAATAGAGAATCTTCAGGAAATAGCCATTAAGGTCATCTTTATTTGTAATACATTTTGAATAACTGTAAATCGTTAAACTGAGAGTTTACTACGCAAAACAGAAGTATACATGTTAAACCGAATCTGTTTATTTTTGATGACACTTTCTTTCGCATCAGCCATTTCCGAGTTGCGTGTTTCTATGCACCCTTCAATTTCTTATGAGGCTGTCGCTATGCAGCTATTTCGCGCGACGCAGCGCTAGGCGTATGGCGTTTCTAGGCTAGCATATGCCGACAAGCTGGTTATCGATTCGGTTTCCTCTGTCCCACATATAGCTACAATATAATGTGTAATGAAGCTTTATTTGAAAATTTGTATTTCGATTAATATAAAGTAGGTGGTTATCAAAGCTTTTGGAAGAATGCTCTGTAGAAATTACCCTCAAATAAGCGGTAATGTGTGGAGAAAGCCATATAGAGGAAATGCTTCAGCATATTATAATTATTAGGTATTATTTTTTCTATCATATAGATATGTAAGATCGTTATGAGATGGAATTCCAAATTTCTCCAGGAGCACGTAAATTCATTTAGTTGGTTTTAAAACTTAAAAGATATCTATGGAATTTTCCTATGTCAGTTAACACTTCACATCGAAACATTGATAACACTATTTCTTACACATTTTCCTTATATTAGTAAACCATTTCACAAGATTCTGATATATGTAATTTTATTCCTCATGCAGTCATTACTATGACTTCAAAAGGTTTTGCAGGGAGTCCTTAAACCTTAGAAAGTGCTTTGTACCTCTGTCACTACCCGGCTGTTCCCCAGGAGGGAAGGGTAAGGTGAGAGGAAATTAAGGGTAGCCAGAACTGAAGAAAGACGACAGCAGCGGCCAGGGTTCATAAAGCTACAGACTGGCACACCCGGGTGGTGGATAGTATAAGCGACTCTCCAACTGAGGGCTTATATATGCTCGGGGACCTGCTCCCATAGACCTCCACCAATCCGGAGAACAAGGATTTACAGCAGGTTGGGAGAATAGTAGACAGAAAATGTCATCCCTTGATTCTCTGTAATGCACGCCGAAGCTCCCGCCCATACTTAGAACTTGAAGCAGCCACCCAGGGTTATCGGTGAATTGAAATGAAATGAAGGGATAGTATATTCAGCATTCACCCAGCAACCCGGAGAAATATCCATCTGAAAATCGGCAAATATTCATGGGTTAGGATGTTCGTCCACGGGATTCGAATCCACGATTTACCGTGTACGGGCTGCAGACGCTACCTTCTGAACCATCTCACTCGGTTTCGTTATAAGGTATAACAGAACCACGCTGCAATTGAAATACCAAATTCAGGCTATATGATATTGTAGCGTCTTTCAGTAACGTTGTAGGTGACGTCATTCTGATATCACCCTCTGGTGGCGTTTGTCGATGTGAGGATGATTGAGTCCTCTCACCTCGCCGAACATCATCGGGGGAAGATGTGTTTTTTGTAACTAAGAGCACTTTGTATGAGACGATAGTGATAGTGAGTGATAAAGTGAAGTGAGGAAATTTAATAATGTATTTATTTTTATAAATATATTGATAAAATTAATTTTGAAAGGGAATAAAGTGCTAACATTTGGGGAAAACTTCATTAAAATATTCTTCATTAATTGATAGCTTTGTATGATTATAACATTTTTATTTGGTTCATTAGTAGTGCTGGACACCAGCACTAAAAGTGACCGTTTGAAACTTTTGTAAGTTGTGTATGTTTTGTATACGTTTTGAGGTTTTAATAAAGAAATAAATAAATAGATAAATAATAAATGAATGAATGAATGAATGAATGAATAATTAACTAACTAAATGATAAGTAAATACATATATAAATAAATCAATCAATCACTTAATCACTCACTCAATCAATCAATGAATAATTAAAAGACAGAGTTGACCCTGGATTAAGGAATTAAATGCCGGGATATAATATGCAAATTATTATTTTGTTTTATACTATATTTTAAATGTTATTTTATTTTGCTTATTTTTTATTATTTATTTATTTGTTTGTTTGTTTATTTGTGATTTGTATGAGGCGATTTGCCTCCAACCATTGAGATTATAAACTAATGTTGTTGTGGGCTGTATCTTTGATTTGATACATTTAGAATTTAAACCATGTTTAACTGTTTCGTAGAATTACCTATGAATCCCAATCTTTCCTGCTAAGCATGAATGCGAAAGGTTACCCTCTGAGCTCCAGTTTTCCCCTGTCCAACCTGGCCAACTATTAGAAAACCTAAATCCAGATCTAACCATGGTCATTTCGTGACAATATAGTACAAAGTGTTTGATTCATTTTCCTTCTTAATAATGTCTTTGATGCTCTTTAAATGAGTTGAAAATAAAAACTTATATTCCTTTCCACATTTCTTCTTCACATTCGACAAATAACTAGCTTATATAAATGTTACATGGGCGGGATTTAAGCTCAATAGCTTTACCTATTTGTTACTGTAGCGGAAATTTGTATGCTACTTTGGTGGCATAATTTACTTTGTGTTACCGTGCTCTGGTAATTGAATTCTCTGATATTTGCAGCATTTTAATTTTCCGTGTTTTTAACATTAAGAATACTATATACCGCGCAATAAGGAGATAATGTCTTTTTTCATTTTAATAAAATACACATACGCTTTAGAATGCAGTACCGGCAACAGAAATATAGATATAAAAATGAAATAACTCCTACCTAGCACAATATAGTAGATTCCTTCTTTTCTTGTATGCCAAATGGTCCAATCAGAGAATCACCTTTGCACAAATTTAAAAACAAGATATTTTTTCATAGCTGAATATTTAAGGGAATTCTCTTTGGCGAATGATGTTATGTCACTATTCTACGGATAAAGTAAAGTGCCTCCAAAATTTAAATCATAAGTTACTCCCATTTAATGAAAGCATATTATATATGTAGCAGAGCTACACTTCAACATGATTATAAATCTACAAAATGGAGGTGTGTCCATAAACCGAGACTGCCTGTCTAAGATTTGATTTATCAAGTGACGAATTTCAAAAAAAAATTCAATTAGATTTATGATCTATTGGAAATTTCTGAATGCCTCTTCCACTTCTCTCTCAAGTGGTTGATTTATACCTATACCTCTATCTTCAAAAGAATTTTGTGAAAATATTCATTACCACTTCTTGAGCTTTTACATAATTTTGGTCTCCTACAGTTTCACGTTTCGCTGGTATTTTCTTGCTTTTTAAAATATGAATCAATTATATTCATATTATCCGTTATACGAATCCTGTATCGGTATATTTATTTATTATGCCCAAAATTTAACAATGTAATCGTTTTCAACAGGCTAATTAATATTCATTGCCCTCGAAGAATTTAATTTTCTCCCCTTAAGGGCTTTAAGCATTACACTTCCTGCATACTATTTCTGAAATCCTTATCTGACTTATTCTTTCGGATATTTCGTTGTTCAATTCTAACGAAATTTTAACTGCGTTTTATTAAAAATTCTATAACGTAGTATACAATTTCAATGCTTCATATTAAGTGCTACCTAAATTCTGCAAACCGAGTAAGATGGCTCTGCGGCAAGCGAGGTTGGCATTCCTTAGGTCCTGGTTGCCAGCCAATTCTGACAATGACTTCGTGATCTTCGCTCGTTGGCAAGGCAATGAATTTCCTTTCCCTCGTTTCGTATAATTTGGCCTTTTCTTTGCGTTTCAGGTAGGCTTATTGGCTGTACAATGTGGCATAGATGGTGCTTATATGTGCTCGTTGGAAGTTTCTGTTCCTGCCTGTCAAATAACAGCCTTCTTTAGCAGGTTCAGGTGGGGTACGTTTTTCTCGGTTCCTCCAGAATCAAACCTTCTCTGAGATGCACTTAGATATAACCGGCTCCTTTAGATATCTTTGATATCTCTGCCGGCGTGCCTTCGGTTAGTTTATAAGCCTACAACGCTTCTTTCATCTTATTCATTCCTCCTGGGAGTGGGAAGCACAAAAATCGGTGCTGTTTTGAGCCTCGAGTTGTAACCTCCGCTTCCTGTCTATACTGTAACCTTGTGGGTTCGTGAAATTAAAAGTCCAATTGCACAAATTTAAAATGTTCTTTATTTCCACCGAATTACAGCAGGAACAGTTGCCGATTACACAAAATTACGTAGCGCACACAATTACAACTCACCAGTCCGTCCGTTACAGTTCCACTTGCACTCGCAATTACGTACACTCCTCCGATGCACGTACGCAGTCCGTCCCCTCACGGGGAATCATTCTGCTGGTTCTAGACGTCAGGGGGAGGGGAAGGAGACGGTCAGTAATGTTTTACCAACCATCTCTTCGTTAGCGCTATAAGACAAATGGGTAGGCGTGGCCGAATGCCTCCCATCTGGCCCTACTACCGGCCGGTTCAATAGGGAGTTCCGACGTTCGGGTGACAATACTCAAATTTATACTAGTTCAAAGGTAAAGTGACATTTTTGTTTTCAGACTGAAGGCTTTTAAGGTAGGTGGAATTTCCAACTGCTTTAGGCACTCGAGTGCTGCGTTGATTAACTTGATCCGGAAGTTCTCTGATCAAGTTTCTGATCACTCATTCTGGGTATTTTGTCATTCAAAGTTGCTTGCTCCTTGGCAGGCTCCAGGCCAAAGATATTGACTTGTAATTCTCTGGGACATAAACCTGCAAACAGGAGGTTAATCGGTTGAAAAAGTAAAAGAATAAGAAGGAAACATTTCCCATCTCTGTTTTCCGAATTTCCCGGGAGTGTGAAGTAGGTGTATTCGAACTGGCAAGTGTGCCCTCTTTACATTCCTTACTTTTTGCATTTCACGAAACAATTCAATTTCGAGATTTCAATTGTAATTCACGTTTTAGTTCATTTTTCGTGAAAGTGCCGAAAGTGTATCTATGAACAGCATAATGGAAAAACATAATTTTCATAAATACCAAGGGTGAGAACTATAAGCTCATCATTTTCAATGCATACGAGTACGACGCTAAGTTTTCAGGAAAACATTGTCACTCAAACTACACTTCCGATGGTAAAGGTATTCAAAATCTTTTTATTTCAAAATAACAATTAATATTTTGAAACTGGTAAGTATTAAGAGATAAAAAGGACGGTGTAATGATGTAGATCTCTTAAAGCCATACAATTTATTTCCATTTTTGTTCGTACTTCTAAACGATGCCAATTCTATTGGTATGCTACTTGGGATACATTTCCCTCTCTGGAATATCATCACCAAATAATCTTGTAAATATTAAACTCCTGCTATATTCCTACTGGTTTTGTAAGGACATGAGCATAAAATCTGATATTAAAGGAATACGGGGATGTCGGGTAGTAATATCAAAACATTTTCCCTTTTCGGTAGTACTTGCTCATATCCTGATTTCAATTATCTGATCAGTTTAATATGGATGTCAAGCTATATTTACATGAGTTTCCTGAGAATTTCCATATATAGGTATACATATTTGTCTTCAAATGTATTTTCAATTTCCATAAGACACATTTACTTAACTCATATTTCTGAAGTAGCGATTGCTCTCGTACACAACGTTCCCTATTATATGACACATGTGCGTATACTTTGCCTGCACCGCGCTTCACTCTCCACCCCTCTCTCTTTCTAGTCTTCGTGTTTCTCCAGAATATAACAATGCTTCTTCCCCTGAAGCTTCGCGGTTAGTACACAGACCCAGAAATCTCTTATCGACTTCATTATCTTTCTGAAGAGAAGTTCAACGATGTTAAGAATCGTCCACCTGAGTTTCTTATGTCTTTCACTATTCTAAGGTGGAATTACAAGCCACAATTACCCAATTTCAAATGTGTATGTCGATTCGGAGTTATAGATTCTTCGCTCGATGAAAGCAAAGGTTCATAGTTTGAGACCATTGCATTTCATTCTTTAATGGCACGTTACCTGAATGGGCAGCTTAGGCCATTTTACTTTCTCGTATGTCATTATATCAACTAAAGAGTGAAGATCAAACTGACTGCTTTGCTTTATTGATTTTCCTTCAGCAATGATTATACGGTCTACGTACTTCAGTAACAAAAGAGCTATATCTCAATGCTATGTCACATTGTGGGGATCTTTAATCACAAATTCATCTATTAGCAAACGGCGCTCACTGGTCAGACATTTATAAAATAAGTATTACACTTAAGGATACTTGTAATCTGTCAAGAAGTCAAATTTCAGTTTCTATTCTTAATGATCAGAGGTAGTGAGAATTTGCTCACTTAATACTTTTGTATGATTCTGGAATTTCTGTATGTTCTATCCCAGTAAATTTTTCCCAGCTTCTTGTGAGTCTTAACAAAGCTTATAAAGGCATAAACAGAAAAAATGAGAGCGTTTGTTCTCTAGTTATGATACATATTTTAATTATGTATTAAATTACCTTAGTAAAATTTCTAAAACGGTCGTATATAAACTTAATATAATTGTTGATCCAAACCTAGAATAATAAACAAAATATGATTGCAAAATTTATGCTATATTCGTTGCACTAAGATACACATTTTTATTTAATCAAATAGCATTTAATTTCACGGCGTTGCATTCTTTATCTTGTTGAAGCGTAACTGGAAGAAACAAAATAGCATGGAGCTCTAAAGCTACTGAAAATACTGTAATAAAGTTCTAAAATATATTTGCCCTAATTGCAACACTTTAGAGATTTTGTTTATTATAATCCAATTTACACCTTATAAAGCGTACATAACAGTACTAATGCCGTCAGTATAACGTTATCTTGAGGTTTAGATACTAAAAGTCTCAAGGTGAATACTGTAAGTGTAGACCAACTTCTTATCTTCAGATTGTATGAAGGTACACAAAATTAGTGTATTTGATTTTAACTTAAGGTATGTCCCAAGAGGTTGTTACAATTTGCATATAGACAACGCAAAGGAAACTTTTAATCTCTTTCTTGACTTCTGCATACTATCGATGAATCCAAACTTCTCACTTTATTCTTTTGATCATTTATTCTATTCTGTCTTCATTATACATTTCACGGAACGTATTTTTGTTATTTTGCTTTCAACATTGACAACATCAAACTATCATCATTTTGAAGATGGTCCCAGTTTGTAACCAAATTTTTTGGGCAAATTTGGCCGTGTGGCTTTATCTGCAATGTTGACAACCTTGTCTCATCAACACTAAAATCCGATAAAATGTTTTGATACATAAGGCGTGACACACATAAAAAAGGTATACCTGCCTTCCTTACTGAACCCTCTTACCCTAGCAATTGATGTCACCTCCGGTTGTATTTCATTTGGAGGTTTTACATAAATGCATGGTGCCATTTTTGCCGGTCATGTGATCACTGTGTTAAAATTTTGGCGAAGTTCATTTTTTTCTGTAATTTCAAGTGCCTATTTTCTTATATATGTTCTTATAATACCAAAGTTCGTTTCTTAAACATTCAAATTATGTTTTATCAAATCCAGCATAATTTCATCGGGTAAGACCTTAATTTGTCTTACCAAATTTTAGTCTCTATTTGTATATTTTCTCCGAATTCCTTTTTGTATGGTTTTGGCACAATAAAAAGCGGGCACATGCGAGTGACCCACGATCTCCAATTAAATAGGCTGTCACCATAAAATGAAGTTCACCTTCTCTTTACTTCCCATTCCGTCCTTATTCTGACATGATTCCCTTAATTCAAACTTTTAATTTAATTTGGTAAACAAATTAAAGTATCTTTGAACAACAGTATTTCTTGTGCACAATTTATGGTTACCAAATACGATACTACCAATTATTTATTAAAATATACAGGAACCTGTTTCCCAAGTTGTACTGGTACGGTACTGGAAACTACTAGTGGTATAAAATTGGCAATCATGCCATTTCCGGTTTGCAATGCTCTTCCTATTCATAACAGTGATTAAAGATTCGATAACGTATAAAATTAGTAAGATGTCTTATGTACATTCAGTCTATTAGGAGCAAAGTTTGTTTCACTTTCCTTATTAGCAAAATTATGTTAGCCATTTATACAAAAACTTTACTTTAGAGTTATATAAAATTATCTTCTTCAAGCGGCTCACTGCAAGTAGCTGGCGATGTGAGTTACTACAAAAATACTGATTTTATGAATGTGGTACAAATTAAGAAGTGGTTCAGTATAGGCAATTCTCCTGAATATGAACTCCGCATATTTGCATGTCAGCAATCCTTTTATTTTTCAAAGAATGTATTTTAGCCGTTGTAGAGTTTAGAAATTCCACTTATGGGTATACTCGAGCTTATGTGCCACTAAAACGGTTATGTTCTAAGGCTGTGGGTCATTTTGACTAAGGATAGAATTTTGAGCTATGCTAAAGGGAATGTTCTAAACAGTATTTTTAAAATTTTACATATCTTTTTATGTGTTCCTAATGCAAAAAGATTTTATTTTTGTTTTAAAACTAAATCTGTATCAAAACTTACCACTAAACATTCCTTTAAATTCAACAATTTTGAAACAAGTCATAACATCATGAACAGTATGTTTGTGGATAGCTTTAGGTATACTTTTTTCCTAATTTGAATGCACATATTCAGGAGATTTGGGCAAAAATGCACGGTATGGTGCATAAACAAAAGCACAGAACCTAAACATGTTTTAAAAAATCAAATTTTATAATGGCGCAGTGTCCAAGTGGAGGTCGCTAGATGTCAGTGTTGAATTCGCCTAAGGTAACCGTAGTTCAGAAAACATATGGAAGATACAGCAAACTTCAGCACTCTAGACGAAGGTAATGGGAGTAGAAGCCTGGACGTTTTATTAAGTATGTAAACAACTTCTTGAAGTAAAGTTGTGTAAGTCCATACAGCCCAGTGAGTAAAGCGTTCGGTTGGACGAACAACGTTCAATTCCAGAGAGAGATAGGGTAGATTCACCTAGACTAACAAAATGAATATCCAGCGAGTTTGCTTAAGCATAAAGCGTAAACTCCCCAAGGATGTTAAACGTTGTTAAGGCGCCGTGAGAACACTTTACCACCTCTCATAGAGAATCCCAGTGGCTTGATCGTTTAACCAGCATCCAAGTACATTTGCCCAAGTTTACATAGGGAGCTTGAAAATGTTAGCTTATAGGAGGGATTTTCGCATTAATGAGCTACGAAACAATTATCTGCATATGTGGATGAGCCTTCAGATGATAAAATAAAACCCTTAAGAACACAGACGATGCTGCAGAACACAAATGGCAAACTTTCAGGGGTTACAGAGAGATAGTACTGGAAAACCTTGTTACGGATCACCTATGATCTATGACGAGAAACTTTGAACTTACGTAATTATTTTCATTTATAGATTCGAGTTAATAAATGTAAATAAAGAAATATATAAATTAATGAGCGAATGCTTAATACATTTCCAATCCAAATTTTTACGTACATTTTCTCCAATTGCCTAAAAGTAGCTACAAATGTTGTATTCTCGTAGTTATGAACTTTTTTTCGTTCTGAAAAAGTACTCCGACTGTAAGTATCAATGTACTGGTGACACCCACACTTTCACATGAAGAATTTTACTTCTCGGGAAAAAATATCGCAGTCCTTAGCGCGCTCAATAGTCAATCTGGTTCACACCCTGTAAGCGATTAAAGATTTTTCTTGTTTTAAAAATGAAATGTCTACATTTGGAGTGAAGAGAATTTTAGTTTATCACATTATTTCAAAATTTAAGTATGTATTACGAAGGCATTGACATGGAATGGTTCAACATAGCACGGTCAGGATTACCTGCAAATAGCAAATTTGGTAATTCAGGTTTTATCAGGAGTGTACTGACTATTGATTTTGATCTATTGCAAACAACTACAACCTAAAAGATTATAAGTGTAGTTTATCAAAGCTCTCGCCTGAAAGTCATATGTATTGAACGCTTGTTGATTTAGTTCTCTAACATTCACAATCTTACGCTATTTTAAGGCAATCCATTAACTAAGCCTGCTTAGAGTACATTTCTGTATACAGAAAACGATGACCTTTTCTACTCTTAGTGTGCGAATATAATTGATTAAATTTAAATGAATCAAATATAATTTTAATTTTGGAAAGGACGTCGAAGATAAGCGGCTGCTAGTTCTAAATTTGATTTTGTCTTCTGGTCATTTACATGTCCAAATGTGACGTGAGCTTGCGCGTGTCAGAAAATAACTATAAACATTTGATACTGGATTTTCTTAAAGTCTTATATTGCGTTTCTGTCACTGTCATATGTTTCCAAAGACGAAAATTCCCATGCTTTCAATTAAAGTGCTTTGAAGGTTAAGAAGATCTATACCTTATTTTACGGATATTGTGTGTTTTCTACATCCACCAAAACATGAAGTGCAAATTATTCTTGTCTATTTGGTCCCGAGTTCGAATCTCGGTCATCTGAATGAGGTATTTTTTTCGCGGTTTTCCTTTATTCTGAAACTCTGTGGACCCTGAGCATCATTTTATGATTGTTTCAAGTTATGAATTAACAATGGAGGACGTAAATTAAAAAAAAAAAACACTTAATGCTTAAAGAAGAACAAAGGAAAGTAAAAAGAAACGGTCAAAGGAAAGATTAGCATTAGGAGCAGGGGACTTGGCTCTGCGACCAGCCTTGATCTAATGTATCTATGCCCTGAAGAGGAGCATCACTAAGAGGAAGGCTGTGGTGAGTGGACACTGGGGGTGGCCGTCTCAAAGTACCACGGCAGTGCAGATCGCAGAGTGTCTATATTTCACTTAGCTGTTAACCTCCCCCGGTAGCCCAGGGAAACAGACGTTCCCCCACACTGTAGTTTGAGTTCTGTCTAAGTACGTCATCTTCATCGACAGAAGTACTACCAATATACAGTCCGGTGCACGGAAATTTTTCGATGCTGTTGGTATCTTTTGGTGTGTTACTTTATATAATGTTGGCATAACCGTTTCACCATTCGTGTTTTATGCCAGTCCTGGCTGTGCCAATCTCTTATTGGTTTATATCAAAGTCCAATAACACAAAGAATGACCGATGAACAAGGTTCTTAGCCATGGTGTGTAGTGCAAGGGGAGGGGTAAAGAGGAATGTAACCATAGTGGAACGATTGTCAACACTACCTCTTTGCTGTGTCCTCAATCATTGGTTTGATATCATAACTCGGAAACCAGGAAGGAAGGAAAAGGGGTGGGTTATAAGGAATGGGGGTTTGTGGTTCATTTTTGTGTTTTCCTCTTATGTTTTGGTCTACGTGACGAAAATAAGCTTTAGTACGCTCGGTATATTTTGAGTAAATAGACCTAAATTTACAGCTTTAAATTATTTTATAATGGAATGAGATCATGCCAAACAAATGTGCGCAATGTGAGATTGAAGTGGAAACACATAATAAAACAGATACATCTGCCCCGTCCGTCATTCCCTTCCCAAGAAAAGTGCACAAACCTGAGAAGGTTCATTTTTCGAAAATGATGGGCAATCTGCTCCTGTCCTCAATAACCGCTGACAAAATAATCAAAGTCCAATGAGACGCATTCTGAATTATATGTTTCAATGCAGCTTAAACTGTCTGTGCTTCTGATTCACCTCCGCCATCGCGAAACAAAGGGCAAACGCACGCCTTCCTATCGCTGACAGGGGTTTGAACTGGGGGCGTGGTACCATTTACGTACCAACCTAAACAGCTGTTCCAGATATCGGAAAATTTCCGTGCACCGGACTGTACGTAACCGTATATTGGAATACGGCTGTTTTAAACGATGGTGAAATATTTACGAGCGAGTCACTATCTATCTGACTTTGATATTTGATTCGCTATGCATTACCCAGTGAAAGAAAAAGAGGAGGAACTACCTCCTGTTTGACGTAAGTGTAATTAAAGGAAAATTCAAACACATATTCTATGTTAGTTAATTGATGGAAATTAATCATTTCTCCACACTAGCCGTATATCGGCTAAGATATTTGATGGATAGAGTCAACATGAAAAATTCAATGCACGGGAAAAGCACGAGTCATTTGAAGAATTTAATGTCATGTCGGCACGTTGGCCATAGTAGCTCAAGGGTTAGAGCGGCTGGACTGCAACCAGTAGATCCGTGGTTCAAATCCCGGCTATGGCATTGAATTTTTCAGTCTGACTATATCTTTCCATACTTTAGCCTACACACGGCCAGTGTGAAAGAACAATTTATTTTCATAAGTACCCTATTTGTATTCGAGGACTTTATATTTGTCAGTTATGCTTTAGACAGACACGCATAAAAGGAACGCTTCCTAAAAAGTACTTCTCTGTGTATGGGAACTGAAAATGTATATTTCTAGTGAAAATTTGTTTCGACTTTTTGGACAGAAAGCAGTGCTTTCTCTAAGTACCATGAAGTGATAGGTAAAACATAAAGTTGGATGAGTTCTCACACGTGTTTCACTACTCTTTTACACATACTGTAACAAAAACTTTTATCTATCTGTTTCAAGTCACTCGAGATAAACATTTGAATATATTATCGTATTGCTAATTATCTGTTTGTGCAAGGGCATATCATGAAACAGCAGTCTCTAAGAGATAATAAAGTCCTTTAAGAGCTGGTCCCTATACAAGAGCTTTGAAATCCCTTTATATTTGAACTATACAGAGATAAAAAAAGTTGAACAATAACTTTCGTTTTGCGAAGTATAAGGAAAGGAAATAATAATTCGACCATATAATACAGAATATCTTAAAATGGTTTAATGCGTAAAAACAAGCTCACACACATACACCAACACAAAAACCGAACTTTCTAAAACAATACCTGCGTAGTTTTAGGGAGTCTCACAACTTCTATATCTACTGACGTTCAGAATCGAACTATTAAATACAGTATAATACCTTTTCTAACTACTAGCATTGGTACTTTAGCACTAAGAATACCTTTTATACCCTCATACAAACTGTTCAACACTCCTTAAGCTATGCTAAGTCCTGTAAGAGCTGGCACTTTGTGATGGGTTTGTGTGGCCAAGAAAAAACAAAATGAATGACGACTTCCAGTTTTAGTAAAGTACTAAAACCCTAAAACATATAAGAAAAATTATTTCGGAAATGGTTTATTTCGCAAAAACGTTTTTCCTTTAAATTCTGAACTTTAAGGAGATCTATATTTCTTGCGTAGTAAGACTGTCTACCTATAGCTTTTACGGTATACCAGTTATATAAACATCTTCGGAATAGAGACTGCTGAGGAGATGAAAATCAAGCTATAGATTCAATTTCCATGAAAATATATAGTATTTTAATCAAAACTCTTAGAGAAATATCTGAAATAAATTCGAAGCTTTGGGAAAATATTCTATGTCAACTGTAATTTGAGGTAAGTATGGTACTTAATTTTCGTTTTAGAACTGTGCTGTTCACAGACACAGACACACAGACAGTGACACACAGGCATACAGAGAGACAGATAGACAGACAGACAGACAGACGGATGGACGTACGGACGATCGTACACGGAGACAAATTTCTAAAATGCATTTATTTTCTTTGATTCTTATTATTAAATATGTGGGTGAAATATAATGCATCTGTTTACTTGCTATACTTAGTAGAGAAAGTAGACATTAATTGAAATAACCACTGGGAATGTCAATATTTATCAGCGTTAGAGCTTGTTAAACACAAACTTTTGTAATTATAACCTTTAAAACCACCATTACTTGAGATGTCTCAGAAATAAGCACAAGCCTCGACTTTCACCTGCAGGATTCACGTTTCATTCTCTTGTAACATTCATTATCATCCCCTTCTCCTCCGTTTTTGTAATTTTAAACTTATGTGTTATTTTTAATCCCGGATTTCCCTCTATGGTGCTTATTTTTTGCTATTACTCTGCAAGTGAGATCACTGGTAATTTCGCTTTAGCTTTCAGACGTTTGAGCCTTTCCTGCTTCCGCTACTTAATTGGTTCCGAAAGTTTAATCTGCACTCCCATATTCTTTTTCCTTGTAAAAACTAAGTATTACAATTACAATGAAACATGGGCAGAACCAAAGCCTAATTTATATTAATGTGCATGTTCTTTTATCTTCTGTATTCCATATGCTGGATTAATGAAGATGATTTTAATTTTATTCCACATCTGCGTTGTTTAATTATGAATTTGAAATGTCTGGTTACAATTCTAAATATATAATTACCTCGGCAAATGTCCCCTCAGTAACCTCAAATCTTGGAGATCCAGAGCTCGATTAAATTTAGTCCTCCAATGTTATATCTTATAGGGTGGGCTCAATTTCTCTTTCAGCAGTTTAGATCATGAACTTCTTGTGCTTTTCTCAAATTTGTAAGACTAAGTCTGGGATGTGTTTTCCTTATTAAAATCACTGCTGTGATATTCAGAGAAATTTAGTTATACGTATAGACCTTAAAAGTAGTTTTATGTATTGCGTGATGAACTATGTGTAGAAAGAGTATTGTGCCAAAATTACATTTTTTCCTTTGGATTATTCAGAAAGTAAAATTATTATTGCTATTTGCAGGTGGATGCACCTGTCATCTTCAACAAAAAATGAAGAAAAGAATTAATTCAAAATTTCTTATTCTTAATTTTATTCAATTAATATTGATGTTTTTGTAATTTTATATCCATGTAACCTTGTGAGCTGTCCGTGTGAGCAGCGTGCACTTTAATAAGTGTAATCTACTTGCTGCAAACTTAGGAGTGCGTTCTCGTGATATCTTCAGAAATCATAATGTGCACTATTAGCTGGTTATATCTGGATATTTTCTATGACTCCTGGAAGTGAATCACATGACGGCGATTCGCCTTGCAACCCAGCTATTTCTTTCCAGAACTATCAGGTAATTATTTCTATCCATAAAGAGAAGACTGTATTAGTCCCAGGTCATGGTAATGTTATCTTTAAAACCAACTCCATGAAGGTATTCTGTTTCCATACCTGATGTATGTTTAGAACATTACTATACTGTAGTGCTGTAAATTCCTGATCAAGGTTTCTTGATTACACTAACATTGATTTACTTGGTTATATTTAACTACGCCAGTGATAGATGAATGGAGCAGTGCATTATTTCATAATCTCCACAGACAACAATTTCTAGCAAGAAAGTAAGTAAAGAAGACACGTGAAGGCTTTAACTTTTAATCCGGTGTCTTAACGCACACACTTTTTGAGTGCAGCAGTGCGTGCATATACAATTGAGGTAGCTTCAGTAGCGTACTGTTCTAAATTTACTTTGTCGTATTGTACAGAATCATGTGCTTTTGATATTTTATTTATATCTTTGCAATTAATAATATATCGATATTAGCAATAAAATTGTTAGCGTAAGTTTAATAATTTTTTCAAAGAAAGTATTATGGGATAGATAAGCAATAGCAGTCAATAATTTCGTTTGATAAAATCAATGCATATTATAGAAGTATTAGATAAGATTTTGTAATGAGGTCATTAGCAATTTTCGTGGTGAAGAAAAGGTATTTAGCTCAAGGTATTTCTGTTATTCAGTTATTATAAAATATCATATACGTTTCTACGCATGCAGGACAAAGTTCTGAAAACTACAGATGCAAGGAAATTATCAGAACTGAATAAGCAACAGTAGCGTTTTATATGCGAATCAAAAGCTGATTATTATGATTGGGACATATAAGTGGTTTACAGTTTGTTCATCTTTAACACCACACTTATTAAGTCTTAAAATGTCAATAAAATAAGGTATTTGTATATTGTTTGTCCAAATTTCTAACATGCCTTTCCCATCCAAAGGTCCGTCGGCACTTTAAATTAGCGTAGTCTCTCACCGGTCAGACACGTAATTTATGACATGCCAAATGCTCCAGCCATTAGAGTTTGTTGAAAATTCATAACTATTATGAATTATTGTAAAGTAGTAGAGTATACATTATAATACGTGCAATATAATAACACATTCTCCAATTCACAATATTTCTGTACTCTTATTAAAATCGCCAATAAAAACCGACACATATTTCTTTATAAAATATAATATTGTAATGACTATAATCTATAGTACAAAGTCAAATTTTGTTAATAAATATAAATTTAAATATCGTTAACATGTATAGATAAAATATTCGTATAGTAATACAGCACATATCAAATGCACTATTTTACCATCTATAACTTTTTGTAATTTAGCTGAGCATTTTTATCTTACAAGAATCATATAACGGAATGTCATCGTCGTCATCGTTAATATCTATTATGATCTATCTCCCATGTCAAAAAGAGATTGGAGATTTTCGTACTGGTTCTCCACATCCACTGCCTGTTTTATGTACTTCTGCGCTTTAAGTATCGTACTTCACTTAAATATTCATACCTCCACGAAACATTTTCATATGAAGCATGACTAATAGGCTTACATCTATAATACATCTTTTAAAATGTCAATTGCTTTTTATTGTAGTACTCTTGCTAGCGATATAGATTGATGCAATTCTTCTGACCATTGTAATTCCCAAACCAGCTACATTAGCAGTTAATTTACTGAAATTTGTTCCTGATTTTAATTAAAGCTTTCAGAAAGTTTTTAAATTAACTGATATATTAGCGCTCCAGTTTCTGATTATGTTCTCTCTACTTATAACACCCCTTTTCTTGGTTAGAGTCCCAGCTGGCGATTGTATTGGAAGATTAACATTACGATAATCATCATTATCGTCATCATCGTAACTTCACCATTTAACAGAAAACTATTCGCATTACCTTCCTTAATTTTGCCACTCGCGTTGTTAATATTCTACTATTTAGATAACGTCTAAAGTGAAACATCTAAACTATCTTATTAGCAATAAAATACTGAAGTAAAACTGGTGTATTTTGCAACACTGTAATCCTGCCTAAGAAACCTACAAAATGCGTGGCTCAATTGTAGTCACATACGGCTTTACAGCAGGGATGTGGAATGTAATGGAGAAATAATGTGTCACTTCTTGGAAAAAGGTTTGTTAAGAATTTACACAGACGGTAATATACCTACTTATCTGGTGAAAGATGAAGGAGATTATAGGCTGCAGAAAATAGGACCAAAGGGGCATGGTTGTTACAACATACCCGAGCTCAAAGATCCACATAACCAAGCAATCTCCTAGCTAAAGTGTACAACGGAAAAGAATCCTTTAGTTAGGAAGGCTCCTGCACTATCTGCCAGCCACTGCAATGCATCACGAAAGAAAAAATCACCTGAACCATGAGAAGGAAATAGAATTAAAGAAAATGAGTAAATGGAGGCGTGGTATATGAATAATCTCCAACATTCGCCTACCAACCAGGGAAAACCCCCAGAAACGCAACGTCATAGCAGACAACCGGAGGGAATTGAACTCCGCCTCCGCAAAGTGAGTCCCACGTTACCGGGGAGACTAAATCGGTCCGTTCCAATAAAAGGCATTAATTATTCGTTCTGGAATATTAGGTTCAAAATTCTGCGTTAATTTGGAGGGGTAAGGTTAGGAATTGAGCAGTTCTGATATTACGTCAATCAGCTTTCATTATCAGAATCCATTATGGGAATTTTAAATGTGCTAAAAGAAGCAACTAACGGAAAGTTTGCTCATTGTATAATGTACGGAATTATACTTTTAGACGGAATTTGAACTGATGCTGCTGAAAAAGGAAGAGCAGGCCAAAACGTATTCAATTTGGATATCAACTTATATTTTACATTAGTAACACTTCAAATAAATAGTCAAATTATAATACCTTTAGAAAAGAATGACTATTTATGTAGATGAATATGTTCGTTACACAGTTACATATTTAGAGCACGTTCGACTTTGCAGCGGTTGTAACGTGTTCGAGGCGACGGAAAGATCAGGATATATTGTATCAAATTTTACAGCTCTGCGGTATAGATTTTCCAATAAATTGGTAATTTATTATAAATAAATACACCTTTAATTTAGTAACTATTGTTTGCCAATTTTTCTCTTATGTGGAATTAAGTTCTAGAATGCAAATTACAACAATGGAATTACATTATTTGCTCCTGCTAACAAAAATGATTTCTCATAACCTTATAACCAATGGCAAGATTTTGTGGTGACGATTATTTATAAAATACGCATTAATAAGTTTAATTGGTGGTGTTTTGTGCTGAATATCTTACCATAAATTAGCATTAATTTTCCGCAGATTCTCGGGGGCTGGGGAATAAATAATTCATGCCATGGCTGAAATAAAAGGAAACAGGGAACTAGAGTAATACAACAGTTAACACCTCATCTTTCCAAATAAAAATACTTTATTTGAAAATAGCAGATAGTAGGTAACATGAATAAAATCAAATATCACACAAAGACATCGCCAAACTGCAGCATACAACAAGTTGTGATATTTTCGCATTTCATACTTGTTCTTTTGTCTGTTACAACTAAGTTAAATGTAGAGAAAAATCAGTTAGCGTTTGACATCGGCAACCAAAGTTATTGAAGGGCTATTCACAGAAATTGCTGTAAGAATCAGATTTTGCCTACAATACCAAAAGTGCTATTAATAAATCTAACCTGTTATTGTTAGCCCAATGGCTTTGCTGTTCAACAATGTCACACAGCTCTTTGTAACAAAGAAAAAATCATAATCACAACTAATACCTCTGATTTTAAATGCATTTAGTTGTTCAAATGTTGCCTTTACATGATTTAAAGCACCTATACTTGATTTAGTAACTAGCCTAGAAGGCTCAAATAAATGATCCAACGCTTTTATGGCAGTTACATCATCAGTTCCTTTTGCCACAATGGAGTTCAATTTAGGCAAATTCGTACGGCAGCAAACTTTTAGATTCTCTTCTACTGCTTCTCTAACACTGAGAACCATGATATGATCTACAAGTGCACTTACTTTGTTTCCAAAGTTACCACTCTTTAATATTTCACATTTGGCTCTCAGCGAGTTAATTCGGGATAAAACAAGATGAGCCACAGGTTTTTTGTTTAGATTGAAATTCTAATATTGGATCTTCTATCATTCTGAAATTTTCAGAAACAAATGTTGCCTGTACCTTTGCAATACTGCAGCACTTGGCATCGCAAAAATGATCAGTTAACAAATTTTGGGAAGGAAGTGAAAGAAGTTGACAATTGCTTCAAAATAGCTGGCAGTGCAAACTATTGAATTAAACCAGCAAGGCTAGCGTGTCGTTACACGCAATGGGAACAATTTAGCTTCTAAATTTGGGTGGTTTTCAGGGACGTATTGTTTGTATTCATTAACTTTCGAAAAAATCCGAACACATTCTTAAGTCCCGAGGGAAAATATTTTCATGTGAATGTAATGTCTGAGAGTAGCTTCCAACAAGTTCAATCTTCTCAGTACCTTTAGTCAGAAAAATAGAGTTTTTTTCTGTTCACGGTGTGCTATCCAATAAATAATATTTTTAGTTAGCATACGACAAACAGTTCTCAGTATCACGGACCAGCCCAATGCTGTGGTGTTAGTTTATTTATGTTTATTTTTTTCCATGTATACTCCACCTTTAACTGCAGTGGTCATATCAGCGGTGTTAACTCAAAATCGTTGGGCTTTAATCATTAGATCACGTACACATTCACACTCTCATTAATACTTACAAGACTTTTGGGAAGATAGTGAATCATCTTGGTTGGAGAAAAATCCCACAGGAATCGAACCCCGGACCCCCAGCACGGCAGGCAGGTGCTCTACCGACTGAGCTACGGGGCCAGCCATGTCAGTTTATTGTTGCACCACTTAGCTGTAATTTTACCGCTTAGCTGGTGATGTCACTGTATTGGCTTTGTTAAGTTTTAAAAATTTTATTTTGCTTTCCTTAAGTTTGTAAACATTTTTGACCTCTAGCTTCATGCTATAAAGACATGCATGTTAAATTCAAGTTACATTTATGTAACTTGTAATAAAGGTAATATTTTCTATGCAGACTAAAAATAATATAAATTTTCTCATTTATCACTGAACAATATATTATTCTCGAAAAAGGGAAAAATCCGCGAAAATTCGCGAAAAAAATCATTAAAAGAAAAAACCCTTGCCTCTGCTTATAAAAATGTATCTTTATGTGCAAATTTATTTTATTAATAATCGTGGACAAATTTACTCTTAAGAAATCTAGCTCTTGTGGTCACTAATACATCTATGGCTTCCTTTTCTGAGCAGGTCGTACAAAATTGGAAATTCTACGTATATTTTATTTTGTTTTTGCCAGCTTTCACAACTCTACATCTCGGCAAGCAACAGTAACAAAATTACGCTGTAGTTTGTATTCCCGCGTTTGTGACAACAGGGGGAAAAAGCAATATCCCAGAGCTCACCAATTTTCCTCTAGTTGGTTAACAACACGATTGGAAATGAATATCGTGATAAATAAACGAGCTACAAAATTCCAAAGAAACGACACGTGTTCACACGAATATTTTAGTCCTATGAAACCATTGTGTATGCCTTCTTAACAATGAAGCTACATAGTTACCCTGTGTGTTAGCATGAACGGTAAGGAAGTGTGTTTGAACGACATAAACACAAAAGTAATCCTTAAATAAATGTAGGAGGATTAATTTGTCTACTTCGAGTTTAATTTCAATTTCGCGCGTAAGGTGTGTTTTGCGAATTATATAAAACGTTTGATAATTTTCACTAAAGGTACTGTTTTTCTGAGATCATTTCTTTTGGCATCAGAGACAGCCTGATATCGATCACAAGCGTTAACTAAACCGACATCAACCTTGCGAAATGGCTCCACTGTTAGTTTTGAGGCTCACATTTGCGATGTCCCGAGTTCGACTGCCGTTGGGCTGGTCAAGCTACCCATGGGCTATTATTTTTTTCTGGGTTGGTAGGTGAAAGTTGGGGCATTTTTTCCCTTCTACCGCGAATTATCTGTCCACAATTTTCTGCTCCCTCAATTGTCTTCAGGGTTGAAGGAGCTGGAAATAGTGGTTTGGTTACTGCGGCTGGCCAGTGTATTGTGCTTTGGATAGTTTTATTTTAAGGTTTTGGTAATCCTTTTTAGGCGCAGCTTATCTAGCTACTAAATAGACACCGGAGGTCACTGCAATTAAGCAGTGCTACCTAGCGTCAGGTTGTGCTCCAAATGCAAGCATTAGAAACCCTCTCTACGATAGCGTACACCTTCACACGTGTATAGTCGCCCTTTGGATCGCAATCTCGTCTCTCCCTCCCTCCCTTCTTCTCTGGGACTACATTAAAATAAAAAACGGACATTGTGGCTTACTTGATGCTATGCTGTCCTTTCTGTAAGTCCCTCCTTTTTGTCTATACATAGTAATAAATAAATGAGTGAAGCATAAGTTTGTGCTTTACAATTAAAACTAATTCATTTGCTGACCTCCGAGTGCAAGAAAACTTAAAATGTGATGATTTAGCCACCATGGACCCCAGGCTATTATGCAACATTTGACATTTTGAGTCACACGAGCAAAATGATAAAGTAGGGAGAAGCCGTTTCCTATTGTTTGAGAAGCACTATGTCGAAATAATTCTGGCTGATACTGAATAATAAATGGGCTGGGATCTTGCAGAGCGGCAAGCAACAAAGAAGCAGAATTTAAAGGGATGAGTCATTTGCTCCACAAATTAAATTTGCAACTAAGCTTGCAGCAGAGAAGCTAAACAGACGGAATACAATAAAATCTAATCCGGTACATTCAGATTTAGAACGACACTCTTTGAAAATATATTATATATACACTGTAAGGAAACATACTTTAACTGCAGATACTACAATGGGAACATTAGAGAAGTTAGTATTATATGTTTAAGAGGAAATAGAATCTATTCTCTTATTCCTCTTTTAATGTAACTTTATTCATACGATGTGTGAATAACACAATGGCTGTATCAAAATACCGCTTATGAAATATGTTTGTTTATTCTATTTAATTGAAGCTGAATTTGGGAATCCTTGTGTATTATCAGATCGTCAAGTAAATAAAGAAATTTGTTTTAGTACATTACAACTGAACTTGTTTGTTACATTACATTTTACAATCTTCTTACTATATGATGTTACGCCATTGAGAGCACAGATGATATGATTTTCTATTAAAGCCATGTTGGATGAGGTTTAATTGGCTTTAACTCGATTCTCATGCATTAGCTTATGAAAAAAGTAAGTCTACGTGAACGCCCTGAGCTGATCAGTACGGAAATATTTCGGGTTAGTGGTTGGCAGGCGTACTGTGCAAAAATGGTCCTCACCAGTCCTCGAGATAAGCCAGTATCACATTCGCTTTTCGCCAGAACTATTAAGGCAGGTCGGTTTTTTTATCGGAGAAGAAAGACAAAAGGTTAAGTGGAGAGATAAACCAAGTATGGGTTGGGAACCGAGTGTGGAAAGGTTATTTAGTATTTTCGATAACATAAACCAGCACGCATCTTATCGGTAAGATTCGATCCTCTTATTGATTGTATCACAACGAATAGAAAATAAGGTTGTGGTCTTTCATAACATTGTGCATAAATTGGCAGAAATAAACATAGTGTACCACAATATATTACAATACAGTAATACGGACTGGAGCTTAAACGCTAACGGTACATTTTTGTTTCTATAAAAATAAGTGTGAATAAACACATGTCATAAAAATGCAACGTATACAGTTTTACTGCGAAGCACTGATTTCATTTAAAACTAAATAATTTTTTATATTTTTATAAGTAATTCCAAATTATGCTTTAAGAGAGGCATGAATTGGAAAATCACAAGCTTTCTAATATGACTTCAAATAAATAGGACTCTGTAATGCTTTTCTTGCAGTCTTCTTGACATAGAGTCATAGAGGCAGTTATAGCAATTGTCTATCAATTTTCATCAAAGCGTTGAAAGCTGAACTGCTTTTATTGCTCCGGCATTATTACTAATGTGTTCAGAGGTACCAAAGTGTATCTTTAATCAGCATCCTGAATATTTGGATTAAGTCCGATTATCTTCGTTATTCGTCTTAGCGTGACTCAGAAAACACTTGCGTCTTCCACCTTATTTCCAGTTGCATTAGATTACAGAATAGGCACAATTTCATGAAACTTACTCAAAATTAACAAACAACTAAACATTATCCTTTCTTACAAATACCTACTCTTAATCATTAGCTTCAATAGCTTTCCATTGATTTTGCTCTAAGAGCCTGTTGAAGTTCAAAACGTGCCCATTTAAATGCTCAGCATAAGGCCTGAAGCCCTGAAGGACTGCATTTATTAGTGTAACTTCTACTCCACTTTAGACTTTATTACAAAGGTGCGCATTCAAAATGTTCCAGACGCTACAATAAAAACTAATCTCTTTAACATTCTGAGTATGAACTTGGCGAGAATTAACTTTAAATTTAGCATGTGTAATTTGCTAAGTTTTAAGTTCTGTAACATGCATGCAATTGCTTGGATCTCCGACAATTGCTGTAAATTTTATTCACTTGTTTAAGTCTGGATCACTGCATCATCTGCATAACATATACTATGAAATCGGGTGTTGCTATTTTATATTTCCTGATGTTGTAACAGTCCTATGATTCTGTCATTTGTAAGTAGAAATGAAATGGTCTTAGTGAATCACCTTATATGGTATTATTATTGATTATTATTTCATCAGTTTCTTTTTCCTTTACTTTAATTTTAGTTTTGAAATTTCACTTTAACTCTAAAATTAAAATGTTCAATGTATCTGGTAGTTTCTTTTATTGCAATATATACTACCTATATTAATTTTATGCTGTTAGATCTATGAAACAAAGAAATGTGGGTTTGTTAAATTCCCATAACTTTTCAATTAGTTGTCTTATAACCTAAAATTGCGTCTAAGAAACAGGAAAGTAAAATACAAGCAAACGACGTTTTACGGGAGAGATGAACTTAAATTAGATAAAATGTGTAAAAAAAAAAAAATAAAAAAAAAAATAAAAAAAAAAAAAAAAAAAAGTCATAAGAGTGAAGGATTGCTGTAAGCCTGTTTAGCCTCTTAGCAGTAGAATAATGTAGTGATATGTTACGCACATTGATTGTTATAATAGAAGTAAGCAAAATGTTCTTCTCACAATAATTAACGAAATGTCATCCTTAACACTTTTATACTGGTGATATAAATGCTTAGTATTTAAGCCTTCCAAAGTCTACATCATAGTTGCGCAATAAGGAGAAATGATTTAAAAGAAAAATAAAGGTATATCAGGTTCTTCTTACATATTACTCAAGAAAACTATGAATACGTTTAATACGTCATAAATTTAAAATACATATAAACTATGTGGTCTTCGGGAAGGTAGTGACTGAAAAATGAACTAACAGCACTATGCAGGGAGGAATTGAACGTGTAAGCAGGTTTTGGAGCTAAGGATTCCAGGGTTTGCATTATCTATAATGATGTGTCAGCTAAATCCAAGAGTCAGCATTTCTAACGGAAAAACGTTCTTCTTATAAAGTCGATATGTATCGAAGTTTCTTGCAAATCATTTCTTTAGAGTTTAGATATCTCACGCGTTTAGAGCTCTTAATGTTTTCAGAACAAGGAGGATCATTTTACTACTTTCTTGTAGATACAAACCTAAATGTGGAACACTTAGGAATTAACACAATGTTTATTCTGTTTTACAAATGGAGGTAGAAAGTACATGGTTTAATTTTTTTGTTGCTACAGCTAGGTTTTCAGGAAGACGTGCAGTAATTCGGGTAGGTCGAATTTCCATACTAATATATCAGAGATTCTTAGCTGCTGTATCAGAAGAGCTCAAAGTATGTCTCATACCTTTACTGATGTACACAATATTGCCGAGGATAAAATTGCATTCATCATGTACAATATATTGAATGTATGGTATTTCAATAAAATATGTTTCAAAACGGTTTGAGAGCGTAAGCGTTTCCAAAACTTTTCATATAATAAACGGTACTTCGGAGGGAATAATTTATTTAAAATCATGTATCTGATACATTAAATAGCAAAAGGTTTAATAGCTTTTTGTTCCCCCATGCCTCATGTCATTTACATCTACAGGTACTTTAGGAGTATGTTTGAGGCCTTGTACAATAATACCTGCTGGAGCATGCTGGTCTTTCTTATCTCCAATAATAATTTTGTGTATGTGTTTGGGCTAGACTTGTGCCTGTGTTTATTATGTCGCAAAATAAGATATCAAATATTTACGAACTTTTAAAAGCTGAAGTTTCTTAGGGATTCCTCGTTCTCGTATACTAATTTTAGTTCCATTTATTTAAAAATGTATATAAAATAACTACCATATTATTATCAAATTATCTGACTTACCTAATATTACGCTATAGGTATTTTGTTGTTATGGAGTTGTCTGGTAAAATTACGTTAAAAGTGATGAACTTGGGTCTTACATGTTTATAAAAATAATAAAATACCTTAGAAGCTTCATAAACTTCTTCTACAGTTGTTATCTACAACCTCATCTACAGATTAACAATTGTTGACCTATCTAGACAAACCGGTACACTTAAGTACACACTTCTAGATATCACATTCTTAAATCCTGAAAAATTACATCTAAAATTATTTTTAACTCACTATGTCAATGATCACCTACTTGGTCAAAGTATAATGCATTATTTTAAAT